>CM034151.1:542353458-543553458 GCA_019776745.2 Taxus chinensis | reverse complement strand
GTTACGACATTTTTTTTTGGAGTATTGTATGGAAATTACATGGGATTACAATTTTGACCTAACAATCAATGGACTCAAGCTCTAAGCATAGTTACAAATCAATATAAGCTTACACTAAAAAAATCAATTTAGCCTCTTATGTGGAAAAAATTGACTCATAGGTAATTTTTTTGGCATTCATTCAAGGGACCCTAATGGCCTGCATTTTCAGCATACACTATATAGGATCAAAGTGAAGTTCTTTCCAAAAAAAATAAAGAAATGCTTATTACATGAGAACATGCCTAGCTACAACCTGTTATAAAAAATCACTTTTTACGAGGAAAACTTAGAGCATGAATTCTTTTACACACACTCGCTAGAACTACATGGAGTTTTCTTCTCTAAATGTAGTGCAACACTCGGATCGTAAGTTCACTCACTAAAGTGACCGTCGGGAAATCATGTTACAAATTTACGGGGTATTGCTGATAATTTCCACCAAAAATAAAAAATGGTATTCAACTGACCTAAATCCTCCTAACTCAACTGATATTGATGAGTTTATGTAGGATTAGAGGCTTACCCTTTACGATCAATTATCTTCACAACGTTATTTTACAGGGAATATTCATGTCATTGCATTTGTGTAATTACTGGATAGAACATGTTGTGTTGTTTTGCATAGGTCTCAGGTGCCCAGCTCGGCTAGCACCAAGATGTATCTTGGCTGCTCCTACCCAAGGATCAGGAATCCATGTCCAGCATCATTGGTGAACATGGGATAACTCATCTTGAGTAGGTGGTTATGACAAACTGCGGCTTGGCTGTTCATATGGTTGTTGGCACGGTCGTACTGCACATTGATGAACTTGGATGAACCACAAATGGAGTAATGTGGCATTAGTCTAAGGTTTGCATACCTCATTCGTTCGGGTCTCCTAATATAGAATTGCTAAAGCCCACCTTGTGTCATATTATACTTAGGAGATGGTATATGATGGTCCACATCAGTGGGTGACTCTGACCATTATGGGGAAACTTAGTGCACATGTAATATTTACTTGGATCATTTGAAGATGAACCCATCAGCTCGAATCCAACCTCATTTTGTAGGCATTTTTGACCCCAATGATGTAAACAGATTGGTTAGAGTGACTTGGTCCACTCAAATATTACTGTAGGGTAAGACCTCTATGATCTCAATGCTGGATTCTTGGCTGAACGTTGAGTAGTGGTCACGCTCATCTATAGAGCTTGATTCAGCAACCAAACTTACACACCCTTCTCATTTCTACATGTAACCATCTTGCCTATCAACACTCCCTTCACAGTGCAACTTGTTTGGTATATTTTCCCATCTTCAAATATAAATGAGATGGATCCTCAATGAGCATCTCTAAAACTTCCATAATGTGAAAAAAGAATCCTAGATTTTTTATATGATCTTACAGCCACATAGTGTAAGAGACTACTTCCTGGGTGACTCCTCTCCTAGGAGCACGCCATTTTTTTATTTTACGATGTAATTGTTCATTCGCAAACTTCATGCACAGACCCTTGTAGAGGTACCATTGGGTGTGAGAGGCTGGGAATGGGGATGGGAAGATGAATAATCGACTACTAATAGATCCTCTTCTCAACTGACTCAATATTCTCCAAAGATCCTCCACATTAATATCCTAGAAGACCTGTCTGTCTACACTCTAGGAACGTACTTTGATACTGAGATGTAATTTAATGTATAGGCTGAGGAATAACTACTAGATTAATATTATTCAATAGCCTGTAATCACCGCAATCAAAAGAGTTGTCAGTGTTGAAATGACCTCTCCTATACATTTGATACAACTATGATTACAAATAAACAGGTTGAACAACCGTGAAGTCAAAAATCTACCTGAAATGGGAATAACTAAAAGAATAATAAGGTTATAAAAAATAAATTGTCCTAACCAGGTATTCAATCTAAATCAACATTCAAGCTAATTACCTTAAGCCACTTAAAGCTATGGTAACTATCAATGTTGTCTCTCCTCCTGAAATAGCTTCAATGACTATGTACTAAGTGAGTTTTCACCAAATTACCATTTTAGTAGCCTCAATTTCTATTACCTCAATTTCATGAGAAGCAATCTACATCACAATACCAAGGCACAACTAGAGGGGATTGTTTTTTAATACTCGCAACTCATGGGCCACTAAGGAGAAGAGGAAGACTTGTTTAACGTAACTATCATCAATCCATTGGACACCTTACCGAGAACTCATTCAAACTCCCCCATCTAATTGGTGGAACTAATTCCCTCATATTTCAATTAGGAACTCCTTGCATACCCATTCCTTCTCAGTGGACTTAATCAAATACAATAAGCTAAAAATATTTAATGACCATTTGCCTAAGCATGACAATCCAGTTCCTGACTCTTGAATTCTCAATCATGACACACTGAACTATGCCCCATCCTAAATCGAGGATTCCTTGATCTTCCTACGTCGCTTCTGAAAATTCAATCTACCACCTATAGAACACATCTTATATTCATGTTAATGTTTATTCAGTTCATCATTATCTTCTGAAGATGATGTATGTAGTCATTAGATATTATCCTCAAATTTCAAAGGAAATGCACTATCAACAATACTAGTCATTCTATCTAGCCTATTTCTATTCATACATGAGATGAGCTCTGGGGAAAATATTTTTAATAATTTTGGCAATAAAATGTAGATAATATCTCTTTGTTGGAGCAATTAAAAACTATCAAAATATCCCTTTTATGAGATGATGATGAACTTCAACTTTAGATTTTAGAGGAAATGGGACCATAATTATACCCCTCATTAAGGCCATCTCCAATCAAAGGTGTGTTTTATATTTTTTTAGATATCCCTTAGTTTATATATTGCAAAAATGATTTATATCCATTGGAGCTATGAATCATACCTGTGTGCTTATGAGATAGCTATTCACAGATAAACATTTTGTCACTAGTTCAAGGCATTAACAAGATAGCTCACTATTACCCCCAACTCCTCTTGATCCCGGAATTCTACCACCAACTATAGTATTTACAATCTCTTTCCACAATCCTCTAATTAAAATGAAAGTTCACCTTCCCCTACACCTAATTCTATCCACATGCTTCCTACTCCACGATGATCTCAAATCCCTGATCAAGAATAGGTCAAATGAGATCATTTTCCCTCAAAGAAAAAAAAACCAAGTACCTAAGCACTCCCTCAAAATAAGAATCCACCCAGGGTCCATCAACTCATAAGGAATCATCTATCACAAGTAAGAGTATGGAAATAACCTCCAAGATCCCATAGATCTACTTCACATAGGTGTTTACCATTCATAAGCTTTCACCTTCAAGCATGTACCTCCTCGTTCACATACATGCACATTGCTCCTAGAGCATTGTCAGAAACATATATTGTTCTCAGACATCAGGTAAATAATCCTGGCTCAAGGAATCTAAATGGTGTTATAGATACTAAATCACATGCACTTTGGGTAATCTATCTAGTCCTGGTCACATAATACTATTCATATGATTCCTATGTAAGAAAATTACTAATTAACCCCTGTCTTTGGCCATATTTACTTCCTTTCTTTTCCCACTTTTGGTCTTACACTCTTTACTTAGCTCAGTCTTTCTTTTCATACGTTAGCATTTCTCATCCTAGACACCAGTGCACCTAGCCATGATGCCAGTGCAAGGAACCCCAATCCCCCTATGGGTTCCCCTAACCTCTTTGTACTTTCTTCACATATTTTGGGTCCTTTATAGTCTTTTGAGCATCTTATCTTTTTGGTAGTCAGCCTTTTCGGGATTTATTATGAAATTCAAGAAAGGGAGTCATATAAATATAAATTTATGCGATCATAATAAGGGGCCAAGCACTAAACATTAGCTATCACCACATAAGGTTACATACAAAGGTTATTTAAGAACATTAAAACATACATTCAAGGGAAATTCATTACACTATTCTACAATCACTTCATAGGAGGGGAAGTCCATTCTATTCCATGCAAGCATCTATTATATTTCTTTAACTCTAGTTATTGATCGTTATCAAGTGTGGAACACACAAGACCAACCTAGGGTACAATTCTGCACACACACAAATAGAACTACATTGGGTCTAAAATTTAGTATAATGCTCAGTCCTAAATTAATTTGTTTGACAGTTGAGGATAGTCCAAGCCCTTATTTGCATTATTTTATTTTTTGGATTTGATGCACTCTTGATGGTATTGTAGGTCAATCTTTCATTACAAGTTATTAGTGACATCAATGATCCTTTTATGTCATACTAGTAACCAAATGCAAAGCAAAATGAACACCTTAGGACCACGTGAAAGAGTTTTTATGAGGGTTTTAGCAGTCACAAGAACCTAAAGTAGATATAGGGAAGCTATATGAACTCCTTCCCCTTTCCACGTGTCCCAGTCTAGGAAAACCGTTAGCTCACACATTTTCTAAGGCTTTGTGCAACACTTCTCCATATCTATTCACTAGGTCATCACTTCATCACTGTCCATGATTAACTCTAAAATAACTAAGTCATCTTATCTCGTCTTTGTAAATAGGGTTTTAATACTTAATTACTTAATTTTCTTGGGTGTATTATGTACTTTTTTTAATTTATTTAATCCTATCTTGCAATTAGTATTAGGAATTTATTTCCATATTTTCTTAATCATTTTAGTGAACCCAACACTCAAATCCACCTTCCTGTTAGAACTCTTCTCCTCTTATCACTATGGTTCAATATTATGGTGAATTTACTAAATCCCATCTTAAAGACTTTAATGATCATATTTCTTAGCATCCTCAAGATCTAGAGTTTATTTTATATGTTTCTCGTGAGGAGGAAAATAATCTTGCGGAGCTTACTACTTCTGCTTCTGCTACCATCCCCACATGTATTGCCACTCAACTACCTATTTCCACTATTCTTCCTACATTTAATATTCCTATTTCAATTCCTACTCCCGCCAATCACTTCACTCCAACTCTTGTTTCTCACACATGGAAATTTTATTTAACTAACACACAATATTTATCCTCTCTTTATCAATACCTCCAAGTGAAAATTCATCAATTACAACAGGCCACTTCTTGTGCATCTCCATCTTTAGATTCCACGCTACTCCTCCATTCTTCTTTTGCACCCGCCATTTGCACTTATGAACTTCCACTTAATTTTATCACCCTAAGTTACCCATTTTCAATGTCCATGGTGACCCCCAAGAGCATCTCCAAGCATTTCATGTGGCTTGTCTAGATTTTTCGAATGATCATTTTCTCCTAGTTAAGCTCTTTCCTCCTAGTCTTAACGATTATGAAATGAATTTATTCTAGGACCTCCCTATCCAATTAGTAACATCTTGTATGCATCTATGCAATTATTTTTTCATGCATTTCTCTATCAATATCAGCTCTTATATCTCATATGCTCAACTTTCTCAAGTTAAAAAAGGGTCTAAATAACATCTAGTGGATTATGTCCTCCGATACAAAAAGAACTTAGCTAAGATGTCTAATATGCAAGTACAGACTCTAAAATTTAAGATATATTTTTGTGAAATATATTATCTCATCTTTAGGAGAGTGTTATCTTTGATACATCTCCATCATTTGAGCATTTATGTCACACTCTTAAGCTACATGAAACACAGATCTTATCTCTAGGAAAACTTAAGTATCAAGAATAGGTTTTGTCTTCTACACATTTTCAAAATAAATAAAATTTCAAACCATCACCCAAACCTATTGAAACTAAGGTCACCATCAATGTTGTGTCTAACACTAAAGAGTTCCAATGGAAAATACATAAATACAAATTTACTATTGTTCCACATCTTATATTATAACAACTTATTAAGAGCAATATTATTACGCTTCCTCCTCCACTTAACTTTGGATCCATCTCATCAAAAAGGTCATAATTACAATGAAAAATATCGATGCGACTATCATCAATGTATTTTACATACTACAAATAGGTGTTTTAAACTTTGCAACCTTATTTAAGACCTTGTCGATAATAATAAACTTGAGCTTCCAAATCCTGCAACCTCTACACCCGTTAATGAAAATCATACGCTCAAAATATTTTATAACCCTCTCCTAAAACATGAAAAACAAGTGGTTGACTCCTCATAAAATCATACATATCACATAATGCCTCCTCCTGCATTGAGGGATATTTATTTTCTATTTGCACATAGTAAGACATCCCCACCGCTTATTACCTTCTCCAATTATGATTATCACCGTACATTTTCTTCGGATCACTTACAAATTTTTTCTTCTATTGGATCCAATTCTATCAATAGCACTAGATTTGATCCATCATAGAATGTCAGGACATGTTCCATTTATCTCCTTGTCATTATTGGCTATCCACTCTCACAAATCTCATATCAAATTCCCAAATCACATGGATATTTCAAACTTCTTGTCATTTTTGGTTATCCCATCATGTTTGTTCCTTTTGGTGTGGTACCTTAAATTGAGGGTGTGACATGCTCTTAGGTCTCCAATGGCTCTGTGAAACTCAAAATATCACCTTCATGACTCATTTATGTCTTAAATTCATTCATAACAAGAAATTCATTTTTATTAATGGTGTTGCACCATCTACACCATGGCCACAACCTCCTCTTGAGATTGTCATTACATTAGCTAGAGAATTTGGGTCCTTGTAGCCTCTCAAAACTAAAACAAAATATTCTCCTATCTTTTCAGTGCATGATCATCTTCCACAGTATATCGGTTAGCTATTCCATAAAAATAGTCTAGGAACACTACTCACACCACTCCTTCACATTGATATACATCACTGCCTTCACTCTCCTACTCACATGTGTCCATCACCTTCACGTTAGATTACACATAGGTGTCCATCAACTCCACGTTTAGTTACACATGGATCTCCATCACTCCCATGTGTTGTTGCATATAGATTTCCAAAACCTCCACATTATACTCATCAATTGCATGCATTTAGGATTCATTCACATCCATAATGTATATCTCCTATACAACTACTCTTTTATCATGATCACATGCCCTCATCTCCACAAGCATCGGGTGGAGGACCCCCATCTTTTACTTTCATTGGTTAGCACATTCATCATTATACACTTGGAGGGAAGAGAACTTATTTCTTCCCCCCATTACATCGATAAATGTCGTATCTTCTCATCATTTAAAATTCAAGCTATTGCATACATCATAAACATCTTGATACATTAGTATCACGATTTCCTAATGATTCATTCTCATATTTGGGTTCACACTTGACTATTGAGGGCATCCTATACACATGAACCTCACACACTACACACTATACACACTATGCATTCTCACACACTTTACCATATAACACATTTTACACTCAGAATATTTACAACACATCACTAACAATTTGTAGTCACACTACACATTACACATCTCACACAACACACATTATACAAACATGACATATTCCTTTGGAATCTTCCATCACACACCACATGCACTACACTACTACACACACATGATATATCTTTCTTATATCTACTTCTACATGTTGCAGTCATTACCCTATGATGCTCTCTAGTTCTATGGTTCATTCTTGCTTATTAAGGGTTGCATCTTAAATGAACCCCACCACACTCACTCACTCACTAACTCACATAATCTATATGTTTTATGATTTCTCGACCATATATTTATAGTGCACACATTCGAAAAATTTCTTGATGACGCACTCTTACTACATGGTTCATTCTTGACTAGTAAGGGGGGATGTATAAATGAACCTCATCTCATGGATGCACATCTACTCAGGGTGCATGTGGCCCCTTCATTCACTATACATTCCATCCCATCTCATCCACAACATATTACATATCTTGGTCACATTTACTCTTTCTTTCTTATGATTTTATATGAACACTTTGTTTCACATGCTAGATAGATATCTTATATGTCATTATATGTATTGTACACACATGCACATTCACTTGCTTTGTAGTTGTAATTGTAGATTCTATAGATCCACACACACAACATGGATGATTAGCATAGTACCTTATACTAGTCCCACAACGGCTCCTAGGGCATCCATTTTCATACACTACAGGCGTTATTGTTTCATTTTTTATATCACTTTCCTTTATTAGATTATACATGTTTTGACATAATTTTTATCTTTCTAACATGCTAACTGGTTCTTCATGTGCAACATGTTCTTTGCAGGTCTATTTTCTTTCATGGTTTTATGTTACATTGCTTGCTATTATCTTCCTTTGCTTGTTATTGTATGGCATTGTTTACAGGATTTTTACTTTTTCTTCTATGCACATTGTCTTCTTTTAGCCATCTCATCCTTGATTATCTTGTGACATCATGAGTGTTGTCCCATATTTTCAATCCACATTTTGCAGACTACATTTTATTCTTGTATATTAGCTTACACATTGTCTTTTATATGTGTGTTTATGTTTGTTTGTACTAACACTTGTTTCAAATCTTTTTTTTGTGTGTGCCTTAGTTTATACTAAGCACACTCCCTTCCCCCTGCAGGGCACAGTTTCAACACAGTGGTAAGTCCTCCTTTGGGCCGTATACTCCTAAACGATGTCACATGTATGAAAAATGACGGGGTCATCATTTGGGATAATCTGTCACCCCATACAAAAGTTTATAGACATAGTTCAGTAAAACATAATACCAATATATCACATTTATCATTCTTAGATAGAGCTCAAAATAAGACTTGGGTCCTTAACAAAACATGGATGCTAGTGCCCAGACCAGGATAGTAATGGCTGGGTGGCCCCTGACCCTTCCTAGATACTTGTAACTAGGGGGAAGTTACAAAGCATCCTTTTCTATAGCATAGTCTACAATAATTTACACATCAAATTTTACAAGGTATACAGTCCTTAACACCCAACATACATAGAACATAAAAAAAATTCTTCTTCAACATAGGATTTGAATTTGTCGAAACGGATCATATTTTTACACACAATTTGTATTAGTGTTCCATACATTTTGGGAAGTAGTTAAAGGTTGGAGTATAACACCAAAATTTTATCCCTATACTACTTTTTTCATGGCATTAGATCACCTAGAAAAATCATTCTTCTACATCTCATCAGGATCCTTTCTACACTCATTTCTCATCATGGATTAGGTGTACATGTTTGTTTTTCACACTTTTTCATTTTACACACTTTATCACATACTTTTTTACACATTTTACACATATACACGCATATTTGACTACTTGTTCATTCTTCTCTTTTACAAGTCCGTTTTTATGGGAAGCAGTAGTCAACATCATCCTACATCAACAACATCAATCACATCAACATTGACATCAACAACATGTACAAAGACGACATCTACACATGCATTCCTGCCCTAGGGTCATCATCGTCATCATCTTTTTACACTTTCTCTTCTCTAGTTTCCATGCTTCACATTTTTATCACTCACACGCTTTTCCTTGTCTCTCGTACATGCTTTCACCATTAGATCTACATGGTTATCAGGTACACATCTCTTATATACTTTATGTTATTAAGCATTCACTCAACAACATAAAGTGGGGGAAAATGTAGACACAAAATCACACACTTTGGGTAATTATCTAGTCCCAATTGCATACTACTATTCATATGATTCCTAAGTAAGAAAAGTACTAATTAACCCATGCCTTTGGCCATCTTTACTTTCTTTCTGTTGCCACTTTTGGTCTTACACTCTTTCTATGCTTAAGTCTGTCTTTTCACACCTCAGACATTTATCATCTTGGACACCAACACCCAGCCAGGATGCCATAGTGCCAGGAGCCCCTGTCCCCTCTGGGCTCCCCTGACCTCTTTGTACTTTGTTCACATCTTTTGGGTCCTTTCTAGCCATTTGAGCATCTTATCTTTTTGGTAGTCGATTTTTTTTGGGGTTAATTATGAAAATTAAAGTAAGGGAATCATATAAATATAAAGTTATGTGATCATAATAAAGGACCAAGCACTAAGCATTAGCTATCACCACCTAAGGTTGCATCCAAAGGCTATTCAAGAGCATTAAAGCATCCATTCAAGGGAAAAGGACTGCATTATTCTGCATACACTTCATAGGAGGGGAAGTTCATTCTATTCCATGCACACATCTATTACATCTCTTACATCTAACTATTTGCTCACTATCAAGTGTGACACACACAAGAGCCACCTAGGGCACAAATTCGCACACACACACACCTAGAACTACATTGGGTCTAAAATGTAGATACAACGATGCTCAGTCGTAAGTTCACTCATTTGACAGCTAGTTGAGGACAATCTGACCCCTCATTTACATTCTTTTCTTTTTTGGGATTTGATGCACTCTTAATGGTTTTCGCAGGTCAATCTTTCCTTATTGCAGTTATCAACGACATTAATGATCGTTGTGCGACATACTAGTGACTCAAAGGTGAAGGATAATTGAACATCTTGCACGACCGTGTGAAGGAGGTTTTCTGAGGGTTTTAGCAGTCACAAGTTCCTAGAGCAGGTCCTGGGCAGCCCACCAGCGTGCCCTTGCCCCTTTCCAGCCCCATTCCAGGAAGATCATCAGCTTGCACATTTTTATGAGGCTCTGTGTGACACTTCTCCCTCTCTGTTCACCTTGGTCATCACTTCAGACACAGTCTAGGATTAATTGTGAAAAACATAAGTCATCCTATCCCTTCTTTGCAACTAGGGTTTCAATACTTTATAGAATTACTTATTTTTGGGTCTATTTTGTACTTAATTGTTTATTTATTTACTGCTACAATAACAATCAAATTTAGGCATTTATTTCCATATTTACTTAATCATTTTGGTGAACCCATTGCTTGAATCCGCCTTCCATTTAGAGATCTTATCCTCTTATCACCATGGCTTAACCTTATGGTGAATTTAATGAAGTCCATCTTAAAAAACTTAATGATCATATTGCTAAGCATCCTCAAGATCTATAATTTATTTTATATGTTGTTCGTAAGGAGGACACTAATCTTGTGGAGATTACTGCTTCTAATTCTGCTACCATCCCCACCTTAATTGCCACTCAACCACTTGTTGCCACTCTTTTGCCTATATCTAATATTTGTATTTCTGTTCTTACTCCCACCAATCACTTCACTCCACCTCTTTTTTCTCGCACATGATAAGTTTCTTCTGCTGGCACTCAAGATTTGACCTCTCTTTATCAAGACCTCCAAGCACAAATTCGTCAATTGCAACAAGCTACTTCTCGTGCATCTCCATCTTTGGATTCCACACTACTCCTCCATTCTCCTTTTACACCTACCATTTCCACTTATGCATTCCACCTAAAATTTTCACCCCTAAGTTGCCCATTTTCAATGGCTATGGTGACCCCCAAGAGCATCTATGAGCATTTCATGTGGCATGTCTAGATTTTTTGGATGATCATTTTCTCCTAGCTAATATTTTTTCTCATAGTCTTCGCAATTATGTGATGCATTAGTTCTATGACCTACCTATCCTCTCAGTAACATATTTTACACATCTAGCCGATTGTTTTCTCATGCATTTCTCTATCAATATCGGATCTAAGATCTTTTATGCTCAACTTAAATAAGGGTCTAACGAACATCTAGCAGATTATGTCTTGCAATACAAAAACAACATAGGTAAGATTTCTAATGTGATTGTAGACTCTGAACTTCAAGATTTATTTGTACAAAGTCTAATACCGCCTCTTAAGGACAGTGTTATCTTTGAAGACCTCTCTATCATTCGACCATTTGTGTCATACTCTTAAGCTACGTGAAACAAAATTCTTATCTCTAGGACAACTTAAGTATCAGGAACATGCTTCATCTTCCACACATGTTCAAAATAAATTAATTTTCAAGCCATCGCCCAAACCTACTAAAGCTAATGTCATTGTCAATGTTGCATCTAACATTGAAGAGCTCCAATGGCAACCGCCTAAGCATACATATACAAAATTGACTATCGCTCCACATCCTATATTACCACAACTTATTGAAAGCAATCTTATTACACTTCTCACTCCACTCAACTTAGATACATCTCGTCCAAAAGGTCGTAATTACAATGAAAAATCTCGATGTAACTATCATCAATGTATTGGGTATTTTACAGATCAGGATTTTAAACTTCACAACCTTATTCAAGATCTTATTGATAATAATAAACTTGACATTCAAGAACCTATGAATTTTGCGCCTATCAATGAAAATCATAAGTTCAAAATATTTTAACAATCCTCTCTTGAAACATGAAAAATAAGCGGCTAACTCCTCGAAAAATCATACATATCACGTAATTCCTCCTCCTGCATCGGGGGCTCTTGATTTTTTAGTTTCTCATACTGAGACATCCTCACCACTCATTACTTTCTCTGATTATTATTATCACACTACATTCTCTTCAGATCACTTACACATTCATGCTTCTATTAGATCCACTCCTATCAATAACACTAGAGTTGATCCATCATGGCATGTCAACACATGTTCCATTGCACTCCTTGTTGCTATTGGATATCCACTTTTGTAAATCTCATATCCAATTCCCAAATCACATGGAGTTTCCAAATTGTTGGTCATTGTTGGTTCTCTCACCATTCTTGTGAATTTTGATGTGGTACCATTCGTTGAGGGGAGTGAGATGCTCTTAGGTCTCCAATAGCTCTGCACAACTCAAACTATCATCTCTACGACTAATTTATGTCTTAAGTTCATTCATAACAAGCAAGTCACTTCTATCAATGGTGTTTCACCATCTAAACCATGGCCGTAACCTCCTCTTAAGGTTGTCATTTCACTGGCTAAAACATCTAGGTCCTCGTGGCCTCTCAAAACTAAAATACAATCTGTTCCTAGCTCGTATGTTTGTGCTCGACCTACATGGTCTCATCGGTCAACTAGTCCATCACACCAGTCTAGGTCCACTACTCGCACCACTCCTTCACATTGGAATACAACATCACCTCACTCTCATACACATAAGTGTCCATCACCTCCGCGTCTGATTACACATAGGTGTCCATCACCTTCACATTCTGTTTGTTAGGAATTAATAGAATCTAATGCAAAATAATTCCTCAGAATCGCAATAATAAGAAGTATGAATAGAAATTACAGAAATGAAAAATGTAAAACACGAAGACAATATTTAACGTGGTTCACCCAATGTGGGCTACATCCACCAAGAACACTTGCTCATATTTTATTACAAGCCAACGGTCTTCATAATTACAATAACCAGATCTTGTTTGGAGTTGTGCTCAACAAACCCTCCTGAATTCGCACTTGAATTCACACACACTATTCACCTTCACAAAAATACTCATATCAATCCTATTGTATGTCCATCTATATATAAGTACATCAATAGGTAGCCGAAGAGGCGGTTTTACAAAACAATGGGTACCGAAAAGCCATGGGCCCAAAACTAGCCCATAACGGTTACCCATTACCCATGGGTTAATAAACCACCCATGAAAATTTGCTTCGGGGGCTTTGCCCCCAAACCCCCTTGACCCGCTCAGGACCATCGTAAAAATATCTGAGTGTAACACATGGAAGGTGTACCAAACTCTAACATGAAGACAGGATGCACAAACATAACACTGCTACACATAGGTTTCCATCACCTCCGCATTCGATTACACATAGGTGTCCATCACCTCCACACTATACTCATTGGTTGCATGCATTTAGGCTTTATTCACTTGCATAATGTCTATCTCATACACCACCCTCTTTGAGCATGATCACATGCCTTCATCTCCACAAGCATGGGGTGTAGGACCCTCATCTTTTAAATTCATTGGCTAGTAAATTCATTATCACGCACTTGGGGGTAGTGCACTTATTTATTCCCCCCATTTCATTGACACATGCCTTACGCTTCTCATCATTTCACATTCAATCTATCACATACATCATACACATCTTGAAACATTAGTATCGTTGTTTCCCGATGATGCAATCTCGTGTTTTGGTTCACACTTGACTATTGAGGGTATCCTATATACATGAACTTCACACACTGCACATTATACACACTACACATTCTTACACACTTGACAATATCACACATTTCACGCTTGACACATTTACATCACATATCTCTAGCATTACTTAGTCACACCACACATTACACATCTCACACAACACGTGTTATACACACAGGACATCTTCCTCTCACAGCTTCTATCACACACTAGGTGCATTAATCACTATACACATTCACGCTACATATCTCTTACATTTACTTCTACACGTTGTGGTGATTGCCCTATGATGCACTTTAGTTCCGTAGCTCGTACTCGACTACTGAAGGTTTCAATCTAAACTGAACCTCACCCCACTCATTCACTCATTCACTCATTCTCACTCATGTACTCTCTACGCTTCATGATTTGACAATTGTATCTTTCTAGCGCACACATTCGAACCATTCCCCGATGATTCACTCTTACTACACAGTTCATTCTTGATTGATAAGGGGGCATGTATAAATGAACCTCACCACATGCATACTCATTCACATCTACTCGAGGGGCACACTGCTCCTATCATTCACTCTGCATTCCATTCCTTCTTATCCACAAATACTGCATATCTTGTTCGTATTTACTCTTGCTTTCTTATGCTCTTACATGTACACGTTATTACACATGCTAGATAAATATCTTATATTTCATTATCTTTATCATACACACATGCACATTCACTTGCTTTCTGGTTGTGATCACAAATTGCATAGATCTACACACAGAACATGGATGTTTGGTGCAATACCTATTACCAGTCCCACAGTGGCTCTTGGGGGCATCCAATTTTGTACACTACAAGTGCTATTGTTTCATTTTTCATAGAAAATTACTTTATCGTATTATACATGCCTTGACATACATTTTATCTTTCTAACATGCTAATAGGTGCTTCATGTGAAACATTTGCTTTGCAGGTCTATTTGCCACCATGGTTGTCTGTTACATTGCTTGCTATTGTTTGCCTTTTCTTGTCATTGTATGTTATTGTTTGCAGGATTTTCCCTTTGTCTTGTATGCACACTTGTCTGATTTTGGCCTAGTCGGCCTTTCATGTCTTGCGACATCGTGAGTGATGTCCCATGTTTATAACCTGCTTTTCGTGGTTTACATGTCTTCTTGCGTCTTAGCTTGGATATTGATTGTTTAACTTACATTTTGTCTTCTACATGCATGTTTGTCTTTGCTTGTACTAACACTTGTTTCCAACCACTTTGTTTGCATGTGACTTGGTTTCTACCAAGCAAACTCCCTCCCCCCTGCAGGGCATAGTTTCAGCACCGTGATCAGTCCTCCTTTGGGCTGCATACTCATCAACGATGTTGCATACACCCCAAACGAGGGGGGGCATCATCTGGGTGAATCAGTCACCCCATATAACAGTTTACAAACATAGTTCATCACAACACAATATTGGTACAACACATTTATCATGTCTCAGACAAGGATCAAAATCATACTTGGGTCCTTAGCACAACACAAACACCAATGCCTAGACCAAGAAAATAATGCATGGGCTGCCCCTGACCCTTCCTGGATGCCTGTGACCAAAGGGTAGTTACACAACATTCTTCAGTGCAACACAATCTACAACACTTCACATAGTGGCTTTTACAGGGCATATAGTCCTTAACAATCACCATACATACAATATACAACATTTTCTTCTTCAAAATTGGATCAGAATTGGTCGAAGCGGATCATATTTTTACACACCATCTACAGTGGTGTTCTATATTTCAGGAAGCATAGTCAAAGGTTGGAGGATGACACCAAAACTTTTCTCCCTACACTTCTTCCATTTTTTGGCGTGAGATAACGCTCGAAAAACTCGCGAGCTCGACACAATTAGTGCATGAGATTTCCCAAAAAACTCGCTCTTTTACATCATCTTCAAGGATCCTTTCTACACTCTTTTCTCAATCATGGATTAGGTGCACATGTTCCTTTTTCACATTTTTTCATTTTACACACTTTCTCACATACTTTTTTTTACACATTTTACTCATATACACGCATATTTGACTACTTGTTCATTCTTCTCTTTTGCAAGTTCTGTTTTTATGGGAAACAGTGGTTCAACATCATCTTACATCAATCACATCAACCAAATCAACATCGACATCAACAAGAAGTACAAAGGTGACATCTACACATATGCATTCCTGCCCTAGGGTCATCATCATGATCATCACGCTTTTGCACTTTCTTCTTCTCTAGTTTTCGCATGCTTCACATTGTTTTATCACTCCACGCTTTTCCTTATCTCTCAACATGCTTTCACCATCTATCTACATGGTTATCAGGTACGCATCTCTTATCTAATTTATGTTATTGAGTATTCACTCAACAACATAAAGTGGGGGCAAATATAGACACAAAATCGCGCACTTTGGGTAATTATCTAGTCCCAATTGCATACTACTATTCATATGAATCCTAAGTAAGAAAAGTACTAATTAACCCAAGTCTTTGGCCATCTTTACTTTATTTATGTTGTCCACTTTTGGTCTTACACTCTTTCTCGATTAAGTATGTCTTTTCACACCTCGACATTTATCATCTTGGACACCAACACCCAACCAGGATGCCAGTCACCAGGAGCCTCCATCCCCTCTGGGTGCCCCTGACCTCTTTGTACTTTGTTCACATCTTTTGGGTCCTTTCTAGCTGTTTGAGCATCTTATCTTTTTGGTAGTCGGCATATTCAGGGGTTAATTATGAAATTAAAATAAGGGAATCATATAAATATAAAGTTATATGATCATAATAAAGGACCAAGCACTGAGCATTAGCTACCACCACTTGAGGTTGCATCCAAAGGCTATTCAAGAGAATTCAAGCATCCATTCTAGCATCCATGCAAGGGTAAGGGGCTGCATTATTCTGCATACACTTCATAGGAGGGGAAGTTCATTTTATTCCATGCACACATCTACTTACATCTCTTTACATTTAACTATTTGATCACTATCAAGTGTGACATGCACAAGAGCCACCTAGGGCACAATTCTGCACACACACACACCTAGAACTACATTGGGTCTGAAATGTAGATGCAACGATCAGTTGTAATTTCACTCAGTTTGACAGCTAAGGACAATTTGACCCCTCATTTACATTCTTTTCTTTTTGGGATTTGATGCACTCTTGAGGGTTTTGCAGGTCATTCTTTCAATATTGCAGATTATCAATGACATTGATCGATCGTTGTGCGACATACTAGTGACCCAAAGGTGAAGGACTTCATGAACACCTGTCACGACCGTGTGAAGGAGGTTTTCTGAGGGTTTCAGCAGTCATAGGAGCTCCTAGAGCAGGTCCTGGGAGCCCACCAGCGGCCCTGCCCCTTTCCAGGTTCCCCATTCCAGGCAAGATCGTCAGCTCATGCACATTTTTATGAGGCTCTGTGCGACACTTATCCCTCTCTGTTCACCTGGTCGTCACCTTCGACACAGTCTAGGATTAATTGTGAAACAACTAAGTCATCTTATCTCCACTTTTGCAACTTAGGGTTTTAAATACTTAATTGCTTTTTTTTGGTCTATTTTGATACTTAATTTGTTTATTTATTTATTACCTGCAATAACAATCAGATTTAGGCATTTATTTCCATATTTGTCTTAATCACATTGGATAACTTACTTATCATAACACACTTCGGGGGTATTAATTACTTCCATCCTGCTAATGTTGTCAGGATTGAGAGAATCACTCGTACTATCATGGTCATCTCGACGAATTGACATGATAGTCTATCTTCATCTCACCTAGTCATGTCATTATGATTACACAACTAAATGAATATGATAAGGTTTTCTTATGAAACACATCATAACTTCACAAAACATTTAATAAGTATGCACATCCTTAGGGTCTAAATTTTAAGTGATCCTAAGGACATGTCCTAAGTTCCAACAAACTAGAAATCCAACAACAAGCATTATTCTATCTAGCACACGTTTTCATAACAATTATCCTATGACATCGAGTTTATTATCACAATAAAACATGACTCATAATTTCCTAAATAAATCTCATTTTATAAAGACAAATAAATCATAATGACCTGTACTCACATGCATTTACTCTCTGCATGGCTTCATTGATAATAACTTGCCTAGTTCACATTATTCAAAGAATAATTGAAAGGAGAGAAACAAAATCTCCTGTTCAAATGATAATCATTTTATTGTACAATTGAGGGGTAATTTTCTAAATAGAATCTCAACAACACTACAATATTCCCTTCCATATCATTATTATATATGGAAGAGTGCATAGTTTCCCCTATCAGGAACACTTCAACAATCACATTACATCCCCAATCTGAAACAAATTACTAAAAAAAACATTTAAAAGTTGCACATCAATGATCTTCACTTGAAGGATTGCTTGCTTAAACTTACATAATGTAACAACATGCTATACAAAAATCCAAATAGTCATTACCGACATACTTTGGAGAACCAAAAGTCTGTCGATTTTTAAACAAACTGCAAATGCACTTGATCTCCAGTTGTGAAGAGATCTATCTCGGCTCAAACTACTAGGTCATATACAAAAAACGATTCATAATGCATTACAGACAATGTACCTGGAATTAGAATAACTGAGGCTCCGTAATGAGCTGTATCTATAAGTTTAATGCACACATCGAAATGGAGTTAGTAAGACATTCACAATAACGAATACCCCTTTTCATCACTCATGAATTTCCATTGATCAATTACGTAAGCTCAAACATACTTCTTAGGATTTCTAACATGCTAACGGGTGCTTTCTTTTCCAACTTTTGTTTTTCAGGACTATGTTGCAAACAAATGGTTGTCTGATACAAAGTTCTTTCCAGTTCTATCATAAATGTATGTAAAGGAGAGAGGAAAATGCTCCTCATGACTTGTTTGATCATTGCTTGCATTGTTATTGGCCACTTCGGCCCTAGTTGTCTTATGACAAATTAATGAGCAATATCCCTTGTATCAAACCTATTTTTCAAGGAAGGACTTCGAATCAGAGTCATCACTTGAAATGCTTAAACTAAAAAACAAATACATGTTTGCAAGCTTTTCTAATAACACATTCAAACTAGACCAAATCATATGCAACTATGCCTCTGCAACTAAATCATGATGTATACAATCACCCTAAAACAATACACTCGAGATGTAAACATCAATTCTTGTTTTTTGCAAACTGAAAACTGCTATTTTCATTACATTTTCCCCAAATGAGGGAGGCATACATTGGGTAAGAAAAACATTTTCTTCCAAGTAATATCCCAGAAACCCTTTATAATAGTACGATACATGACAAATTTAACATATGTTACAGTTACAAGACCAATCCCCAACATATTCCATTGGGTTCTGAAATGTAACATTACATGAAAACTAGAGCCTAAGAAAATTCATGCCTAAGACTGCAATTCTTTTCTCCAAACTTCCCTCCATTGGTTTCCTTGCCAAAAACTCCTAGAAATCGAACAACAAGAACCCCAATACTTCTCCGGATTTTAACACAATTTACATAATGCTTCATTGTATCTTTAAAAGTATTGGGCACAATGCTATTTTTAGCTAACAGGCCAGTAAAAACCTCCATATAAATGTGCCTTTAATTCAATTCCATTGGCACAACTTCAGAAGGAGAGAGCTTGAACAACAGGAACAATAAAAATGAACACTACCATCTGCAGTGGTGCTTATCAGGCTAGAGTCATGGAAGGAGAGTAACACTATATCTCTTTCCCCAAAAATTTGCGCCCTGGCGTAAGATCGCCCATTAAACTCATACTTAGCAGTGAGATCAGCGCATGAAACGTGGCAGTTCTCCTCTGGCATGATTTTCCATCCAACAAACTCACACATGGCATGAGTTCACCCAACGAACTGGCTCTCTGAAGACATGAGATCACTACAAACAAAACAATACAATTCTACACAACAGTTGTATGGTGGGCGACTCTTCTGATCCTAAGGATAACAATAATTAAACAATCACATTGCTCAATGATATGGTTGAGGACCATAATCATTATACATATTTATGCACACGTTTCAATGTCACCTATCATATGGTCTAAGACCATTTGACTACATTCTAAATTTATACTTTACCAAATTGCTATGGTCTATGACTATCAAGATTAAACAATAAGCAATAATCACAAGATACAACAATTAGCTTACAAACATAAAGATTACATAAATTACAGGTATATGAGATAGGCTAAAAACTTACGGTCATTTATCCTGATCCAAAAGGTGAAACAAATCACAATAGCATCACCTCTCACCACCTTCTCTTATCCACTCAGACACTCAATATTTCCACATGCTAGATATTGAATAGAAAGTGTAGAGCATATCTTTTATAATGAATGTTCATGGAGTTTTCACTCAAAGAATTGTGAGAGAGAAGAAGATGGAAAATGTAGACATGAAATCACGGACTTGGGTACATTTCTAGGTCCAAAACACATACTAGCATTCATATGATTCCTACACAAGAAAACTAGTAATTGATGACTATCTTTGGCCTCTTTTATTTCTTTATTGTTTCCTCTTCGGTCTTACACACCATACAAACCAATCTATATTTTACTTATTTATCTTTTATGGCTCCAGACACTAACACCCAACCAGGACAGGAGCGCCCAAGTGCCCCTATCCCCTCTGGGTGCCCCTGACCCTTTTCCACCTTACTTGCTCCTTTTGGGTCTCTTTTATCTTTTGGGGCATCTTTTTCACTTATGGGTCAACCTTCTAATTATCAATTATGAAATTAAAACAAGGGAATCATAAAAATACATAGTTATGTAACCAGAATCAAGTACTAAACTCTAAGCATTGTTACTATCAATTAAGCATGCAGTCAAAAGGCACCTAAAACACTTCAAAGTATCTGTTTGGCATTCATTCAAGGGAAAAGGGATTGCATTTTTTACATACACTAATAGGAAGGGGAATTTTTTATTACATCCACACATTCTATTACATTACTACATCTAGATACAACCCGCCATCAAGGGAACTTGCACAAGGGAATCCTAGGGCACGATTCTTACACACACTCACTAGAACTATATGGATTCTAAGATGTAGTGTAGCATTTGGTCGTAAGCTCATTCTCAAGGTGACGGTCGGGGTCAGTCAGACTCCCCATATTGCATCTTTATTTTTTGGATTTGATGTGGTATTATGGATTTTGAAGGTGATATCTATTTTTTAGGTTATAAGTACCCTTAGCAATCAAAGAGTGACACACAAGTGATCACCATGGAATATTTGTGACACTTGTGTGACACTATAAAAATTAGATTCTGACCATTTACACAGTCACAGGTGCCCAATAACAGTCATCGGTGCCCCTGGCCTACTCTAAGCGTCCATGTATAACATCATCCATGAGCTCCAAAATGTATCCTGAGCATTTATGACACATTCCACCTCTTGTTCAATAGTTTTCCCAGTTTGTACCAATCCTAGATCAAGTGTAAATCAACTAAGTCATTCTTTCTATACCTCTTGCTTAGGGTTGTATATTTACTTTTTTATTTGCTTATGTCATATTATACTTAACAATTGTATTAAATTGTTTACATCATTTACTTTATAATTAGGGTTTCATAAAAATCTATTTTTTTGTTAAATAAGAAAGCCTCCACTTTCACGTTCGACTTGACTTTCAGTGTAAGTAATTGAATATGCAAATTCAATATTATATTCTTGTTTCGGGCCTCCAACACTATGTTATACTTATCCCATGCTTCTTTTATTGTTTTAGCATCTCGAATGTGGGGTTGTACGTATCAGACACTACAAACAAGATTATTAACTTGGCCTTCTGATTGCCTCTATCAAATTTTCATTGCTAGGTTACATCATTTGTTGATCTGGTTGTTGAACCACTTACAATTGACCAAATTTCTTCAAACTCGAGTTGAGTTCAATTTTTTGTCTTCCACGTGGCATAATTATCACCATGGAGCAGCTGTGAGTTAGGAAATAATAATTTTAGAGCATTCTTTGTGATAGTGGTTTAGCGATGGTTTACTTCCTCTAAATTTTGTGGTAGGCGCTGAACATTTTGCCAAATTTCAAATTTAAAAGGGGTTTGGGGGGACTCGACCTCTTAACCATCCCTCTCCCAAGATCTCCCTGTTAACTACAAAAGCGCATATAACACATGGGCTATAACATGAAGGAATATGTATTTAAGCACTTGCAAACAAAGCTAACCCTGCAAACAATGACATGACATGCTAGAAGTCCACATGGTGCTTTGTGGGTGAAGGATGGTTTAGGTATTCCTTGAAATCTATACATGCAATCCTTTTCTAAAGTTTAATAAGTCATTTGTTATTGTTTTGTTCCCACCTCTGTTATGTGTTATTTTCTTTGTAGTATTTTATGTGTTTGATTCACCCAACTATTCATTTGTTTGCAGGGTTAAAGGCTTATAGAAGAGAGTTTGGCTTGGCCGCATACTATGGGTGCAACACAGTGACATGCTCAACTCCTTAGGGTCTCGATAGGCTAAGACCTAGCTCACCTTACAACTTATTCGACCTGACACTCTGTCATAAGAAAACCAAGCTTGATCCGCTTGAAATACGAAATAAGGGTGACGACCAAGTGGATATCTGGTGCACTACAAGGTTATTTGTAAGGCTCACTCACCTAGTATTTGACTCACTTGGTGCAACTTGATGATAATGTTGAATATAACCTGGATGCAGCTCTGTCAACTCACCCTTTAGTAATGAAAAAAACTCAGTTGCAATTAACTCAGTCTACGATAATGGACCCAGCTCTATGTAATGTGGATTGACTCATTAATGAACTAACTCGACTAGTAACTCACCAACAACTCTTGTACACAACTCTATAGAGCTCTTCGAGTTAACTTTAGGATCTGGTTTTCTGAGTGAAAATCTAATCTTATAGGGAATTTTTAGTCTCTTATAGATGATAAAATCCTAGATTGGGGAAAAAATATTGATTTTTTTTATTTCTTAGATTATCTAGATCGTGTTGGATTGCTTCCTAGTGCTAGAGGCAATTCTTGAGTGACTCCTCCTTGCCCAATGCACAAAAAAACTGGTTTTTCTCCTCTCTTACACTGTTGTGTGTGTTAAAAGAGATTTTTGTAACTTTGTGTAGTAATTATGGTGATGAGGAAATATAGGTAGGGGTTGTCAAGAGGCTGGGGGCATTTATGGATCCTTCTGGGCTCAAATTTGTAGTAATGTTCCCTAAACTCTTACACAACCTTTAATCATCTCTCAATCAAGCTCAGGACCTCTCTAGCTCTGATAGCAAATACTGTTAGAAAATAGGGAGGGTGCCTGATAGTATTATTGATATGGAAATAATCATATTATAGATTAATGGTAGGGATGAAATATATAAGTATTAGATGGCTACATACAAATAAGTAAACAATTACATAGGTTGAACAAACCTATGTGTTGTTAGAAAAAACATTTGGGAATATTATTCCCAATATAAATAATAAAAATAATAATGGTTATAACATAACCATATAACAAAAAAATAACAAATTACCTAAGTAAAAACTATTTACATAAGTATCAATGCATAATTACTATATACAAAGGTTTTACCTAACATATAAAATAGCATGGGACATGATATGCTTGGATTTGTCGCGTGCTGGCTCATTTGTACAAATATTTGTACAAGTTTACCCAAGAAGATCACGATGAAGGGATTGGTGCTATGATGCTTTTGCATATATGGGCATAAGAGCACATAACATTATTAAGCCTGTTTAATGGTACGTGAGTGGACTAGGAGCAACCAAAGTTTTTTGTGGCGTGATGGGTTGGACCGAAGGTTTATGGGTTGGATACCATGACATATAAGTTTATTTTAAATAGGATGGGGACCTGGTGTAGTGATTTAGAGACCATACAAGGACTATGATGGTTGGGTTGAGAACCATACGAAGTTACGATGTATTTTACACATTGTGTGGTTGAAGGACATATTTTTAGGATTGACCGATCTCTTTTGATATGAGTGTTTGTCACGGTATTTTGGGATAGCCTAGGATGTTCTTCCATATCCATATGTATGGCATTTATTGATTCGTGCTATGAGGAAAGCATGCTGGAGGCCAGACCCATAGGATCCTAGTTACGCCCGCCTGGTACAAATGAGGCCAATGTCAAGATGATGAGGATATGGAGGGTATACTCTTCAATTCCACCTTAACATTATACTTTTACTCTACCATATACATGCTCTACCCCACACGC
Source organism: Taxus chinensis (assembly GCA_019776745.2). Taxonomy (NCBI): domain Eukaryota; kingdom Viridiplantae; phylum Streptophyta; class Pinopsida; order Cupressales; family Taxaceae; genus Taxus; species Taxus chinensis. The sequence continues at coordinate 543,529,089 of CM034151.1, read as the reverse complement.
ATTCACACATGTTTCTCTTTACTATAACTCACTACCAAATATACTCACATATCATCCTCGAAACAACTTCATATGAAGAACCTGCCAAAGTCTTGAAAATTTATGGTTGTACTTGGTCTTCATTAAAACCTTATTGTACTATGTTGGGGGAGCGTCACACCATCGACCACTCAAAACTTAAAACATATGGTGTAAGGAGGTAGAGTACCCCCTTTGCATGAATTCCTCAGGTGGGTATATAGGATGGTATTGCTGCTCCAAAAAGAAAACAAAAATCTACTTATGTTTTAATAAGACAATCTCTTAACTCACCCCCCTTTTAAGATATTTGGAAAATCAGGTGGTTAGTATCTGTTAAAAAGATTTTTAGGATGCCAATTGTCTCATCAATATTTTTTCAAGTTGTAGCACAATTATATTTTGGAGGATGAGTGTTGATATGTCAAAAGGTGCAAGATTCGTAGAATTTTTCCCAACTTATTTGTCAAGTTCCATGATTACCTTCTACAATATACCCATATGTTCTTACATCAGACCCCCATATTCATCTATATCATTTATTGTTTGAGCTTGAGCAACTTATTTTTTCTATATTTTTGAGATAACTCCACTAGCCTTTTCCATTTTTCTCTAGTAGTATTTATTTTGATGTCATATATGGTAGATGCATGTGCAAGTTCATTCTCGATGACAAGAAGTTATTGTTTTTCCTATTGAGTCATAGTCGACCAACCCAAAAAATACTTAAAATAAACTCCTGCATCATTCAAAGTTGTTCTTAATGCTTGTGTTTGTGCCTTTACTTTTTTCCTTCACTAATTGTTTTCTATATTAAGTGGAACCATCTATGTTGCTTTATAGTTTCCACTACCTCAATTCAACCTTGCTGATTATGAACTTTGCTGGGAGTCGCTTTAGAAAATGGGTAATCATCATCGCTATCCTTTTCTCAACGAGTCAGGTGGGATTCGCTTTGTATTAAGGCCTTACTTTATATATATTTTATAACCTTTTCAATTGTGTCTTTGAGTACCACATATCATTTCATCCAATCTCTTTGTGCATTGTCTTGTAAAAAACTTCCTAAGCGTGTCTTTTATAAGGGTGACATTTTTAAAAAATGTAATGTTGACCCTTTCTCAATTTCTCTTACAACACCTTCAACAAAAAGGACTATGGAAATTTATTTTCATTAGGCAAGGATGTTCTTGATGGTGTTAAGGTGCTCCCATGTAGTTATTCCTTGAGAAACAATTGTTCCCAAAGATGTTGAAGTTTTTTGTGGGGATCCACCTTCTATCTACGCTTCTATTGTGACATCCCCAACCCTCTTTTCTTTGATATCCATCCTTTCTGTCTTTGTGGCTAATATTTGTCTTTGTGTCTCTTCTTTTGTGGTTGTTTGCACGTCCACTGCCTCCATGAATTTTATTTGGTTACTTTTTGGGTTGCTTGTTCCTTCTCTACTCTATCTTGTGTAGCCTTTGGGGCATGTTCCACCTATTTTTTATTTTGATCTTCCGTAGATTTTAGTTTAGCCTCCACAACTATATTTTTCATTAGCTTGGTGGTCATCTTATTTTCTTTTGCCACCTTCTTTTGCTCTTCCTTGTTTTATTTTTATCTCTTGATTTTTAGCTTCTTCTATCTTTTTTAATCTTCCACATCTCTCTTATTTATGTATTATTCCTCCTTTAATTCCCTTTATTTATCTATTTGTTGTTGTGCCCTTGTAGACACCTAAATTTGGTAATTCATCACTTTAACATTGGTTAAATCCTTAAATTATGACTTGTGTGCATGTTCTAAGCTTAATTTCTTATCCTTAACCCTATTGTATGATTTTCTCAATTACATTACTCAATCACTCACAAAATTGTTTATAATAGTCCATAACAGTCTGTCACTCCCATGTGCTGTGCCTACAAGTTTCTAACACCTCACTCCCTACTCGTATGTGAGTGCCAAATAAGGACCAAATCACCAAAAAAGTCTGGTCTAAATTTGGAAATTTTATCCCAAGCCACCCAACAATAATTTCTCAATTTGATATCTTTTATGGGTTGGTGATTTTTTTATAGATCAACCTCAATGCAAAATGATACCTACAAAACCCTATATAAGCAAGTCAAATGAAATCATTTAGTCACATACCACTTAGAAAACCACTACTTACAAATATTGTTCCTAAATCTCTCCTAAATCTCCCTAAGGATATAAGACACATTAGGAGTGACCCCCACACAAATTTGAAACACTCCCAAATAGGTTCAAGAGTCTAGCTTCCCAAGCTATAAGCCTTCAAAGCCAAGTCAAGAAAAATCACCCCAAGCCACTTACAAATCATTATCAAGTGAACATACTTCCAAACATATTATCATGTGTGTGTGTGTGTGACATCCCCAAATGGATGACTACATGTGGTTTGAGGCTTCTTTGGAGTAGTGCCAACGTAGGTAGTGTACAGATTGCACTTCTACCTAGCCATTGACCTTTTTACAGGGTATTATGCCCCGGTTAGGGTTTTAAGCTATTTTGGGTCATACAAAGGGTTTCACACATTTTAAGACTTAAGGTTTCACAAGCAGGTATATTCCATATGATTACATAAGAACATAATGTTATAGAACGCTAAAAACTAACTATATAAAACCACCAAACAGTTTCATACACAATAATGATTCACCCATATTCAGTTTACACTCCCATATCTAGAAACAAAGAGTTCGTAGATAATTTCTAGTTGTTTTATCCTTCTGCAACTACCAAATCAGCTTCACGAGCATCGAATCAGCTAAGTACATCTCCCTTATTATGTCTTATTTCATCTAACACCTGTTTCAATTGTTTTATCTTACTAATTGCTAAAACAAGTATATTATGATTTACACATTAATATTAAATTACCTAATCTAATTATATTTCATTTTTCCAACCATATTCCACAGTGTAGTAAGTAGCACAACATACTTGTATTATTCATTTTTGGGTTAAATCATTTAGTGAACCTTCTTATTGATAGAATCATTAGCCTAGTTCAAACCCTAGTTTCCCTAGGGTTTCCATTTTTGCCTTGGTGCATGATCATTTTTTTTCTCTAGGGTGGTTCTCATTTGTATTTTTATGGGTCACCCAAAAATACTTTATATAATATTTGATCTAATTATCCATTCATTCCTTGAAGGCAATTTACATGATTGTCTTTATCATTATAGTTGAATTATAAAAATTTCTTTAGTGTAACCTTGCATCTCTCCCTCCTTCTATCGTGGTTGATATAAGTAAACCACATAGTGAACATTTCAACACAAATGCGTATTATGACTACCATTGATGTATTGGTCATACTGCTAATAAGTATTTCAAGCTCTGACATGTTATACAATATCTTATCAAAGTCAATGTTATTACATTCACTAGCACACCAAAGCAACTTGATATGCTTTACACTAACACATGACCATCTTACATGCATCCTATTTACAATGAACTTCCAAGCATGGCTAATGCACTTCCTATTGGTCCTACAAATTTACCTCCATCGCATATACATGATCAAATTATACCCTTATTTATCATAACAAAAATTCATGTATTCCTAATTAAAAGAGTACTAGCTAATAGTGCACATATCTTAAATGTTTTTACTAGTTATTTCTTTCATTGGATAGGAACCTCCATTAGTGATTTTGATTAGACACCCATCCATATTAGTGACTTTGACAATATCCCACTAACTAAAATTTGCAACATTGCTTTGGATGTTTTAGTTAGCCCTATCATGATGCCTACTAGCTTTCATATTTTAGGCATTGATATTCCTTTCAATTTTCTATTGGGAAAAAGTTGGATTCAACCTATGAGAGCCACTCCATCTAATCTTTATCAACATGTTGAATTTTTGCATGATGGTCATTAACATATTGTTTTCATAGGTCAAGGTTAATTTAAATATTACAATGTTGAATGTTCTACTTCTAATGATTCTATTATCACCTCTCTAATACAACATGTTCCTATTGATCAATTACATGCATAGGTGGTTGACACCGAGCGATTATCATGATACTAAGCCTATATATGTCCGTTTAGCATCAATTATTCCTTCTAATAACAAATATGTGAGATCAAAGAATTGATCACTTATAGTAATAATGATCTTATTATGCAACCACTTTATACTTCTCCACAAGGACATGCATCCCACTATGGTTGAGGTACATACCACAATAAAGCCACTTGCACACAAAGTTATCAAAAATTTACCTTTACTTAAGCAACAAGGTGGCCTAGTTATGATGATCATGATGTCAACAATGCTTTATTTGCCAATGATAATATTTCTTATGCTCTTTATATTCATGTTTTTCTCTGTTGACAATCTATCTATAACGACATTACTACTAAAATGAGCCACATGATTTGTTTTAGGGAAATTAACCATAACTTTAGGAATTGAATGCTTTTAGGCTGATTATACTTGTATTTTTGAGACACCCATGTGGTTGAAACTCTTTAAATAGTTTACCCTCTTTTTTTTAGAGTACATACAAGCCAGACCAAGAAGAAACTTGAATATTTTTATGTGTTTAGCCCTCAAAATATTTAAATGACGTTTATATCACTTGGTTTTACATTGGAGCTAAGTTAACTTTTTAAAATAGGGGCACATGTCATTTATCAACATCTCAAAGCCTTTGGTTTTAGTTTTTTTGCATGTTTTTCATCGCTTTAGTGATGGATGGGCAACAAGTGGTTTAAGTTGACACGCAACGCTCATAAGTTTTCCCGCATTTCATAAGATGTTATGAACTTAAATTGTTTTGGCATAAATTTTAGCAACCTTGATGGATGTATGCCAAGTGACGATAATCGACATTCAACACTCCTACAGATTTAATTTTTTTGCCTTTTCTCTCGAAAATTTATAGAGCAATGATGTGTGACAAGTATATTTGAGGACATGTGGTGGTGATCGACATCTAAGATGGTCTCAAGGCCTTGGATTAAATTTTTAAAATTTATGAAGCATTGATTCAAAATAAGTGGCAAGGTAGGATACATGTCGATAATCAACGTCCATCATTCCTGTAGATTTACTCCAAAGTCAAGGTCCCTCACCTTGGAACACATTGATTGAAGATGAGTTACAAGGAATGATGTGTGGTGACCATTGAAATTTGATATTTTTACAGAGTTATCTCAAGGTTAAGGATTCTTGCTTTGGGATTCATTGGGCACCGATGAGTGCTATGTAAGAGATTATGGATGCATGGAAACCATCAACACTTTACACTCTCTCAAGCCTTAGTCTCCCCTCCAAGAAATGTTGAAGCACTGATGGAAGACACGTGGTAGAAGCAACACATGCCGACAATCGATAAACCCTAAGATTTTCTATGGTATTGCTCATGAGTTTAAATTTGATAGTTTGGCTTAGTGCCAAACAGAGCTTGGGGACATTATAATGAAAACAAATACATGCCTAGTTATTTTACTCATATATTTTGATAGATGACTCACCATTGGAAGTGTCTTGAAGAGAGATACATGTTGATCCTAGTTTCAATGAAATCAATTGAGATATTTGAGAGACTTTTATGGCATAATGTTTGGGTGTCTTCTAATGCATTTTTGATCTAATGTCCCCCAAATCATTCTCAAATGATTTTAGAGTGATCTCTTTGCTTGTGGAGATTAATTTTAGTTGGATATTCCATTCTTGCTCCCCACTCAAATGTAAATCAAGGGATAAAAAAGTTATGGATCAAATTTTGAGTAGTTATAGTGGTCTTAGTGAAATCATGATCTCTTCACCAAGTGACAACTTGATCTATACTTATATTCCTAATCTCATGGACTCTTTCCCAAATATTTTCATCTATGCATTCTGACGGACCATTAAAACAAACTTTGATTATTCTTAAGGCATTAAATCATTTAAAAATCAGATAAACTTGAAACCCATGCAAGTTTTGGGGATAAGCTATGTTTTATGATGGCATGTCATTATTTGGCCAACTAAGACTCTAGAATATGCTTCAAAAGATGGTATTGGCGTGGAAATTATTAGTGTCGCATAATTTAGAGATTCATGATCCTTATAGAGGAGATAAGGATTAAAAGAGATATTTTAAACATCTTCTTCATCATATTTATTCTCTCTTCTCTCCTCTGTTTTATAAAAATGTAACCAAGATATTCAAAATAGATTTCCCTCTTCTTCTTAGAGTGCATACATGCTAGATCATGAATAAAGTTGAATATTTTAATGTGTTTAGCCCTTAAAATGTTTAAATGATGTTCAAATCCGTTGGTTTTCATTGGAACGAGGATTTAAAGTTAAATCATTTAAAATAGGGGCACATGTCATTCAACAACATCTCAAAGCCTTTGAACTTTAGTCACTTTTCATGTTTTTTACCACTTCAGCGATGGGTGGGTGACAAGCGGCTTATGTTAACATGTGACACTCATCGGTCTTCCCACATTTCACAAGGTTTTTCGAAGTTAACCACTTTTGTTTTGAAATTTTGTAATGCATCTAGTGCCTTCCCAATTACTATAACAGATTGTGCATTTTTCCAAGTACTAATATCATGTTGATTGTGGCTCTTTTTTTCCCTTTGGATAGTGTTATTGCATTATTTCCTTTACATTCTATCATTGCATGGTCTATGTGGATTATGTTTTCACACTTTCATTTCCTTGTTTCAATAATACTAAGAGTGAGATTATTATTTAATGCAATGTTGCTTGTGGATTATATCTCCCCTTTTGTCATTGTGGTTGTCATCTTTCTCTTCCCTCGAGGGGAGTGATCCCTTTTATTCTAATGCATCACCATTTCTATTTACTTTCAACTTTCCTTCTCCCCCTTTCCCCCCGCACTTGTTCGTTAGTTGTAGATTAATGGTAACATTAGAGTAGTTAGGATAGGAGGTTGGATTAACCCATGTCTTTGGCCACTTTTCTTTGTCTTTATGCTTCTACTTTTAGTCTTGCACTCTTACTTGCTCAATCTATCTTTTCACCTTTCGATCATTTTTCATTCTAGACACCAGCGCCCAGCTAGGATGCAATAGTTCCAGGTGGCCCCCATCCCCTCTAGGCACCCTTGTCCTCTTTGTACTTTGGTCACACTTTTCTGGGTCCTTTCTAGCCATTTGAGCATCTTATCTTTTTGGTAGTCGGCCTTTTTGGGGTTAATTATGAAATTCAAGCAAGGAATCATATAAATATAAAGTTATGTGATCATAATAAGGAACCAAAAACTAAGCATCTAACTATCACCACCTAAGGTTACATCCATCAAAGGCATCTATAGCTACATTTTCATCCATCTAGCTCCATCACAAGGGACACAAGGCTAGTTCATCTGCATCATACTTCATAGGAGGGGAGTTTATTGTTTCCATGCACACATTATTACATTCTACATCTAGTTACTTGTTCTCTACATCACAAAGTGTGACTGGCATAGAGAAACCTAGGGCACAATTCCACACACACATGCCTAGAACTACATTGGGTCTGAGGATGTAGTGAAGCCCTTAGTGATAATTCCATCAATTTGGCAGCTGAGGATAATTTGACACCCTTCATATTTCATCTCTTATTTTTTTAGGGGTTTGATGCTTTGTTTGGGGTTTTGTAGGTGATTTATTCCATTGCAGGTTTACAATGACATTGAAGATCTTACAACGACATACTTAATTAAAGGAAGTGTGACCTATTGTGACACCTTGGAGGAGGTTTTCTGGAGCATCTACACAGACCAAGGAACCCAAAATTTAACCAGGGCATCCAAAGGTGCCCCTATCCCTTTTCCTAGACGCACCCTAGTCTAGTAAAATCCTTCAGATCTGTATTTTTCTTAGGATTCTGTGTGATGAGTCTTCCTCTCCTGTTCGGTTGGTCTCCATTGTGACACAGTCTTGCAACATCTTTGAATCAACTAAGGCTCTTTCAACCCTCTTTGTACATTAGGGTTTCATATTTTTATTGCTTAGTTGCTTGGGTATTTTTTAGTATTTATTGTATTCATTTATTTAATTGCAAACTTAACATAAGATTAGGCTATGATATTTTACATTTTATTTTAATCATTTTGGTGAACCCCAACTCGTGATCCTGCATGCTTTGGATCCTTCTTTTATCATCTTCTCTATCATGGATCCTAAAATTCCTCAAATTTCTTTTTCTGATTTACTTAAAATGCATCCTAATTTCCAAGTTGTTCTTAAAAAAATCCCTAGACACCATGTATCTTCCTAAAGATACCACCACCACACAAAATAAGCGATATTTTTATCATTGCCTATTTGACGACCTTATTCTTGTGATCCTCCATCTCATCAATCTATGTTGGAATCAATTCAAGATTTACATTCTTTATTTCAAGACAAATTTCAGGCTATGGAATCCACGATTACATCTCTCAAATATGAAATCCAACATCTTAAGGATGCTTCTCAGGCTCATGTTTTTTCTCCTTCTACATCTCATCTTCATTTTATGTCTACTACATGTGCTCATATCAGTGAGCCTCAAGTCATAGCATTACCAAAGCCTCTCACCTTTCATCACAATACTAAGCAACATGACATTCTTACTGAGCTCCTTAGTCATTAATTGATCACTTTACCACCTACTCATTACTATCCTCTTTATTGGCTAGAAAAATATCAAGGTCATCCATATTGCAATTATCATCGAATCAATGGACATAATGAAAATGATTGTTATGACTTTACAATGAATAATAAAACATCTTGAGCATCAAGGATTTATCTCATTCACTGCACAACATTTTGTTGTATGCCCATCTAAAAATTCTACATCTCAATGGGTTCCTAAATCTGATTCATCTATGTCTAATGAGCATCACGCATCACTTCTAATGGTCGGTTCTATTTTAGAAAGTCAAGTGACCACTATAAGCAACCACATCTCAAAATCACTTATAACACCTCCTCCTCTCAAGACATCTACAACATCAGCAAGTCCAAATTAGGAAAATTCCTCTCAAAATCAAAATACACAACCTGCCCTCCTCTCAAGTCATCTACAACATCAAAGTCAAATTATGCCACTGCGCTACACAAAGGAAACACACTCTCTTCTATCAAGTCTTTTGCAACATCATCAATCCCTGCCTAAGTGTACCAATCATTCAAAATAAAATTCCTCCACATCCTACTTTGACTTTCATACTTCCAATTCATTTTTTCAAAGCAAACATGTGTATCCTTCTACATAATGCTCAACACACATTTCAAATGCCACCATTGCATGGTCATGCTAGTTCACTATTGCCACACATGCTTCCACATACTCCACACAAAATTGGTCTTTGGTAGGTGACTCTTGTCACCTTACCCCTTGATGACACACTCATGTTCTTATGGTTCTTACATGACTGTTGAGGGATAAACAAATTCTTACAATAAGAACCCACATTTCATCTTCACATTACATATTCCATGGGCATACATAACCATATTGTCAACTTGGTTACATACATACATATATTGACCATCTATTGCTATTCACACATAAATAGATATCTCTATCGTCATTACATCAATCAACAGGTACACTATCTATTATACTTTATCACCCTCATGCATCACCTATTTATCATCAAATAACATGCTCATCAACATACACTTGGGGGCATTGTACTTTTTCCCCCCCCCTCTTCATAGCACCATTTATTGTCTCGCATCTTACACATATCACATCTAGTCTTTTACATTCATCACACACACTAGCATCGATATTACCCTGATGGTTATCTATTGCACTCTTGTATGCTTTGGTTCACACTTGACTGTTGAGGGCATCCTATACACATGAACCTCACACACCTGCATACATAGACTCTAACATCACACATTGGTTCACACATCTTACATACATACATCCTACATGTTACATCCTACATTTTACATCTTATGTCTTACATTCTACACATCTTATATCATCTACGCATCTTGCATTACATCATATACATCCTACATTACACACTACACATTACACATCACATAACTATTTCTCATCCCCACATCTATTACACATATTACACATTTTACACATCTAATTTTATTGCACTCACTACCCGATGACTAGCACTCTAGTCTCATAGTCCATATTGGACTGTTGAGGGTATACATCAGTATTGGGGCACCCATCGGATTGGACCAACAAGAGGTGCCCCACTCATTTCTACACATTCACTTCTTCTATGACCATTCAATATTTAATATAGCCGGTCAGGTCTTTATCTTTCTTGTGGTATGACATTTCTAGGTTAGTGATATACGTCATAGGCTACATCATCACTTCTTCTAGCATCCTTTAGTGATATACCATAATTAGGCTAAATCATCACTTTCTTCTCACTCATCTTGTTGTGATATATGCTTTAGGATAAATCATCACACATTCTCGCACCTCAATCTATATGTCGCATATCATCACTACACATTTTTCACATCATGCTATGACACAACATATCATTCAAACCATTTCCTGATGACACACTCTCATTTACAGTTCATTCTTGACTGCTGAGGGGGCATAAACATACATGCATACAAATAGTCACTCGGATAGCACGTGGATCCTATCATTCACTTTGCATTCCATTCCATCCATCCACAACATATCCCTTCATATCTTGGTTGCATTTACTTTTGCTTACATTTACTTTGTACATGTTCACTTTATTACACATGTTAGATATATATATGACATCTGTATATAGGAAATATTTCATTATTCTTTATCATACACACATGCACGTTCACATGCCTTTCTATCCCTGTGATCACAGATCTATAGATCCATTACATGCAACATGGATGCTTGACATAATACCTAGTACCATCCCATAATGGTCCTAGGGGCATCCACTTTCGTACAATACAAGTGCTATTGTTTCATTTTGTTTCATAACACATATTTTATCAGTTTATACACACTTTGACATACTTTTTATCTTTCTAACATGCTAACACTTCATGTGCAACATTTGTTTTATGGGCTATTCTTTCCCATGGTTTCCTGTTACATTGGGTTTGTATTGTTCGTCATTGTATGCCATTATTTGTGGGCTTTTCCATTTGTCTTGTGTGCAAACTTGTATGCTTTATGGCTTCGTCGGCCATGATTGTCCTTGCGACATCGTGAGTGATGTCCTGTCTACAACCCACTTTTCGCTGTCTACATTGTTTATTTATGTTCTAGTTTACATATTATTTATGTAGCTTACACTTTCTATTCTACATGCATGCTTGTTCCTACTAACACTTGTTTCCTATCCACTTTGTTTGCATGTGCCTTGGTTTCTACCAAGCACATCCCCTTCCCCCTGCAGGGCATAGTTTTAGTGGTTGGTCCTCTTTTAGGGCCACATTCTCCTTCAAAGATGTTGCACATGCGCCCCAAAGAGGGGGGCATCATTTGGGTGAATCATTCACCCCATACAGTATAGCACAACACTACATAGTACAATTACATTTTTAGTTTCAGTTTTATGACACAATGGGTTACACAATGAAACTTTTGATCCAGTCTACTGAATTCCATACATAGTGGATTTTGACAGGGGGGCAATACATTGGTCCTTAGAACATGTGTGGGTACACATGGGACCAATTACAATGGTGTTTTATACAGAAAGGAAGAAGGCTTAAAGGTAGAGGACAACACCAGGAAGTTTTCCTATACTTCATCCATTACATTGGCATCAGGATCACCCAAAAAACTAGGTACATACACAGATCTCTAGTGGTAGTTTCACACAATAGGAAGTAGTTACAAGGTTAGAGGATAAATAATACTTTCTCCCTACACTTCTTCGTCATTATATTGGTGTGAGATTTCCCCAAAAAACTCACGCACATCAACATCATCTACAAGATCCTTTCTACACCCTTTTCTCATCACAGATCAGGTGCACATGTTCCTTTTTCACATTTTTTCAACATTTTTACATTTTTTACATACTTCATTACATGTTTTTTATACATATACATGCGTATTTGACTACTTGATCATCTTCTCTTTTTACAGGTCCATCTGTATGGAAAGCAAGCTATCAACATCAAAAATAATACATCAACACTAACAATGTAGGTACATCAACACATTGGAATTCACACACTGTGTTTCCACCCTAGATTCATTTTCATCACCTTTTTACACTTTTTACATCTTTAGTCTCCATGCTCCATCTTTTTATCACTCCATGCTTTGTTTAGTCCCTCGGCACACTTTATACATCAATCTACATGGATATCAGGTACACATCTGTATCTACTTTATGTTATCGAGAATTCTGTCTCACCAACATAAAGTGGGGGAAAATGTAGACACAAAATTACACACTTTGGGTAATTATCTAGTCTCAATCACATATTACTATTCATATGGCTCCTAAGTAAGAAGAGTATTGATTAACCCATGTCTTTGGCCACCTTTATTTGCTTTATGCTTATACTTTTAGTCTTGCACTCTTACTTTCTTAGTCTTTCTTTTCACCTTTTGGTTTTGTCATTCTGGACACCAGCACCTAGCTAGGATGCCAGCACTAGGCGCCCCCAGCCCCTCTAGGTGCCCTTGTCCCTCTTTGTACTTTGACTCACACTTTTTGGGTCCTTTCTATCCGTTTAAAGCATCTTATCCTTTTGGTAGTTGGCCTTTTTAGGGTTAATTACAAAATTCAAGCAAGGGAATCATATAAATATAAAGTTATGTGATCATAATAAGGGACCAGACACTAAGCATATACTATCTCCACCTAAGGTTACATCCATCAAAGGCATCTATAGCTCCATTTTCATCCATCTAGATCTATCAAAAGGGATAAAAGATGGTTCATCTGCATCACACTTAATAGGAGGGGAGTCTATTGTTTCCATACACACATTATTTACATTCTACATCTAGCTACTTGCTCACTACTTCAAGTGCGATACACACAAGAGCAACCTAGGGCACAATTATGTACACACACAAAGAACTACACTAGGTCTGAGATGTAGTGCAACACTCAGTTGTAATTCCACCATTATGGTGGCTAAGGACAGTCTGATCCCTCATTTTTCATCTTTCTTTTTTAGGATTTGATGTTTGTTTGAGGGTTTTGCAGGTGCTTTCTTCATTACAGGTTTATACGTACCTTGACGATCTTACAACATACACACGATAAAAGGTGAACAAGTGCGGACCTCTTACTACACCTCAGAGGAGTATCTACGCAGACCAGGGTATCCAAAAACCAAACCATGGTGCCCCACGGGTGCCCCTATCCTTCTCTAGGTGCCCCAGCCCAGTCAAATATGTTGGATCTGCATTTTACTAGGCTCCTGTGCGATGGTCTTCCATCTCTATTCAGTCGGTCTCCATTGCAACACAATACAACAACCTATTTGAATCAACTAAAGCTCTTTTAAACCTCTTTGTAATTAGGGTATCATATTTTTATTGCTTAGTTGCTTTGGTTAATTTTTGTATTTCAATATTTCATTTATTTATTTCAAACTTGCATTAGATTAGGTTGTTATTCTACATTTTATCATAATCATTATCATAAATGCACATCTCTAACATCCAATAGTTTCAATAGGCCTAGTGGGAAATATGTGTGTTCTTTTTTGATTCTTGCTATATTTTAAAAGACATTGATGCATATTCTTTCAATTTTATTGCCAAATTTTTATGTGTTCTTAGCTCGTTTAGTTTTTGAACCATGTTCTCAAGACATGATAACTCAGTTGATTTAAAGACTCCTCCATGACCCATCTCTCTCATCTATAGATTGTTTCCATCCATTCCCTTCCTTGTTCTCACAACGGTTTGCATTCATAGCCCTATCCTTCCCTCATTGGAATTTTTATCCCCACCTTCATGTGGAAATACTAGATTATCCTTTGATTGAAAGAAACTTAAATATTTATAAGAGGATTGGGATCAAATGAATATAATAATAATAACCAAGATCTAATATGTAAAGTACAAATAAGTGTGCAATATAGGATATAATAGTGACTTAGCTTTTATCAGGAGATTTGGATTGATTATGGGTTAGAAAACATGCTAAAAAGGTTGGATATGGACTGTGCAGGATCTATATGAGAAACTAGAGTCTGAAACTTCATCAAACAGAACTACTTGAAGGGGGTAGGACCGCCCTGGGAATTAGTATCCAATTTAGGTGCTAGTGTCTTAGCAAGTGATTTGCTTCTAGTCTTTTCTAAGTCTGAACTTAGCTTTTTCCTTTCACTATTTGTAGCATCCACTTCATTGTAGGGTTCATGTGTCCCACTTAAACTTGTAAAACAAACCCTAGCTACCTGCACATGGTTCAAGTAAACATTATATGGAATAAATAATGCATTTCTTGAGTAAGACTGACGTTGAAAGTAAACCCAATGTGATTTTCACCAAGCATTGCACTATAATTCAAACTCTATGTAGTTCTAGTGTATGTGGGATTGAATCGTGTCCCTTGAAGCTAGGTTTTCTTTATGCCAGCCGCACCAATATAGTAGGCTACAACTACTTGTCCCCTAAGACAAATGTGTGAGATGGAATTCATAAATAACCCCTCCTATGCATTGAATAATGTAAACCAAAATATATTCCTTGAGTGTTACTCTTTTCCCAAGTAGTAGATAGTAAGTAATATCCCAAAATTATCCAACCCTTATTAATAGTAAGTAATTCTTGTAGATATATGATTCTCTTATTTGAATTTTGTCATTAATAACCAAAAAGGCTGAACTAAAGTGATAAAGGAGACTTTAGAAAAATATTAAATGATGTGGCAATCCAAATTACAAAAAGAGAGGGAAGAGGATAGAAGCACCCAAAGGGGATAATAATGGATGGGCTCTCTCATCCCTAATGGGTGGTATTATCTGGGATACTCGGAGGATATAACAAAAAATATGAAGGTAGGTCATATGTTGTTAAATGTCCAAAATTAAATTGACCATTTAATAAAGCAAATGTCAAGAGTATAAAAAGGGATAAAGCAATGAAAATGCAAACAAATGTTGTTAATGTCTAGTTTTCTTACTTAGGAATCATTCATATAATAACATACTTAGAGGCGTGATGTAAGTAGAAAGTACATGATTTTTTGACTACATCCTCTTCCTCTTGTATTCATCCAAGACTCTACATGATTTAATGGTTATGAACCTTATTACAATAGATCTACATATACACCAAGTCATAATGATCTATATGTGTATCCTACTAATGATGATGGTTTTCAAGAGCAAGGGTATGCATATATTGAAGGTAGCTTCATCCTTGATTCTAATTTACAGTTATAGGTTTAATTCATGGAGGAAATGTGAAGAGAACATGAGAGCTAATTGAAAATATGGGATCCAAACAACCTAGTCCTAGAGATCCCTATCCATGGGGTTATCCTTTACCAAACTCATACATTCCTTAGTAGAAGATTCAAGTCATGGGTGAAAACCAAAAGAAAATGTTAAAGCTGGTTAAAAGAATAAAGGCTAAGAGATTTCGTCTTAAGGAACCCTTTCCATGGGGTAACTCTTTACCACACTCATATAATCCTCATGCTCAAAAATTTGAAGTCTTGCAACCCTCTCAGTACCAGGTATATTACTCTTTCCATTTCATGGACCTACCTAAGATTTATCTTTCTCCCAAGAAGGATAATATGTCCTCTCCATCACTAAAACCTCTACATAAATAACCTATAACTAAATCCTTACCTCATTTATTAGATCCAATTCCATACTCATATAATTCTCCCACACAAGTGTTTGAAACCTTACAACCCCATCAACATAAGGTGCATGTCTCTTATCATTTCTTCAATCCTATGTGAGAAATTTCAATAATATTCTACCCCTCTCCCACCCTCACCAAAAGTATTTCCCAATCCCTGAGAATTTCTCATGGAACACTTAGGAAGTAATGATTGTTTGTAGAATGACATGTTTGAATGGACAACTGTTTGGCTAGCCCATTGGCAAACCTTGTTCAAGATCAGATCTAAAACTATGATGGAAGATAAGGATGTTTATCATCCTTAAGAACATGAAAAATTTCCACTGTGTTTGTAGAAATAGCCCAAGGAGTTGAAAATTAGAAAATAAATCCTATAATATTTTAAAGAGCGGGAAATTTTTTTTGAGAGATAACAAGCCTTCATACAAAATTATGTAACAACTAACTTTTTACAAGTGCATTGTGGTCTCATGAGGTAAGCTCCATCACTAAAATACAAGAAATAATCATTTTAGATTGAAATGAATCTGAAGAGGATGATGAATTCATAACTAAAATCTTTTAAGAGATCCTTGCTGGTAATATTAATTAATCCATAGTTAAAGATTTGGTTGATGAACAAAAACATGAGGCGAAAGAAGTGTTTGACACCAAAGGAAAATTGTTAGAGATAGATAATGAAAAAAATCTTGTTGGCATCCATAGGGTTTGCATTTCTAATCAAGAAAAGGTACATCAAATATGAAAAGTGAAAGAAAGGAGGTACACTCTAAACTTGAAGTTGTGAATGAAGAAGACAACATGCAAACCTCAATGTAACACTCTAAACAACTCTTAATGCCCAACCATTCAGAAACCTTGAAGAATAACTATGAGTAAGAGAAGATCATACATGATTTCCTGAACTCTCTTGAGTTAAAGAGGTAGGAATGAATCATAGAGGATGAATTAGAAGTTTTAGATTTGAAAAATGATCAAACAAAGGTACATTCAGATTTGAACAATGAAGGGGAAGAAGTGTATTTTGATCTCGAAGTTGTGGACAAAGAAGAAGGACCAAAAAGATTCATAAGTATGCTGTTTGAACCCATGTTCTTCCTCAACAAAAGACTTCTCTTTGTTAAAATTTTATCTGAATCTGAGGCAAACTAAAAAGTGTCATTAGATGTCACTAACATTTAGATGAAGCCACAAGTGGATGAAGAGGAAGTTAAGGTTGAAAATCCTGCATGCGAGGGACATAAAGATGAACTTTTTGTCATACTCGAAGACTTTGAGAGGTTCATACTTTCCATTGGGGATGAATGTGAAAATTAAAAATTGTATTCACTTAAAGGACCTACATGGGAGGATATCACTAGTTTAAAAGACTTCAAATTCAATGAAGATGTGTTTATAAGCTCTGTCTATGGAGCTAAACACAAAGAAGATGAGAAAATTGGAGAAATAATTCCATTAGTTTTAAAAGTTGAGTGTCTTGTCAGATACCTGTCTAGGTCAAAGCCTAAGTTAAATTTACCACCAATCATGTTCACTTCAAAGCATGAGGAAGATCTTCAAATCATCAAAAATCAGACAATTTACCTACAGAAAATAAGTTCATGCCAGACATAGGTGTATTTTTCCTCTGGAGTTGATATTTTGAGGAGGGAGAAGATGCAAACTCTATTTTCATTCTTCTTACTTGTCATGGGTGTTTTGAAACTGATTGCATGACCTAAGTTCATCAAAAATGGAAGCTACTTCTCCAAGCTTATTTACAAATTTATGTAAATTTTTTATGTTCTTGGTTAGATTAAGAGTAGTTTAGGTTTGTTATTGGCATAACAAGTGTTTTACACATTATGCATAGTTCACTTGAAGCGTGTATGATTTTATATTTTGTAAATAGTTTTTATGGATCACTCTTAGGAGCTTTTCATGGTTGATATCTTCATATTTTCAAGCAAGAAGTAGAGTTTTTAAGTTTTTAGGGAAGTTTCTAGAAGATCTTAAGTGATTTTCACATTAGTACATTTTGATTTAGGTAAAGTTTGAGTTAAAATTTTGTAAGGAGGTAAGCTTCAATTTTTAAATATTTTTCCTCTCTAAATGCGGAGTTTTCAAATTTTTACACCAGAATCCATGCCCAATGGATGTAAATACCATTGGTCCTTACATTTAGTAGCAAAATGTCCCCTTTGAGTCACCAAAAATGTTTCCAAAATGAGCCGCATGCTTCATTTTTGGGAAACTAATCATATCTTTAGGACTTGATCAGAGGCATCCATTCCCATCCCCCATCCCCCCTTTAGCCCTATATATATTTGGTCTATCAGATAAGATAATATGAGATAAGATGAGATAAGATAAGATGATATATTATCTATAGGTGGGGAGTGTTGCCCCCCCCTCTCTAGAGTCTAGTCACTAGCTTCCTCCGCAGCGAACCTTATCTCTTAAGTATTTTAATTGTGATTATACATATATTTTTGGGGTACCCTTATGGTTGAAACTATTCAAAATAACTTGCACTCTTCTTCTCAGAGTGTATACAATCTAGATCAAGAAGAAAATTTAATATTTTAATGTATTTAGCCCTTAAAAAGTTTAAATGACATTCAGATCCCTTGGTTTTACATTCAAGTAAGGTTGTCAAGTTAAATTGTTTTAAAAAGGGGCATGTTTCATTCTAATGAAATCTCAAATCATTTGGACTTAGTTTCCTTTCATTTTTGTCACCACTTCAGTGATGGATAAGTGAGAAGTGGCTTAAGTTAACACATAACACTCATCAGTTTTCCCACATTTCACAAAGTGTTATGAACTTAACTACTTTTAAATAAATTTCAGCAACCTTGATGGATGCATGCCAAGTGGCGACAAATGACATTTGACACTCCCATAAACTTAAATTTTTTGGCTCCAATATCCAAAATTTACATAACACTTATGTGTGAAAATTTTATTTAACAACACACAACAAAAATCAACATCCAGGACTATCTTGAGGTCTTGGTTTAAATGTCTACACTTTATGAAGCATCAATTTAAATTAAGTAGCAAGAAAGGATGCATAGTCTTAATTAACATCCAACCTTATCGCAAAGTTGCTCCAAAGTTAAGGGTCATCACCTTAAAGTTATCCACCTCATAACATGCCAATTAAATATAAGTGGCAAGGAAGGACACGTGGCAACCATCAACATTCAAGGTTTTCATAGAGTTATCTTAAGGTTAAGGCTTCTCTTTTTAGAATTCTTCGAACACCGATGAGCAACACGTAAGATATTTTGGACATGTGGTAATCATCGACACTTTATAATCTCTTGATATTTAGTGTCCCCTCCAAGTAATGCCAAAGCACTGATAGAGGACATGTGGTACAAGTGATACATGAGAACAATCAATAAACCCTAAGATTTGCTACAATGCCACTCATAAGCTTAAATTTGATAGTTTATATTACTGTTAAATAGAGCTTAGGGAGATCACATTGGCGGAAAACAAAGGCCTTTTTATCATATATTTTGATAGAAGAATACATTTGGAAAGTGGATGATACCATTGGAAACATCTTAATAAGAGCTACACCTTGAGCCTAGTTTTAGTGAAAATATTCTAGAGATCTAAGATATTTTCACTACAAAATGTTCAGGTGTCTTCTACTATTTTTTCAGATCTAACAACCCCCTAAATCATTTGCAGATAATTTTAGAGTGATCTCTTCACTTATGGAGATGCCTTTTAGCTAGATATTCCATTCTTGCCCCCCCACTTAGATGTAAATCAAGGGGAAATAAATTATGGATCAAAATTTGAGTTTTTATAGTGGTCCTAAGTGAAATCATGATATCTTTACTAAGTGACATGTTAATCTATGCTTATCTTCCTAATCTCATGGGATCCTTCCCAAATATTTTAATTTATGCCTTTTGAGGGACCTTTAAAACAAAATTTTATTATTCTAAGGCATCAAATCATTCAAAAATTAGATAAACTTTAAACCCATGCAAGTTTTGGGGATAAGCAATGTTTCATGACGATGTGTCATCATTTGGCTAGTTGAAACTCTAGAATATGCTTCAGAAGGTGGATTTGGGGAGAATATTCTTGGTGTGGAATATTCTAGAGCTTTATGACCCCTCTAGAGGAGATAAGGATGAAAAAGATATATTCTAAGCATCTTCTTGATCCTCTTACTTCTCTCTTCTCTCCCATCTTTTCTATAAATGTAACCAAGATCTATTATAAAATGATCATCTCTTGAATATTTTTTTTGGATAAGGTAAAAAAAGTTTGGGTTTGAGGGGACCAAAAAACCCTATACATAGAAAGAAGTAACATTTAACAGTAAAACCAAAAAAAATCCAAGGAACCAAGTCAAAAAATCTTGACAACAGGCCACCTCAAAACATAGCCAGACCACACCAAGTTTGAAATATTAACCATTACATTTTTTTGTACTAAAAAAAAGGAGACCAACATAAATAAGATAAAGTCCATAGGAAACATAAAAGGATAATAAAAGACCAACCATTAGTTCTCCTTATCACTGGAGTCCTTGTTGCAAATTCTAGCACTCAGCCCGTTGTCCTTCTTTCTAGCCACTTTGATGATCACACGTTTTGGTCATTTCTCCTCCTTTGCCACAGGCTGGGTGTCCACAATCTCAATGTCTTTTGGTCTTTTCTCCTCCTTAACCTCAAGCTGGGTGTCCAAAGTATCTATGTCAATATTTCCATCGGTCTCAGAGTCTGAGGTGTATTCACTGTCATAATTGCTAACGACAAGCCTCATATTTTGTTTATTGTTGTCCACTTTAGCCACTTGAACCTGAAAGATAGAAACCCCTTGCTCCTGCATGACAAAATCATCTTGTACTCCCCCAATTTTGTTGTTCTAAACCTCAATTTTATGATGGCACTCTTTAAGCTCATGAATCAAGTTCTTATTGACCATAAGGATGGTATCAAAAGTCGACTCAAATATCATTAACCTAGCCTCCCAATCCACAAAGTCTCTTTCCTTGAAACCAAAGGCTTCACCCACACTCTGAACACTATGTTTCAAACTGCATAGAACATTAGCTATCCCTTTGTTAGGATAATTAATTATGCATTTTATAATTAATTATTTAACTATTGTTATTAATTAATTATTATTGTTATATGGTTTTTAAACCATATTTGTCATATTACATAGTCATAGGATTATTTGTTGCATAGTTATAACTTATCATTTGTTTGTATTTAATTAATTGTTGCTTCCCAGATGTATTTTGGAAGCTGTTGTGATTTTGGTTGTACCTATGTAACCCATTTATTTGTCTGCACATGGTTGTACAATACCTATAAGTATTGCAGTCCATTCATTGTAACTTGGTTGATTTCAGTTTAATATAATTTATCAAGCTTCCGCCCTTGTTGCTCAATTTACATTTGGTACCAGAGATGGTTGAAGCTCCTAGCAAGGTTGGAGAAAGTTTGTAGAGGAAGGAGAATTCGTGGAGAAGAAATCTATAACAACGGAGAGCTAGTGTTGCCTCCAGCAGCTTCCCAGACCTCCCTGCAGACCCACAACCTCTTGTGTGATTTCCAGGTAAACGCAAAGCAATTTTTTTTTGCCTTGGTGCCTCCTGCACCAGTAAAAATTTTCTCCTTGGATGCTATTTTTTTAAATTTTTTTTTATTTTTTTCCCCATCAGGGGTTTACCTCTAAATTGTCTAGTTACAGATAATATCTTCTGTACCATCAAATGTAGAGGTGCATTGAGCATCTAATTGCAATATTTGGAGGTCGAGTGTCTTTGTGCATTGGCTGGGTTGGCCTCTCTCATCGAGTTACGGGATCTTCACTTATTTCATTGGATTTGGGTGAGTTGTAGACCACAACCGTGTATTGTTGTGCGAAGATCTCGAACTTTGTATTGATGTGCTTTAATTCAACTCAAAAATGAGTACTTTGGTTGCATTGGCCATCCTCCACCAAGGTCGAGTTCTAATCCTTGGCATCGAATTGCTAAAGCACCTGAACTGGGTTCTATTTCTATTCAAAAACCATGGTTGCTAGTGTTATATTGACTGGTGAGTTGGGGTTCTTCCACCCTACTTAATAGCCAAATCACCAATCCGCTTCTAGTGACCCCTGTCATAGACTTGTATCATACAGAACGACGAAATCTCTCCAAAATTGACTACGACTTGCACATCTACAAGCAATGAACCTATAACCAAACAAAAAATGTGGTGACAATACATATATGGTAAAATAAAATAAAATAAAATGCGGAGACAATACGGCGACCAATGCAATAGAAAATAAGCGGTGAAAAAAATCAAAACGAGGAAATAACAATATAAAGATCTGTTTTCTAAGCATGCAAAGAGCAACCAAACTCCTCTAGCAAGTCCACGTGGGACTCCATCCACATCATCGCCATTAAAAAAGGTGAGTCATTTTTTAAATATATTAATATAATTTGCTTCATTTCTACATCAAGCGCTCATAAGAGCCAAGGCGGTTAGAGAGAAAGACTTGGGTGTGTGAGGTTCAAGGTTCAAACCCCACCCCAAATCATTTTTTTAATCCAATTGACATTTAGTGGTGAATTTGGAGAAACCACCAAAGTTTGGAGGAGAATTTGGTGGAAAAACCACCTCTAAATAGCTAGTTATAACTAAACTGGCCTCTAAAATTTTTAGTGAGAAAAACCCTAATATAGGGTAAATTTGTTTTTTCTCCTAATAGGCCTATTTTTTCATTTTAGACAATATTTTCCAAAGGAAGATTGTTTGAAAACTACATTTTGAGCTACTTTTTAACAATTTTTGAATTGAGGGTCGTATTGGGCTCTGGAGGCCACCAGGGCCCACAAAACAATTTTTTTTGCCTGCCATTCAATTTTTCCAGATTTTTGAATGTAATTGCATGCTTCAGTATATTGTACTAATTTGCAGGTTGCCATAGTCAAACAAAAATATTGTAACTGCTCAGAAACTGGTAGAGAATTGTAATACAAAACAGTAAAATTTGGTTCTAAAACACTCACGAGATCCTAGATCTCATTCAGTGTTCGGTATATATGGTGCCTCTAGGAAGCGCTTACGGGTAAAGCCGTCGTGACTACTACTACACTTAACACCTAATATAGCTGCAACAACATTTTCTAGGCATCGACCCTTTAAATCGATGGGGAGTAATAAGGTCATAGTGCACACACTATGAGCCATCCCATCCGTCTGTGAACGATTACACGACATAAATCCAGACTGAGAAATTATCCAAGTATATAGTGAAGTTACGCATGCACGCGTATGAGGATATTTCTTTGAGCCGGTGTCAATAATCACACAGACCCCTTTCAGTACTATCTTGGTACCACGTATTGAATTCTTTCACGCACGTTAATGCCTCTTTCATGTACCACTGGGTATATAGAAAGGGCGAGCTTCTTCCACGTACCGCCAGGTATATTGGAAGGTGCGTATATAGAAAGGTTTGGTATATCGAACTGATGGTATATAGATTGGGAGACCTTATACCTGAGAGTGATAAGAGCCAAACCCTGTCAGTGATTTCTGAAAAATGGGCACCAATGCCCCCAAATTTTTTCTTCCAGATTCACAACTACTCAGAGGAAACAACTATGTTGCATGGAAGACTAAAATCAAGACACAACTTGAGTTTGAAGAGATCTAGACTGCTGTGAATGGTACTCTGACCAGATCAACCACTGATACAACACAACAACAAAAGTTTGATAAAGTAGATCAGAAGGCCAAACTCATCATCTTGTTTGGAGTGTCCGACGATGTGCAACCCCACATTCGAGATGCTAAAATAGCCAAAGAAGCATGGGATAAATTGTGCACAGTATATGAGGCCAAAAAAAGAATGTCATACTAAATTTGTAGAGTCAGTTACACACACTGAAGTTCAAGAAGAATGAGAAAATTGAAGCTTTCTTAAGAAGAGTTATAGAGTTGAGGGCTTCACTTCTAGCCCTAGGAGAAGCGGTCACAGATGATGCTCTCATTCCCATTGTTCTGAGAGCACTCCCCTCTTCTTACCACATTTTTGTCACAACACTAAACGTGTCAGATACAACAGTTAGTTTTGACAAGCTGGTAAACCTACTGGAACAAGAGGAAGCCATGCATAATAAGGATGATGAAGAGGAGCAGGCACTTTCTTCACATCAAAAATGGAAAGGAAAAGGTAAAGGAAAACCTAATTCCTATCAAAATTCCCAACATCAGAATCAATATCATGGGGACAAACAACAAAAGAAATAATGTCCAATTTGTAAAAGAGGACATGACTTAAAATATTGTTGGTATAATACTTACAAGAAAGGTTCATCAAGAAACTCTGGACCTCCACAACAAAATCTCACAAGGGACATTCAACTACAATCAAGGGTAGAAAAAGGGGAACTAGAAAAGAAGACCCCATCAGCAAGGAAATATTGTTTGAGCAAGAAGAACATTCAGATAATGAAGACTTCTTGTACACTGCTCGATCAAGTGAACCATCCACGTCATCTAGTGATGTCTGGTATGTTGATTTGGGAGCCACTCGACACATGACCGGCCACAGAGACTGGTTTACCTCAATGAGGGACATGCCTTCGAAAAACCATGTTTTCGTTGGGTGATGATTCTTCATATATAGTTCAGGGGATTGGGAACATTTCTCTACCCCTTGGTTCACACAACTGCAGACTATCTGATGTCTTATATGTCCCTGGGTTGACAAAGAATCTTCTTTCAGTCAATCAACTCCTAGATCACAACCTAAAAATTGACTTTGATACTCATTCCAGTAAAGAAAATGTGTTTGATTCGAGATAAATCACGAGGCTCGAAAATAGTTGCAAAAGCCTCCAATGTGGGATGCATGTTCCAACTTGATTTTGTCCACAGAGATGATCAGGCACTTGTGGCTAAGAACTCTACCTCAGCACAGTTGTGGCATCAGAGACTTGGTCATGTTAGTTTCAAGTATCTCGAGACACTACGCCAATGTAATATGGTACATGGGCTACCATCTCTTCAAAAGGATACAGACAAGTGTCCTCACTGCCTAGCAGGAAAAAAACATAGAGCTTCATTCTAGAAGAGTACATATCGAGCTCATGGTAAGCTTGATCTAGTTCATACCGATCTTTGTGGTCCGATGCAACTAAGTCATTCTGGATTTTAGTACTTCATGCTATGTGTTGATGACTATTCAAGAAAAATGTGGATTTTTTTCTTCACAAGAAAAGTGAAGCTTTTGAAACTTTCAAGAAGTTCAAAGTAGCAGTTGAGAATGAAACTGGTCATCACATCAGAACTCTTCTTCAGATCGAGGGGGGGAATTCACCAGTAATGAGTTCAAAGACTACCTACAAACTCATGGGATTCATCGACAAATTCCTCCTCCACACACACCACAATAGAATGGTGTTGTTGAGAGAAGAAATCGTACTATCATGGAAATGGTGTGATGCATGATCGATGACTCTGGACTTGCAAAGACATTCTGGACAGAAGCAACAAAGACAGCAATGTATTTGTTGAACAGAGTTCCCACAGTTTCTCTTGATGGAGTAACACCACAAGAAGCATGGTCAAAGTGAAAACCATCTATTGCACACCTTAGAGTATTCGGGTGCAAAGTAAGTATGCACATACCCAAGAAAAATAGAAAGAAATTGGACATGAAGTCACAGAAACTCATCTTCATTGGGTACAGTGAAGAGAATCTTGGGTACATATTGATGGATCCAAAGACCAAAAAATTCTACACCAGCAGAGATGTTGAGTTTTTTTAGAAGAAGGAAGCAGAGTCTCCTCCTCCAGACTCACCTGATGTAGATTCTTCACCAGTTGTAAAAATTGAAGTTAATGTTCCCACAAATGAGGAAAGTGATGATGGGGATGATGGTGTTGATCTAATAGAACCACGACCCATGGGAATAGTTCAACGTATGCCCAAGTGGTGTACTAGCACATTACGAGATGCAAGAATGGATGCTCCACCGGATACATCCACCCCTGGACCACGGACTCGCAGTAAAGCAAGAGAAGAAGTTAACTTTTCTTTGATGAGTCAGATTTATTGAGTCTGATGAGCCCTCTACAGTCTAGGAAGCCCTACAGTCAAAAGATTGGAAAGATGCCATGGACTCTGAATATCAGTCAGTAATGAAAAATAACACTTGGCAGCTTGTCGATCTTCCACCAGGGAAGAAACCCATTGGATGCAGATGGATATTCAAAATGAAGTACAAAGAATATGGGACAGTGGACAAGTATAAAGCAAAGACTTGTAGCAAAGGGGTATGCACAAAAAGAAGGCATTGACTATGAGGAGACATTTTCTCCCACAGCTAAGATCAAGATGATCAGGATGATCTTTGCTCTAGCTGCACAGTTTGGTTGGAAATTCCATTAGATGGATGTAAAAAGTGCCTTCCTGAATGGATATTTACAAGAAGAAGTCTACATGACTCAACCTGAGGGATATGTAGTACCTGGTCAAGAAGCAAAGGTATGCAGACTCAGGAAATCTTTGTATGGCCTCAAACAGGCACCCCGGGCATGGTACATCAAAATTGATGAGCATCTCATACAACATGGATTTGTTAGAAATCCATACGATCCCAATCTTTACCTCAAAAAGAAAGGGGGGGAGATTGTGATTGTTGTTGTCTATGTCGATGATCTAGTCATCACTAGGAAGTTCAGTGAGGATGATTGATGCAACGAAGAAAGATCTTAATCGATCATTCGACATGACTGATCTTGGGCTAATGCACTATTGTCTTGGATTGGAAGTATGGTAGAAAGAGAATCACATCTTTGTTTCTCAGATGAAATATACCAAGACAACACTCGAGAAATTCAGGATGATGGATTGCACACCAATTTCTACACCTATGGAGAACAGATTACAGTTATCTCATTCAGATCCATCTCCTGAGGTAAATGCCACTCTCTATCGGCAGTTGATTGGGAGTCTCATTTACCTGACCTACACTAGACCAGATATCAACTTTGTAGTGAGCTATCTATCCAGGTTCATGTAGGAACCCAAAGTGTGTCATTGGAAAGCAGCAAGGTGCATCTTGAGATATCTCAAAGGATCAATGGATCTTGGTCTAGAATACAAGAAGAATGACAACTTCTTCTTGTCAGGATATTTGGATTCAGATCATGCAGGCAATATTGATGACAGAAAATCCACTTCAGGATTTGTATTCTTTATGGGATCTAGACCAATATCATGGGGAAGTAAGAAACAACACTTTGTTTCTCATTCTTCCACAGAAGCCGAGTATCGTTCTGCAGGAGAAGCTATCTGTGAAGCGATTTGGCTATGTCACATACTAGAAGGACTTGGAATACCATAGGAAAAACTGACTACCATGTATGTTGACAATGAAGGTGTTCTCAAACTTGTTCGCAATCCAGTTTTTCATGAGAGAACAAAGCACATCGAGGTACAGGTTCATTTTATACGTGAGCATGTGTTGAAGCACAACATCTAGCTTCAATTTTGTCCAACAGCTGAACAACAGGAAGATATCTTCACAAAGTCACTTGCACGTGACAAGTTTGAGTTGTTCAGAGAGTTCCTCTCCTCATCCCTTGAGACAATGCACAATTAAGGGGGGGATGTTAGGATAATTAATTATGCATTTTATAATTAATTATTTAACTATTGTTATTAATTAATTATTATTGTTATATGGTTTTTAAACCATATTTGTCATATTACATAGTCATAGGATTATTTGTTGCATAGTTGCAACTTATCATTTGTTTGTATTTAATTAATTGTTGCTTCCCGGATGTATTTTGGAAGCTGTTGTGATTATGGTTGTACCTGTGCAACCCATTTATTTGTCTGCACATGGCTGTTCAATTCCTATAAGAATTACAATACTTCATTGTAATTTTGGTTGATTGAGTTTAATATAATTTATCAGGCTTCCGCCCATGTTGCTCAATTAGACTCATAGCTCGGTTCCTTCAGAAGTAATTTAGGTTGGAGAGGTGATAATAGAATATCTTCATAAATTTGTCTTCCATGGTCAAATATTTCATGACAACAAGACATACATTGGCCCATCGATCAGGGAGACAAGTATGAGCAATGCCATCATCATAAGAAATAATATGCTCAATGTTAGGAATAATCTTAGGATTAGTGCTAACCTTATTATTTGTAAAATGTTATATTCATATATTACATTAGTGAGTTTGAGTTAGTTAATTTGTAAGTTATTAATATTGAGTTAATAAAACTCATATTAATAATATAGTGTGAGAGTATAAATAAATGTAAATGCGTTATAACAAACAACACATATAGATTATTGTAATAGTGAGTTGTGAGAACAACTCACATAGATAATTATGTGTGGAGATATTGGTGGGATATGTGAGAGAATAATGGTGAGTGATTATAGGAGATATATGTGAGTATATTGTGGGATTGAAGATTGGGTTTGAATCCTTATATTAAGGATATCATTCTCCTATATATGGTAAGCTTAAACTCTTTGTGATTTTCTCAATCATTATTCAATCAATAATATAGTTTTTTTGTTATAATATGATCTCTGCAACTTTGTTTCATGTCTCTTATTAATTTCTTTCATTTTATAATGTAATTGTTGCTTATCTAGATTAGTTAACCTATCAATTTCACATCATTTGGTATCAGAGCAGGTTAGGATGAGTTATGAGAGTCATTGCAGGACAAAACCACAACCTTTAGAATGCAGGTCTAAGAGTTTTGAAGCTTCTGTCGCCATTTTCTGAATTTTGATCTTTAAAAAAAATGACTGGTAATTCGTATTTTTCTCAATAACCCAGATTTAGAATTTTCTGAATTTTTTGGGTTTATTTATTTGTATTATAGGAAACTTCTGTCAAAAAATTACAGAAATCCAATTTGTATTTTAAGAGAAATTGTGGAAACAATTCTGACGTTTTTGATTATTCTATTAAAAAAATAGTGAGTGATTTCCAGCAATAAAACTCTGATATGCTTTATTATTTTGGTTAAATATAAAGCTGATTATTATTGTCAGGGTGCATTATCAGTTGAAACTGACACCCAATAGAATTGTAAAATGAGCCTCAAAGACAAATTTGAATGAGTTAGCAACATCACAATGGAGACAGGAGGCAACAAAGGAAAGAAGTTGATCAACGCCTCTTGCCAGTCACCAACGATGGGACCGCATTTTGCTATGGTGACTTCATTTTTAGTTGTGTGTTTGCTTTCAACATGTGTGGTAGTAAATAAGAACAGATGGATAATTCATGTTCACAGTTAGGAACATATTTTCCTATATTTTATTCTCTTTTATAAAATATGGATGGGGAAACATGTACGCTGCTATGAAAGTGGTTGGTGGTCCGCTAGAAAACTAATTTGAGAGTTTGTGAATCTCTTAGAAAATCACATATAGAGTGGTTAATGATTCCACTAGAAAACCTGTTGGAGTTGATGGTACTCTTTGAAAACCATCGTATCATGAGCAAATACTAGACAAAACTCACCCATGTTTGCACTAAGGGGCGAATGTTAGGAATAATCTTAGGATTAGTGCTCACATTATTATTTGTAAAATGTAATATTCATATATTACATTAGTGAGTTTGAGTTAGTTAATTTGTAAGTTATTAATATTGAGTTAATATAACTCATATTAATAATATGGTGTGAGAGTATAAATAAATGTAAATGAGTTATAACAAACAACTCATATAGATTATTGTAATAGTGAGTTGTGAGAACAACTCATGTAGATAATTGTGTGTGGAGATATTGGTCGGATATGTGAGAGAATAGTGGTGAGTGATTATAAGAGAGATATGTGAGTATATTGTGGGATTGAAGATTGGGTTTGAATCCTTATATTAAGGATATCATTCTCCTATATATGGTAAGCTTACACTCTTTGTAATTTTCTCAATCATTATTCAATCAATAATATAGTGTTTTTGTTATAATATGATCTTTGCAACTGTTATCAGCTAATTTTGACTTTGCAAAATTATTAAAAATAATTAAAAAAATGAAAAATTTGATTTTTTTTCAAAGTGTTACTTTGCGTGGTTCATTGCCCTCGTTGCAATCGTCTCATTTTTATGATCGTTTCGGTCTTCGTTTCGTCCTTTTTGGGTGAGAACTCTTCCTGTTAGGCTTTAAATCGCGTTAAGATACATTAAAAATAATTAATTAATATTTAATTAATTAATTGCTTCTTGTTTGATAAAATTAATTTTTAAATAACTTGAGAAGTATTTAATTAAATAAATATAAATTAAAATTTCATTCGACAAATTTTTATTGCTGGGGAAGTAAGCTTATGCTTCCAACTGCCGGGAATGCCAATTTGGCTTCCCGAACCTAGATTTCCCCTTTCATGGCAATTTTCTTCAATTTTCCCGCACGTGGGATTTTCTCCACCAATTGCCAAATCATGGATTGGCTAACGGGCAAGAAACTCCCCAATTTCCCACATGGGGAATTTGAACGGGGATTGCCAACCCACCCTGCCATTCTCGTTGGCAATTGTCCGTTGCTTTCCCCATTTCCCCCTGGCACTTAAGCCCACTACCCAGGAAGAGGGGAAGTTGGATTAATTCCCATAACTTCCTCCATCAAACCCATTGGAAAAAGTCATGCAAAGCTTTGCTTCTTATTTCCTTTGAAGGACATAATATTTGGTCATATCCCACAATACGACACACGCATCCAAGGAAATAATAGTTCGCACAGTTAGAAGAAATCCCCACGCCTTCATTGGGAGTCCTCCAAGCATCACGGGCCATGCATCAGCCGGAGGAAGATTGTTAACAATCCAAAAGAAGACTGTCCACACAAGCACTCAAAGCAAATTAAAAACTTAAAAGGCTGCAGCCAGTAAAGGAGGTGCCAGGGATAAAAGAGGAAACTGTCCTAAAGAAATTTGTTTGGTTGTTTTCCTTCACATCAAAAGCTGCGCATTGGGCAGAGGAAAGTAAGAAGCCAAGAGACACAATTTTCCACACATTTGGAGGAGCCTCCCCAGTAAGGGGAAACTTTCATGCACCCAAATCTTTCTCCATGCACAATTAAAGATAATCACCACGTTTTTAGAACAAAGCCACATTTTTACCCCACGCATTGGGCAGAGAAAAGACGTGCCTTGGGGAAGGAAAGGAGCAGGCCGTGCCTAGCCAAGGAGGACAACACGTGGGAAAGAAAAAATAGAAATTCCCATTCAAGAAAGTGTAGACCACGCATTAGCCAAAGGGAGTTGTCCACACATATCTATTAGCAAAGGTCACGCAAAGCAAGCGTGGGAAGACACCACACATTTAACTTGGCAACCACATAGGGAATCAATACATTTCCACGCAGTCCAAGCCAAAGCCACACAGCCAGAGGAAAAATACACCACACAAAGCGCACAAAATACAAAGAGGCAACATAGTTTTTAAATAAAAAAAGGAGGATGATATGAAGTTAGACACTTCGGTTAAGCTATGAGAGAGATTAAGAGAGTGTGTTACTTCACGTAGACAAAGGGCTCTTGCATTGCATCAATTGGGTTGCATGATGCTTGAAAGAAAATAGTATAGGGAGGCACAAAATTGGTTTGAGGCTGCTACTGAAGTGGGGCATGTGTACTCATCGGATGGTGTTGCAAGAGAAAAGTTCAAGTAGGGCCATAGGTAATTTAATTACAAAGAGGCTAATGGTCTAATATCTTGCTATAAGCTAGCAAGATGGATGTATGTAGAAAGGTCTCTGTATTGTTGTGGCAAAGAAAAAATGATGGATCTAAACATGGCCATTGAGTTGGACTTGACTATTCCATATCCATACAGATTTAGAGCTGCAACATTAATGGATGAAAATAAAGTTCACATAGCAATTGCTGAAATAAATAGAATTTTAGGATTCAAGGTCTCTCCAGAGTGTCTTGAATTGCGGGCTTGGTTTTTCCTTGCTCTTTTAGATTATGAAGGTGCACTTCGAGACATAAGAGATTTGTTGACCTTGGATCTAATTTTTTTATGTATTCAGGACGTGTGCTAGCAGATCAATTGCTTCATCTCCTTTGTCATCATGTGGAATAATGGACCAAGGCAGACTGTTGGATGCAGCTTTATGGCTGGTGGTCCTGCATTGATGATATTGGATAATTGGCTGTGGTGCATTAGATGTTGGAGAATTAACCAGAGAAGGGTTTGCTACGGTTGACACACAAGCATGCAAGTAGTGAGCATGAAAAGCTAGTATACGAAGGTTGGATTTTGTATGACACTGGCCACTGTGAAGAGGCATTACAGAAATCTAAAGAGTCCATTGTTATTCAAAGATCATTTGAAGCCTTCTTTTTAAAAAGCGTATGCTCTAATGGATACAAGTCTAGATCCTACCTCTACTGCTAATGTTGTAGTGCTTCATGAAGAGGCCCTGAAATGTCCTTCTGATGGGCTTCATAAAGGACAAGCTTTGAACAACCTTGGAAGTGTTTATGTGGATTGCCGTAAGTTGGATCTTGTTGTAGACTGTTATATAAGTGCCCTTAATATTCATCATACAAGGGCTCACTAGGGATTGGCACGGGTATCCCATCTAAAGAATGAGAAGAAAGATGCATATGATCAGAAGATGACAAGAAAAATAAAAAAGGAGAGGAGGAGCAACTAGCACGGCATATCCAACTCTTGTTAAGGAACAGTTCATGCCTATTTCAGATGAAAAAGGTTTTAGTAGTTTTCTTGAGAAATATTCAAAACATAAGATGATCCATGAAAGGCTTTTAAATTGTGCTATATTTTCCTGGAAGTTAAAGTCATCAATCAATGTGACTAGTGAGCCAATTGGTTTGGGATTCATAATAAACCATCATATAACAGGTTTAGAAATTGCTTTATTCTCTATACGGTAGTAGCCGATGCATTCAAAGCTAAGAAATTATTATTGTACCAAAACATTAGAACTATCACTGTTGTAAATATGATCAAATTATTTGGTAGAATCACGCATGGTATAATTGTTACACCACTAGTTTCTTTTGCCACTCACAAAGAGCCAATGTTCTAAACAGTGCCGTTAATTCATGTTAATAACGTGTGATTTACCAGTTCCAGAGATATTGTAGGCACCCTGTTGAAGGCTTATAACAACATCGAATCACTCACATAAGTTATAAGGACACCAAATGTTTGAAAAAATGGCGTAACAACTACAGTCTTGCAACAAATGAATAATTCATCATGGAAGGCTATTCGGAGCATGTGGAGAATTGTGTGTAATTGTGAATGTGAATATGAATGAAGACGAACTTGCTCACACCAAGATGTTGCTCAGATGGAGGGGTGGATGAATTGCTCAAGTTTTAAGCTCGACACTCTTGTCATTTGGAGGATTGCAGAGCACGGTCAATGAGTTCATTCCCATACGACTGGGATAGGTGGACTCTTGGCCCAATGGATAAGGCACTAATCCTAGGTGTATTGATTTAGGTGGTGCATTGCTGACTAGGATGTCTATGTGTGCATCCAAGTCATTTAAGTGAGGTCCATGTGTGCCCATTTATTTTATGACTTTTTTTAAACTTAAGTGGTTTCTATTTTTAGTCACTTTTTAATAAAGTTAGTTAGAAAAAGTCAAAGGTCACTTAAGTGCCTTATTTAATGATCATGTAAAACCCTAACTACTTTGTAACCAACTTTTGGGTTATAAAAGGAAGTGAGGGGCTCATTTGTAAAGGGTGACTTTGAGAGAGGAGAAGAAAATACTTTTGTGCAAACTTTGTTTCAGGAAGAAACTTTGTGTTCTTTTGTGAAAAACATTTTGGAGTTAATGAAATACAAACTTTGTGTCTCATTCATTGTCTCTTGTAACATTTGATGTTCTTATGTTCATTAGATGTTAGGTGTTTGAATCTTGCATGAAAATATTATCTTTGATCTTATTGTCAACATTATTAATCAGTTGTTCTAGTTCACAGTGATCAAGCTCTGATTATGTAGTTGCTCATGTGTGTTCCCTTTTACACGTTCTTGTTTGGCTAACTCAAACTCTGTTTTATTTGTGTTGGTTATTCATCTTTCCTCTTCATGCAATATTAGGCTCTGTTTTTACCTAACTCTTGCATGTTCTTTCAGTTCATTCCATTTCACTCCTTTCCTTCATTCCATTCCATCTCCTTCATTCACTTTTCTTTCCATTGATGTTCCAAAACACCCCCCACATACAATTTTAAATGTACAGATGTAAATATAGTTTTGGTTTTCAATAAAGGCAGCCTCACCTTCATTGAGGAGGGACTTCGTTCCCACATTGTTGCATGTCATTTGCATGCATGCAAATCCATATGCCAACAACAACTTTGTTTCATATCCCTTATTGCTTTATTTCATTTTATAATGTAATTGTTGTTTATTTAGATTATTTAAGCTATAAATTTCACATCATCTGGTATCAGAGCAGGTTAGGACGAGTTATGAGAGTCATTGCAGGAAAAAACCACAACCTTTAGAATGCAAATCTGAGAGTTTTGAAGCTTCCGTCGCCATTTTCTGAATTATGATTATTTGTATTTTTCTCAAAAAACCAGATTCAAATTTTTTAAAAATTATTTTGGGTTTGTTTATTTGTATTATAGGAAACTTTTGTAAAAAAATTACAAAAACCCAATTCATATTTTAAGAGATATTGTGGAAACAATTCTGACATTTCCTTAACCAATTCACCATTCTCTTTTTTTATTTCTTAGATTCTTCCTTTATTAGCTTTGATGGTGGCTGAGATATGAAAGAATTTAGTGTTTCAGTCTTCCTCTTTAAGCCAATTAATTCTTGAATTATACTTCCAATAGATCTCTTCTCTTCTTAGGATGTTGTGGTATTTAGTAAGTACATATTTTTCCTTGATTTTTCCTCATTGCTCCATCCTTCTTGTTCCATAGTTTCTTCCAAAGCCCAAAGATGTTCAAAAATTCTACTTTTTTGAAGGAATATATTGCCAAAAACTTCCTTGTTCCAAATATTTATTTTCATCTTAACATTTTTAAGTTTTGCAGCCACTTTGTACATGTTGTTACCTTTGACTTCAAAGCTCCACCATTATTCTATCATTCTTTCCAAATCCGGGTGAGTTGTCCACATATTTTTGAACCTAAAAGGTCTACCAATAGGTTGTTCCCTGTCACTTAAATTTAGGACCAAAGGGTTTTGATCCAATCCAATGCGGGCTAAGGAAGAAAGAGTGTATTTTTGTTCTTAAATCCAATGGAGATTCTCAAGGAATCGATCCAACTTGATTTGATTTAGAGTCTCCCCTTCCCTCCTATTGGTATAGGTGAATTGAGAGCCACTGAGACCCAGATCCATGAATCCATTCCAACCCATGAAATTAGCTAGATCCTCCACGCTCTCCGTAAATACCTTAACACCCCCTTCTTTTCTGAGGAAATGAGGGGAGTATTAAAGTCATCCCCAATGATCTGGTTCAGATCATTAAACATCCTTATGAAGATATTCAACTCCTCCCAGAGCATCCTCTTACCGGTAGTAGTATTCACAACATAAATATGTGAGAGAATGAACTATTTTTTGAAGTTGAAAATAGTAAAGCTAATGGCTAAATGATTTTGGCTATTACAAAGTGGGAAACCCTCCAACATGTTCTTATTCCAAAATCACATCAACGCCCTGGAAGCCCCTTCAGAAGGTTGATAGTGGAATCCAAGTTCCTTCCAAAAAAAAACATTATGAATTTTGTAAGCATTATAAGTTAAATAACTTTGTTTTGAACTTGTGTAATGCATCTAGTGCCTTTCCAATGATTATAATAGATTTTGCATCTTTCTAAGTAATAATATCTTGTTGATTGTGGTTTTTTTATACCTTAAATGGCTTATGTTATTGCTTTATTACCTTTTTGTTATGTCATTACATGATGTGTGTAGGTTATGTTTGCATGTTTTCATTTCATTGTGTCATTAATGCAGAGAATGAGAGTTTGATTTAATGCAGTGTTGGTTGTGGCTTATATTGACCCTTTTGTCATTGTGTTTGTCCTCATTCTCTTCCCTTACAGAGAACGACCCCTTTTATTCGGGTGCATCACCATCTATGTTTACTACTCTTCATTTCCCCCTACAATTGTTAGCTATTTATAGATTAGTGGTATCATTAGTGTTTACACCCTTTTTAAGTTTAATAAGATTTTTCTATTCAATACACAACAAATAACAAGGTATGTAAGGTTAGGAAACTAAGATCTATTATTATAAATTAACTTTCAACATTAATTGCACAAAATAAAATAATGTATTGATTCTTTTAGTGTATGTATGAGAGAGAGAGCTTTATAGATATGTATAGGAAGATATATTGGAGAATTTGGGAGTGTAGAGATTAGAGAAACTTCACTATAAAAACTATAACTTGTAAATCTCTTGGTGTAGAATCATATGGTTCAGTAAGGATGTATAATATGGTCATACCCTTTCTATATGGTCTTGGTCTCCTTCATAACAGGCTTGTCCTACTTTTTGGGTCCTTCAGTGTCCTAGAAATGAACTTTGGTGTCAAACTTTTATTCTCACATAGTCTCAATATCACTTGTAATCAGATCAATCACTGCAAAACCCTAACCATGGGTAAAAGACCCTATAAAAAGGTTAGTGTTTGGGTTGTGGTGCACCCCATGTACTTCCTACATCAATACTACTATGAAGAGGTCTCTAACCCACATGTATTTTTCCACCTAACATGTAATGTACATATGAATGTAGCTAGTTGGCAACTTGAACCCATTCGATCATGCTTGATTGGATTCTACTCTTGTAAATACTTGAAAATGGGAACTTGGTGTGTTTGGATGGGAGGGAAGATAGACTCCTTGACCTAGTCAAGTGCTTCATAACTGTAGTGGTGGTTACCCTAATGGATTTTCATCAACTTTAAGAGGATTTAGAGATCCATTGGTGCCTTTTGTGGTGGTGTTTGCAATGAGATATCATGAGAGTTTCAGGTTATAAAATGAGGTAAGTTTAACTTGCTTATATCAGGTTATGAAGGTAATTTATTGTGATAAAGATAACACAAGAGGATAAAAAGACCCAACAAATGATATTATATTGAAAACATAGTTGGAAAATGTTACTGTTTAGGATAGGTCAAACAAGTATACAACTTGACCAAACTGTATGGTTTTGGATAGGGATAAGCTTTGTGAAATCTGATAGTATCATCTTGGAAAGGAGAGCTTGAGAAATTGTCTTGTGTATTTATATTTAGAATGTGTTGATGCATAGGTGTTTGAAAATAAACAAGTTAGATAAGATATGGCAATATGTAATGAGTGGGAATAAGATATGGGTGTTTATCTTAGCTAAGAATCACAATTGCAATAAGAAATATCAAAAGGGTAAAGTGCCAAATTTGAGTTTCTACATTCCCCCTTTAACTATGAAATAAAAATTATATGCTTAAAGGAAAAGATATTTGAGTGTGTAGACACACATTGTCTTTGCTCGAATTTTTTGTTGTCTAGAAGTATTGGTGTTAACACACTCTGTGATGAATCCTATTTTATTTATGAAGGGAAGAGTTTCCCATTCCTTTCTTGGTATTAGATATTAAGAGATTTTGATTTTCATTTGTGAAATTTGTTGAAGGATTGGGGGTGATTAGTTCCTAATTGTGTCGAAGGAGAAACTAAAGTATCGGGTGCATGTAACCCAACACCAAATGTAAGGTAAAGAGAGGTACAAATGTACCCTGTGAAAGAATAAGATCATGTATCAAATCCTTCAATAACTTTGAGATATTTCCATTTAATATGAGGAGAGGAAAGACTACCTAAGAAGAAATTAGCCACTTCGATACTTTCCATAATCCCATGAACCACACCCCTACAAATGGATCTAGGCCCAATTTTTGAGTATATAGACAAAAGTTATAAAGAGAATGAGTGCCCCCATACTCTTCATGTGTGCCGTAATTCTCAGTAAGAGTATGCAATATGATAAGATATCAATGGAGAAGGATACCCATGTCCCCAGAACACCCGTATATTGCAACCAGAACTAAGTATTGAAGAGAAATGAAATATTTTAGTCCCCTTACAAATTGATCTGAACAATGTCATTAGGGTCTGAAGTTATTCCAAAAAATTATATTTATATTTAGGATTTTGAAATGGTAGGAAAATCTGGTGGTATGGTATGGTCGGGACTATCGTATGATCTTAACCCTTCAGTACGGTTTTGCCCCTATGTGTTTTTACCAAAAGTGGATGTTTGGAGTTGTTTTTAACACTTTTGCCTGTGAAAACATGTCTGAACCTATGATTTTGTAGGTGAGTATAGAATATACCCTAATGAATTCCCCCTCTTTTGAGGTTCATTTAATAAACCATTTAAGCATGCAACTCAAAAGAAAGGACGTGTGCCCATGAACTATATGTATATGAATTTGTAGTAGAATGTAGGATGTTGAAGATGTGGCCACCTTAAAGAACCTGTACCTGCAAAAGGGGATTTCACATGGTGGAAAACATGATGCAAAAACAAAAAACAACCATAGAAACTAAAGGAATATTAGTAGTGACATCAATAAGAACAATAATAATAACAATCATGCATATGTAATAGAACTAGAATTGAGATAAGACAATGTTCTAGTGAGTAAACAAAAATAAAAACATGTAATGTATAGTCACATCAAGGAAAAGATATGCAAACATGGGACAACCATGACATCACAAGACAATCAAGACACTTAGGTCACATGCAAGAAAAGAAATATCACAATGTAGACACTCAAATCTAGAAATCTATCCTTTAAAACTACTGATCTTTACACATTTGCATGTACAAATGCATTCTCATCACTTTTTCTTAGCACACTCTGATAGCTCTTTGATTAATTGCTCATATTTTTACACCTCTCTATCATCAAATTATAAAGTTTAAATGCATAAAAAACACCTAGAAACACCCATCCTCTGACCCATAAAGTCAAAACATGATTTTTCCCTCCTAATCAAAACCACCATTTTTGGTCGGGTTGTACAAATCTACAAGATGACTCTATAGTACCATTTTGTAATGACATGTCTTGGGCTAATTATTTCCATCCTATCACATTATTATGAGTAAATATATCCCCTTGGTTGGCCTTTCATGACATAATAACCTGCACAATCATATATAAGCAAGTCAGTCATACCTCACTTGAAAACCTGACACTTTTTAAGAACTCCTGATGTAAAAGAAAGCATAAAAGACACTCCAAGCTCCTTCAACTAAAAAATAACTCATATAAATCCATTAAGGTAACACTCTCTACATGTATGAAGTCTCCTTCTAAGTCTAGAAGTCTCCATCTTCATTCTATAAGCAAGTAAAGTGACCCTTCCCAAGTATTTAAGCAAGTGTGAAACTTAAGTAAAGAATTGTGAAAACATAGTTTTTAAGTTTTGATTCCACTACGATAGATATCACATACTATGAGAATGATGTGTGGTTTGAACCCTTTTTAGAATAGTGGCGATGTCGATGGTGTAAAGGGGTGCCTACAACCCACCTAATTTGTTTTCCAAGAACTCCTTTCACTACAAGGGTTCTCGGATTTGAAAAGAGTTTACAGAGCCATTTTGAAGGTGAGCTAAGAAGATCGAGACATGAAGACACTCATTTACAGCTAGGTAAAACACTCAAGAAGTTGTATATTTAGATTCAAAACAAGTCCAAGACTGTACAGAAGGGTTATGACCATACAAATGTTGAATGGTTTTGACCAAATTCATTTTCAAGAGTCAATTTCTATAATGAAGCATTTTCAGTCTTAGATCAACTTGTTCCTTCATTCAGATCACCTAGACTTATCCAGATCCACACAAAATTAGTGAAGTTCAATTTTTCCTTTGTGTTTTGATAGTTCCTAGATCAATAGCCACTTTTAAAAGCATTATTTTTGATTTGTGCAATTAATGTTGGAAGTTAATTAAATCAAAATATCCACCTATAACATTATTTCATCATTTTTATGTATGTTATTTAAACATTCTTAAAAACTTAAAAAGGAATGAATTAGATTCACAAAAAATTGAAATCATTTGTGAACCCAACATATTCTAATTGAACATCGCCTCCCTAAATATAATGGCCCTTGTTAGAAATAAAACATAGCTTGATTCATCATTAGATTATATTTGAATAATGTAATAAGTCAAAGTAATTAATTATTTACTTTAACTTAACTTAATACATGATAGTTGTCATTAGTTGTTAGTTAACTAAGTGATAGGTTTCTATCCATATGTTTGTGGGAAGTTTCTGTGACGTGTGTACTTGGATATCTCATGGTAGTAGCTTATAGCGGTAGTTAGGGGCAATTTACTATTTCTGTATATTGCTTAGTTTAGAATGAATATCCATTTTTCATGGACCGGATAAAAGTTGTACAATGCCTATATACATTGCAACTCTCTTCATTGTTTTGTAATCTTAATTTTACATATCAATAAAATTATCAGGCTCTACCCTGTTTGTTCAAATAACAACCCTAGTGTATCTTTTTAGAAACATGGGTTGATGTTTTATATCATTGTTATAATAAATTTTCAATTTCTATATGATTTCCTTCTATGAACTATTAGTGTAGTGCGTGAATTTATAATCAATATATTGAACATGTTGAACTTTCACATCCTACTCGAGAACATCATAGTGCCATGGTTTCTTCTATTCCTACTTCTAGTTCACTTCTTGATCTTCTTGCACAAAAGGTTACCTTGCATGACATTGAGACCCATAGTGAACAATCCTATGATTATGACCATAAGGAGTATAACAATGTTTATCAAAACTAATTAGATCTCCTATCTCACTTTCATTCTCAACTCCGTGCTAATCCACGTCATATTGAGCCTATTATTAAGATTATACTTATTGATAAGCTTTCCCGTGTTTAACAATCTAATGAAATATATTTTACAAATAGATCTCAACTCACATCTACTATAGCCACATCTGTTACTCCTACCTCCTTGGGGGCACCTCAAATTTCTATGAAAAATGTGTATATGCCTATTCCTTTAGCCATCATTGCTACTACATCTCCTATCTAGCATCATAATGGCTTGCATGCATATTCATATAGCATGTAATATTTTTCATCCCTTGTTCA
The DNA here is from genome assembly GCA_019776745.2 of Taxus chinensis. NCBI lineage: Eukaryota > Viridiplantae > Streptophyta > Pinopsida > Cupressales > Taxaceae > Taxus > Taxus chinensis. The sequence goes on along the minus strand of CM034151.1, from coordinate 543,488,110 downwards.
TTCTTTGTAAACATGAATCTTACAATTTCAACAAGGTGTCTCTCATAATTCTAATGTTATGGACTCTTCAAAATTATTACATAATCCACTTACACCTGAAGTTGTTTCATATCCATTACCTTTTGGTTTTGTTTAACCTAAGCTTCCTATCTATGATAACAAGGGTGATCCCCAATCCAATATTAGATCATTGCATGTTGCTTGCTTTGAATATACATTTAATGACGTATTGCTTAGTAAGCTATTCTGCCAGATTCTTAAGAAATTTTCTTTGCAATGGTTTTTTGATGTTGGTGCCCATTTTGATCCTCTGCCATTTTTCCATGTTTCCCCTTTGCTCTTTGTGCTCTGAAACATTTTTTCCTCATGAAATCGATGATGTGAAGTTGTAGCTCCATTCTTGTGCATTGGATTGTTTGCAAACTCATTACCTTGCCCTAATTTTTCTAAGTTCAAAAGTGCCTTTTTTCCCCTGTTTTCTCTTTGGATTTTCCCATCCTTCGCATTTGAGAAAAAATTGTTTGTTTTTATACTTTGAGTTGCCATTTTTTCTCCATTCCATGCACCATTTTGAAATTCTCTAAAAACCCTTTTCAATTTGCCCTAATTTTGAGAAATTCAAATGCTTCTATTGAATTCCTTGTTTTCTCAGCCATTTCTGAGCTTTGAAATTGGTTAGATAGGCATTTTATACTTGTATGCCATTGAAAATCCCTTCCATGATAAATTTTTGAAAACATGTTTCATGGTGTCTTTTGAGAAAAAATTTTCATCCTTAGTGAAGAAAAAATCAATTCTAGGGCATCATGGCAATTTTTAGTTGTTTGACGGTCATACGGGCATCCTTTTCCCATCAAATTTTAGCTCAAAATTTCTCCTACGGGCATCGTTTGTGGTTGGACAAGGTTCGGTGGGTCTGACTCGAGCAAACTTAGCATTTTTTGTGTTTTTGGAAAAAAGTTTTAGCCCAAGCATCTCAGCCTCATAGGGTGACCCTGGCAGTTAGAAAAGTGTCAAAAGTGGAGGGAAGGAGCTGCGGAGGCACGGTGGAAAAATTTCCTTTGGTGAAAAGGAGTTAAGGAAAAAATTGGAGTGAATAAGAATCCCTCAGTGAATCAATCAGAGGTGGACACGTGTCATGTTTTCATCAAAAGTGAGATGGAAGGCTAGCAGGAAGGACTTAGAAAAAAATTTCTTTTTGGCAAAGGGAAATAAAAGTTGTGAAAAGGGCATGCGGTTCTGCCAAGGCCATCAGGAGTGGACACGTGGTAGGGTCAGAGGCAGAACTTCGGGCCTCGGGGGAAACTTGAGATTTTTTCCCATTTTGGCATAAAGGATTAAAATTACAAAATGAGGCCGCAGCTCCATCAATGGTCATGATTGAGCCATGTGTATGGCTCAAATCAAAAGAAGGGATTCCTAAGCGGTGGGTCTTTGTGGGAAATTTAGCTTTTTCCTATAAAGGTAAGAAATGAAAAGGAGGAACACAAGCCCCGCAATGAAAATCAGGGATTGACATGTGTCAAACAGCAATCAGAGGTGCGGGCCCCCGGGGAGTTTTGAAAAAATTTTTCCTTTTTGTGAAAAGTACGAAGTAAAAATGGGAGAATGGTTGCGGTGTCAACACTCGCCACGTGTTAGGGACAAAAGGGAGGTGTAGGTCCACGGGGATAATTGGAAAAAAATTCCTTTTTTCCAAAAAAGGTGGAAATGTGTAGAATCGAGCCACGATTCCAATGGGACCCACATTGGGACACGTGTCAAGCTCATTTTCAAGGGGCGGAGGGGTGGAGAAAAATGTCAAATTTTTACATTTTTTCAAAAAGTGTTAAAATGTCAAAAAGTGATCCCAAACCCATTTCCAATCACATTGTGACACATGGAGGGCTCAGATTGAAGGGAGAAAGGAAGATCAACGGTAACTATGCATTTTTCAGTTTGGCCGCCATTTTTGCTCCAGGAAGTGTGGAAATGCATTTTTTTGCATCGATTTTGATCAAATTTTTGGTGAATTCATGTCATTTTTGCCTTCAAGGATCAATGCAATCAATTTGAAAATTCAATTTGCAGATCTGAGGTACTTTTGAAATAAATTTTTGTTCCTCGAGCAAAAACGTGAAATATCAGATCCAAAAGTTGTAGAGGAAAATTTGGAGAGTGTAAAGGTGAAATGATGAAAGAGGAGCATGCTGCATGCCAAAGGAGGAAAAACGTGCTCCCAGGAAAATGATGCAAAAATCCTCAATGATTCACCTTTTTTCGAAACACCTGGCAACTTTTGTTGCAAATATGTTAAACGTCCTGTCTGCGAATCATGATGTGAATTTTGTAACAAACTTGATGCTTGGCATATTATTTTCTTGGGAAAGAAGGATCAAATGTAATAGAATGATATATAATGCATGTTTTTTGACATGCAAAAGGTCAGGAAATTGAAAATCATGAGAAAATTTTGAGAGAAGCTCATCTTCTGAGAAACCCTCCAAAAAACCTAGTTAATGTCTTCTGTGTTAGATCTTCATTCATGTTGAGTTGGTTACAAGTGTATAGCCATCACACAGCTCTGAGATTGTTCCTAAAACTCTCCCCTGCTGATGAATCTAACAAGCTTTTGAATTAATCTATGTTATTTTGGGCAATATGATGTCTGTTATCATGTTTAAATGTCTGCAAATAGTTTTCCTTGTTCTTGTTGCAATCTTGCATTGAAATCTTTAGGAATCACACAGATCTCATCCTTATTGATAGTTTAGTGGCATTTGCAATTTCATTTGTCAGAAGAGATTTCATCTGGCATTGAAAATAAGTAGTTTAAAATCACTTCACCTTCATTTGTTGACAGAGATTTCTTGTAAGCCTTTGGGGGTACCTTAGGCATGATTTGATCAGAGATTTTGATGTTTAATTGAGTCCTTTAACTCAAGATTTTGTGTTGAGGTCTCAAATATTGTGTGAAGAGTGCAAACCTGGGCCTCCATTTGTGTATCTCTTCTAGTTGAAAGAACATCCTGACTGTTTTGAAGCATTTTATCTGATAGTTGTTCAAATGTTGTAGAGGTTGTCAAAGATCTGGCATAGTCAAGTTTGTCTTGTCAATATCCCACCAAAAATCATTCTAAACAACTAATCCTACCCCATACTACCCCTGTTTTGACCTGTATACCCACAGAAGATCAAAATCCATTTGCTAAAGTATGCAGAACATATCAGGATTTCAAAATGTCTTCAGTAACCCTTGCCTTGCATTGAAATTATCTCCATAATCTGGAAGTGACAACTTGTGAAAGTCAGATTTGGAGTGTTGATCATATTTTCCCAAGGCCCCTTCATACTATTTGCACAAATTGAGGGATATCTTCATCTCCTTCACCATTTGAGGGTTACAAAATAGGTCCTCTTACCTTGGTTGAAAGGCACAACCTAAAATAGTTAGGACAAGATCAAGTCCTATTTGAGTGCTATCCATCTCTCCACAAATCTGAGTGCCAGTTAGATCACATCCCCAGCTACAAAATGACATACATCATGATCTATCTATCTTCAAGCTTCATGCCATATCTTTGATGTTGCTCAGACTGAAAAGGAGAACAAATTTGGGTACCAACACCAGTGGCGCCATTTCCAGGGACATTCTTAGTTCAATCTGATCCATGTGCATACATATTTGAGATATTTGAATGCATATCAAACCCTGGTAATGTCTCTTGCAAGTTCTATCTGCAAATATATTGTTAAAGCATCATTCTATACTCAGATTTGCAAGGTGTATGCAAAGGTTTCAAACTCTGTCTACAATTTTATCAGTTTCCAGCAGTAGTTGCACTTCATTTGCATTTGTGGTTGATAGATTCAAGAAAAGGAAGGTCTGATCTATAAAGTTTGGCAAGATTTTCAGTGCTGATAGGTATTTGACAGAGTATTTTAGTGCATTTGCACAACTAGGGTGAAATTCCTTAGTGGCGACTCCATGCTGTTTTGATCTTGATAAATACCAGTGTCTTAGCTTTCTGTCATTTATTTTTTGTGTTGCTAATCTCTGCAAACCTGGAAGGAAGAAGATCTCTCTTCAGGAGGGACCCAAGTAGAAAGTTATTTCAAGAATTGGGAAAGATAGTTTTAGAGGAAAGAAAAGTTTGGAAGGTTGTTGAAGGTCAGACATCAAGGAAAGGAATATCCATTGGTGAGAGAGATCAACCTTTAGTAGAGGATTATCACTCTTCTTCCAGTGATTCTGATTCAAGCAATCTTCTCATAAACTTGTTTACTTCAACTAGTGAAGGTCCTTCTGTTGTACCTGGTGAGTTCCTTCTTCAATCTGCACCTGTGTGTTTCAATTCTAGTAAAACTTTCCAAGAAAATCAGCACCTAGAGAATACCAATCTTGTGAACCACATTCTTGAGCCCCAAATACCTCTCACTCCTCATCATTTTGTTTCTCCCCCAAGATCACCACCTCAAAACAATATGGCTCAGCCTAGACCTCCATTTGTTGTTAACACCTTTGGTCCTATAAACTTTAGAGGAATGGATGGTTACCCAAATGTTGTCCCTCAAGATGTTAGGAATAGATTGCCAAAGTTCCAAGGTAACAATGCTATAACTGGTGATCAGCATCTCAAACTTTTTGTTAACATGATGGAGGACTTTGAGATTGAGCATGAAGATGTGTATATTAAATTGTTCATTCATACACTAGAAGAGGATGCAAGGGATTGGTACAAGGCTCTGCCTGATAATTCTATTGATTCTTGGACTGAAATGAACAATGCATTTAGATTGTAAATATGGTGACAAGACTGATCCTAGGTTTCTCTTGTCTGAATTTGAAAATATCAAGAAGAACCCCAATGAATCAGTTCATGACTTCAACACAAGGTTTAACAAAACTTTGAGAAGGCTGCCAGTTAATTTGAGGCCATGTGATCAGTCATGCTTGATCAAATATGTAGATGCATTTGATAAGAAGGCAGCCTATTACCTAAGAGACAAGAACCCTACCAATTTAAGGCAGGCCTTTACCATGGCACTGCAGATTGAAAATAACATTAAAGCCATTGGGAAACCTCTCAAGAGAGATGGTGTAAAGTTGATAAACCCTGAAAAGCCTCAAGCAAGCAAGAGTGTAGACTTGGAGGAAGTGGTGAAAACTTTGGCAGGGGCTGTCAAAGAGATTTCCTACAAGTTGGCAAGAGCTGAGAAGGGAATTGGGTAGACTTCACAAGGTCAGCAAAAAGCACAAAACCATGATAGATTTTCCAATCATCCTAGGGGTGATCAGAGATCTGATGATAGAGGGAAAGGACCCATGGGGTCTGCAAATAGACATCCTCAAGCACGTGAAGGAAGAGTGTTACCTGATCCCCTAACTGCTAGGGTTGCTGCTATTGAGGAAGTTGTTGATATTGATTGGTGTGATAGGTGTTTTTTGCCCCATCCTCCATGTGAAGTGGACCAGCAAGATGGTGAAGCTAATAATGATGATGGTACTGATGATGATATTTGCATGGTGGGTTGTTCTTCAAGCTCACAAGAAGGAGCAACATCAACTGAGGTAATAAGTGCAAGGACAGCTACAACCTTTTGGGATTGCATCAAATGGGTACAAGTCCTTCTTCCCTCTCATACTCTTGAAGTTGATGTAGTGCAAGATTTTGAAATTCCTAACAATGACTTTGAATACTTAAGAGCTTTGATGATTAAGAAGTATGATGGTGGTATCCCTTCGGAGGAAGATAGACAATTGTTAATGAATGTTGTTGTGGCTCAAGAGAAAGAGTATAACACTAGGAGCAAGGTTGTTAAGGGAGTTGGGCCTCAAGCCAAACCTAAAACACCCTTGCTTACAAGTATTCCCAAAGAAGCTCCTAGAAGAGAAACACCTACCAAAAGCTCTGTTGTCCCAAGAAAAAATTACAGTCCTCCTCATGCCCAAACTGCCAAGAATCCCATGCCATCTAATGAATCTGTTTGTCTCCCTTCCAATGCTGCCTTGCCAAAGAGTGTTCCATATGACATAGCCCAAGTATTGAGCCAAATCAAAGTGAGTGTTCCAATCATTGAGTTGCTTAGGATTCCTGAGCACAAGAAGAGAGCATTTGAGTACTTGGGATTGAAAGAGGAGAAGAGTACCCCAAGCAGAAATGTAAACATTGTTGAAACTCCTCCTCAAATCATTGCAGACCTTGAAACACCACCAGCATTAGAGGATCTTGGAGAAACACCTGAGGTATACTTGGGGACATCCTTGGTTGATTCCCAATTGAATGTTGATCCATTCTTTACAACTTTGATCATAAAGGATAGACTACTTCACAATTGTATGTTTGATTCTGGTGCATCATGTAATGTCATGCCTCTAGAAGTCATGAATGAGTTGGATATCAAAGTGACAACAGCCTATGGAAAGTGTACTACCATGGACTCAAGAGAAGTGCCGGTAGTTGGTTGTGTGAAGGGTCTGGTGGTGCAACTTGCATCTTATCCTGGGAGGAATTTAAAATTGGATGTTGTGATTGTTGATTGCCCTGCCAAATGGGGTATGATTATTGTCAAGAAAGTGGGCTGCAAGTGTTGGTGGGAGTGTCCAAATGGATATGTCTTTTTCCACTATTCCCATTGAAGGCAGCCTTGTCAAGCTCTATGGAGAAAAGAAGATGTTGCATCTAATTGAGGATCCAAACAATGCTTCTTATGAAGTATTATTTGTTGATGTTGATGTTGATAATTTTATTGGGTTTGCTGATGGTAAGGAGCACAAGATGGATCAGTCAAAGTGCCTTGAATAGGTAGGTTCTCCTTGGACCTTGCTATTTGATGGAGCTTGCTCCAAATTTGGAAATGGTGCTGGTATAATTCTGATTTCTCCTAGCTTGGAAGAGTTTGTTTTTTCCTTCAAGCTTAATTTTGAATGTACTAACAACATTGCTGAGTATGAAGCCTTGTTGTTGGGTCTGAGAATTGCATGGAAGTATGGTGTCAAGGACATCATTGCAAAAGGAGATTCAGAGCTAGTTGTCAAACAAATAAGAAAACTGTATGCTACAAAAAATCAGCAGATGAAACAGTACAAACATGCAGTTTGGGATCTAATTGAGATGTTTGATTCCTTCAATATTGTGCATCATGATAGAAGTTTCAATGTTGCTGCTGACAAGTTGGTAGTGTTGGGGTCAAGATTTGGAAATTGCACCATTTCACCTTATTGTGAGTACAATATTGAAGTGTTAACTAGGCCAGTTGTCCCTGACAACATCAAGCATTGGCAAGTGTTTAATGATGATGCTCAAGTGCAAAGGTTCTTACAAAATCAAGGTGAGTTTGTAGATCAGAATATTGATTGGGAACCAATGGTGTGTGTGACTGAAGGAAGAGAGACTTTGTTTGGAAAGGATATTATCCAATTGAAAACTAACACCATTCCTAGAGGTCTTGTTGCACTTGAGTCAAATTTTAACAATGTTGATTGCATCATCAATAGAAACATGTCTGCCTCAAGGGATGTGGAAGAGCATAACTTGGGCACTAATGATAAACCAAGAAAAGTTTGGTTGGGTAGCAATCTAAACAAAGAAGAAAAATAGTCCTATGTTCAACTATTGAAGAAATATCAGGACTGTCTTGCTTGGTCTTATTCAGAGCTGAAAGCATACAGAGAGGACTTGTTTCAGCATGAGATTCCTCTTGAAACAAATGCCAAGCCCTTCAGAGAAAAAGTAGAGGCCAATTAATCCACTCCTCTCAATGAAAATGCAAGATGAATTGAAGAAACTGAAAGAGGGAGGGATCATTCAGCCCACAAGGTATTCATCTTGGGTTGCAAACCTTGTGCCAGTCAGAAAGAAAAATGGAGATATCAGACTTTGTGTAGACTTCAGAAATCTAAATAGAGCTTCATTGAAGGAAAATTATCCTTTTCCAAACATGGAAAACATGCTGCAGTTAGTGACTGGATCTGAATTGTTGTCCACCTTGGATGGTTTCTCTGGCTACAATCAAGTTGTTGTCAAGGAGTCAGAAAGATTTAAAACTGCCTTTACCACTCCTTGGGGAACATATGTTTATGTAAGAATGCCTTTTGGTCTCATGAATGCTGGAGCTACCTTCCAAAGAGAAATGGATGTTGCTTTTTCTGGTTACATAAATGACTTCATTGTAGTTTATCAGGATGATGTGACTGTGTTTTCAAGGAGCAGAAAAGATCACTTGCAGCACTTGGAAAGAATGTTGATCAGATGTAGAGAATTTGGAATCTCTTTGAATCCAAAGAAGTGCCATTTTGGGGTGCAAAAGGCCAAGTTGCTTGGTCATATTGTTTCAAAGGCTGGTGTCATGATTGACCCTGAGAGGGTAGAAGCAATCAGCAAGGTTCCAATTCCAAGAACAAAGAAGGGCATCCAATCCTTCTTTGGGCAGATCAATTTCATTAGAAGGTTTGTGTCTAATTTTGCTGAATTGACTCTTCCTATTACATGCATGTTAAAGAAAGACCAAGTTATCAAATGGGAGGAGGCTGCTATTCAGGATTTTGAAGGAATCAAAGAAGCATTGAAACATGCACCTGTCTTGGCAGCTCCAAATTACAAGAAGCCTTTCCAAATCTTCTCCTTTGCTTCTGAAAATACCATTGCATCTGTTTTGCTACAAAAGGATGAAGATGGGGCTGAGAGGCCTATTGCCTTCTTTAGCAAGGCTTTACAAGCTGCTGAGTTAAAGTACACAATCATGGAAAAACAAGCATTTTCCTTGGTGAAAGCAACAAAGGTTTTCAGGCCTTATATCTTAAGTTCAAAAGTTGTTGCTTATGTTCCCCACACCATGGTAAAAGACATCTTATCAGAGATGGAGATCTCAAGAAAAAGATGTAGATGGGTGAACAAACTACAGGAATATGACATGGACATCCAAACCACAAAGTTGGTAAGAGGTTTGGGTCTTGCTAAGCTCATGGCTGAGAGCAACCTGCAGACAATTGAAGTGAATGAAGTAGAGGAAGAAAGGGCAGATGTTCTTGAGAAATTGGTAAGTTCTGAGTGGTACAAGGATGTAATATTTTACCTCAGACACCTATGCTTCCCTGATCATTTAAATAAAAATTAGAAAAGAGCCCTCAAGCTGGCTTCTCAAAAATACATCATCACTGACTTTGGGCTGGCTTGGAAGAACCCTGAAGGTGTCCTCTTGAAATGTATAACTGAAGATGAAGCTCCCAAAATAGTTGTTGATTTCCATGGGGGAGTTTGTGGAGGACACTTTGTTGGAAGGGTTACAACACACAAAATTTTGAGAGCTGGTTATTGGTGGCCTACTCTCTTCAAAGATGCAACCCTGCTGGTTAGAAAATGTGAAAGTTGCCAGCGTTTCTCTGGAAGAATGAAAGCTTCAGGCTCCCTTCCTTTGCAGCCTGTATCAATTGAAGCTCCTTTCAAACAATGGGGAATAGACTTCATTGGTGAGATCTCAGACCCTTCTAGTGCTGGACATAAGTGGATCCTTGTAGCCACAGATTACTTCACCAAGTGGGTAGAAGCAATCCCCACCAAGAAAGCAACACACCAAGTTGTTATGGACTTCTTGTTGAATCACATCATATGCAGATTTGGTGTGCCAGTAAAGATTGTTGCTGATAATGCCATGTGTTTCAGAGCTAAGCCCTTGATGGCAATGTGCAAGGAGTATGGAACCAATCTGACTTATGCTTCAAACTATAACCCTCAAGGAAATGGACAAGCTGAGTCCAGCAATAAGAACTTGTTGAAGATCATTAGGAGAACCTTGGAGTTGAACAAGAGAAAATGGGGTGAACAACTGAAATTTGTAGTTTGGGCTGATAGAATCACTGCCAAAAGAGCTACTGGTAAGAGCCCATTTGAGTTGGTGTATGGAACTCAAGCTCTGCTTCCCTTACATCTGTAATTATCTTCATTTCAGTTTGTTCAACAACTTGAAGATCAAGAGGTCAGTCCATATGAAGCAAGGATTAATCAGATTGTTGAGCTGGATGAAGAAAGAAGAGCATCACACCAAAGGCATGTCAGATTTAGAGAGAAGTTGAAGAGGTTGTTTGACAAGAAGGTCACTCCTAGGGCCTTCAATGTTGGAGATCTGGTTTTGTTGTGGGATAGCAGAAATGAAGATAAGGGAAAACATGGTAAATTTGATGCATTGTGGATGGGCCCTTACTCCATTGATATCAGAATTGGTGAAAATACCTTTTTTCTCAAGGACTTAGATGGGGAATTGCTTGAACTACCTATTAATGGTAGGCATCTGAAGCATTTCTTGGATTAATCCCCAAATTTGAGGTATGCACCACTTGTACAGTGTATAGTGTTTGGTTTTTGCTCTGTTTTTGGTGTTTTGTCAGTTCGTGGTTTGCCTTGGTGTGTGGCAGCCATTTTTGTCAGTTTCTCAGCTAGTTTTTTGGTGGCTTTGGCTCATGACTCCATTTTCCCAATGGATTATTTTGGCACTTGGTCTACTTTTGTTCTTGTGGCACTCACTAGGGAGTGCCCATCCCCGAGCAGGAGCTGATGTTGGTGCCCATTTTGATCCTCTGCTATTTTTCCATGTTTCCCCTTTGCTCTTTGTGCTCTGAAATGTTTTTTTCCTCATGAAATCGATGATGTGAAGTTGTAGCTCCATTCTTGTGCATTGGATTGTTTGCAAACTCATTACCTTGCCCTAATTTGCTAAGGAGAAGTGTGTTTTTTCCCTTGTTTCTGAGAAAAAATGGCTTTGGATTCTCCCATCCTTCGCATTTGATGAAAAAACAACTTGTATCTGTGTTTAAATGCTTTGAGTTTTCATTTTTTCTCCATTCTTGCACCATTTTGAAGGAATCTCTAAGTTTTCCCTACGTGTTTTGCCCTAATTTTTCCCATTCAAATTCCTCTGCCATTTTTCCCATGTTTTCCTGGCCTTTGGAGCTCAAAATTGTTCATTTTATACTTGTATGCCATTGAAAATCCCTTTCCATGATCAAAATTGCTTTGAAAACATGTTTCAGTTGGTTCAATTTCGATCGAAAATTTGTCGTCCTTACGAAAAAAAATTGAATTCTAGGGCATCCCTGGCATTTTCTATGTTTTGATGGTCAGACGGGCGTCATTTTCCCGTCAAATTCATCTTCAGCATTCTAGGGCATCACTGGCAATTTCTACATTGTTTGATGGTCATACGGGCATCCTTTTCCCATCAAATTTTAGCTCAAACATCTTCTCATACGTGGTCAGTTTGGAAAAGTTAGCAAAAAATTCTAAATTATCCCCACAAGTCCGCAGGCCCTTAACCCAGAGGAGTGTACACGTGGTAGAGAAAATTCAAAACAGGAGGAAGCAACCTTAATGTTTTTTGTGTTTTGGAAAAAAGTGAATATTGCCCCCACAGCTCAATCAGGAGCTGTGGAGGCATGGTGGAAAATTTTCCTTTGGTGAAAAGGAGTTAAGGTAAAAAATTGGAGCGCAGGCCCTCAGTGAATCAGAGGTGGACACGTGTCATGTTTTCATCAAAAGCGGGATGGAAGGCTGGCGGAGGACTTAGAAATTTTTTTTTTTTTTGCGAAAGGGAACAAAAGTTGTGAAAAGGCCACGGGTCCACCAGGCCAATCAGGAGTGGACACGTGGCAGGGTCAGAGGTGGAACTTCGAGGCCTCGGGGGAAACTTGAATTTTTTTTCCCATTTTTGCATAAAGGGATTAAAATTGCAAAATGAGGCTGCTTAATCAATGGTCAATTGAGCCACGTGTATGGCTCAGATCAAAAGAAGGGAATTAAAGGCTTGAGCATCGGGTCTTTGTGGAAAAAAGGGAAATGTTATCCTTTTTGGAAAAATGAGTTAAAGTGGTAATTTGAAGCCTCCACAATGAATCAGAGGGAGACACGTGTCAAAAGGAAGAGATCGGAGGTGCGGGTCCACCGATGAGTTTTGAAAACTTTGAAATTTTGTGAAGGAAGTAGAAGCAAAAAGGGAGTTATGGCCCCGTAGCAGAAATCAATGATCACATGTGTCAGGGACAGAAGTGGAGGTGCATGGTCCAGATGCGGGGATAATTGTGAAAAATTTCCTTTTTTCCAAAAAAGGTGGAAATGTGTAGAATCGAGCCGTGATTCCAATGGGAACCACATTGTGCCACGTGTCAAGCTCAAATCTCAAGGGCAGAGGGGCAGAGAAAAATGTCAAATTTTTACATTTTTCCAAAAGTGTTAAAATGTCAAAAAGTGATCCCAAGCCCATTTCTAATCACATTGTGACACGTGGAGGGCTCAGATTGAAGGGAGAAAGGAAAATCAATGGTAACTGTGCATTTTTCAGTTTGGCCACCATTTTTGCTCCAGGAAGTGTGGAAATGCATTTTTTTGCATCAATTTTGATCAATTTTTTGGTGAAAATTCATGTCGTTTTTGCCTTCAAGGACCAATGGAATCAATTTTGAAAATCAATTTGAAGATCTGAGGTACTTTTGAAATGAATTTTTGTTAACCCATCCAAAAACGTGAAATACTCAGATCCAAAAGTTGCAGAGGCAAATTTGGAAAGTGTAAAGGTGAAATGATGAAAGGAAGATGTTGCATGAAAGAGGAAAAACATGCTCCCAGTGACAAAATGATGCAAAAATTGTAATGATTCACCTTTTTTGAAACACCTGGCAACTTTTGTTGCAAATATGTTAAACGTCCCTCATTTGCGAATCATGATGGAATTTTGTAACAAACTAAGATGCTTGGATATTCTTTTCTTGGGAAAGAAGGATCAAATGTAATAGAGAGATATATAATACATGTTTTGAGACATGCAAAAGGTCAGGAAATTGAAAATCACGAGAAAATTTTGAGAGAAGCTCATCTTCTGAGAAACCCTCCAAAAAACCTGGTTAATGTCTTCTGTGTTAGATCTTCATTCATGTTGAGTTGGTTACAAGTGTATAGCCATCACACAGCTCTGAGATTGTTCCTGAAACTCTCCCCTGCTGATGAATCTAACAAGATTTTGAATTAATCTATGTTATTTTGGGCAATATGATGTCTGTTATCATGTTTAAATGTCTGCAAATAGTTTTCCTTGTTCTTGTTGCAATCTTGCATTGAAATCTTTAGGAATCACACAGATCTCATCCTTATTGATAGTTTAGTGGCATTTGTAATTTCATTTGTCAGAAGAGCTTTCATCTGGCATTGAAAATAAGTAGTTTAAAATCACTTCACCTTCATTTGTTGACAGAGATTGCTTGTAAGCCTTTGGGGGTACCTTAGGCATGATTTGATCAGAGATTTTGATGTTTAATTGAGTCCTTTAACTCAAGATTTTGTGTTGAGGTCTCAAAGATTGTGTGAAGAGTGCAAACCTGGGCCTCCATTTGTGTATCTCTTCTAGTTGAAAGAACATCCTGACTATTTTGAAGCATTTTATTTGATAGTTGTTCAAATGTTGTAGAGGTTGTCAAAGATCTGGCATAGTCAAGTTTGTCTTGTCAATATCCCACCAAAAATCATTCTAAACAACTAATCCTACCCCATACTACCCCTATTTTGACCTGTATACCCACAGAAGATCAAAATCCATTTGCTAAAGTATGCAGAATAGATCAGGATTTCAAAATGTCTTCAGTAACCCTTGCCTTGCATTGAAAGTATCTCCATAATCTGGAAGTGACAACTTGTGAAAGTCAGATTTGGAGTGTTGATCATATTTTCCCAAGGCCCCTTCATACTATTTGCACAAATTGAGGGATATCTTCATCTCCTTCACCATTTGAGGGTTACAAAATAGGTCCTCTTACCTTGGTTGAAAGGCACAACCTAAAACAGTTAGGACAAGATCAAGTCCTATTTGAGTGCTATCCATCTCTCCACAAATCTGAGTGCCAGTTAGATCACATCCCCAGCTACAAAACGACATACATCATGATCTATCTGTCTTCAAGCTTCATGCCATATCTTTGATGCTGCTCAGACTGAAAAGGTAGGCCAACAATTACATAATTAGTCACAGATATCATGAAGCAAGATATGTCAACATTGCACAATGACACGTATTAGTCTTGTTAACATCTAAAAAATAATGTAAACTGCAATTTATCATAATCAAGTATTATGCTCAAGCCACTAAAGTAACTATTATTAAATAACCACATTAGTCATATTATTTGTCCAATAATGCACTTTAGAGAATCCAACTGCTATCAAACATTGGACTCTTTGTATGATCAGTAAGTAACACTGTGTCACCTCATTAAGCAACGTACAACAATGTCACAAGTATAAGTCATTAGTGCATTATTGCAACTACTTGAGAATGCGATTAAGATTTTAATCTAAAGAACAGTGAGATAAGAAGCACTATATAATGTAGACATTAATAATTTAAGCAATATATATATTTCATTGCTTTTGTATTTATGTAAACTAAATGAGATGTCTTTTAGATTATGGAAGGTATAACTCACTGTGCAAGTGAGAGGGGTAATACAATAGATACCCACTTTTGGATTCTCTGGTAAGGAGGTAATGCTTTTTTATTAGAAATAAGAATGTCTTACGAGCCTTATGTGTTGCATTATAAGGAATGCAATTATATATTGAAAATGGTTTTATATTTGATTATGCAAATGTCATGGTGAATTCAGGTGAGGATGATGATTTTGTACTTTATCAATTATTAGACATTGTAGTTATGCAGATTTACATCTATGAGGAGGGCTCAAAGAGTGCAGATCCATGATAGTTATTATTTACATGTATCAATGTACTTATGCAGGACATCTTATCTTGGATTATGTCATTAGCTTCAACTAATTGTAAATCATGTGTTCGAGGAAAGATTTTCTTCATATTTAAGAGTTGACGTAGTTACGTGATATAACATGGCTTCCGCTCACAAAAGTCCTGGACCAAGAGAGACGACATCAGTAGGAATAGAGGGAGGAAGATCAAAGAAAACATTCTGTACAATATAATGGATTGTAAGAGACCTCTCACACGCACAACTTTAGAATCATGGTTGATCTACCTTTGTATCCTAGGAGTCATTATTTTGTTTGTGAGTTGTCCTTTTTATGTCGACAAATTGTTAGTGACTTGAAATTAACATCCTGGTGTATTGTTTAGTTGTGACATTCTATTTCTTGGCATAACCATGGTAAACTTAAATGAATGTCGACCTAATTTAATGATTTGTTTGCACCTTGGAGTGAGACGTGAGTAGTCATTAAACCAATAGTGATGAGTGGAATAATATGTCCTTAAGTAGAATTAGCACCACCTAAAATGTAGCTTCTTTGTGTCAATGTGATTCTTTACTTTCACTAAGGGAATGGACAAACTTGAAAGTCTCTATAATATAGACCCTGTTGACTGGGTTACCCTCTCAAACAAAATGGATATGAACCTGATTACATGCTATGTATAACTTGTAATCCTAGACCTATACTTGACATTACACTAAGGGGGATTACATTGGTTACTAATGATCTATAGTTCCATCACATATTTTATTGATGACTTCACTGGTGACTAGCATTACTTGTCTTTAGGGACAAAAAATTCCTTTTCTTGATTTAATGCCACTCTAAGTAGCAAATGAATGGAATCCATAAGAAGGCATTAGGTTAGGTTGACTCACATGATAGGTGTGCATTCTACTTATGAAGTAGACCATGTCAGGGGTTCCTTAAAAGGTAATAGGTTCACTATGTAACATTTCCATCAAACATATTGGATTTCATTATTTTTCTCAGTATTTTCAACAATAATTTTGTAAATTCACTTAGCATCTATGTTAGACTTCATTATTTTTCTACCTAACAAAAAAAATTAGGTTCAAATAGTTAACATCTATATCTAAGATTCCATTGATTGTTTTATGATAATAATAATTCCTTAATGTTCACGTGCTAGACATCTTGGTATTTAGATGTCCTTCGACGTCCATAGTTCCATAGGGCTTCTTCTAAATTCAATAATTCCAATGTTTCTTCACATGTAGCACTAGATTTTCCCTTCATTGTGTTCATCTACTTCTATTGTTTAAGAAACAAACAAGATCCTAACAATTCTATGGACCATCTATGAAAAAAAATCGTCTTAAATAAAATACCCGTTCCTAGTTTTTTATACGGACAAATGTTAGCTCATCGTGTAATGCATTTAGCAATATAGATACCTAACACTCCATTTCTCTTTTGGAATGACCTCTTATAACTAGAATCCATTTAAGATAAATTATACTGTATATATTTCGACTCATGAACATCCTAATGAGTGTCCCACAATCCCATGGGTTACAAAATGCGTGCATTTTTGATTTAAGTCTTCCACGTTACTCATTGTTTTTGGTCGGTGAAAAGCATTAATATATATCCGAATGACCTAAAAGAGAAAAAATCCAAGTAGAATTATAACTGTGGTAATCAATATCAAGTAATACCACACCCTTTGCATTTTGATCTAAGCATGAAGATATCTCAATGTGAAATAATATGGAGCCAGAGGGAATCCCCTGTTCTAAGAATAATTGTTATCCATTTTATACCCCCTTTGGTAAGCTATGGACAATCGAAGGTAGAAAACTAGAGGACTTGGGCAGGGGATAGAGCTTCATGCCATAAGCCTGAAGTTCAACTACAGAGGGAAATGAGCATTTATTTCTCAGCCAAATTGGAGAAATCTATGAGGTAGACATATGAGATAACGAATGTGGCTTTGGGGCACCTCTGACTTCTTTGATTTCTAGGCTCCCCAATCCATTGCCAAAATTCTACTGCTAGTTAGCTGAAAAATTGAAGGAGAAAAGCAGCAGAAAAAGTCATACAGCGGAAGCCGCAGAAAAATTATGCGAAAGCTGCAGAAAAGCCGCAGAGAAATCCGTGCAAAAGCCTATAGAAAAAGTCATGCTTCAAGCCACAGAAAAGCTACAGAGAAATCCGCAGAAGCCACATGAAAAAGTTTTGGCATCAAGCCGCAGAAACTAATTCTATTGGAAGTGCACTTAGAAAAGCCATAGCTGAAGATTTGAATATCCGTGGAAGCAGAAGAAAAGCCACAGAAAAAATCTTTGCAAAAAAACAGCCAGTAGTATACAAAGGAAAACAGGCTAATTTTTCGCGTTTAAGGACTTCAGATGGACATAGGAGCTTTTGATCCAGGATGCTCAAAATTTGACAATACTTTAGGGTTGATCATTAAGGAATAGGTATCAAATTTCATCACTCTCCTTGCAATGGGAATAATGAGGATTCCTTCTACCAATGAGTTTCATTATTGGATGTGCCCTTACATCAAAATTATATGCAAAGGTAAACAAAGCTTGAATTAGGTAGAGAAAATATGTGATATCCTCACTAAGAAACTTGCAAATGTCCAAAGAACCAATAACTTCCGTATGATGTCCTACTTGATGTATTCCATTGCTACATTCAAAGAATGGTTGTGTTTATCATATGTGGAAGACAAGAAGGATGCTCCCATTTATGAGAACTGCCCACAATTACATTTGAAGATGAATAACCATCACTTCAGAAGGGTGAATGATGCATTCACCATGTATATTGTCAAATTACTAGAAGGTGACACTGCTCGAAGATTCTCACACAAAGAAAAACAATTGCTTGATGTCTATGGTAGCCATTACATTCAATTGAGGAAATTCTCTTACATACGGTTGGCTAGGTTTGAGGGAACACCTTTAAAAATCCAAATGTATTGTAGTGCTAAGATGAACTTGGTTGAAATTTTTAGACAACTGAATAAGATTCATAGAACTTGCAGGGACAAAAATATTGCAGGCATCTAGTTCCCAATCACATTGGGTAACTACACTTGTAGGACTGCTCTAGATGCCCAAAATGTTGACAGGAAAATTGCTCCCTTCACTCTTCAATTTTTCAAACCTAGAACTTGTTTTGATATCAAGGGTTTTATTGCCACCAATTTCAAAATGTGATTCTCTCATCTTACTGATATTGAAGACTACTGGGCTTATTTTTCTAATGATTATGAAGCCCATAAAAGATACTATGGAAGACTGTCCCTGCAACAAATTAAATATTTTGATGTGTACAAGGTTACAAAGGGACTTCAAGATGATGATGAAGAAAATGCAATCTATTGAATATGAAAGGTCCATTAGACACACTCCCATTGAAACTATTGATTGGTTTGTCAAAGAGAGAGATGATTTGAAGGAGCTCATATACCCTGTATTGGTAAGATCCAGACTTTGGTTTGACAAAAAATGAAAATGTTCAGAGTATGAAAGTCAAAATATTCTTCTAACTGGAGAGTCAAATCTCAGAATCTATGACTATTTTTGAAGCATATACTAAGTAAGTCCCTGTTTTGGAAGTGCACACCACCCAAACTGAGACATCTGTGCTAGAAGTAGCTGTTGTACAAACTTTGAGTGCAACAAACACACCTTGTACTTAGGGCCAATTATCCCCTGCACTTCTAATTCTTCTTTTTCTTTGGTGTAACCATTGTTGGAAATTAAGAAAAGGAAAATCACTTCTAATATTTTTGATCCTAAGTTTGATGTAGTAGCAACCCTACTTGGTTCTACTCCTCCCCCACCTACAAAAAAGGCCAAGGTTACATCCAGATTAGTATCAGATTCTCGAGGCCAACAATTTATGGAAATTTCTAAGCCCAAACTTGATAAAGATGAAAAGGAATTATTGGTAGGTGATTTGGAATTAAAAAGGATTCCCCTTGGAGAATCAACACCTGAAAGTGAAGTGCACAACCTAAAGGAGATAGTTTCCAAAGTAATTGAAAGGGTTGAAAAAGGAAAGTAAATGCAAGAACAGTTAGAGGAGCAAAACCAATTTTTTTCAAGTGTTATCAGATCCTTATTAGCAGAGGATAAGGTGCTTAATCCAACTCCCTTAACCTCAATCCCACCACCTTTCATTCTATCTAGTGATGAAGTTCAAGCCATTAAAGATATTCATAAACATGCCACCTATGGAAAGGAAATGGAAGCTTTAGTTGATGACATGATAATCACAGGTTTAAATTTCATTGAGGCGACATGTAAAGCATATGACAGAATTGCTAAAATTTAGTTGAAGTTTACCACAACACTTAATGGTTTGGATAGGGAGTTGAAATTGTGAAGTGAATGTATCAAAGATCTTCAATTAAAGAGTGATATAGATGTATAAATCCTCTTGGCAAGGAAAGTATTTGATGATGCAAAATTGAATTTGTCTAAGAAATGGGTTTTTAGCATTGAATGGAAGATAAAGGTTCTTGAAGAAGCCATTAGAGAACTCAGGAACATGTTACAAAAGGGAGAAGCTTTTAAAGCTTGTGTTACATCCACCTTTCATGATATTCACTGCCAGATTTTCAAGAAGGATTCAAGAGATGAATTCTCGGTTCATGAAATCAAATCTTAGTTCAAGACATTTGTTAGAGAAGATTTGTTCAAACAAGACACCATATCCATGGAGAAGATGAAAGAAATTTGCACACTGCAGGTTGCTATCACGTATGCTAATAAAGAATTATTAGAAAACACAGAGTTTGGAAAATAAATGGAAAATTATTTGGATAGTTGGACTCATGCAATTGCCAATACAACAATTCCTCAGGGCATGAACATAGCAGAGGCATTGAAAAGATTTAGAAATCAAGTGCTCAAAACAAAATGAACTATAAGAACTTCTTCTAGCATCTCAACCCCTACTTCCTAGTTTCCTATTTTTAAATATCTAATTAAGGTGGTTATTTTCTCTTTAGCCATATGCTATGTAAGAAAAGGACAAACTGATGTTTAGTACTTAATTAGATATTAATCTTTGGGTTAAAAGAAAGGAAACTGAAAAGGATCTTTTGTAACCATCCCTAAAGCTATTTAAAGAGCTTCTTGTCATTTGAAGGGATCGGAATTTGATGTTAAGGGTGTAAAAAGCACTAAAATTGTTGATCAATATAGAGGAAATTTCATCTTTTTTGTGCTCTATATTCTCTATTCTTAATCTGATTCATAAGAAGCTATGTATATCTAAACAGGAACTTTGTGTCTCCTAGTTGATGTTGAGCTTAAAAATTTGTGTCTTTTGCATATGCGTCATGTGTTTATATATATATATATATATATGATCACTTCTTAAATCATAAGTAAGATATCATTCTGTAATCTATGTGTCTAAAAGTGCTCTTCTTTTTACTTTTTGAAATTCTGTTCCATTTACTTTTGCTTTCTCTGTATTGTATTTATGAAATAAAGGCATCTGAATCATAAAAATCCTCAGTAAAACCTTGATATCCTATACATTTGTAAATAAATAGGTTTTTCTTATTTGTTGTGTGTTTCAATAAGGGAACCTCTCCCATAAAGAGGAGGGATTGCTTTCCCCTATCTATTGTTTGTTTTCAAGGATTGAATTTTACAACCAACATGGGTCATTGAATATTTTCAGCTTTGCATTATCATTAGTAGGCATAGAGGATTCAATAGGCTCATCCCATTCAATTGCTTTGGCATTAATAAGATCTTATATAACATGTCTGTGCTTGATACATAGATTAGTGATATGATCAATGCATTGATGATAGCCACAACAAGATTTAGGATTGAAAAGCTTATTTTGAGGCTTGTTTGCACCGACCTTAAGTATTGGAGGGAGAGACACAAGACTACACTCAAGTATTTTCTTTAACATGATGTGAGGATCATAAGATAAACATGTGAATTGCCTTTGTGTACATTGTAATTACAGACACTTAAATTTGGCAGTTCAATTTTTGACATTGCTAGGTGGAGAACAAAGTGTAGATTGAGGCCTCTTCGAAGTAGTGTAGATGTCTATGGTGCACAAGGGTGCCCAAAAGACAACTAATGTTTTTTTTGAAGGGATCCCATCCATGGTTAGGCTTTGCGACCGTGATCAAAACATTCAGAGAGCTTTGTAACATGACCAATAACTAGGGTTCAACAATGACAAATAATTCTAGGAAACCAATAGTGTGCAAAAGTCACAGATCCTAGAACTAAACAAGTCCAATACCATATAGATGGTCATGAAAAAATTGTATGGTCCTAAACCAAGTTAGTTTCCAATCATAGTCTCTAGAAGGAAGCATCAAGTCTAGATCTTCTTATTCCAATAGTGCATCCTCTTAGAAACTCCTAGATTTATTTGTAATCAACCAAGTGCACTAGTTTCTTTGTGTTTTCAAGTTTGTATCTTGTTTAACATTTAAGCTACAAGTATAAAATTATTATTATGTTTTTGGTAATTAATTTTGGAAGGTAATTAATCATAATAATTGCATGTTGTTGACCCTTACATCCTTTAGTGTACTAATTCACTAAAATATTGCAGCTTACACCTTCTTCCAAACCCTAGTTGCATTAGGGTTCTATATCTACATCATATATTCAGATTAAAACTTGATTTTCATCTATCACCTTCCATTAATGTAATTTCCACAATTTTCCCCAAGGTCTCCTGCTCGATTTTACCCTTTGGGTTTCTTTATATAGAGATCCTAATTTCTGAATCACCTTTCATTAGATATCTCAAGCATAATGGATCTATTTTCAAATTCCTTTGAAGTTATTATTAATTTTTATATAATTAATGAAAACCTCTTTTTGTCGTCCCTAATTTTAGTACACTTTTCAAAAATTCAAAATTATTATTTTTAGTAATTAGGGCATAATCAGAAAAATATACACTTTTGGAAAAATTCCTTGGAGGGTTTTCTTGCATATAATCAAATTCAAAAATACCTCTTTTTTTTCATTAAATTCAATTTCTATTTTCATATATATGGTAGTTTTATTAATCTGATGATGTTCACTTTTTTTTTCTAAACATCACTTTTGGGTCATATGATCTTTCCATTGTTCATTTTCGTCACCTCCATGTGTTGATTATTATTATTTACTACCTAATTATAGTTTCTTATAATGTTTTTTCTTCCATCACGGACCATGGTACAAATTCCAAGTCTCCTTGTATGATTTACTTCAATGTCATCAAATATGCATGTAGTCTCATGAAACTATCACAAAGAAAAATGCTCCATAATACTACAAACCTTCCCATGTGAATTCAATTTTGAGTTATATTTCATCTCTTTCTATTAATAATGATGACACCTTTCATAAGGTTATCTTATCATTTATTAAAGATTTACACCATGCTTTTCAAGATCAATTTCAATCCATGAATACTGAGATCACATCTCTCAAGTGTGAGCTAACACATCGTAAAGGATTCTTCCCAATGCCCATGTTCATCATGTCTCTAAACATCATGATCAATCTAATTCTAATCCCACTGAGAAACACTATGATACACACATTTTGCATGATATATGTTCCCATATAAGTGAAGTAAAATTCCTACATAGAGACACCATTGATGACACAAGATCTCTCAATTTGAAAAACATGCTAGAGATCATGACATTCTATATGATTTTCTCAATAATACTGCTTAATCACTTTGTTACCTACTCATTACTACCCCCACTATTGGCTTACAAAAATCAACAATCAACCATTTTGTAATTATCATTGAATTAATGGACATCATGACAATGATTGTCTATGCTCTACAACGACAAATCCAACAACCTGACTTTAAGGGATTTATATCCTTTGATACATAACATTATCCTATGTAATCATCCCAAGTTCCAAAATCTCAATGGAAACCAAAATTTATAACAACTATATCCGATGAACATACCACAATACTAAATGATACACCATTACAACAAGAGTCATTATAATCAAATCAAGTGGATAAGATTGCAATACCTCCTTTGGTAGAGCTACCATCAATTCATGAAATTACATCATCCTATTGTGTTAAACAACAATGAAACAACTACCAGTTGAAGCATGAATAATTAGACACCACCTTTGCACACTTAGATAATACACAAGCCTAATTTGGGTGTAACACAACAATATATTCTATCGATATCTCTTATCTTCCGCCACACATTGAGACATATTCTGATTCATATGATGCTATTGATTGGGATGTTAGGTACAAAGAACATATGGATGATGACCTGATTACTATAAACACTTTGATATGTCAAATGAAAATTTATGCATGTTGGCTTTCAATCCCATTGGAGAACTGAATCTAATTTTGATTCCAGTGATGATGAATAACTTGATACCCCAAGTGAGCTTTATGTGGATATCTCTACTTACTCCATAACACTACACAAAGACAATTTATGTGTCTAACTTGTGATCCACACATTAATACTTAACAAATTACTTGAGTCTAATCTCGTGTCTCTACCCTCCACTGATTGAAGTTGATACAAGAAAACCTCATAGTAATGATTTTTTATTCTACTGCTTATTGTGACTATCATAGCTGCATGGGTCACTTCACTGATCAACATGTGATCAATTTTTTCCACATCATCTAATCTAGTATAGAATCTAATGGATTTAAATGGGATGATCCCTCATGCCCCACTTCTTATTGAAAAACTTGCTTTCATTGTACCCAATGTATCATCATGTTATATCCCATCAATCCAACTACAATTGGTAATGTAAAAAATATATCATACCAATCAATTGCAATATTCTTAATCACCACAACCATTTTAATCACAAATGTCAATTCAAAGTCTACTAATCACATACACTCATGAATCTATTCATGCTTCATCTCCTAGGTCTTCTTTGGCACACATCACTAATATGGTACCACTAGCACTTGAGTCACATTATTTAGCAAAATCGAAGGCCTCGGTCTCTATCCTCTTTGCTAGTTTCTCTATTCCTCCTTAGGAGGTTCTCATTGGGTATCTCAATGCTACCCTTTTTTCTTGTACATATCTAAACATCTCCAAAAAATAAGAAAAAATTTCCACATAGTTTCAAAATATCACACAAACATTTCACATATTTACAAAAATACAAAAATCAAGACCTTGTACATTTCACTTGAGTTGTTAGCACTTTACATTATACATGTTGTTTTTCACTTTGGTTTGATAAATAACATGCTTCTTTACTCTTTACACACATGCATTCACATTGTATTTTGAACATGATACATGACATACATATAGTGGTACACAATGATAGGTGTTATTTGTCCCCTTTACCCAAACTTCTTGTACATCTGGTGGCATTTATATTTACTACATCTAGGTGTTATTGTTATATTATAATTCCTTTCTACTTCCTCATTACGCTTGATTACATATATTGTGTACATGTTATCATTTTGAGCTAACAAGACCAACATTTGTGTCTTGTACATTGTTGACATCTCTTGTTTCAAATATTTTTACATATATTGGCTACTATATCATATTATCATGTCTTTACACTCTTATTTCATGTACACGTGCTTGTGTGTGTATTACCACTTACTTGTTTTCATTGATTATGGCCTATGTGTCTTGATTGTCTTATGATACTGTGGGTGTCCCATGTTTGTGGCATTGTGCCTATCTTATTTTCTCTAGTTTTACTCTTGTTTGTAGGCCTATAAGCCTTGATTGTATTGCAACACCATGGGTGTCCCATGTTTTTAGGATTTACACCTTTTGTGTAACATTATTTACATACTTGTTACATCTGCTTTCACTATTGTTGTACTTTTTCTCTTACATGCATTCATATTAATGTTGTTATCATGGCATCTATCCATTGTTATCATTAATTTTATTACTTTCCATGGTTTCCACCATACACAAACACCTTCCATTTTTCAGGGTATTCAAGGTGGCCATGTCTTGAATATTCTACACTCTCCTACAATTTATTGGACATCAAGTGCATGGGCACACAATTTTTATTCTAGGAAAAGTGCTAAATTTAGTTTTAACACATGCCTCAAAAGAAGGGTCATTCATCTAGGTATATTTTACACTTAAAACAGACACAAACATAATTCTGGGGTATGATATAGGTGCTCAAAAATCTAGAAAAACCTATAAATTTAAACAAATTCACATGTTCAAAACTATATAGATTAGTCAAGACCGTACACTACTTCCTGACCCTACCACACATTTTTTACCGAGGGGTAGTTACGTCAAATTTCACAATAGTTTTAGGTTTTCAGCTATATATTTAGGTTTCTGGCACAGTTTCAAACTTAGTTCACTTAGTTTAAACCAATATAAGGGGCATGAAGTACTTCACTCCTTCATCATACCATTAATTTTCTACTACAATTTTAGGAATCTTGGGGGCATAACTCTTCTTCCTCCACCATAATTTAAGTACATTACAATTTCTATTTAGTTATGTGATGCATGGGAAGGGCATGAGGTCACTCATTATATTTTCTACTCCATGCCCTTATTTACAGAATCAGGCCTAGATTCATATGTAGTGGTGTGGTCCATGGGGTTATGGAAGGTATAAAAGTAGCTAAATTCTTCGTAGGTAGAATTTCCTTTACCCTTGCACTCAAAGGGGAAGATATCAGAGTTGTTGAATAAATTTGATACCTGGTCTTCTTACTTAGTGGGGTGTTTCACCACTTCATTATTTTATTATTTCCTCAGCATTCCATGTTGGGTTGCATACACCTAACACTGTAGTTTCTCCTCAAAAAAATTGGGGAATGATCACCCCCGATCCTTCGAAAAAATCACAAAAAAATCTTCAAGAACAAGAAAAGCATGAGAGTTTCTACCTCCACAAATAAACTGGTGTATTCCTTCCTTGTTTACATATCTTTCATTTCATTCTTATGTAAATGTAAATCTTTTGTATTACACTTTGTATTTGACTTAAAGTTTAATTATTTATCATGGAAATTAACTACACTCCATCGGTTTGGCAGAAGTTCATATATATTAACGAATAACATATTCCAAGTTCCTTAGGATCTTGGTTATAAAATGATGAACTTGCTTCTTGTTATGAGTCCTGTCAATTTACCAAAGCTCATCGAATAATGAAAAACATGTGATGAAAGGGTAAAGGATTCGGTAAGAATGAACAAGGTCACCTAGATCCGGTTAGTTATATTAAAAATCCCAATAAACGCAACCTTGGTTTCAAAAATTTTAACACCTCTTCCGTATTAGTCTCAAGTAGTGATAACAATACCGATTTTGAAAATGACATATGTTCCACGTACAACCATTTTGAAAATCTTACAGAAATAAATCTCTTCTTTGAACATATCACCATTAATGTCATCGATTTCAAGCTTCTTCATCTAACCCTCTTTGATCATAATCAAGTACATCATATGGCCATGGATATGTTTCAAAATGATGAGGCTATTCAAGAGTTTATTGGAACTCATGATCCAATTCCTCTTTGATCACAAGAAAGGATTAAACATTCACCTTGATGAATTCACCTACTTTGACAAAGAATTAGAATATTCCAACCTTCAACATCGTGGAACCTTCAATAAAAATAGGAAGAATAAAATTTCTCACAACAAAAACCTTACCGCCATGCTATTCAACAAACCTACCAATAAAAAGACACAAACTCATAAACATAAAACTTGCATTTCCACCAATAACAAGTGAGAAAAGTACTAATTGACCACATGTCTTTGGCCTCTTTTCTTTCTTTCCAGTTTCCTTCTTGGTCTTACACACCTTCTTTCCCAGTTTGACCTTCGACACTTCAATTTTTCTGAGTCTGGAAACCAGTGCCCAACTAAGATGTCAGCACCAAGGTATCCCTATCCCCTCTAGGTGCCCCCAACCTCTTTGTATCTTGCTCACATCTTTTGGGTCCTTTCTAGTTGTTGGGCATCTTATTTTCTTGGTGGTCAGCCTTTTAGTGGTTAATTACAAAATTCAAACAAGGGAATCATATAAATATAAAGCTATGTGACCATAATAAAGGACCAAGCACTAAGCATCTACTACCATCACCTAAGGTTGCATCCAAAGGCATTTCAAGAGCATCAAAGCATCCATCTAGCATCCATTCAAGGGAAAAGGGATTGCATTCTTCTGCATACACTTCATAGGAGGGGAAGTTCATTTTTTCATGCACACATCTATCTACATTTTCTACATCTAGCTATTGCTCACTATTCAAGTGTGTCTGGCACAAGAGCCACCTAGGGCACAATTCTACACACACACATGCACAAAACTACATGGAGTCTAAAATGTAGTGCAACACTCAGATCGTAAGTTCACTCAGTCTGGGTGACTGTCGGGGTCAGTCTGACTCCCCATTTGCATATTTTTCTTTTTAGGATTTGATGTGTTTTGGGGTTTTGCAGGTGCTCTTTCTCTTTGCAGGTTTCAAGTGAATTCATGGCGATCAACCACAACAGGTGATAAAGGTGACATCCAGTGAACATCTTGCAACCTTGCGAAATTGAGTTTCTGAGGTTCTGAGCAGTCACAGGTGCCTAGAGGAGGTCTTGCAGTGCCTAGGCACCCTAACCCTGTCTAGGTGCCCTAGTCCCAACATTTCCAGCACTCGCACAATTTTTTGGGATCATTTGCGACACTCTTTTCCTCATATTCATCAATTTTCTAGCACGAAACAACTTCAGAATTATTGTGAATCAACTAAGTATCTTATCCTCTCTCTTGCAACTTAGGGTTTCAAATTTATTAGCTTACTTGCTTGTGTCAAATCTATAATTTATTGCATATCTATATCTACGTTGTTACTTAATTAGAATTTAGCATTTATATTTCAATATTTGTTAAATCATTTGGTGAACCGACGATTCAAACCCTACCTTCTAAGTATGTTTTCTTCTTCTCAAGTCATGGATCAATCTTCTTATCCTTCTTTCACTCCAACTAAGGTTTTGGCATGGTTACTACTGCTTGTTAATTTCATGCAAGTTTGTACTCAACATCCTCCTTGCTTTATTACAGCTAGGTCTGATCCAACTATCAATGTAGTCACCACTCGCCACACTCGTCCTCCTATGGCTCATCCCATTTCTATCCCACCACCTATCACTTCTACGGATCCTGTTACTACTTCTAAGGGCTATGATATCATCGAACCAACTTAAGAATATGCCAGCCAAAATATCACTTTATGACTTATTACGCAATGCGCCTGATTTTCGTCATACTTTAGAGGCCACCCTTATGTCTATTCACATTGAAAGCAATAATTATTTGGTGGCCTTCACACATCTCATTCAGTCTCTCAAAAATTTACCACATGCTATATCATTTAATGATGAGGACATATCACCATCTAGCTATTGATAATCCATGTGCACCTCTACTTATCACAACTATCATTGGCACCACTTGTATCAAGCGTGTACTCATTAACAATGGATCTGTCATTAATCTATGTGCTCACTCTCTTTTAAAGAAACTTGGCATTACTGATAATCTCATCGCTAAAAATTCCACTCTCATTTGTGGTTATGATTCCACTACTTGCTCATGCCTAGGTACTATCACATTACCTATACAAGTCAGGCCTAAGGTTGTCCTACAGTATTCTTCGTTATCGATGCTTCATTTCAGTTAATCTCTTGTTGGGTAGACCTTGGATTCATGCAATGCATGTTATCCCATCTATTGTCCACCTCTGCATCAAATTCTACATGATGGCTATGAACATACCATTGCTGCTGACCCTGATCCATTCAAATTTATATCGCATAGACCTGTCACTACTATGCCTATCCCTCCATCACAACCTATTCCATATAGTCACATTGATACATACGATATTGGTCAATCTAGTGCTTCACATGCCTTCTTCCACAGCCGTAAGCATTCCATCTATTTCCACTCATACTACTTCTATCATTTCACCCACCATATCTGCTCCACTAAACGCTTCCACTCCACTCGTTGAGACTCCTCTCACTCCTGCATCTAACTCACCTCCTACCAATATTCTTGATACTACTATCCAACATGACAATGGCATGATGATTCTGATGATGAGGTCGATACCATTGAGCTTACTGGATGAAAAATTGTGTAACCTTAATTTTACTCCTATCGAGATAGATGATTCATACTTCAATGATACTTTTGTGGCTATTGGCCTTAGTGAATATCAATTCAAAACACCCCCTCCTACTACTAATGCTATGGTGATTTATCGGGGTTTTTCCATACATTGGATGTCATACCACCTATCTCATCTTCTCATGAGGAGCCTGCATCATGCACTTCCTCCTTTCACTTGCACTCTTTTCATGAATAACTCTTATTGGCATCACATTCCATTTGATCCTACTTTCTCTTGAAACTGTTTGCACATATGACCAACTTGGATCGACTTGGATTCACATCGATGAGGATCTCATCCCTCCATCTTTTTCACCTCATTTATATCATGGATATGTTTGCATTATTACTGCTTAATGGTATTCAAGTCTTCCATCTATTGATTTTTGGTTGCATGCACTCACATTGCTCCACTCACTCTTGGATAGTCTTGGCTTGACTACATTGGGGGAACTCTAGATCCTGATCATATAGATATCACATTTCCTATGCCCTTTGGCTATGTTTCTATTTGTAATGACTCATTTCTTTAATACTCACAAAATCTCACTCATTGGTATGCACATGGATGTCCACCAACACCTTTCACTGATGAAGAATACGCAATGGGCATGTACAATCTATGCACCGCAATGGCTCTATTATATGATCAACCACATACTATTGCTTACCAAGTCTCGGATGCATCTCCATATGGTTTTGACCATGATAATGACGATCTCTTAGACAATGTTACTTGATCATTCTTCTCTTCATACACTTGGGGGGCATCATACTTATTCCCCCCTTCTAGCATTATCAATTGTCTTGCATAGTTCTACTTGTTCACTCTATACTTTGCATATAGTCTTTCACACACATCTTTCACACATCTTGATACATTTGTATCATCATTACCCGATGACACACTCTTGTGCTACGGTTCACACTTGACTGTTGAGGGCTTGACTACATTCATGAACCTCACATCATACACACTACACATTTTACACTCGACGCTTTCACGACACATCTCTCTCACATCACATTCAACACTTTACACTACCCTATGACGCACTCTAGTTCCACGGTTCATACTCAACTGCTGAGGGTAAAAATCTAAAATGAACCTCACCAAATTCACTCACTCTCTATGCTCTATGCTTTATCGATTATATCTATCTAGCGCACACTTCAAACCATTTCTTGATGACACATCTTGTTATATGGTTCATTCTTGACTGTCTGAGGGGAATTTATAAATGAACCTCATTTCATGCATACTCATTCACATCGCTCTGGGGACACACTGGATCCTATCACATTTCACATTGCATTCCATTCCATCTCACATCCATAATTTACTTCATATCTTGGTTGCACATTGTTCTTGCTTACTTATACTCACATGTTACACTTTGATTACTATGTTAGCTAGATACTTTATATGTCATTATCTTTATCATATACACATGCACGTTCACTTGCCTTCTAGTTGTGATCACAGAACTTTACACAGATCGTTTACATGTAACATGGATGCTTGGCACTGTACCTCTTACTAGTCCCGTAGCAGGCTCCTTGGGGGCATCCACTTTCGTACACATCACAGGTGTTATTGTTTCATTTTATACTACTTCCTATTCATACTAGCACACTACATTATCATGATCATACATGTTTTGACATACTTTTTTCATCTTTCTAACATGCTAACAGGTGCTTCATGTGTAACATTTTTTTGCAGGAACTATTTATTACCATGGTTGTCTGTTACATTGCTTGTATTGTTTGTCATTGTTTTCCATTGTATGCCATTGTTTGTGGGATTTTCCCTTTGTCTTGTGTGCACATTGTATGCTTTTGGCCACTTCAGCCTCATTGTCTTGTGACATCATGAGTGATGTCCCATGTTTGCAACCCACTTTTCACGGTCTACATTGTTTTCTTGCTTGTTAGCTTACACATGTCTTCTATATGTATGTTTATCTTGTTTACACTAACACTTGTTTTCCAGCCACTTTGTTTGCATGTGCCTTGGTTTCTACCAAGCACATTCCCTTCCCCACTATAGGGATCAGTTTCAGCACAACGTCCTAGTCCTCTTTTGGCCACATACTTCCTTGTGACATTGCATGCACCCCAAATGAGGGGGGGCATCATTGGGTGAATCAGTCACCCATACAACAATTCACAGTCATAGTTCACCACAGTTCAGTACTGGTACAACATCTTCAGTCACAACAATGGCCCAGAATCTGACTTGGGTCCTCAACACAACATAAACACTAGCACCAAGACATAGACAATAGTGCCTGGGTGCCCTGACCCTTCCTAGGAACCTATGACCAGGGGTAGTTACACATTTTTTGTTAGATTGGCACAATTCAGTAGTTTACACAATGAGCTTTTACAAGGACAGGCATAGTCCTCAACACTCAACATGCATGCATTTCTACCATATTTTCTATTTCCCACGTTTGGATGTTGGATCGAAATGGATCAAATTTGAACACACCATCTGCAGTGGTGTTTACACTTTGGGAAGAAGTCAAAGGTTGGAGAATAACACTAGACCTTTCTCCCTACACTTCTTCTGCACTGGCATGAGATCACCCAAAAAACTTGTGCAAAAACTGGTGTGAGATCACCCAAAAAAATCATTCTTCTACAACATCTTCAGGATCCTTTCTATCTCTTTCACTCATCACGGATCAGGTGCACATGTTCCTTTTCACATTTTTACATACTTTTACACACTTTTTACACATTTTGATCAAATTTTTCATATACACATATTTGACTACTCTTTTTCTCTTCTCTTTTGCAAGTTGTCCTTATGGGAAGCAATAGTCACATCATCAAGCATCAAGTGACATCAAAAATAGGTACAACGTGACATCTACACATACGCTTTCACCCCTAGGGTCATTTTCACTTCTCTTCTCTAGCTTCCACGCTTCATTTTGTTATCACTCCACAGGATTTTTCTTATCTCCTCGACACACTTTTTCACCATCGATCTACATGGTTATCAGGTACGCATCTCTTATCTACTTTATGTTATCGAGCATTCACTCAACAACATAAAGTGGGGGAAAATGTAGACACTAAATCATGCACTTTGGGTATATTTCTAGGTCTTGATCACATACCACTATTCATATGATTCCTAAGCAAGAAAATTACTAATTGACCACTATCTTTGGCCTCTTTTCTTTCTTTCTATTTTCCTTCTTGGTCTTACACACCTTCTTTCCTAGTCTGACTTTCGTCCACTTCAGTTTTTCTGAGTCTGGACACCAACACCCAGCCAGGACCACCCAGGTGCCCCCTTGTCCCCTAGGGAGCACCCCCGAACCTCTTTGTATCTTGCTCACATCTTTTGGGTCCTTTCTAGTTGTTAGGCATCTTATTTTCTTGGTGGTCGGCCTTTTAGTGGTTAATTACAAAATTCAAGCAAGGAATCATATAAATACAAATCTATGTGACCATAATAAAGGACCAAACACTAAGATATACTATCATCACCTAAGGTTACATCCAAAGGCATTACAAGAGCATCAAAACATCCATCTAGCATCCATTGAAAGGGACAAGGGACTGCATTCTTTTGCATACACTTCATAGGAGGGGAAGTTCATTTTTCCATGCACACATATATCTACATTTTCTACATCTAGCTATTGTTCGCTATCAAGTGCAACTTGCACAAGATTCACCTAGGGCATGATTCTACACACATACACACACAAAACTACACAGAGTCTGAAATGTAGTGTAGCACCTGGATCATAATTTCACTTAGTCAGGTGACCATTGGGGTTAGTATGACTCCCCATTTGCATATTTTTCTTTTTAGGATTTGATGTGTTTTAGGGTTATGTACAGGTGCTCTTTCTCTTTGCAGGTTTCAGGAGAATTCAGAGATCATGCAACGAGGTACATGTGACGGTTAAAGGTGACATCCAGCGAACATCTTGCGACCCTGCGAAATTGAGAAACTAATGTTTCTGAGCAGTCACAGGCGCCTAGAGGAGGTTTGCAGTGCCCTAGGCAACCTTGACCCTGTCTAAGCGTTCCCTAGTCCTAGAATTATCTAATAGTTATTTATTTATTCTGGGCTCGGTTATGATACACTCTGCTTTCCTATTTCATCAGTTTTCTAGCTCGACATAACTTCAAAATTAGTACAAATTAACTAAGGTTTCATATTTTTCTAGCTTACTTGTTTGTGTCAAATCTATAATTTATTACATATCTATATATGCGCTATTACTTAATTAGAATTTAACATTTATATTTATAAAAACTGTTAAATCATTAACATCGGTACCCTAAAACAACCAAAGATTTTACAACTCGGCATTAGTTTTTCCAACCAAGAATGCGTAGAGTTCACAACACTCCTTATATAATTTCAGTACATTTTTGCATGGACCTATAAAGATATGTCAGGATTAGACCCATATCTTGTAGTACATCACCTTGTAGTACATCCAGACACAAAGTTTGTAAAACAAAAATTGCATAAAATGCATCTGAAAGTAGCTTTGCTCATAAAAGATGAACTCCAAAAACTATTAGAGGAAAAATTTATAAGACATATCGAATAATCTGAATGGATATCAAACATAGTTCCTATAGCTAAGAAAATTCTTGGCATTAGGGTATGCACAAATTTTAATGAAATTAACAAAGCTTATCCAAAAGATGACTTTCCTCTACCCAACATAGGAATGATTGTCAACTCTACGACAAACCATGAAATTCTCTCCCTAATGGATGGATTTTATGGCTATAACCAAATCCATATCGCTGAATAAAATCAACACAAAACTAATTTTACTACACCATGGGGCACCTTCTATTATAAGATCATTCCTTTTGGGCTGAAAAATGCAGGCGCCACATATCAATGATCCATGCTAGTTATATTTCATGATATGTTGCATGATATCATGGACTATGTTGATGATATATTAGCCATATCCAAAACATGCACAAGTCATCTAGGTGTATTGAGATGCATCCTTGAATGATTATGTGGATATAAGGTATGACTTAATAAAAAAAAATCTGTATTTGGTGTGAGCTTAAAAAAATCATTAGGATTCATTCTCTCCCGGAGAGGTATGGAAGTTGATCTTGCAAAGGTCAAGGCCATCATGGAAATTTCTCCTCCCCATAACCTTAAAGAACTACACAGTGTTTAGGTAATAATTCAATCCATTCAACATTTTATCTCACAATTAGCTAATAAGTGTCATCATTTAAATCAATTGCTTAAGAAAGATGCACAATTCCAATGGAATCAAGATTGCCAAGATTGTTTCTCCAAACTAAAAGAATACCTTTCTAGTCCACCTTTCCTTATGTCTCTAGTAGTAGATAAACCAAAGCTTCTTCACACATTTGCTAATGAGTATGCCATAGGATCTTTACTAGTGCAACACAATGATCAGGATAAGGAACGGGTAGTTTATTACCTTAGTTGAACTCTCATCGAACATGATGTAAGGTATTCCCAAATTGAAAAAGTATCCTTAGCGGTCACTTTCATATTCCATAAAATACACCATTTCCAACCCAATTACATAACCAATCTTATCACTAAGGTGGATCCTCTTAAGTATTTCCCATCTAGGCCCATTCTCATGGGCCAAATGTCTAGTTGGATAGTCCTACTTAGTGAATTTGATGTCGAATTCGTTCCTCAGAAGGAATTTAAATGATAAGTCATTACATATTAGCTCACAGAGGCACCTCTTCTTGGAACAGAACCTCTCCATTTTTATGATTCCCAATGAATATCTTCTATACATAGATATAACAACTGCTTGGAGTTTATTCTTTAATGGATCTTATAACCTCCATGGACCAAGAGTTGGTATTTTTATTATTACACCTGGTGGACATGTGATCCCTAAATTATTTCTCCTAGCATTCTCGTGTACTAATAGTATCATAGAGTATGAAACTCTCATAGCTGGATTAAAACTTTTCATATCATGGAAGTGTAAGGAGTTGGTCATATTTGGAGACTCATTACTTATCATTAAACATGCTACAAAAAAATACTAGGTAAAAGATGAAAAGCTTATCCCATATAAATGCATGGTAGATAGCCTTTGTGGTTATTTCTGGTTGATTAATTCTGACCAAATCCCTAGAATTCGTAAAAAATCTGTAGATGCTATGGAAACTATAAAATATCTGTTATAAATCACGTCTAATTAACCCCAAACAAACTTTCTCATAGAACATATCTTAACTCCTGCTTATAATTTACCCGAAACTACTATGGTATGCAAAATAGTTGGCCCTAACAACCCTTGGTACCATTACATTTACACTTTCATCCACGATAAAACATTACCTACCAACATGAAACCTAGTCATAAATGTGCTTTAGCGTAACACACCTCTCGTTACACAATCTTAGCAAACACTCTATATAGACGAGTTTACGATGACACCCTACTCCAATGTCTTAATTAAGAGGAGGCATCTAGTGTTTCGACTAAAGTCCACTTTGGTATTCGCAGAGTGCACATGAATGACATTGATTTAACTAATACAATCTTACGTGTTGGGTACTATTGGCCCACC
The DNA here is from genome assembly GCA_019776745.2 of Taxus chinensis. Taxonomy (NCBI): domain Eukaryota; kingdom Viridiplantae; phylum Streptophyta; class Pinopsida; order Cupressales; family Taxaceae; genus Taxus; species Taxus chinensis. The sequence continues at coordinate 543,452,579 of CM034151.1, read as the reverse complement.
ATGGAGAATGATGCATGACTTTTTGTTAAATGATGTCTGGCTTGTAAAAATCACAACAACCTTATCCACACACCTTCTCAATCACTACAGCCAATCACAACACCCTGATCCTTCTCTTAATTAGGACTTGATCTCATTGGTAAAATTAGATCAACATCATCCGATTGACATAAGTTTATCATTATTGCTACCGATTACTTCAATAAGTGGGTAGACACTATGCCTCTCACTTATGTTACAGGAAGTCAAATATCTAAATTCACTTTTAATAATCTCATATGCCGATTTGGCATTCCATCCTCCATTGTCACCGACAATGGAAAATCATTTAAAAATCATCTCCCCAAAGACCTGGCTAAGCACTTCCACATCAAACTTAAATGGTATACTCCATACTATCCCCAGGGTAGTGACCAAATAGAAGAAACCAATAAAAATTTAAAATATATCATGGAAAAAATTGTTGACACACATGGAAGAAATTGGCACACTCAAATTTACCCTACTCTTTGGGCTTAATGCACATCTTACTACATGGCTACAGGATCCACCCCATTCTCCCTTGTTTATGGTTGCAAATCCATTTTACATGTTGAGGTTGAACTCAGGTCCTTAATAATTTCCCTTAAAGATGTAATTAATGAAGATGAATATCGACAATCACGCTTTAATGAACTCAAGCTTCTTGATGAAAGATGACTTAATACTCTCAATCATCTTCAGGTCTATCAAAACCGGATACAACAAAGCTATAAAAAAAATTAAAACCTAGAGAGTTTGAGGTTTGTGATCTCATTCCCAAATAAAATCAAAATAATATCACAAAAGAGTGAGAAAAATAGGGGAAATTTGAACCTAATTGGGTAGGGCCCTATGTAATCACAACTAAATTTGGCTATGTACCTTATAAGTTGGCCACTGAAGATGGTTAGGAACTTGACAATCCAATGAATGCAATCCATCTAAAGAAATTTTATTCCCGAGGTGCTCTATATCCAGGGTAATATCGTTTTCCCATTCCCTTTGTCTAATTCATCTACGCGTAGTTTTAAACTTTTCCCTCGATTGATAGATATTCCCATTATAAAAATCACATCTTCATATTCATCATCATGAGACAAGTGTTAATATAACTCCTATTAAGTCTTGTGAATCTAATACTTCTTATAATTTCTCTCATTTCAGATACTTTCACCTATGGTCATACCTAGAAGCTTACTGATGGTAATATATTCCCTCCAAATAAGTTCTCTCTTTGAAAACAAATCCTTAAAATTGTTTACCCAATTCATTTTACCACCCTTCTCAGTATTCCATGCTGAACCCTCGTGTCCTACTAGTCATGTGGGGCCGAGATTTGGGGAAAACATTCCTTCCCAAATAAAATCACTACAATATAAATCAATCAATCAAATAACTTCTGAATAATTAACTATTACACCTTTCATCCTTCACAGTCTTTGGTGTTGAGCCCACACTTCTTACTAATAGTGTGAGACTGGGAATGGAGGAAGGTGCTCTTACTCGTCTAGATCTTATCTTTGGTGATGAACCCTTGCCTTTTACTAGTGGCATGGGGAAAAGTGTAGGAGGTCATTCATAAATCACAATGCAGAAAATGTAATAAAAATCAAAAGCAAAACAAAATACATTTTTTTTTTACTTACCTATGTTTTTCCTTTGGTGATGAGCCCTTGCTTCTTACTGGTAGCATGGCGAAAAACATACGGGTCGTAGAAAAAATATAAAACCTTCTAAAATTGAAAGTGCTTACAATTATAAAATCCCCAAGAAGTAATTTAGATGCCTAGGTGAAGAGAATAATTATCAATTCACCTACATCTTACCATTTAGTAGGCCACTTCACAGTCTAAGTCTAGTAAGTGACTTATAAATTGAAAGTCATCTTAAGAAGAATTGAGTTACAATTTCCCAAATGAACCATTATTAGCACTTGTCTCTATATTAATTATATACATCTTGCGTTCTTATTGATTCTCGATGATGAGCCCTCACATCTTACTAGTTGCGTGGAGTCAAGGACAAAGATGAACTTATTTTCATTATGTCATCACCAACATATCCTACCAATGGAGAATTTTTTTTAATATTGTTCGAAAAATGAGTTACCACGAGGTACGATGTACATACAGATGATACCCTGGCTTATCACCTCTCACAGGAAGTTTACCATCTAATATGCTATCCATCTCAAAAATACAAAAAACATTAAAAAATCAATTCAAAAATCCAAAAACATTCGACAAAATCTCTATAAAATCCAAAAACATTAAGAAAAATAGCAAAAAATCCAAAAACATTTGAAAAATCTCAAACATCTTAAGAAACTTAAAAAAATCTCCAAAAATCCAAAACCATTCGACAAATCTTAAAAATCCTCAAAAACAATACAAAAATCCTAAACATTTCCAAATAATTGAAGGAATAACATACTCAGCAATCAACACAATTTGCACTTTGAACTCTTATCCTCAAAAATGTTCCAACCACCTTACGACTATCAACATTCAAATCATTTATCCTCACTGTGTATCCTTGTTTAGGGAAAATTCTAGATTTCATTGTTTCCTTGCTTGAGGACAATGAACCAATCCATTATGAATCCTTGTACCCATGCTTGGGGGCACATCCAATCAATTGTCATTGTTGAACACATTAGGGATGGATTTGAAAATTTTTGTGTTACATTGTTAGTTACAAGTTTATTATCTATTATCTTGTATCTTGATATATTACAGGGGGCATCTTGATTTTATGTACCTTGTTGTTCCCTCTAATATGCTTTTGTTGTATATCATTACTTCTTTTCTATGATTTCATATCATATAGGGGCATCATATCTTTTTGATGGCCCATGTCTATGCTCTCTTGCATATTATAGTCTAGTCATCATGATCTTCTATAGCATGATGCAACATGTTATGTGTTATGTTAAAATTAATATTCTTTCATCACGTGAGTATCTTCCTACATGATCAATAACTTACTTTGCACCACATCCATTTTCCCTTCCTAATAAATTTTCCAATTTGGGAATCTTACTTGATCACTGTTACAATTTGTGATTCCTACTTGAGGGGCCTTTATCTTGTAGAGTTCATCCCCCACCATGGTCAACCTATCTTTTATCCATTCATCCTCCCACCTCATTTCTAACCACCCATCATTCATGCATACATCGTACTTCTCACCATTCCTAGCCCCTTTCCCCATTATGTGTCTCTTCCTCCTTTATCTTAACTCTTATGTGTCCCCTTTCATTCTTCCTCTTTCAGCCTGACAATCTTACTTAACCATCCTTACATCTTGGGACTCTTATTTGATGTATACCTTCTTCCTAAGATCTTCCCGTTGTAGAAACTTCTCCATCATTACATCTCTCATCAAACAAAAATCACCACCACACACATCTTTCTGCTCCCTTTCTTCAACTTGACTATCTTGCCTCATCACTTTCGTAGTATGGGAATCCTAATTAAGGATTCCCCTGACAATCCATATTCCCCACTGAATATCTTCCTCCATCCATTCATCTTACACTCCTTTTTTTCCTTCCTTCCTTGTTATTACCACCTCTCACCCCTTGTTCCATTCTTGCATACACTATTTTCTCTTTTCTCATTCTTCCTAGTATCCATCTTTTGCTTAGTAATATTACTTACACATTCTCACAGTGTGGCCAATTTACTTAAGGGTTCCCCTTTAGTCTATCTTGTCATACAACCTTCCCCCACCTCCTTCTGTCACTCACATCACCACTTACTCATGAAACATCTTCCCATCATTCTTCTTCTTCATCTTCGACTTGGCAATCCTACTTAATCATTTTGTGCAATATGACAATCTTACTTAAAAGTCCCTCTTAAGGTTGATTTTTCATCTTGCACTTCCCCATCCATACAAGTTCCCTCCATTGTCATTTGTCCCACCCCTCATCGTCATCATTTTTCGAACAAACTTCTACTCCTATGTACATTCCATTCTTGTCTCTCATCCTCCATCCACCATTACTGATGGCATGTTGATCTTACTTAACCATTCATGAGGTATAGCGATCTTATTTAAGAGTTCCTCTTATGCTTTTTCATCTTGCACTCCACCATCACTACACATTCTCACCCTTCACTTTTTTTCCCGCCCTTCCCCATCAGTCACATTCTTTCACCACCACTTTCATTCTCACAAACACCACCTCCTGTTTTCCCACTCTTCATCCCTGCCATCCTCTGCTTGGAAATCTTACTTAATCACTTCTGTCACCTGATAAACTTCTTTAAGGGTTCCCCTTTAAAATGATTTTTTCATTCTAGACATCTCCTTCAACTCACTCATCATTCCCGTCTATTGATTGTTACTTCCTCTTGGTCTCCCCTACCTACTAACCTTTCCTTCTCAACCATTACCCTTTCTCAACCTATCATTTCACAGAGAGCATCCACCATATTCAACTTGCGAATTATGCTTGATTCCTCATTACTCAACCATGTTCCTATCCCCCATTTCCCCCTCCTTGTTCTATCTTTCTTCATCTCACTCTCTTGCCATTATTTCCATAAGTTGTTTCTTTACTTTCATCTCGTTCATCCTAATTCTTTGCATCCTCTCTTCGCCCTCATTTTGTCACAAATCATCACTCACCCTTTCTTTACTCTTTCGAATCCATCTTCTCAAATTCTCCCACATATCCATCCCCTACTCCCACCCATCATTATTATTGATACTCCTCTAACATTTTTTCATCATCATCTTCCATTCCCCCATTTACCATATCTCATCCTACCTCTCATGTTTTATACTAATAATTATTGTTGGTCATTTGCCTAAAATTCACTCATCATCATTCTCCACTACCTTTTTAACTCTCTTTTTCCCTCTCTTTGTCCTTCTCCACATTTTATCCACTCTTTCCCCCATCATTCACCACCAATAATTCTTGTTTTATCTTCCCCTAACATTCATTTCACTGGACCATTGCCTCTTCTATCCTCCATTCTCTCTTCCCTTCCCTCCCTTTTCTCCAACCTCCACGCTTTCTTGTCGTTTCTTACCCACCTCTCCATCTTTCCTTCTCCATTATCAATATCTTTACTATCTTCATCATACATCCTTTTTCTATTTTCTTGTAATCCTCTTATCCTCATCTCATGTATCTCCATGAATTTTCTACTCCCTGTATCATTCCTCTCCTCTTTCTTCTCTTTACATTCATGATGCTACCCACTCTCCACAAAAAATCCCCATTTTTTTATTCTCTTCCTTTTGCACCATATCCTCTCTTGTCCTCACCTCCTTTACCACTCTTCATGCTTATCTCAGTTTCTCTTTATATGTTCTTCCTCTTTTCCCCTCGTTCTTACTTCTTACTTCCCCATCGTTAGCTTGTCTCTTTCTCGACTATCTAGTCTTTTTCATTCCTTCATCATCCACGTGCATCTCCATGTGGTCTGTCCCATATGCTCTACCTCGGTCGTTCCCCACAAAAACTTGGTTCCTTCAATCTTCTCCCTATATCTCACTTTGTCATCTCTTTTTCCCCTATCATTTTCACCTTCATCCTCCCCTCCCCTTCCTTTCTCTACCACATCTACCATTTTCATTCATTTTGTACAAGTTTTTCTTCCTTTCTCTGATATTCTCCAAATCTTCCTGGTCCCTCATAGTTTCTTTGTTTTCTTCATTCTATCATCTATTTCATCTTCTTTAAATTCTTCATCTACCTCATCTCCTTCATTTTTCTATCTTTTCTCTTCCTTTATTTCATACATACCTCTTTACTGTATCTTTTATATTCCACTACCTTCATGTTGTACCTCTCTCCCCCTTTTTATGATTTCACCCTCTCCTCTGTAATCTTCTCTTATTTCTTCCTGTCTTCTTCTTGTTCATCCATCCTCATTCTCTTCTTCCCCTATCATCCTTATATCTTATTATCTTCCACCTATTTCATTATTTTTTTCTCCTCCTCCATCTCCGTCCGCTCTATTCTATACCCTTTTCTTCTTCACCTCTGATTTTTCCTTTCCCATTCTTCACTTGCACATAATCAACCACTACTCATGTCCATTCCTTTTTTATCTCTTTCTACTCTCACTCGTTACATCCTTCAACACATCTTCACACGTATCATTCAAGGCCGATTGAATCCTTTCCCCATTTTCGCACCATAGTTGTCCCATTCTCTTACACCCCATTCTCATCCTCCTATCCACAACATTGACCTCTCCTCTCTTTGAGAGATCTGTCATCTCTTCCATTCTCGTCGGTCCTCTTGAGGGGGCATCATCACATTCATCCCTAATCAAATCTTCCCATGGTATTTTTATCTTGGATTATACCATAACATTCATCACATACCAACTTCCATTCTCACAAACAAACATCCGTTGTAATTTTTACTTAGAGAAAGTAAATTGAATTATTCTCCCCATTCTCACAAGAAAAAGTATATTCTAATTTTTTCATAGGCGAATGATTTTCTCTTTTCTTCCTCTAATAAATTCTTATTGAAGGAATACATTCCTTGAGAATAATCTCTTCAAAACCATAAACCTCACTACTTGGGGTATATTCATCCATCTTGTCTATGTTATTTGAAAGGACACTACTTTCATAGTACCCTTCCAAATAGGGGAAAATGTAGACACCCCAATTTCACACCCCTCATAAATCAATTAATTTTCCCATTCTATTTTCCACAAAACCCATGAGGAATTAATTGACATTAGTCAATTTATAAAACCTTGTCAATTCCTAATTAATCTCTCTCACATGAAAAATATACCTAATGTCCCCCCAATTGCGAATTAAATATTCAAGTTTAATTCCTGTCCATTCAACATGTCTCCCACCCACTTAATCCTGATTACTTTTTCAAATCACGATTAACTAAAACTTTCGAATGAAACCAAATTTCAAACTATAAATAGAGGGTTCCTCTCTCTTTCAGGACAAACAAGAAATCCTATCAAATCTCTTGCATTCTTGTCACATAAAGAATACCCTATATCTCTTCCTAATGTCTACATAAGCCTACTTTTCCTATTCATAAATCCATCATCCTCACATCCCTTGGTAAAAAGTTTGTGAATCAACTGTCATTGCAGTGAAGGTCTGACGTTGGAAAAAACACCTACACTTCAAGCAGTCTCAACCCATCCAAAGTCACTACCCATTTCGAGGTTTGCGAAGGTATAAAGTTCATTTTCAATACTTTTTTATCATGGGTGATTTTTGTAGCTTACACAACCTTCCCATTCATGCTTAACAAATTATGAGGTTTCTTTTTAAGATTTTTTATCCTTGCAACCATGACATGACATAAAATTCTAAGAGTACAATGCAAAAAAATACAAAGAAAAACATCAAGTAATAACTTTCAAACTTCATATTACATATTTTCCTTGCCTGGTCAAGGACATATAGTTTGGTCAGGAAAGTATATCCAATCTTGGCCAAATTTTATGGTCTTGGAATGAATTGTCTTCCAAATTTACTTTTTCATATATTTTGTTGGGTATTATAATCTCTCTCGGTTGGCCTTTCCTCGATAAATCATATACACCATACTATATAAGCAAGTAAACACTACCTCATTTGCTAACCTGGAAATCCTGTGACACTCCATTAATACACTCACTTTTTACACTTGCAAAAGGTACCCAAGGCTCCCTAAATCTCACAATACCTCATCTACAAGCATTAGGGAAATAATCTCTATAGGTTTGAAGCTTATTTGTAGGTTAATACACCAATATATCTCATCTACAAGCACTCAAACATCCCTTTCCCAAGTATGATTAGCAAGAGATAACTCACCTCAAGCATTGTTAAAGGTGGTTTTCAAATCTAGTTACATTCATTTAGATATCATATTTTAGGTAGAGAGCAACATGTGGTTTGAGGCATCTTTAGAGTAGTACCAATGTTGGTGGTGCATGGGGTGCCTACAACCCAACTAATGTTTTTTTACAACAATCCTTATCCAAGGTTAGGGTTTGAGATCATGATTATAACATTAAGAGAGATTCACAACTATGGTCAAACAACTAGGGTTTGAAAATGAAAAATAGTTCCACACAATCAATAATGTGTAAGAGTTATAGATCCCATAACCAATCAAATCCAAGACTGTATAATAGAGTTAAGACCATACAGATTGTCCTAACAAAGTTGGACGGTCCTGCTCCAGGTCTGTTACTAATCACAATCTCCATAACGAAGAATCATCATGTTCAAATCTCCTTAGTCTAACAATGCATCCTCCCAAAACCTCCTAGATTTGTTTGTAATAAGGTAAGTGCACTCATTCCTTTGGTGTTTTTAAGTTTATATCTTGTTTATCATATCAGTTAGAAGCATACAAACATTATTATGATTTTGGTAATTAATGATGGAAGCTAATTAATTATAATAATCACTTGTTGCTAACCCCTACATCCTTTATTGTACTAATTCATTAAAATCAGTTAGGTTTCATGGTAAATCTACTTATGGTGTAAATAGTAATTGTATCTTAGTAGGTTGGGAGATAGCATTAAAAATTTCCTTGGCATTAGCATTACTATCAATAGATTTACCTGTAAATGTAGGTTTGGATTAGAATTTGACAGTAGATGTAAAAGATAAGATAACAACATACTTGAGCTTATCCATGTGTAGTAATTAGACCTCACATTTATTTATGGTATGATATAAATGAATTAATTGAGGGGAAATTTTTCAAAGATAAACAAAGTCTTACAATGGAGTAAACAATCTTTGTGTGAATAGGTCTTCAAGTTATCTATTAGTTAAGGTAATATTCATTTTATTAAGCATAATATTATAGAATAAAACATAGTTATCGATGTGTTTATTGGACCATTAGTAGACTTTAGATATTTTAGCATATGAAACTTTGTCACCAATGTCGATAGAGAATTGTGAAAGAAATTGATTTTCTAAAAGGTGAAATAACACATAAAATGTGTTGGTAGATCATATAACTAATGCAAGGTAAAGTCTATAAGGATCCTAGAGAAAACAATTTGTGAGTAAGATGTCACAAGAAGTATAGCGAAAACAAGCCACATGGAATGATCGAAAGGTGCTTTGTGGGATCATTCTTGCCATCATAAATAGGTAACTTAGGAGAAATGAAACCAAGAGATAATGCATAATAGGCCACCTCTGGGGAAAGTGGATTATGAAGTAATTTAGTGGAATCCATAGTGTGAGAAGTAGTGGATGTTCTTTATTTTAATTTTAGGATTTGAGCTTGTAAAGTATGAATAAGGGTTTTAAGGGGCTACGTGCTAGAAGATGAGACATGAGAAACACTAGGATTTCCATTAGGAAGAGAAATTGATGTAGGCAAAAACATAGAAACATTGTGCATTGGGGCATGTGGTGCCCACATAGATGTAGGAAGAGTAGAAATAATAATATTAGATATATCTTTATGAGATTGAGAAGTATGGTTAAGTTCCTTCCAGGAAGCACATAGAACAATATCAATATGAGAAAGATTCTCTTACAAGAAAATTTCCATGTGTTGGGCCTCATCCTCAGGAAGGGAATGAGAATGATTATCAAAGTTAACATTATACCCTTCACCATGTACATGATCAATGATTATAGTCAGAACAAAATTAACAAAGATATCAGTTGTAGAATAAGATCCAATAAGCATTGGGGTATGTGGTACCCACATAGATGTAAGTAGAGTAGAAATAATAACATTAGATATATCTTTATGAGATTGAGAAGTATGCTTAAGTTGCTTCTAGGAAGCATATAGAACAATATGAATATGAGAAAAGATTCTCTTGGAAGAAAAGTTCCATGTGTTGGGCCTCATCCTCAAGAAGGGAATTAGAATGATTGTCAAAATTAGCATTATACCCTTCACCATGTACATGATCAATGATTATAGTCAGAACAAAATTAGCAAAGATGTCACTTGTAGAATAAGATCCAATAATAGGGGCCATTATGCCACAATGTATACTGACATAAGGGGAATAATATCTCATGGCGACGAAAGATCAAGAACCCCCTAGGCATAAGGTAAATATTGTAGAAGAGATGAGGGTTAATATTGATGATAGTCAATGGAAGCTAAATACAACACCAAGAATATACAAAAGAACCTTAAGGCAGGTAGGGTTTTGAGAAATACTTATTTAAATCAAAAGTCAGGTTCACCAAATGTTTACACCCTTTTAAAGTTAAATATGATTTTGTTATGTAATGCACAAAAAATAAAAAGGTATGTAAGGTTAGGAAACTATAGCTATTTTGATAATTTAACTTCCAACACTAATTGTAAAAAATCATAATAAAATGTTAGTGCTTTCAATGCACGTATAAGCTCAAAATACACTAGAGAGAGAGAGAGAGAGAGAGAGAGAGACGAGAGAGAGAGAGAGAGAGAGAGAGAGAGAGAGAGAGAGAGAGAGAGAGAGAGAGAATTATCTTTATAGAGTTGTACAAGAAGAATTTGGGAAGATAGAATGGAGAATCTGGGAGTGCAAAGTCTGGAGAAACTTCACTTCTAAAACTATATCTTGCAAATCTCCTAGTATAAAAACCATGTGGTATGGTCAGGATGTATACTCTGGTCCTACCCCCTTCTATATGGTCTTGTATTCCTTCCTAATGTGGTTATGAAACTTTCTTGGTTATTTGGTGGTCTTGGAATTGAAAGTTGCTATAAAACCCTAAATGTCGTACAATTTTAATATCACTTATAGTCAACTGAATCACTCTAAACCCTATCACGCATACAAAACCTTGTAATAATGTTATTGTTTGGGTTGTGTTGTTTGGGGTTGTGGTACACCCCGTGCACCATCTGCATTGAGACTAATATGAAGAGTCCTCAAACCACATGTATTTCTCCACCTCGCATGTAATGTCTACATGAATGCAGCTAGTTGGCAACTTGAACCCCTTCAAGTGTTCTTGATTGATCTATGTTATTGCTAAGACTTGAAAATGGGAACTCTGTGTGCTTGGATAGGAGGGGAATATAGAATCATTGATCTAGTTGAGTTATTTAGAACTATAGTGATGCTTTCCCTATTAGATGTGCATCAAATTAGAGGATTTAAAGAGACATAGGTGCCTTTTGTGCTAGTATTTACAATGAGATCTCAGAAGAGTGCCAAGTTATGAAATGAGATAAGTTGAACTTGCTTATATATAGTTCCAAAGGTAATTTATTATAATAAAAGCTAACCCAAGAGAATAAAAAGACCCAAAAAATTAATATTGCATTGAAAAAAAAGTTGGAAAATGTGTTGGTTTAGGACTGTACAAGTTGGCTAGGACCAGATTATATAACCTGGCTGAATTGTATAGTTTTGGAAAGGGACAAACTTAGTGAAATTTGAAAGTTGCATCTTAGAAAGGAGAGCTTGAGAACTCTCTTGTGTATTGATATTCAGTAATGTTCGATGCATAGGTGTATGATTCAATAATTTTCGATGCATAGGTGTATGAAAATAATCAGGTGAGACAAGAGATGACAACATAAAATGAGTGTGAATAGGATATGGGTGTTTGTCTTAGCCAAGAAACAAAATTGCAATAAGCAGTGATAAATGGGTAAACTTTATGAATCCAAGAGTCAACATTTAGAGTAGTTAGGATATGAATTCAAACTTATTTGGAGGTTTGTCCCAAGGAGACAAGGTCCTACACCTTGGGGAGATTCTCATTGTTGATGTTGTGATAGCCAAGTTATTCAAATTTGGTGATCTTATCATGGGTGCACATGTCAGACATCTAATAGGAATTAATCATAATTCTAGATACACATTTTTTTACTCACATTACTTACTATTTTGGGATATATTAAGTGACATATCTAATACATTGCGCATATACATCATCAAGATTTTGGACACATCATCCTCCATGTTATAGTGGAATCCCCTATAATGGATACACTTTTCTGGATTACTGATATTCTACGAACATGTGATCCACTTCCCATATATCTGTGAATGCATGAACTCATAACTGTTATATTCCACTCTTTGTCAAAACATCAAGGACAAAATTTATAATGAAGTGATTAAAATTCAGGATATCCCTTATGAGGATCCTTTACATGCTACGTTTTATGCTAACATGTTAGTTTCTAAACTTATGACTCATGATCCTATTCATGCCACACCTACAAGATCTATCCCTTGCAAACCCGTCCCGATCTTTGGACCACATGGTATTACTTTCTTCATACAAAGATACACATATTTTAAAAATATAAAAATATTCAAATAATCATATAAATACAAAAACATTCAAATATTATCAAAATATAAAATCAAAAACATGCACATGATTTGATTTTCTAGTTCATGTTACATATGTTATTTTTCACATGTTTGATAGATATCATATTCTATATAATTTTTACACATGCATTTTACAAAGTATATGAGCATGATGCATGACATGCATAGAAATATAAGTGCTTATAGATGTTAGATTTATTCTCTTGCATAATGGCCATGTAACATTTGGGGACATTTTTACACTAAATGGTGTTATTGTTTTATAACATAGTACTATTTCAGAATATCATTATGTTCATTTTTTATATTGTGTCATATGCTATTTATTTAGACCAATGTGGCTAATACATATGTTATGTACATAACTAGTATTTTGTTATCTATGTACCTTAGAGCTATTATCTACTATTGTATTCACTTATTTTCTTATATGTTTGTTTTCATGTATGCAACCTATGGCATTTCTTTGTGTGGGTGCAACACTTTGGTGTCCCTTGTTTGTGGAATCTATTGTCATTACTCATTTTTTTTATGTGTATGTGACACTCCTATGTCTCTTGTATGTGGCTCTTTTCCTTTAATATAACTAACATATGTGACATTGTTTGTTGTATCTGTATGTTTGTATACTTATCTACCTATACGCTCCTATAATTTTTTTCTTGTATGCTTTCTTTGTTATCGCTTTGTGTCATTGATTTTACCATGTAATCTTTACAGGACCAAAATATCTATGCTGGCCACCTACAAACTACCTTTAATGTGATCTAATGTTGAGAATACACTACATCCAACAATGGACACACATAATTTATTTTAAGTTGAGTGATATAATGTACATCTCACTCACCTCAAAAGAGAGGGAATTCAGTGGGGTTATCACATGTATTATGTATACAATTAAAGCACATAGACATACTGGATAGTTTAAAATAAAATGGTATAGGGTACACATACACAAGGAATAAGAATATATATAAATTAGGGTCAGAATTCACATAGGAACAAAACCATCTAACAAAAAATAGAACTATCAAATGTTACTAGCCAAGATGGATGATTTCTTCTTAGGTAGCTTATCAAGAGCAAATTCAGAGTTTTCTAGAAAATACATTTTCTTTATAGGTTTCTAATATAGGTTTATGGACAATCGACATACTCCGAAGTAGAGTTCACTACATTTTAGTACATAACATGGATGACATGAATTCTCAATTTCCTTTCATATTTGTGCATCTTGAGAACCTTTACAAAATGCATAATATGTGGGCATGAGCTTTATGATCCTTCTATCTTCATCATTGCATACTTGATACATTGGGACATCCCACGATGGGGGCACAAGCATACTTGATTCAGATTGAGGTGCAACTCGATGGAAAAACACACTAACAATGGTATTTAATGTGTTATAACAATAAATTTAGAATGAACGATTTGTAAAAATAAAATAATTTTATTTCAATTCTAATTGTATACAAAGTAGCAAACTCCATAAGAGAGACATATTCCCCAATATCTATCTTTGGCTTTATTCAAAACAAATGATTTTATAACTATACAATGGAGAATATGAAAAACTGCTAAAAATAAAATATGAAGGGTCCTATAGGGGAACCAAAAGGTAATCCTACATGAAAAAAAATTCATATCCACCTTAGGGATGGATTTGAAAATAAAGAAGTCATTTTTTTTGAAAGTTTATCATATTGTTACCATTATTTTATTTACTGCTAGTTTTTGGGCTCATATCTCCCAGCTCGTTGACCCATTTTACGAATCCTAGGATCCATTAGAAAGATGATGAAACAAAATTGAAAAAATTACTATGACCATATCACTTTAGCTATCATTACACAATCCAAATCCCATAAATAATCTGAAGACCCCAAAAACGTAAAATACTAAAAGTTTTTGAAAATTGCTAAAAATAGATTTTTAGAACTTTCCAAAAATAGATTTTTAGAAATATTGTAATGGATAATTCATCCCTCCTTAAGAATAAATGGTACCCATTACTACTATATATTTTTACCAAGTGTGGGAATTCTTTCTCAATATGACTCTTGGTGAAGTATTTCCCTTGGTGTGGCATTTTCCCTTTTTTCATTGTACAATAAAGTGTGGCTTGTTGATGCTTCATGTCCTTGATCACCCTGTCAATAATTTGATCAATGTTAAATGGTATCATATAATTTGAGTTTAGCTATGTAATCTATAATTTATTTTTTCTGATTTTGGATGTATCTAAGAGTGAAGGAAAATATGGGCAGACCAACTCAATATTGAAAATTGGATGCAACCCAAGGTAGGATGGAAGATTGAGCTCAAGTGTATTCTCACCATTTTTTTGGATATTTTGTATGGCCCATATCATAGAGGTCAGTTTATTGTATGGTCCCTAGATTCACTATTTCTGGAGATGTATCCAAACTTTATCATCCATTTGGAATTGATGAAGAGCCTGATGGGCATCATGAAGCTACTTGTACTTCTAGTTGGATTGTTCCAAGATATAATAAACTTGATGAATGTTTCAAATTAATTCTATAAATTTGGTTTCCTTATCCACTTCGTTGTGTATATGGTTAGAATTATTCTTCCAACATGACGGGTAATTATACATCAATGGGATCCAATGGATGCAATCCAAGATATACCTAAAATGGGCTGTGTATTGTGGAGCTATGAAGTGCTCGGTTGTAGCTATGTTGTATGTACAAAAGACTTTCATCCCATATGCGTGGATGTTTGGAGTGACATATATGAACAAGATGCACAATCATGTGGTTGACTAGCTCTATTGCCCATCGGTTTGATAGTGGAATGTAGTGGACTTGTTCACTTTTGTGGTCCATTATGGACCATAGTGTAGACTAGAAGATTCCCACAAATTTGGAATCCTTATTTGACACTTCTTGGAACACCAAAATGAATTCAAATGTGCTAAAAAACAATTTTGTACTCCTATGAGATTGTCTTCTTCCAAGGCGTCAAATTGTCATTTTCGAGAACCTGTCAACTACCATAAAAACATAGTTGTGACCATGCTTGGTGGAAGGGAGAACTGGTATGAAATCCATTGAGACAAACTCCCACATTGTTCTTCGCATTGGTATAGGGGTGTAAAAGCCCTGCTTTCGATTGGCTAGCTTGATAATCGTGTAGGCTTTACAAGACTTGATGTATCTAGTAACATTATGATGGAGTTGTTGGCCAGTAGAAATACTTCTGCAAGTTTGTCGTTGTTTTCTGTACATTAAAGTGATATAAAAACCAACTGTAGTGAGCCTCCCAGATCAATTTGTGATGTTCCCTTACAAGAGTATAGAAGCGTCCCATTTAGCATAGAACACATTCATGTAAATTATAGTTTTGAAACATTTTTCCATTCCTTAGTATTTAATAGATAAGAAAACTTAGGGTCATGTGCATACATTTGAAGCCACTCTGATGTCTCATGCCCACATGAGTAAAGGATTATTATCAAAGCGGTAATCAGGGGTTGAATCAAATAATCAACAAATTAGTTGGTACTCCCATTTTTGTATATGATGTTGTGATGGAACTATTGTAGATAGGTGGACCACCTCTAATGATGATCATTATGTAAATCACCCTAGGTCTGCATGAATTACAAAGGTTTATGATCTGTGTATATGATGGTTTCTTTTCCTAGAATGTATTGCTTCATGTAGTCACAAAATCACGCACTTACTATTGCAATTATACCACCAAGTATGTTGTTTATATATGGATCTCGTGTAAGAAAATTATTCACTAATGTCTCATCCCCTAGTCCTATCGTTAGCGTAGTTGGTCATTGCCATTAGGTGTCTTGCACAGTCGTAAGTTGTTTTAAAAAGTTCTAGTCATCTCTCGTGGAGTTTCAACTGTCGTTAATTACTTAGTTGTCATCTCTAGTCTCTGACTAGGGTGCCTAGGGATGGATTAGGGCAACCATGGGTACCCCGATCCTTATTTTAGGTGCTCTAGTCTTGGCTACACTTGAATCTCATTTAGATTTTCTAGGTTGGTCTCTACAATTTTCTCTCCCATTCCCCTAGGTACTAGTCGGCATGTCAGGTCATTAGTGTCAAATTTTGAGAAAGAGATCCCTATATAAACACAACATACCTACTATCTTATAGGTGGACTATCCATCACTAAGGGATAGCTATCTAATAAGGAAAGGGACTGCATTTGGGCATCATTGCATCACACACACTACATAGGAAAGGGAAGTATATTCTATTACATTCACCATTTTGCATCTTATCTAGCTATTTCCCCTATCTCTTTGTCATTCGCACTAGGGTACCCTAGGCACACTATTACACACACAAGCACACAAAACTACATTGGGTATGAGATGTAGTGCAATGCTTAGTTTTAATTCCACCATTGTGGCCACTAAGGACCGTCTGACCCCTTCATATGCATCTTTCCTTTTTTAGGGGTTTGATGATTTGTATGGGGTTTTGCAGGTGACTCTTCATTGCAAGTTTACAACGTCATCAACGAAGCTAGTGCGACACTCACACGACAAATATTGAGATATTACGAAGATCAAACGATCCTTTTAGATTCAAATTCTGAGCTATTCTGCAGACCAGGGCACCCATACTACGTACTAGGGTGCCCACAAGTGCCCTAATCCTCTCTGAGGCACCCCAATCTGGCTAAATCTTCATCAGCTGTAATTTCCTAAGGTGTGCTTTCATACTCTGTTCCATTTGCTCATCACCCTGTTTAGTCCCAGATCACAATGACGTAATTCATTTACAGGTTAGTACCTTTACCCTTCTATTTAATTTGTTTCATTTCATTTAAAAATTAAATAAACTATCAAGCATTCATATTTCAGCTTATACGAGTTGTTTCATTATTGTTCCTAGTTTAGATTAACTTATTTAATTCATATTTTAGTTAATTATTTTGGTGAAACCATACTTTAGAATATTTTTTCCTAGGATCCACTTCAAAACTCAATGGCTAATAATAGTTCATTTTCTTCTTCTCTTCCCATCATGTTCTTAAGAATGTAATATTCTAGAAACCCTTCATTCATATCAAATGAAGAAGTTGCAATGTTTATAGACATTGAACAACTATAACAACATCCATGGAAAGTGGATCAAATGTAATAACTATGGAAAATATGCAGAAATAACATATTGCCCCTAACTAATCACATCCGGGAACATTCCAAAGTAGTACACTAACAATAGTATAGCCCCCACTAATCTAGGGATGTGACAACTAGATAATAGATAACGAACAACTAAGTAAGTTAAAGTAATAAAATTTAATTACTTTAACATTAACAATTAGTAAATGATGAATTAACCTAAGTTTATTCCTAACATTCCCCCCTTAATTTATCACGGTTTGAAGTGAATAGGAAAGAAAAAAATCTAAAACAAAATATGTTTACATGAGATAAAAAATTATTATCACGATGAATCAAATGAATTTATCATCCCCCCCATTAATTCAACATGGTCTCTCTAGATCTCATATGAACAGGAGTAGCTGAATGAAGGTATTTCCTCTGAATGGTGTGCAAGAGATGGAATAGGCTCAAGAACCGTCTCTAGATGTTCAGAACCTCTTTTGGGTTGGCATGTGTACTCGAAAAACAAACGAGTAGCTATGAATGTTTTGAAAACCTTTGCTGGGTTGGCTCTTGGCTCAATAAAACCTCTGTTGGATTGGCTCGTAGCTTGAAATTGACACTGACACGAAAAACTACCCTCCATTCACTTTGCTCTAATCTACAAGGAATACCACTGTTGAGCGATCAATGAAGAATTTGCAAGTCTTTCATCTTTCCCCCCTAAATTATGAGTGAAAAGTGAAGACAACTAGCTCCATGAGAATGATTTTTTTTGGCACTTTATAATGATAGTGAAATTACAATTTTCTCTCTTCTTCTGTGGAAAAATTCCCTTTTGGGATACATTGTGAGTACAAAATTGCAAATTTTATACGTTTTTTTACACCTTATTTCAGCCTTTGAAAATTTATTACAAAAAATTGGTCCACCAAAATCTCCCTAAACTAGCTCTATGAATTCCGTATCAGAATCTAGAATTTTACAAAAAAAGTTTTGCAATTTTTCCTTGAATGGAAAGAAAGTTATGACAGTTTTAGTGAAGGATTTTTTTTTTGTGCCAAAAAGGTCTTCTGTGAGACATTTTTTATTTTTATTTTTGGGCTCTTTGGCCTCCTTGCCTTTACTAAAAAGTCTCTAAATGATATTTTAGACCAATTGGGAGATACTTTTTTTTGAAATTTTTGCATGACAAAGCTTATTAAAAGCTAGAACAAGACTTAGAGATAAAAAAACCATACACTTTAAAAAATAATGACACCTCAATCCAAGGTACCAGTTGAAAGTTATATTTTGTTTAAATTCTATTTTCAATATCTTTTCAGTGTCCCTTTGAAGCATTCAGCTCGACCTGACAGTGAGAGATGTAAACACATTTAGTACGGAAGAATCCAACTCGATTGGTGGACTCACCAATGCATGTAATGAAACACTGTCAACTCACCCAAGTTTAACCAAGAGCTCAATGAAAAATCCCCAGCCAATTCATTGGATTTGATGATAGCTCGTTGGGAGCTCATAAAAATCTCAGCAGAGGCAATATCAATGGCCCCAACTCAATGAGTGTGAGGGATCGATCCACATTTACATGTAGCTTGCTAGGAGTGTAGAGGATCCTGATCTAGATGAATCTACAATGCTTGCAGGAACTCCTCTAATCAGTCTTCCAAATGTAGCAGTACTGTTAAATATATATTTTTATATATTTTTTAATTTGCAGCAAATATGTGCTGACCTACAACTATGTGCAGAACTCTAGGAGTGATGAAGCAGGGAAGGAGCTTCCAAGAGGCCTAGGACATCTATGGTTCCTCCAAGCTCAAACTTGCAGCAATGAACCCTTAACCTTTTGCAATACACTCTCCTTAAAGGAGGAGGGATCCTCATAGAGACCGGGATCAACCAGCTATGATACCAAATCTTAAGAATGTAATAATATGGAAAGCCTTCATTCATATCAAATGAAGAAGCTGTAATGTTTATAGACATTAAACATCTATAAAAACATCCATGGAAAGTGGATCAAATGTACTAACTATGGAAAATATGCAGAAATAACATATTTCCCCTAACTAATCACATCTGGAAACATTCCAAAGTAGTAAACTAACAATAATATAGCCCTCACTAATCTAGGGTTGTGACAACTAGATAATAGCTAATTAACAACTAATCAAGTTAAAGTAATATAGTTTAATTACTTTAGCATTACAACTTAGTAAGTGATAAATTAACCTAAGTTTATTCCTAACACATGTCTCATTTTAGTGTTAACCCTATTTATGATGATTCTGTCATCGCTGAGTTCACGACTCTCTATAGTAATACTACTACCCCACCTGATGTTTGACAATAACTTTTAGCTAGTCAACAATATGTGCCTACTCGTTTTGAAGATTCTCCCATTGGCATTAGTATTTTTGAGGATCCGGTAGCGTTCACTCATTGTACACCTTGCTACATGACTACTAGTGATCCTCTTGATATTTCTAAGGAAATTTTAGATGATTCTCTTATTGATTACTTGTTAAGTATTGATAATCACTCACATGTGCAATCTGATTCTTCTTCTAGTTAGAGCATTTCTATAGTGTCATCTTGTGATTTTCCTACTTCTGATATTACTTCTCATCTTTCATCACATGCTGATTCTCATGCCTCTTCATTTTATGTTGATGATCCTATTGATAATATTATTAGCGATATTCTCATATCTAAGTCTTTAGGAGATGTTGATCACACGATTGATAGCTATGATTCTCCTACTTTTCATTTTTCCGAGTGTGAATCTCCATCACACTTTCTCCTGAGGTCACGTCTTGCATAGTGTATGAATCATCTCCATCCATTGATTCTTCTTCTTCTATCATTTCACCGACTCTTATTACATCATCTACACCTATTAGTTCATCTTTGCTTATAGATGTATCTCCATTAGTCTCTTCACCTCCTAGGGATGTTTCCAATGATACTCCTACCATTACTATGGGTATTCCATCTATATCATCTACTATAGCTTCTTTGGAGCCTAATCCTAGTGTTCCCTTAGTATAAGATTCTCCTTTATCATCTCTTGATATTCCTATGATCACTCATAATGGAAAGTTACAACCTCTTAATACATTATTTCCATCTTCCACTATTCCTTCACATGATATCATATCTCTCATGCATGTTGTAGGTCAATTACAATTTCAGGTTCAATCTCTCACTTTAGAAAGTAGGGCTTACTATGATTCTATTGACAATAACTCATTACATGGTAACCCTATTCCTAAGAAGATTCATAATTATGCATTTCCTAAGGACTTTATCATGCCTACATTCACATGTTTTGATGGCACTGGTGACCCTCATGCTCATCTTATACATTACCATGTGCTTATGACCTCTTATTCTAATGATAGATTATTGCTTAAGGACTTTCGATACAATCTTATTTATGAGGCATTACAATGGTACATTCATCTTCCATTTAGGTCTATTAGTACTTTCTATGACATGGAGGACACTTTCCTTCATCATTTTATCATCAACAATGGCCCTAGAGTTACTTATGACCACTTACCTACTTTACATAAGGGCTCATTAGAATCTATCAATGATTATATGTTATGATTTAATGCTTGTATGCATCAACTAGTTTTCCAACATATAGATTTAGAGAGAAGCAATTCATTTTCTCTCATGGTTTGATTCCCACAATTAAGCAACAATTGCAGTATGATACATGTGATTAATTCATTCTTCTATGCTCTAAATTTATCTACCTAGAACAAGCTCTTCTCTCGAAACACATCATAGATCCTCCATGCATCTCTACTATTATTGGCTCATCTAGTTCTCCTCCATTGACATCGATTGAGCATCCTACACGATCTCCACCCTTTCTTAGTAAGCAAGCTCAATCCACTACATCACAAAATCATATTCCACCTATTCCGCGACAGGCTACTTCTCCTTCCATTTTACCTAGGTTGCGTGAGCCTTTACATTTCTCTCATCATGCTATACCTCATGATGTCCTGCTTATTTTAATTGAAAAGTGTCTCATTTGCTTACCATCCAACCAACATCATCCACAACATCGATTGCAACGTTAACGTGATCAACCTTATTGTAATTATCATCACATCAATGGTTATAGGGATAATGATTGCCTTGCCCTTCACAATAGATTGCTACAATTAGAGGATAAGGGCATCATCTCCATTGGCTCTCGCTCATGTGAGCGATCCATCTCTCCTCTACGACATCAAAGAGTTTCTACTACAATTGTGTCACCTCCTCCATCTAGGGCTCTGGTAATTGGTCATCCACCACCGCAGTTTGTCACTCATGCACACTCTTCACCACGTCTATACACTGCTACATCATTGCATCCATCACATCTACTTCATCCATCTTATCCATTGCATCATGATACTACTTCATATTGAATTTGATGTCCCTCTGCATTCACGCATCCCATTGCTGCTCCATATGATATTCTGTTTGGTTCATACACTCACACTACTACCATGCCACATGCTACCACTGCTTCACGTCGCCTTGGTCTCTAGTGGGTGATTACTATAAACTTATCCCCCGATGATGCACTTGTGTTCTTACAACTCTTAGACAAATGTTAAGGGTTTTTCTCTAAGAACCTTTCATCACATGCTTTGTCGTTTCATCTAGTGCACTTAATAATTTATGGATGATGCATTCTTGCCTTACATGGTTCATTCTTGATTATTGAGGGGTCTTAACTAAATGAACCTCATCATATGTACATTAGGGGGCATTGCTAATATTCTCCTACCTACTATTCATCACACTACCATATTACGATCATATTACTACATCAACACACTTTTACGACAACACATTGGTTTGGAAATCATACATTGTTTACCTTTACATACATTCTACTACCATCATCACATTAACCACACATTACAACTTACGTTCAAAAAATATACATCTCAATCAATTCATCAATCACATTACATATGTTATCTATCATCATCCACATTACACATTTTATTTGTCATCACAACGCGAGTACTACATCAATGAACACTAACAATACACAAATACATCACATACATTCCAACACTAATTACTAAATCATACACCATTGTTGGCGAGAAAAATTTTTGTGGATTTCTTGCTAATACTCTAGGAATCTAAGTCCCTCTACTTAATTGGTGCAGCTGTTGTATGTGCATGCACATGCAAAGGTGGATTTCTGTGGTGGCCTTTTGACTGAGGATCCAACAGGGGCACTCCAATGACCCTACGACAAAGCTAGCAATCTCTTGCTAGGGAAGACTTTGTATGAAGAGTGGGAAAGGGGAGTGAGAAAAGAGGTAGGAGAACTAATGCTGCAGGTAGAAAATCAGATTCTTGCACACACACTAGTTAGAAACTTCATCACATGCATTCATGAGAAGAAACAACCCTGCAAATAAAAACAAGACCAAATAGAATTTATTGACCACAAAGTATCAAGAAACCCCTTAGTCAAAGAAAGCTAGAAACTCCTTCTTGTATTGATTGCTCAAACCAAAGTTGTACATAGTGGAGAAATAGAAGAAATTTGAGAATGAGGGGAATGGAAGAATTTGGCTATCTCCTTTGTTCTCTCAATACAACTCTTGAGTTTACAAAATCAATCACCAACCCTTTGAAATGGGAATGGCGTTACAATTTATAGAAGGAGAGGTGACTTATCGTCTTCCTCATGACCCTCCATATGCCTTATTTCCAACTTTAGACTATTCATATTCCTACCAAAATAATTAAGTCCCTTTTATAAAATCAAAGGTGACTTAATTTACATTATGTTTCTAAAGTCACTTTTAAGTGACTTAAAGGCATATCAAAAAGTGCAAACCCCAACGAAGAATTAGAACATTTGAAAGTGAGAGAAAGTTGGGGGGAAGAGGAGAGAGAAAGAGAGAGAGAAGAAGAAGAGGAGATGTCACCCGATGAAGTCCATTGATCCTCGTTGATGGAAAGCTCTAAATGCAGTGAAAATATGAATCTTCAAACTCCTTGCACAATGTGAAACTCCTCCAAATTATGCTCACGAACGCTCGCCAAGTTGAATGAACTATGGTGGATCTTGAATGCCCTGTGAAAAATGACTATGATGCTCCCAAACAATGATGTCCTCCTGAATGATTATCCTTATACATCCCATTATGCCAAAACTTCTCTTTGAGTGTAATTTACTATTTTTAGTAAGTGTGAAGAAAGAAACTCCCTCGATCCTTTTGCTGAGTGTTGTGACCTTGATTCCCCTTTCTCCTTGCATTCCTCACTCCTTTGGATCAAATTTATATTTTTAGCAGGTGCTCAAGGGACCACTTACTATTTTTAGTAAGTGCCAAAAATTTCCGTTTCTGGTGAATTCTCAACTTGTAGTGCACCTCCAATGTCTTCATCTCCTTCGCAGGTTCTTCTGTTGATGACTTTCCTGAAATAGCAGTTCCTATGTAGGAGACCTGCTATTTTTAGAAAGTTGGCCTCTGGGAGTCAGATTGATGTGGAACAAAGTTTTTTGATATGGGTTTTTTCCCAATATCATCCCTCTAAAATTTCAACCCACCCGCTTAATAATCCAGGAGATTTTAAAGTTTTAATTTTCAGACCTGACAGTGCTTCTGAGTATGACAACCATTAATGGACCTCAAAATTGTAGGTTTGGTTTTCTCCTCCGTTTGCAAAGAAAATTATATTTTTGATGTGGGTTTTTTCTTTTGGTGCTTCACATGCGATCTTATTTCAATCCGGCAACCGGTTTGACGGGAAATCCCACTTCTTTCTTCGTTGAGCCAGAAAGGAGATTTCTTCATTATGGATGCTCTGTTGCACAAGGGGGGAGTTTGAAGGTGTCTTTTTTATGGTCTTGGGAAAATGAATGAACAAAACAAATGGTTCATTGTTTCATGCACCAGCTTGCACTATTTCTTCAGATCTTCGTTTTTAGGCTATGGAGATTTTCACTTGTTTTCTTCCTCTTGTTCTTCGTTTCTCCTTTTCGTTTTGATGAAAAATCCTTCTGAGATGTACAAATCACTATGTGGAATGTGTTTGAGTTCTTGGATTGAGCATGTCTGAGCATTTGTAATGGGAGTGATGGTAGAATGTTGTAGAGGAAGTATGGAGGAATGAAGTGCACATATAACTGTTAGAAGTTAGAAGCGAGAAAAAGTGACACTTGGAGAAAATTCAAAAGATATGCACAAGTAGGGTTTGGGTGCATTTTTCCATGCTTGATGTCCTTGACCTTAGGGATTTGAGGGACATCAAATTCCATGGTGGCCAAGAGGATGACATGTGGCGTTTGATCCAACGACAAGGAATGAAGGAGGAAAAAGCTGCTTTAAAGCACTGGGAGCTGAAATGTGGTCACATGGGTGTCCAGAAGACTCCCTATGGGGGATGGGTGATTTTTTCAAGGTCTGATGTCCCCCACCTTAGGTGCATAAGGGACATCAAATTCCACAGTGGTCCTGGAGCTTACACGTGGCCCCCGATCCGACGATAGGGAATGAATGCTCCAAACAAGCACCTGGGGGCTGAACTACGGTCACGTGAGTGTCCAGAAGACTCCCTATGGGGAATGGGAACATTTTTCAAGGTATGATTTCCCCCACCTTAGGTGCATAAGGGACATAAAATTCCATGGTGGTCCTGGACTGACACATGACGCCCGATCCAATGACAGGGAATGAATGCTCCAAACAAGCACCTAGGGGTTGAACTGTCAAGTCTGGGAGGTCATATGAGGGTCCTAGAGGTATCATGGGGGCTGGGCACATTTTTCAAGGTTTGATGTACCTGACCTCAAGGACTGTCAGGGACATGAAATCCTGCCAGGCTCCTGGTGCTGACATGTGTCCTCTCGAAAAATGACTAAGTCCTGAACTGCCTTTGAGAGGGTAATTTGGAATGAAGATAACTTGAACTCCCAGTGGAATTTCTTGGTGAAATTTATATTATTCTGACTGGAAATGGAATTTTGAATCCAATGATGGGGGTCTCATGTCTTTATTCAACCATCTGATCTCCTAAAAAATCAGATTTTGTATCTAGGACTCCACTTGTGCCTGAGAAAAACTACCTGCCAATCATATGCGCCAAGGTTTTGTGAAAAATGTTATTTCACCATCATGTAGGTCTTGGAATCCTATTTCTAATGATGTTTTTTTTTTACTTCTAACTCCATCCGGAGCTCCCATGAAATCTTCTTCTGAAGCCCAACAACTAGTTTTAGGCATGTGTACCGCCTAGGCTTGTGAACCCTGTTTTTAACTTAGACTACTCCAAGTCTTGCAAAACTTCCCCAAACCTTCCAAGATCATTTCCATGATGTTATAAGGTCTTCCATTCACCTCCATGTTGAATTTTTCCCTTCCATTCCACTCTAGGGGGTTGATCCAGTCTTGGGAAGGCCAGCGATAGCCCTTCCCGTGACTCCCCAAGATATTGCATTTTTTTATGAACTCCTAAAATCACCTAGGGGGAATGAATGGAATTTCCTAAATCACCTAGGGGATGATATAACATTGGGGGTGGTAAGACACTGACTGGATTTGAGCCGGGGTTACCTAGGAATGATAAAACATGAAAATTTTGGCATAGGGGTATAGTTGTCATGCTCAGAAATTATCAATTTCCTTGTTGCACATTTGCACGACAACAACTGGCTCTAGCTTGGGGACATGACATGGACTGAGCATAGTGAAGACATGACATGGGAATCTAGAATCTCAATTTTAGACCATATAATTCGTTGACCAGTGCCTTATCCATTGGGCCTTGCGGAGTCATGTACAACTTCTAGAAAGGAAGATCGGAAGAAGGAAACACACACACACACAAAGATGAAAAGGAAACAGACGACACACAAACAGGAAGGGAAACACACACAACAAGAAAGGGAAACACACCTAACAATCACCTATGGTACAGGGTGGGGGACAACCCACTTTCAATGAAGCACTTTCCATTTCTCAAAAGTTACCCTTGAGTGGGAAACACTGAGTGATGTTGTTGCGAAGCCATTGATTGGTTCGAGAAAGTAACCTCCTTTCCTTAATTGTTTATGAAGCCAGGTGCTTTCATGATTGTACTTTTAATTTGTAGGAGTGAGTCCATGTGAGCTTCTTGATGCTCAAGTCCTTGCTTGGAAGTTCCACTACCTTCATGCCCTTTGAAATTGGTTTCATCATGACAGTTGCCTTCCATGTTTATCCATATAGCTGATTCTCCATCGAGCATCTCATCGCTGCCCCAACATTGATTTTCATTCCAATTCCTTAAACCTTCTAAGTTACTTTCTTTCCCAGGTCTATGCTCATTGACATTTCTTCCATGAGAAACCTCAGAATTATCCTTTTCCTTTACTCCACTATGAGGTGCTTGAGTACTGATGGAAGGATTGGACGTGGCCTCATACTTGTCTTGTATGTCTATGGCACAAGTGAAGAGATCAAGAATCAGCTCAGGGTCTTCCGCAACTTCTACTGTATCTAATAGTTCTTGCACAAAGATCTGCTTCATTATTTCCTACAACTCATCTTTGTATGTATTTGAAGAATGCAGCTCAAGGAAACTATCTAGAGGGATTACCTCATCATCTTGGGAATCGCTGCACTCTAACGATCCTTCATCAAAAAGAGATTCATCTTCAGAGGCCTCAAAACTCCTTGCTTCAATTTCTTTGTCATGGAAAGAGTCTTCATCTTCAAATGGGAAAGAAAATATCTCCATTTCGTTATTGCATCCATCAATCATTAGCTCTGGAGTGGCATCATATTTTTCATATTGATTTATCTCAATGTGGCCAACCTTCACACCGGTTAAGGCTTCCAAATCAGCTTCACGCTTGTCTTGCAGATTTGTGGCTTGTATCAGGAGCTCGAGGCTGAGCTCAAGATCTTTAGTTTCTTCTGCGGCTCTAAGTAGTTCTTGTACAGACATTTCTTTCTCATTGCTCAAGGGCTCATTATAGACTGGCTTGGTCTCTTCCTAGGTGACATGATCAAGGGAGTCCTCATCTTCAAATGGGAATGTGAAAATGTCTTCATCACGGATAAGAACATAAGCTGATTTTTCTTTTTGAAAATCATCAAGAACCATCTCCTCTTCTTCATGGTTTGCATCATCCAGAAATTTGGGGCTGCCCTCTTGTAACTCAAATCTCCTCACTGCTTCTTCAAAATCCAAATCTCTCCAGGAAGGCATGTTTGGCCCTATCAAGATGGGAATATCCTCTTCCTCCTCAACTGCCACAAAGTGATTCATCTTCCTGCTACCTTGATACAAGATGTTAGCTTCCAGGCTTCCGGAATTTCATACCGTGTACCTCATTTTCTTCTCGGAAGCAATTTCTCCATGTCTCCCTTCACTGGTATGGTTGCGGATGACCAATTCATCTGAATTTTCCCTCCCAAGTCTCGGCAGAAACTTCTACTCAACAACATTCCAAATGAGGTCGGGACATCGGCTACCAAAATCATCGCTGAAATTTTCTTGTCTGGAAATTTGGCGAGAGACACCTGTGCATCTTTGACCTTCCCTACAAGTGGGACCTTTTTTGACTCCAAAGAGTAACAAGAGCCACCGGGTGGAGCCATGGTGAGTTTGAGAGCTTTAGCAACCTTCAAAGGCATCACGTTATCTAAGGCACCAAAATCTATTATGCAATTGTCTCAGTACATATTCTCCAACAAGCAGGGAGACATAGAAAGGTTCAACTTTATCAGTCTTTGATGCACTCAGAGAAAGCATGTTCTGTGAGGAAGGTGTAGGTGGGTTTGGTAGTACTCCTTTAGGATGATGAGCTACATCATTGGGTGTTAGACTACCATTTTTGATGTATTGGACAAACCTCTCAAATTGTTCAGGATGAGTCCTCAAATATTCAGTTTCAGTAATTTGGACTTTTGATTTGTTCGCATATTCTATGAAATCAAAAGGAGAAGATACTGACAAGGGGAGTGAAGGGACTGATTTTGGAGTCTGGACAAACTTAGGAGTAGGATTTGATGTTTGAGGAATGGAGGATATTTTGAAAGGTACACTAGGAGCTTTCAAAGTATTGTATTTTATAAGAGTAGATTTAGATTTAGACTTGGAAGAGACATCAGAAGACTTACTTGGGATTGCGGGATCCTTCTTACTTGTTACAAGATCAGGCTCCAACAATGCAAACTTCATGGAGGATGGAAGTGGGGATCCTCGACTGATTATTTTGTTTTACACGGAGTCACCATAAGAGGATCATCAACCTTATTTTTCTTAGTAGCAGTGGAGGAAGAGGCTCCTTTCTCAGACTGAGAATGAGTGAATACTGCACATGAGAAACTGGGTGTATCTTCTTCATCTTCTTCATCAGCTCCAGAATACTCACAAAATCTGATTTGTGTATCATTCTTAAACTCATCATTTTCTAGGAAATCACCACCTTCTTGTTCAAGATCTTCTTCACTTTCTTGAAATTTGTAATTTAAATTCACTGGTGGGGCCTCCAAGGTAAGTCTTTGGGGTGCTCCTATAATCTGATTTCTGTTGCTTCTTTGAGAAGAAACTCATTCAAATAATTCCCTCTTCAAAGAGGCCATCTCATTTGCCAACTTTTGCAATGATGGATTGGTTCTCTCATCTCCAAGATGTTGGGCCTTGCCCTTTGATGGATTCTTGATCTTTCCAAGAGAGGATGAGATCATCATCAAGTTCAATGGCCATCCTTTGTGCTTCTACAATGCTCCTTAGTTGGGCTCTTCGTAGCAAAAATTCTACCTCTGATGATTGAGCATTGATGAAGAATCTCTTGACATTGTTTTGAGATGGTGAATCCTCTTCAGGTATCCTATGAAGCAACCATTTGAAACGAGCCACAAAGTCTCTCATGGTTTCATTTTCTCCTTTCCTCATTTGAGCCAACTACACCAAGAGGTCTTGACAGTCTTCAGTTGATTTAAATCTTTCTCGAACGTAGTATTGATGTCATCCCAACCAGTGATGGATCGGGCAGGCAAGAGGTAGAACCATTCTGCTACTTTTTCTTGGAGGGACTCCACGAACAATCTCAAAACAATGTCTTCATGTTGGACACCAAGAATTCCACATGATGTCATGAAAGTAGCTATGTGTTCTTCAGGATGTTGTGTGTTGTCACCTTTGAACTTTGGAAATTTCTTGTGGGAACCCGTTGGTAGATCATGAAGAGGGGGTTCAAGAGCAAGCAGGCATGAATTCCTTCCCCATGGAACAATGGGTTGAGGTATTTCTTCTTCGTTTGCCATTGTTTCTTATGCTTTTTCTTCAAATCTTGCTTCTACGAATTCTTCTTCAAATTCTTCTTCTTCCGGGAGCTCAAAGCTCAATGGTGGTTGAAAAATGGGAGAATTTGAAGGGGGAGTATCAACATGAGTTTGGATAGGATTTCCAAGTGAACTAATCGAAGTGCCAGATGGAGAGGAGGATTGAGAGAAGAAGTATGGATTATCTCTAATTCGTTCTTGCTGATTTTTCAAAGGCTCAAAATTGGAATCAGCAACACCTCTCGACTTGCTCAACCTGGTGTATCTTCTTTTAACCAGCTTTTGAAAACTTTTGTAGTCAGAACACGAACAGGAACTGTGGAATGTGAAAAGTCACGTGCAGAAATCAACAGTGTATCTTTCAACAATGGACTTTCATGAACTCCTTTTTTTTTTATTTTTTTCAATATTTGATTTTTTTGAATTTTTAGACCTTGCGGTCATATTTTGGGTGTAGATGCTGCTAAATTTGCCCCACGGTGGGTGCCAAAAACTGTTGGCTAGAAAATTTGTTGGGTGGACAAACTTGTGGATTTCTTGCCAATGCTCTGGGAATCTAAGTCCCTCTACTTAACTGGTGCAGTTGCCGTATATGCATGTTCCTGAAAATGTGGATTTCTATGGTGGCCTTTCGACTGGGGATCCAATAGGGGCACTCCACTGACCCTGCGGCAAAGCTATAAATTTCTTGCTAGGGAAGACTTTGTCTGAAAGAAGGAAAGGGGAGTGAGAAAAGAGGTAGGAGAACTAATGATGCAGGTAGAAAATCAGATTCCTGCACACACAGTAGTTAGAAACTTTCAACACATGCATTCATGAGAAGAAACAACCCTGCAAATAACAACAAGACCAAATAGAATTTATCAACCACAAAGTATGAAGAAACCTCTTAGTCAAAGAAAGCTAGAAAATACTTCTTCTTGTATTGATTGCTCAAACCAAAGTTGTACATAGTGGAAAAATAAAGGAAATTTGAGAATGATGGGAATGAAAGAATTTGGCTATCTCCTTTGTTCTCTCAATACACTCTTGAGTTTACAAAATCAATCACCAACGCTTTGAAATGGGAGTTGTATTACAATTTATAAAAGGAGAGGTGACTTATTGTCTTCCTCGTGACCCTCCATATGCCTTATTTCCAAATTTAGACTATTCATATTCCTACCAAAATAATTAAGTCCCTTTTATAAAATCAAGGCGACTTAATTTACATTATATTTCTGAAGTCACTTTTAAGCGAATTAAAGGCATATCAAAAAGTGAAAACCCTAACAAAGAATTAGAACATTTGAAAGTGAGAGAAAGTTGGGGGGAAGAGGAGAGAGAAAGAGAGAGAGAAAAAGAAGAGGAGATGTCACCCGATGAAGTCTGTTGATCCTTGTTGATGGAAAGCTCCAAATGCAGTGAAACTATGAATCTTCGAACTCCTTGCACAACGTGAAACTCCTCCAAATTTTCTCATGAATGCTCTCCAAGTTGAATGAAATAAGGTGGATCTTGAATGCCCTATGAAAAATGACTAGGATGCTCCTGAAAAATGATGTCCCCCTGAATGATTAGCGTTGTACATCCCATTGTGCCAAAACTTCTCTTTGAGTGTAACTTACTATTTTTATTAAGTGTGAAAAAAGCAACTCCCTCGATCCTTTGCTGAGTGTTGTGACCTTGATTCCCCTTTCTCCCTGTGTTCCTCACTCTTTTGGATTGAATTTCTATTTTTAGCAGGTGCTTGAGGGCCCACTTCCTATTTTTAGTAAGTGCCAAAAATTTCCGTTCTGGTGAATTCTTAGTTGTAGTGCACCTCCAATGTCTTCATCTCCTTCGCAAGTTCTTCTGTTGATGACTTTCCCGAAATAGCAGTTCCTATGTAGTAGACCTGCTATTTTTAGAAAGTTGGCCTTTGGGAGTCAGATTGATGTGGATTGAAATTTTTTAATATGGGTTTTTTCCCAATATCATCCCTCTGAAATTTCAGGCCTGCCTGCTTATTAATCCATGAGATTTTAAAGTTTTAATTTTTGGACCTGGAAGTGCTTTTGGGTATGACAGTGATTAATGGACCTCAAAATTGTAGGTCTGGTTTTATCCTCCAATTGCAAAGAAAATTATATTTTTGATGTGGGTTTTTTCTTTTGGTGCTTCACATGTAATCTTACTTCAATTCGACATCCGGTTTGACGGGAAATCCCACTTCTTTCTTCGTTAAGCCAGAAAGGAGATTTCTTCATTGTGGATGCTCTGTCACATGAGGGGGGAGTTTGAAGGTGTATTTTTGATGGTTTTGGGAAAATTAATGAATAGAAACAAACGGTTCATTTTTTCATGCACCGACTTGGAATATTTCTTCAGATCTTCATTTTTAGGCTATGCAGATTTTCATTGTTTTTTTCCTCTTGTTCTTCGTTTCTCCTTCTCGTTGTGATGAAAAATCCTTTTGAGACCTACACATCACTGTGGGGAATGTGTTTCAGTTCTTAGGTTGAGTAGGTCTGAGCATTTGCAACGACGGAGTGATGGTAGAATGTTACAGAGGAAGTATGGAGGGATGAAATGCACATATAACTGTTAGAAGTTAGAAGCGGGAAAAAGTGGCACTTGGAGAAAATTCAAAAGATATGCACAAGTAGGTTTTGGGTAAATTTTTACATGTTTGATTTCCTTGACCTTATGGATGTGAGGGACATCAAATTTCAAGGTGGTCAAGAGGATGATATGTGGCGTTTGATCCAACGACAGGGAATGGAGGAAAAAGCCACTTTAAAGCACTGATAGCTAAAAGGCGGCCACATGGGTGTCCAGAAGACTCCCTATGGGGGCTGGGTGAATTTTTCAAGGTCTGATGTCCCCCACCTTAGGTGCATAAGGGGACACCAAATTCCACGGTGATCCTGGAGATGACACGTGGTGCCCGATCCAACGACATGGAATGAATGCTCCAAATAAGCACTTGGGGTTGAACTGCGGTCATGTGAGTGTCCAAAAGAATCCCTATGGGGGATGGGAACATTTTTCAAGGTCTGATGTTCCCCACCTTAGGTGCATAAGGGAAATAAAATTCCACGGTAGTCCTGGAGCTGACATGTGGCACCCGATCCAATGATAGGGAATGAATGCTCCAAACAAACACCTGGGGGCTGAATTGTCAAGTCAGGAGGTCATATGAGGGTCGCAGAGGTCCCATGGGGGCTGGGTGAATTTTTTAGGGTCTGATGTACCTGAAATAAGGGACATCGGGGACATGCAATCCTGCCAAGCTCTTGGTGCTAAAACGTGTCCTCTCGAAAAATGACTAAGTCCTGAACTGCCTTTGAGAGGGTAATTTGGAATGAAGATAACTTGAACTCCCGGTGGAATTTATTGTTAAAATTTTATATGATTATGACTGGAAATATCATTTTAAATCCAATTATGGGGTTATTATGTCTTGATTCAACCATCTGATCTCTAAAAAATCAGATTTTATATCTAGGACTCCACTTGGGTATCTAGGAAATCACATTTATATCATTCTAGACCAAATACACACTTTCTGGACTAGGATGCCTAGATGCAGGACTGGGACACCTGAGAGCTAGACACTAGTGCTTGGATCTAGGTGCTCCTATCCCAGGGGTCACTAGTGCCCTTACCACTCTTGTTCAGGTCTAAAACGCTGAGAAAATTTACGTACATGATGCTACGACGATCGCCACTCTCTCAAACCGGCTAGGACGTGCTGCTCTCACTTGCGACATATTTACTCACTTCACGCTTAATCTCACAATCATGTAAATAAAAAATGAAATGGCTAATCAATTTTTCACCTCACTACTTATACTTAATTTTCATTACCTACTTCACTATGGTTATTATTTCACACCTATTCTCACAACTAATACACACCACACCATTTTTCGTCATAACTCGAGCATTTTTACTATGATTTACACCTCATTTACGGTATTATTTTTAGAATTCTACCAACCACTATATTATACACATTCCATGAGTATTATATCTCTCCTCAACACATTTTTCACTCAATATATACACATTTTGACGTTTCTATAACATTCCATCTATTTTGTGCCAACTTTCGACTCAGCATTCGTTTCTATCATCACTTACCCTTTCACCAAAAAGGGGGGCATACTATTGGGGTCATCTTACAATTCCCTTTATATCACCATTTATTCAAACAAACACTACCGATTTGACAATTCAAACATTTACTAATCAACTACGCGATATTTCACCCTTGATTCTCCCTCATGACCTAACTTGGGGGTAACAAATGAACAATTGTTTTATACAAAATTTCATTACTTCTCCCTAATGACATAATTTGGGGGCAACAAATGTTAAAATATTTCTATGCGATTGTTCATCAATTCCTATCGAATTACCCCGAATGACCCAGCCTAGGGGAGAATAGTGTAAGATATCTTTATGAGTAACCAATCAAACCAATCAATCAATCAATGCATTCAAAAAAATCAAAATCATATCAATCAATTGCTACAATACAACACAATCAACCTCCCTGATGACCTAACTTGGGAGTTACATGCGTTGCTTCCTAAATGACTTAACTTGGGAAGATATTCTACATTTCAAGTTCACTTCTAGATGACCTAAGTTGGAAGTCAACATGCATTTCACGTTCGATTCCAGATGACCTAACTTAGAATCCTTCACATTGCGGCAACACCAATGGAGTGGGGGAAATAATTCCTTTCCTATACCACTCCTATATGGGTCAACTGTTTGATCAAAATTATTTGGATCCAAAAACCAAAAAATGTTTGATCTAAGTCCACCTGCAACGGCTAGATCTTGAGGACATAGTTACAATTTTGATAACAACACACCTTTCTTCCTATAATCTTCCTCTGGTGGCATAACACCCAAATCCTCTGGTCGATTATTCATATAACACAAAACCAAGTTAGGAATTGATCACTCCCTACCCCATCGTATCGTCATCATACACCATTCAAAATCATCAATCATTACACATTACAATCATCACTCACGTTTAATACACTTCATCATGAAATTACATTTCTTATTATGTTGCATAGATCAACACGCTGATCCATGGTTAGACATGCTATTTGGTTCTTTCGACACACTTTTACTACCACATATGTGTGATCTACTACAACATGGGCTTCACCAAATTTCTCTCAGGTATGTATCTCTATCTACTTTATGTTACCGAGCTTTCCACTCACCAACATAAAGTGGGGGGAAATATAGTCACAAAATCATGTACTACTATTACAATTATACCACCAAGTATGTTGTTTCTATATGGATCTCACCTAAGAAAAGTATTCACTAATGGCTCATCCCCTAGTCCTATAATCAACTCAGTCGGTCATTGTCATTAGGTGTCTTGCACAATCGTCAGTCGTTTACATAGTTCTGGTCATCTCTCGAGGAGTCCCAGATTTTGTTAATTACTTAGTTGTTGTCTTTAGTCTCTGACTAGGGTGCCTAGGGATGGATTAGGGTGCCCATGGGTACCCCAGTCCTTATTTTGAGGTGCCCCAGTCCCCGATTGCACTTGAGTATCATTTAGAGTTTTGAGGTCAGTCTTTACGGTTTTCCCTCCCATTCCTCTAGTTACTAGTTGGCATGTCGGGTGATTAGTGTTGAAATTTGAGAAAGATATCCAGATATAAACACAACATACTTACTATCTTATAGGTGGACTATTTACCACTAAGGGCTAGCTATCTACTAAGGCAAGGGACTTGCATTTGGTTATCATTACATCACACACACTGCATAAGAAAGGGAAGTCTATTATATTCCATCCACCATTTTACATCTTATCTAGCTATTACCCCCCTATCTCTGCGTCATTAGAACTAGGGCACCCTAGGCACACTATTGAACACATAAGCACATTGAACTACATTAGGCCTGAGATGTAGTGCAACACTTAGTTATAAGTCCACCATTGTGGATGCTAAGGAAATTCTGACCCCTTCATATGTATCTTTCATTTTTAGGGGTTTGATGCTTTATATGGGGTTTTCTAGGTGACTCTTCATTACAAGTTTATGATTTCATCACCGAAGCTAGTGTAACACTCATTGTGACAAAGATCGACATATTGCGAAGATCTAGTGACCCTTCCAAATTTAGGTTCTGACTAATTTTGTAGTCCAAGGCACCCAGAGGAGCCCTAATCCTCCCCCAGGCATCCCAGTCTAGCTAAATCTTCATCTACTTGCAATTTCCTGAGGTGTGCTATCATATTCTGTTCCATCCAGTCATCACCCTGTTTAGTTCCATATTGCAACGAGGTAAGTCATTTATAGATTAGTACCTTTATGCTCCTATTTCATTTCATTTAAAAATAAAATAAACTATCTAGCATCCGTATTTTAGTTTTATACTAGTTATTTCATTGTTGTTCCTACTTTAGATTAACTTATTTAATTAATATTTTAGTTAATCACTTCCACTGTTTACAGGCTTGCACAATGATGTACAAATCCTTATTATATGTTGGGTACTTGTACACTATATCAGATAAGATATCAATTTTGGTACACCATCATATGTCCATGTTGGGTGAGGGACTACCCCCAAGTGCGTATTGTGAGGAATCTGTTTCTATCTGAAATGAATGTTGTAGATCTAATAATACTAAAACTGGTTCTAAGCAAAGCCTTTCCTCTATTAATGCAAATGATTTCTGTTATGCCTCTATCCATATAAAATTTTCTTTCACCCCTCTATGATTCAATTGATTAAAAGGCCATGCAATGGGAGAAAAACCAATTACAAACCTGTGATAGAAGTTGGATAGTCCCCAAGAAACTTCAAATTTCAATGATGGTCCTTTGGTGTTGGCTAGTCTTGGATGACTTCAATCTTTTATGTGTCCACATGCACACCATATTTATTAATGATGTATTTGAATTATTATATATTATCCATGTGAAATGAACACTTATCTATGCTGGCATAGAGTTTGTGTTGATGCAAGGTCTGAAGAACTTGTTAGACATGTTGAATGTGCTCCTCCTATCTCTTACTAAAGACACGAATGTCATCCAAGTACACAACTTCAAATAAATTAATAAATGGTCGTAGGATATCATTCCTCATCCTCATGAATGTTTCAGGTGCATTTGTGAGCCAAAGATGAATGAATAACCATTCAAATAAATCCTCATTGGATTTGAATATAGTTTTCTAAAAATCTGCAAGATCGATGGGAACTTGGTGGTACCTTGAATTTAAATCAATTTTCATGAAGAAATTAGCTCCCCTGAGTTGGTCTAGGAGGTCATCAATTTTTGGAAGTAGGTGTTGGTTATTTAATTATGATTTTTCCCAAGGCTCGATAGTCAATGCGAAGCTACCACATCCCATATTTATTTCGTGTAAGAACAATTGAGCTTCCAAAAGCTGATGTACTTGGGTGAATGTGCCCCTTTTGGATCAACTCCTGAATTTGATGTTTGATCTCTTCATTGTCAAGTATTGAGACCCTATACAGGTGCTGATTTGGGAGTGGTGTTTTAAGGACCAATTCAATTATATGCTTCACCTGATAATACAAAGGCACACATACTAGTGGTATGAATAAGTTTGCGTATTCAAATATCATATGATCTATTTGGTTTCACTACACAATTTTTCATGGTAGGACCACCCTTGTGGTTATTATAACCTTTTTCTTGTCCTGATGTTGGATAATGAGTAGGAAAAATGTCCTAGTTTTATTAATCAACCTTTGACTCTACTTTTCACTGATCGAGGAGAGTAATTTGGTATGGGTTACCTTTAGGATGCGGTAGTTATTATGTCATAGAGTAATGATGATACTTCTAGGTCTTGCCTCATAGACACCATGGTGATACCACATGTACGGTTGTACAAGAAGTAAATCACAAACATCTAGTGGTGTGACATCACATATCACCACATATTTGAATGGTTTGATTGAATATCGAAGGAAATACTACCGATTCACATGAACTTCTCTTCCTCGATTGACCCACCTATTAAAGTATAGTTGCAGGTGATGAGTTGTTACAATATTTAGTCTCTTTACTATTTATATAGATATCAAATTCTTTTGACTATTACCATCTAGAATAAACGGAAGATTTATACCATTTACCCACATCTACAAGTGGAATAGACATTCTACATCCTTTATTGGTGGAGATACTACTCTTGCAGTGACAATAATAGTATATGGATCTACATCCACAATCAACTGCTCTTTTTCATGTGTACCTTGGTTCTTTATGGAGGATTCACCTACATATGACTCTTATGACTTATGTTAGTAGAGTTTTATTGATAGCTTGATAGTCCTTCTTGTAATGGTACTCACTTTTGAGCTTCTCACAACCGCATCCCTATGTATTTTTCATGTATTTTATTTCCATGCCCATTTCTTATCCTATTTTCATGGCGGTGTATCCATTCCTTGATGCTTGGTATCATATTTCCATTTCTTGGAATATGAAGTATATTTATTTTCCCTATGTTTGGACCCTTATTCAATCTTGATTGCATATCAATAGGCTTCTCCGAGAGTGTTGATGTTTGCAAAATCAATCTCTTCCTAGATGTAATATACACATCTCTTGTAGTATTTGAGAATTTGATGTTTCTTGGTGTCCTGTGCACCCAATTTTGTTGATAGGGGTATGAAAATCATTGATATAGTCCTGCATCATCTAATCACAACCTTGATGTAATTGGTGTATTTTCTTGAATTAGTCCTCATATGTCTTCACTGGGTAATACTCTTCTCTTATGGCCTCTACGAAACTTTCTAATATTTAAGGATGTTTTATATTGATTGTTACATAATCATTATCATTTTATTGTAGGGAGTATGATTACCAAAAATTTTTGACATCAAGATATGATTTTATAATTCCAAACATTATCTTTTCATCATGAGAAAAATTATTGACATAAAAATATGGTTCTAGTTAGTTGAGCCTTTTTATCCAATTCATCATCTTCAATTTTTACTTCAAACTATGGAATGCCAATATTTACTCATAGCTTGAGTGGCGTCAAGCCCCCAAAGAGCCTTCTTGATTTGGGTACAATTACAGAGGTTGGTCTAGTTGTAGGGATGGTCAAAGAGAGGAAATCAATGAATTGTGCCATTATTTCCCTCCTTTTCTTCTCAAGGGCTTCATCAAGCATATCTTTGAAGGGATCTTCCATTTCCTCTTGCATTGCTTGAGTATTTGAAGTGACAAGGAAGGTAATCCAAAGGATCATGGGTTTAGAAATCATGCTTATGATATTATGACCTCATTAATTTAGATGTGCATGAGTGGAAATAATCTAGCTCTCATATTATTACTATTATTTTATTTACTGCTACTTGTTGGAATCATATCTCCTAACTCATTGGCCAGTTTTATGAACTATAGGATCCATTAGAAAGATGACGAAATGAACTTTCAAAAAATTACTACAATAATAACACTTAATCTATTTTTCTATAGTATGAATCCCATAAATGCTCCAAAGACCCCCAAAAATGTAAACTACTCAAAGCTGCTAAAAATAGATTTTCAGGAATTTCCAAAAATAGATGTTTAGAAATCATATTTTGAATCAATACTTCATTCCCTTTTAAGTTTGCACTATTTTGAACAATTGGGCTTAGATCCATTTGTAGTGGTGTGATCCGTTGGTAGAATATTTTTGGGATGAATAGAAAGTCCTGTGACATTCTTCTTCATACTTTTTGGGAGGTTTTTGGGATGCTTATACATCATGTGACACCCTTTCCTTTTTAAAGAGGTTCTTTGGGGAAACTAAAAATCCCTATGACACCCTTCTTTGGTTTTGGGTCAAGTGACATTTGATTCCCTTTTGTAAGCTTTGACAATTCTATCAACGAATTAGGGATTGATCACTCCCAATCCTCTAATAGCTTGGTTCCAATCCATCTCTCTGAGAAATTCATCAAGGAGCTTCTCCTTCATCAACACAAATAGGTGTAATCCTCCCTTTCTTTCTTCACTTTTCATATTTGCAATTTATAATTTGAATTTACAAGTTTTAAATACATTTTCAAATCTGAGTTAAAATTCATTTCTTTTTATGGACATTGATTACACTATATTTTGTAGGTTTCACCATGTATATTGTTTCAACACTCAAGCTAAACAAGTACCTTGAGTGAAGACAAAGTGTTTCCACACACTTAAGTATATTTTCCTTTAAACAAGAAAATTTCATTTCCTATCGTAAAAGGGGGGAAATGTAGAAACCTAAATTTGGTATTTTATCAGTAAGGCTTAATCCTTAAATCATGACTTGTGCACATTCTTTGATCTCAATTACCTATCCTTAGCCCTATTACTTGACTTAATCTCTTCATTACACTACTTGGTTACTCATATAATTTCCTCCATAATTAAAAAAACATTCTACTACTCTCATGCATCATTCCTAGATGTTTCTAGCACCTCATTCCCTTCCTGTTGATTTAACCTAATTTAAATTAAATCTTATTTTAGAGTAACTCACTGTGATAAATGATATTCATATGGTTAAGTATAGTAATGTGAAAATAACAAGCATTCAAATATGTAAAAACCTAATCAAATGAGAGAGGAGGATGACTTAGCTAATTATATGTAACTTGAGAGTGATCATGACTATGTATTTGTTAGAACATGCTAGAAACAACATCTCAAAGGATTGATGAGGGTTTGGAACCCTAGGAATGTAAAGGGAAGAAGCACTCACAGAAGAACAGGAGTGCCACATGCACTAGTGCAAATGTTCTGGGTGCCTGTGTCTACTAAAATGCTTAGATTATGATATTTTCTAAGTTAGAAGACCTTCACGGTTAGTCACTCTTTGTAACTCCAATTTTGATTGTTAGATCACCAATTGCACCTGTAACTTGAAAAATAAATGACTACCTGCACATGCCCACAAACCACATTAAATTTAATATAAAAGATGTAGAATGGGGAGTCGAATTGACCCCCGATGATGGTCACCCGAAGAGTGAACTTACGAACTGAGCGCTGCACTACATCTCATAATCCATGTAGTTCTCCATGTATGTGTATCCGTGTCCCGTGCCCTAGGTTTCCCTTGTGCAAGTTGTAGAATGATAGAGGGATAGATCTAGATTGTCCTGAATATGTAAAATATGTGTGATAGAATAAAATAAACTCCCCTCCTATGTAGTGTATACAGACCAATGTATCCCTTGACCTTTTTATGGATGTGCTAGATGTGTAATTTGTAGTGCTCTTGTGCCTTTATTCAAGCTTAAGTTGTGATAGATAATGCTTATAGTGTTTGGTCCCTTTATTTGAAAGTAAGTAACTAAGTATATATATGATTCCCTTATTTGAATTTCATAATTGACAACTGAAAGGCCAACCCAAAGTATAAAAAGGTGACCAAAAAACAAAAAAGGACCCAAAAGAGTAAAAAGAAGAAAGAGAAGGACAAGAGCACCCAGGAGGGACAAGAGCATCTGGGTGCTTCTGTCCTAGCTGGTGCATTAATGTCCGAGGCCATCAAAAGGTAAACCACTCAAGTGCCGACAGAACTGTAAGATGTGTAAAATCCAAAAATATGCTCAGTCAAGATAAGAAGACCAGTATGGTGTAAGAGATAAAGTAACCAAAAGGCTCAAAAGGAGTTGTTAACCACTAGTTTCTTGCTTAGGAATCATGTATACATTAGTATGCTTTAGGACCTAGAAATGTACCCAAGTGCATATATTTTGTGTCTACATTTTCCCCCACTTTATGTTATTGAGTGAATACTCTATAGCATAAAGTAGATAGAATATGTGTACCTTATAATCCAGAGAGGAGTGTAGATGATAGCATGAAAAGTGGACAAATAGCTCATGTAAAGTGTGAAGTGATCACAATGTGAAGCATGAAAACTAGGAAAGGGAGGTAGACCCTAGGGGTGAATCATATGTGTAGTAGCATGTTGTTCGAGATTGTGCTTGTTGATGTGAGCTGTTTCTTGTTTCTTATAAGGATGGACCTACAAAAGAAGAGAAAAAGACTAGTCAAAGTCCCATATATGAAAGTCAAAGTAACATATGTATAAGTAAGTGAAAGTGTGTAGAAAGTAATAGATAAGGAAAGAGTGCACCTGATGTGTGAGAGAGTATAGGATAAAAATTGTCTATTTATCTTGGAGTTATTTCCACATGGGGTTAAGTGATCAGATTCCCAACCAAGAAAGCGTTGAGCATCATACCACCGAAGGATGAGGTTTTTGGGTGATCTCATGCCAAAAGTGAGTTTTTTGGGAGATCTCATGCCAAGGAGAAGAGTGTTGGGGAGAGTGGTCTATTTTTCTCTCCTTCCATGATGCTTCTCAAATGATAAGTGCCACTACAAATTGTCATGTACCCGAATTTGTAACTTGATTGAATGAATTCTAAAACTAAATGTAATTGCACGATACTATAGATCCATACTGTAACTGCTGGAAATTGTGTTAGTATGAGAAAACTGTCTATTTTTTCCCCAAGACACAAGTGCCAAGGGAAACAATCACCCACTGTTCTTGTCTAATACTGGGCGCTAGTGGTCTGCTTTGTGTTTGTGATCCAAGTCTGATCCTAGACTACTCTGTAACTGTGTCCCTTTCTAAATTATACACTATGTTACTCTGTTCTAGATTTTGTGCTATTTGAAGGGTGATTTATTCACCCAATAGTTCCCCCCCCTCATTTGGGGTGCATGTGTGATGAATGTAGGAGGATGTGGCCCAAATGAGAGGACTTAAAATTAATATGCATATCATAGATTAGATACTTGTAGGGGTAGAGGATGTGCATGGTAGAAACCAAGGCACATGCAAACAATATAGGATAGAAATAAGTGTAAGTGTAAAATAGCTAGCATGTGTATCAAGAAACTATGAAGACAAGAGGGACCACAAAAAACTAAGGTTGCATACATGGGACATCACTCAAATGCCACAATACAATCAGTGTCAAAGAGGCCATAAGAAAACAATGATCAAGGCATGACATAGGGCAATAGCCCACAAACAATGGAAAATAATATCAAACTAATAAGTAATAGATAACCATGGTTATATAATATCATGTAAGATAAATACTATGTATGAAGCACCCGTTAGCATGTTAGAAAGATAAATAGTATGTCAAAGCATGTATATGGTAATGCAAAAAGTGATAGTGATAAGAAGTAGTAAATATTGTAACAATAGGAACTGTGAGTGTGGAGTATAAGAGTAGCAATGGTAGATGCGTTCATAGAGCCTCAGTGGGGCTACTAAAGAACAATGTTGAGTATCATACATCATGTAATAATATGTAAAAGTCATGTATTCACCTCAAGATACATGTGAATGTGCATGTGTGTATATACAAAGATAATGACATACCAAGTATCCAACTAACATAGGAAAAAATTGTGCAACATGTATGTAGTATAAGCTAACAAGAGTAAAGAAAACCAAGATGTTTCGATGTTGTGTGAGAGTGATGGTGCTCCGATATGTAATATGTATAGATAAGGAGGAGGCACGTTATCACCTAACAGATGTGTGTGATGTGTGGTTTGTGTAGGAATTTCTGCCTCAATAGTCAAGTATGAACCATAAAACAAGAGTTCATCATTGGGTGACAAAGGTATT
Organism: Taxus chinensis; assembly: GCA_019776745.2. Taxonomy (NCBI): domain Eukaryota; kingdom Viridiplantae; phylum Streptophyta; class Pinopsida; order Cupressales; family Taxaceae; genus Taxus; species Taxus chinensis. The sequence goes on along the minus strand of CM034151.1, from coordinate 543,409,182 downwards.
AGATGTGATTGAGATTTAGATGCTAGAAAATATTTCCTATGAATCACAGTACTAAATGTAGTAGATGATAAAGTAGAAACTAGATATTGATAGTGATGGAGAAAGTATGATTCCCCCCAATTGTGTGAGTGAGAAAGCTATCTGGTGAAGAGAAGAAGGGTCCCTTATCTAGTATGCAAGAAGGATAAGGCATGTGACCATGTCTATGGTCTATGTGTAAATATGGGTATGTGAGACCGATGTGGTAAAGGAGGTGGACAACAACCTATAGGAAATGGATTCCTGGGTATGGGACTTAGGTGAAGGGGTGGGTTAATGGACTAGAAAGGATGACAAGGTCATGATGTAGGATGTGTATGAATGAGATAACTAGGTTGAAAGATAGATGTAGACTTGGAGGTGATGATTTTTCTTAGTTGTCATGTCTCCTTCTAAAGCAAAGGGGAGAATAGGCTGAGGTAATGGTGTAAGTGTTGAATACCTTTAATGGTGAAAAATTTATTTTTATAAATGAAAGTTAAGGCCATAAGTGGAGCACGAAGGGATATCTTGGGATTGATCAAGCCAAGAGAGACATAATGACCATTTTTTGATTTTAGATGTAATGAGGAATGGTGTTGGTATGGTAAGAGACCCAACAGTAATGGGAAGAATGACAACCTTGTCTTAATAATTGAGGATATGGAAATGTGATTTGAGCACATTGAAAGGATACATTAAGAGTGCTAGAGAGCATACATTGGAAAGTGTCATGAGGGATGGACCATAATATTATTTGACTTGAAAATCTTCCAATAAAAGCATCAATATGTAGTGAATCACAAGGAAAATTACCATGGTAAGTCATGATTTACCAGTGAATGTAATAATTAGCATTTTCAATTTAGCAAGTAGAATATCAAAATGAAGTGGTCTTGATGAGGACTAGGAGGAACCACATGATATGCATGATTGGTAGAGGAATCAATAGCATTTTTCATGATTTGGTAATGGGTCATTTGAAATTTTAAGATTTTTGATTATCACTAAGATGAAGAAGTAGATGGACTCTAGAATCTCGATCACATTGTTTTCGGTATAAATCTTGAATGACATGTTTGATTTAAAAAAATTATCAATAGAATGCCCATTACATTGGTGATAATCAAAGTGTGCAATTTTCAGTGTAATTATGTTGCAAATGGTTGAGAAGGATCTAGATTAGCAAGGTAAGGAGAGTAATCAGATTGAAGTTTTGAATGAGTTTTTAGTAATAAGAGCCAGGTGATTCCCAAGTTATCTTAGTAAAAGTGTGCCTCATGGATTGAAATTGAAGAATTAGGTACTTGTAGAAATAGTGTTGACAGATATTTGATTTAGAAGTCAAGGTAGGCTTAGTGGATGGTTTGAATGAAGATTTGGATTGAAATATTGTTTGGAAGATGAAGTGGAATTTCCCAGTATCATAATACTTCAATTTTCCCATAGATAGCAATTTCATTTTCACCTGGAAATTTGAGTGTGTGACTAATTGATCAAAATACGAGAAGTATCCTTTAAAAATGACACACTCTTGGAGTGGAGGAAAAAGGACTTTATCCTGAATGAATAGGTCTTGCAATTCCAAATCAGCTAGAATATTGGTCATTTTGGCAAGGTTGTTCTTACTACCGCAAGACATAGTTTGCAAGATGTTCATTAGATCCTTGTTTTATTTTAACTAGTTGTGCATAGGATATATTAGTGCTGATTTTCATAGAAAAATGAGAAAGGAATGCATCTAGATAACATCTGTAAAATATGTTACCAAATGGAAAGGTAGACATAAAACCATCACATAATCATAGTCATGTAAGCTTTGAGGAAACAATTTTGTGCAATAATGTAAGGTCATCAGAATAGTCAAAAGACATGAAACATGAAAGGAGAAAGGGTGTTCTCTGTGTTCCATGGCCATTGAAGATAGGAAGCTTAAGGTCTACGAAGACTTAGGAGGCAATGATAAGAGGAGATGGTGGGTGTAAAAGGGATATGAAGGAGGAGTGAGGAATCTAGAGATGGAGATAGGATTTCTTCTTTGTTGTAACTGACAAACTTTGGGTTTGTAAATCATGGTACAATGAGGTGAGGTCATGAATTCTTGAAGAGGACCTGTGCAAGCTATGTGTGAGATGTAATGTGGAGGTAGTAATAAGAACATAATGGAGTTAAGGGGTAAAGGCATAGAAACGAGGACAATAGATATAGGTGGAATCATCTCAAAATGGTTAGAATTAGCATTGAGTATAAGATGAATCCCACTATGGTGATGTAAAGAAGAATAGTATCATTACTAAACAGGAAGTTGATCTTGAGCTAACAACTTTGATCATCATGAGTGTTCAATGAGAATCAATGTTTTTGGGTTGATTGAACAAGTGATTATTAGGATTATCTCATCAAGTTGTGGGACTTTGTACTTGAGAAAAAAATCAGAGAGGGAAGGGCATCAAAATACCTATTCCTAAGGTTAGACTACTTCACCAATGATTGAAATATATTTTTAGTTAACCATACTTATTTCAAAGTAACTTACTAAGAGAAATGTTATTTAATGGAAATTCTAAGTAAGGGGATGTGATAACAAAAGAAATAAGCATTCAAAGATGTAAAACCTGCAAGGAAAATGAGAGGGAGAGGTTAGATTGAGGTGACTTACTCAATTCTGTGTAACTTGAGAAACATCAAAATGATTGTGTATCTTGCTACAAACACACTAGAAATAATGTCAAAAAGGCTTTTGAGGGTTTCGGAACCCCATGAATGTATAGGGTAGAAGCAACCCATAGAAGGGAAGGAGCACCCCAAGTACATTAACGACTTAATTTGGGCACATGAACCTGTGTTTACTAAAATCTCAGGTCTTCTCAGAAGTATTTTCTAGGTTTCTGAATACAATTTTAAGTTAGTTCCCCTTTGTCAAAAATCTTTAGTTTTTACATTATTGAGATCATTCCGAATCACACTTGTAACCTATAAAAAATGAATACCTAAACATGCCCACAAACCAGGTATGGAAATATAATAAACCACATCATTAAGAATGGGGAGTTGAGATACCCCAAAGGTCACCCAAAGAGTTTCAAAATTATTGCTACCGACCGGTAGTATTTTGTTCCTCATGTCATCCAATTGAATTTTTCCTTGTGTTGGCCTGGTTTTGGTTGGGAGCATGTTCTTTTGCTACTGATCGGTTACATTTTTGATTGCTACCAATCGGTTACATCTGTACCTACTACTGGCCTACCATTTGGTTTTTCTTCCTACTCCAAACTTCGCAATACACCATTTTCTAGGTTAATTCTATGCATCATATTACCTTAAATTATTTAATTATTTAATAATTAATTAGTTGATATATTGTTATATAGTTTTATAACAATATTTTATTTTATTATTAACCATAGGTTATATTGTTACAACAATTATTATTGTTATTTGTATTTAACAATATTATTGCTTCCCCAGATGTATTTTGGAAGCTGTTGTGATTATGGTTGTACTTGTGCAACTTATTTATTGTTTGTACATGGCTGTTCAATACCTATAAGTATTACAACACTTCATTGTAATTTTGTTGATTGAGTTTAATATAATTTATTAGGCTTCCTCCCTTGTTACTCAATCTACATTTGGTACCAGAGTGAATTGAAGCTCCTGAAGGTTGGAGAAGGTTGCAGAGAGAAGGAGAATTTTGGAGAAGAAATCTGCATTCAAGGAGAGCCAGTGTTGCCTCCAACAACTTCCCAGAACCCCCTGCATTCCCACAACCTCCTGTGCATTCTCCAGGTAAAAGAAAAGAATTTTTTTTCCTTGGTGCATCAAGCACCAGGAAAATTTGCTTCCTGGAGTTTTATATTTAAAAATAAAACTTATATAGGGGTATTTTATCTTTTAAATATATATATATAAATATAATATATATATAATATATATAATAGGGGTCTCTGCTATATTTTTATTTTCAGAGCTATCAAAGTTGGATTGGGCTCTAAGCAATCTGTTGTTATGACTGAGCTATTCTGTAAAAGAGCCTTTGGACTATTGGCAAATCAAAGCTCTCAACAATACGAAGTGTCCATAAAAAAAGAGATCGGTGCATTGGTGATTGGGCATTTATCCTTTACAAGTCCCCATATGCCTGCAAATGGGCCCTGTTCTGATTAAAAAAATCTACCTCCACAAAAGAAGGTCAGAGGTTGATTGCTCAAAGTGACTAATCAAGAGAGGAAAATACTGAGGCAGACAAAAGTAGTGGTCCTAAGCCTTACCTCCTTGTAAAATTGTAATGCAAATAACGTTGCTGTCAGCAAGCAATAAAATGGTGGAAAAATTCAATGGCTGAAAATCCAACGACTATTTTATTGCATACGATCCTTGCATTAAAAAAAATGGTGGAGAATGATTTACAAACTGAAAACCTGATAAAACAAAGAAAAGGAATACAAAAAACGGCGACCTGCATCAACAAAAATCAGTGGAAAATAAAACAAAGAAAAATATGAAGGAAAGCCTAGCATTTGCAAAAAATACAGTTTTTTTGAAAGAAGTTCCTAGATCTGCCCTCCATGCAATCTCTAGCCCTAATTCCATGTCCAATCATGCAGTGTCCATACCACATCACATTTTTAAAGGTCATTGGATTTTTCAGAGCATTTATAAATATTATAATATGCTTTGTTATTTCCACAAGCGCTCAATAGAGCCTAGTTGGTTAGGACAATGCCTTAGAAGTGGGAGGTTTGAGGTTCAAACCCCACCCCAACATGTTTTTTTGAAATTTAGCGGTGAATTTGGAAAAAACCGCCAAGTTTGGAGGCAGATTTTAGTGGAAAACCACTGCCAAACCTACTAGTTACAACTAAACCCGCCTCTAAAATTTTAGCGAGAAAAACCCTAATTTAGGGTAAAAAAATTTTTCTCCTATTAGGCCTGGTTTTTTCATTCTAAGCAACATTTTCCAAAGGGGGGATAGCTAAAAATTGCATTTTCAGCTATAGTTTTTGCAATTCTTTGCATTTTGGGTCATTTTGGGCTCTGGAGGCCACCAGGGCCCACAAAACAAATTTTTTTGCATGCCATTCAATTTTTCCAAATTTTTTAATGTAATTACATGCTTCAATATATTGTACTAATTTGTAGGTTGCCATAGTCAACTGCAAATATTGTAACTGCTCAGAAACTGGCAGAAAATTGTAATAAAAAATAGTAAAAATTGGTTTTGTAACACTCACGAGATCCTAGATCTCATTCGCAGCATTCGGTATATACAGTGCCTCTAGGAAGTGCTTATGGGTAAAGCCATCACGACTACTACTGCACTTAACACCTAATATAGCTGCAACAATGTCATCTGGGCATTGACCCTTTAAATCGACGGGGAGTAATAAGGTCACAGTGCACACACTATGAGCCATCCCATCCATATGTGAATGATTACACGACATAAATCTGGACTGAGAAATTATCCAAGTATATAGAAAAGTTACACGCGTGTATGAGGATATTTCTTTGAGCCGGTGTCAATAATCACACAGACCCCTTTCAGTACTGTCTTGGTACCACGTATTGAATTCTTTCACGTACGTTAACGCCTCTTTCATGTACCACTGAGTATATAGAAAGGGTGAGCTTCTTCCATGTACCACTGGGTATATCAGAAGGGCATGTATATAGAAAGGTTTGGTATATCAGACTGATGGTATATAGATTGGGAGACCTTATACCTAGAGTGATAAGAGCCAAACCCTATCAGTGTTTTCTGCAAAATGGGCACCAATGCCCCCAAATTTTTTTCTTCCAGATTCACAACTACTCAGAGGAAACAACTATGTTGCATGGAAGACAAAAATCAAGACACAACTTGAGTTTGAAGAGATTTAGCCTATTGTGACTGGTACTATGACCAGATCAACTACTGATACAACACAACAATGGCAATAGTTTGATAGAGCAGATCAAAAAGACAAAACTCATCATCTTGTTTGGAGTGTCTGATGATGTGCAACCCCACATTCAGATGCCACAACAGCCAAAGAAGCATGGGATAAGTTGAGCACAATGTATGAGGCCAAAAACAAGAATGTCATTTTGAATTTGTAGAGTCAGTTACACACATTGAAGTTCAAACAAAATGAGAAAATCAGAAGCTTTCTTAAGAAGAGTTGCAGAATTGAGGGATTCACTTCTAGCCCTAGGAGAAGTGGTCAAAGATGATGCTCTCATTCCCATTGTTCTGAGAGCACTCCCTTCTTCATACCATATTTTTGTAACAACACTAAACTTGTCAGATACGATAGTTAGTTTTGACAAATTGGTAAACCTACTGCAACAAGAGGAAGCAATGCACAATAAGGATGATGAAGAGGAGTAGGCACTTTCTTCACATCAAAAATGGAAAGGAAAAGGTAAAGGAAAACCTAATTCCTATCAAAAGTCCAACATCAGAATCAGTATCATAGGGGACAAACAACAGAAGAAGCAATGTCCAATTTGTAAAAGAGGACATGACTTAAAAGATTGTTGGTATAATACTTATAAGAAAGGTTCATCAAGCAACTCTGGACCTCCACAACAAAATCTCACAAGGGAAATTCTAACTACAATCAAGGGTAGAAAAAGGGGAACTGGAAAAGAAGACCCCATCAGCAAGGAAATATTACTGAGCAAGAAGAACATTCAGATAATGAAGACTTCTTGTTCACTGCTCGATCAAGTGAACCATCCACGTCATCTAGTGATGTCTGGTATGTTGATTCGGGAGCCACTCGACACATGACCAGCCACAGAGACTGGTTTACTTCAATGAGGGACACACCATTGAAAAATCATGTTTCGTTGGGAGATGATTCTTCATATACAGTTCAGGGGATTGGGAACATTTCTCTACCCCTTGGTTCACGCAACTGCAGACTATCAGATGTCTTATATGTCCCTGGGTTGACAAAGAATCTACTTTCAGTCAGTCAACTCCTAGATCACAACCTGAAAATTGACTTTGATAGTCATTCCAACAAGAAAATGTGTTTGATTCGAGATAAATCACGAGGCTCGAAAATAGTTTCAAAATCCTCCAATGTGGGACGTATGTTCCAACTTGATTTTTTCCACAGAGATGATCAGGCACTTGTGGCTAAGAACTCTACCTCAGCACAGTTGTGGCATCAGAGACTTGGTCATGTAAGTTTCAAATATCTCGAGACACTTCACTGGTGTAATATGGTACATGGGCTACCATCTCTTCAGAAGGATACAGACAAGTGTCCTCACTGCCTAGCAGGAAAACAACACAGAGTTTCATTCTAGAAGAGTACATTTCGAGCTCATGGTAAACTTGACCTGGTTCATACCGATCTTTGTGGTCTGATGCAACCAAGTCATTCTGGGTTCCAGTACTTCATGCTTTGTGTTGACGACTATTCAAGAAAAATGTGGATTTTTTGTCTTCGCAAGAAAAGTGAAGCTTTTGAAACCTTCAAAAAGTTCAAAGTAGTAGTGAGAATGAAACTGGTCATCACATCAGAACTCTCTGCTCAGATCAAGGGGGGGAATTCACTAGTGATGAGTTCAAAGACTACCTACAAACTCACAGGATTCATCGACAAATGCCTCCTCCACACACACTACAGAAGAATGGTGTTGTTGAGAGAAGAAATCATACTATCATGGAAATGGTGTGATGCATGATCGATGACTCTGGACTTGCAAAGAAATTCTGGGTAGAAGCAGTAAAGACAACAGTGTATTTGTTGAACAGAGTGCCCACAGTTGCTCTTGAAGGAGTAACACCACAAGAAGCATGGTCAAAATGGAAACCATCTATTGCACACCTTAGAGTATTCGGGTGCAAAGCAAGCATGCACATACCCAAGCAGAACAGAAATAAATTGGACATGAAGTCACAAAAACTCATCTTCATTGGGTACAGTGAAGAGACTCTTGGGTAGAGATTGATGGATCCAAAGACCAGAAAAGTATACACTAGCAGAGATGTTGAGTTTTTTGAGAAGAAGGAAGCAAGATTCTCCTCCTCGAGACTCACCTGATGTAGATTTTTCACCAGTTGTAAAAATTGAAGCTGATGTTCCCTCAGATGATGAAAGTGATGATGGGGATGATGGTGTTGATCATGATAGAACCATGACCCACGGGAACAGTTCAACGTATGCCCAAGTGGTGTACTAGCACATTACGAGATGCAAGAATGGATGCTCCACCGGATACATCCACCCCTGGACCACCTCAGAGAATCTCAATAGTAAATCAAGAGAAGAAGTTAACTTTTCTTTGATGAATAGAGTTATTGAATCAGATGAGCCCTCTACAGTCCAGGAATCCCTATGGTCAAAAATCTTACGAAAGATGCCATGGATTCTAAATATCAATTAGTGATGAAGATGATTGGAATAACACTAGTAGTTTAGAGCACCCCTCCCTGAACAAACTCTATTATGACCCTCTCTATTCAAAATGCAATGTACCTCTGCCTCTCTATATGATATAATTCTATATAAGTGGTTCACCCCCTTGGGGTGTCCCATGAAATGCACAAAACCAAGGCTATTATTAGCTCGTGAGCTAAATAGACTCCAGATCCTAAAATCAAAAATATGAGGGAAATATTTTCTTTATATGGGAATGTTGGTTGATGTAATTTGATAGCATGGGGCAAGTAACATTGGGGCTTCACCCCCTTTTCAAGGTCCAAGGGCCGCGCACCCTAGTAAAATATTGGGGGGCTCCGAGGGCAGTGCTCCCCGTAGCCACATTTAATATGTATTTAATATATGTTTCCCCAAAATGATAAAAAACTCTAATATATCAAGAAGGGTCATGATGTAAGAGGATCATTGTAGCAGTTGATGCACTGTAAGAGAGTTTTGCTAGACTGAATAAAAGGATTGGCTATTTCTGGTGGACGTAGCCCATTTTGGGTGAACCACACTTAAATATGTGTCTTTGTTTTATTGCATTTTGATTTCTAATTTACATTTCCCACATTATTCATTGCTTGCTTGTTTACCTATACAACTGGTATAACAACTGGGAGATGTTTGAGATTTATTTGTTGGTATTATGTTCTCAGATCAGAGGGATGTACCCTTTGTTTGAGTGGGAGAAGTAGCAATGGTCAGAATAGAGTAAGTTTAGAGTTGAGAAGTTTGATGACTAAAATTACTAGCTATGGAAAATGCAGGTGGAAGATTACTTGTATCAAAAGGATCTATATCTACCGTTGGGAGGTGTAGGAGCGAAGCCCCCATTCATGTATATGATCAATGAAATTTTTTGGATTAGGAAGTATCTCGGTGTATTTGATTGAGTTGCAAAACATCATTCGTAGCTTCATATATCTCACAGGCGAAGAGTATGGTAGAATTGATGAAAACTCTAGCTAATTTATATGAAACACCTAGTGCATCCAATAAAGTTTATTTGATGAAAATATTGTTTAATATACAAATGCAAGAAGGTGGATCTATATCTAACCATCTTAATGATTTCCACACTATTGTAAATCAAAATTAGATTTAGAAGGGAATATCCCATTTGATGAGGAGGTTAGAGCATTATTATTCACGTTGTTCTTTGCCAGAAAGTTGGAACAACTTAGTAATGGCAGTTAGTAATACATCATCTACTTCTCTTAAATTTGAAGATGTAGTAAGTGTCATCTTAAATGAGGAAATGCGTAGGAAAAGTATAGGGGAAAATTCTTTTTCTGGAAATGTGTTGAATATGGAGAGTAGAGGGAGGAGCAAGGAGAAATCAAAGAGTAAGGCTCATGGGAGATCTAAATCGAATATGGCCAGATCCAAATATAGGATATAGAGGCATTACTTGTTGGAACTGTGGAAAGAGAGGACATGCTAAAAAGGATTGTTGGTTCAAAGGAAACAAAGAAAACAATCCTGAATGTATTAAAGAGGAAAATTTGACAGGTAATATTGTTCATATGCTCTTATACCTTCTCTTGATACTAGAGTAGAATCTTGGGTAATAGATTCAGGTGCCTCTTTCCATGCAACCCATGATAAGGGATATTTTAAAGAGTATGTCTAGGGAAATTTTGGACAGGTTTATTTAGGTGATGATGAGCCGTGAATTATTGTTTGGTGAAGGGCAATGTACACCTGAAATTATTTATTATAACTACATTGATATTGAGAGACGTGAGGCATGTACCTAGTCTCAGGAGAAATCTCATCTTTGTAGGATAGTTGGGTGGTATAAGGTTGCACAGTTACATTCACTTCAGATGCTTGGGAGGTTTCTAAGGGTGCCCTGGCTAGTGGCACGGGGTAAGAAAGTAGGAACTCTTTATTGATCTACTTGTATATCTAATTCTTCTACCATATTGTCTACTTCAGATGAGGATGCCAACATGTGGCACAGTAGATTGGGACATATGAGTGAGAAGGGCATGAAAATTCTACAGGAAAAAGGTAAGCTTTCAAGTTTGAAGCAATTGGACTTAGAGTTTTGTGAGCATTGCATTTTTGGGAAACATAAAAGAGTTATATTTCTCAAGGCAGGGAATACCAAGAAAGAGAAAAAGTTGGAGCTAGTTCATACAAATGTGTGGGGGCTGCCCATGTTGCATCTCATGGTGGTTCTCTGTACTATGTCACATTCATAGATGATGCCACAAGGAAGGTATGGGTATATTGCATTAAGCGTAAGTATGATGTCTTTGATACATTTAAGAAATGGAAAGCACTTGTTGAGAATGAATGTGGTTTTAAATTGAAATGTTTGAGATCTGATAATGGTGGTGAGTATTGTAGTAAGAAATTTGATGATTATTGTTCCTTGAACGAGATTTGTAGAGAGAAAATAGTTCCCATTAGACTCTGTAACAAAATGGTGTTAGTGAGAGGATGAATAGAACAATAATGGAGTGTGCACGGTCAATGAGATTGCATGTGGGGCTGCCTCTTCAGTTTTGGGTAGAGGTCGTAGATATTTATGTACTTAATCAACCATGGGCCTTCAAGTGAATTAGATGGAGGAATTATTGAAGAATATTGGACCGGGAAAGAGGTAGACCTTTCATTTTTAAGAGTATTTGGTTCAGAGGCATTTGTGCATGTTAATAAAGAAAATATGAAGAAATTGGATTCAAAATCCAAACATTGCACATTCATAGGCTATGGCTCCAATGGTGATTATGGATTTTGGTTTTTGGATCTAGATGAATCTAAGATAATTAGGAGTCATGATGTTGTTTGGCGTGAAAATAGAATGTACAGGGATTAGGTATAGGATGACAAAAAAAATCCCAAGGAAGATTTTGGTTGAGGATATAGCTCCTAAAAATGAACTCTCAGATGGAAAATATCCACCTACAGGTACCGAGGTTGACAGTTTTGTAGGCCGAGCATGATAACCAACGTCAACATCGAGTTCACCTCTGTCAAAAATTCAAGAAAATTCCAGCAAGAAAATAATGATCCCGAGTCACCCCCATCTTTGGTAAGAAGGTCATAACATATTAGTAGACCTCCAAAAAGATTTTCCCCTTCTTTGTATTATTTGTTACTAACAGATAGTGGTGAGCCAGAGATATTTGATGAGGTCATGCAGGTGGAGTCCACTAAGGAGTGGGAGCATGGCATGAAGGAGGAAATGGACTCCCTGGAGAAGAACCAAACATGGGATTTAGTCAAATTTCCGGTTGGGAAGAGAGTACTACAAAACAAATGGGTCTACCATGTGAAAGAAGAAGAAGATGGACAGAAAAGGTACAAAGCAAGGCTTGTAGTGAAGGGGTATGAACAAAAGAAAGGTATCAATTTTGATGAAATTTTCTCCCCTATTGTAAAGATGTCTTCCATTCGTACTGTATTAAGTTTAGATGTTGTTGAAGATTTACACTTAGAGCAACTTGATGTCAAGACGTTATTTCTCCATGGTGACTTGGAGGAGGAGATTTATATGCAGCAACCACTTGGATATGAGGTGAAGGGTAAGGAGAAATTGGTTTGCAGGTTGAAGAAGAGCCTATACAGGATCAAGCAAGCTCCCCAGCAATGGTATCTAAAGTTTGATAGTTTTATGCATGAGCATGGTTTTACTAGATGTCAATTAGATCATTGTGTATACTTTAAACGGTTGGATAGTGGGAGCTACATTATTCTTCTGTTATATGTAGACGATATGCTTGTAGCAGGGTCTAATATGCAGGAAATTGCAAAGCTTAAGGAAAAGCTTGCACAAACATTTGAAATGAAGGATTTGGGTGTAACAAAGAAAATCCTTGGTATGAAAATCAAGAGGGACAAAATAAATAAGAAATTGGTGTTGTCTCAGGAGGACTATGTAGAAAAGGTGTTAGAAAGGTTTCAGATGCAGAATGCGAAACCAGTTAGTACACCATTGGCTGGGCATTTTAGATTAAGTAAAGAGCAATGCCCAACAACACAAGAGGAAAAATATTATATGGCATGGGTTCCTTATTCTTTAGTAGTTGGGAGCCTTATGTATGCCATGGTTTGTACCAGGCTAGACATTGCCCAAGCAGTGGGAGTTGTTAGTAGGTATATGGAAAATCTGGGTAAAGCACACTAGAAGGCAGTCCAGTGGATTCTCAGGTACTTGAGAGGGACCACTAGTAGGCACTTGTGCTTCAGAGGGTCATATTATACTTTACAAGGATTTTTGGATTCATATATGGTAGGAGATGTGGATAGCAGAAGGAGCACTACTGGATACATGTTTACAGTTGGTGGTGCATTAGTGAGTTGGATCTCAAAGTTGTAGAAGGTAGTTGCCCTATCTACTACAGAGGCAGAATATGTTGCAGCGACTGAGGCAAGTAAGGAAATGTTATGGATGAGTAGGTTCATGGAGGAATTGCGTAAGGAGTAAGGGGATTGTAAGTTACACAGTGATAGTCAAAGTGCAATTCACTTGGAAAAGAACTCAGCCTTCCATTCAAGAATAAAACACATTCAGCTAAGATATCACTTCATACAACAAGTGTTGGAGGATGGGAAACTTGAGTTAGTGAAGATTCATATAGATGATAATCTTGATGATATGTTTACTAAGCCAATGACAAAGGAGAATTTGGATTTGCATTCAAATTCTATGGGTCTTCAAGATTGATCTTGAAGTGGAAGAAACAAGCCAAGAAGAAAAGTCCAAGCAGGCGCTGTAGTGGTGGAGTTACAACAATCAGTCTCCAAGTGGGATATTGTTGGTTGTGGAGCCTGATAGCAATGAGGGTTACAAGGGGGAACTTCACCCCTTTGCAGGGTCCAGGGACTGCATGCCTATGACGAGGGGCTCGAGGGCAGTGCCCATCGTAAGCCACATTTAATATGTATTTATTATATGTTTCCCTGAAATGATTAAAAAAACTCTAATATCTAACAGAAGGGTCGTTATGTAAGAGGCTCATTGTAGCAGTTGATGCACTATAAGAGAGTTTTGCTAGACTAAATAAAAGGATTGGTTGTTTCTAGTGGACGTAGCCCATTTTGGGTGAACCATGTTAAATCTATCTCTGTTTTATTTTATTTTTATTTCTAATTTACATTTCCCACATTATTCATTGCTTGCTTGTTTACCTGTATAACTGGTATAATCCTAACAGGGAACCCTGGCGAGAAAACTGTGGAAAGTGTATAGTACTCTTAGTGTACAGTCTTCAACACTTTCTCACATGAAAACAGGCTCCACAACCTAACATGTGTTGATATGATAGAACCACGACCCATGAGAACAATTCAATGTATGCCTAAGTGGTGTACTAGCACATTACGAGATGCAAGAATGGATGCTCCATAGGATACATCCACCCATGGACCACAGACTCACAGTAAAGCAAGATAAGAAGTTAAATTTACTTTAATGAGGAGAGTAATTGAATCTGATGAGCCCTCTACAGTTCAGGAAGCCCTACAGTCAAAATCTTGGAAAGATGCCATGGATTCTGAATATCAATCAGTGATGAAAAATAACACTTGACAGCTTATCGATCTTCCACCTAGGAAGAAATCCATTGGATGCAGATGGATATTCAAAACAAAGTATAAAGCAGATGGGACAGTGGACAAGTATAAAGAAAGACTTGTAGCAAAGGGGTATGCACAAAAAGAAGGCATTGACTACGAGGAGTCATTTTCTCCCACAGCTAAGATCAAAATGATCAGGATGATCTTTGCTCTAGATGCATAGTTTGTTTGGAAATTCCATCAGATGGATGTAAAAAGTGCCTTCCTAAATGGATATTTACAAGAAGAAGTCTACATGACTCAACCTAAGGGATATGTTGTACTTGGTCAAGAAGCAAAGGCATGCAGACTCAGGAAATATCTGTATGGCCTCAAACAGGCACATCGGGCATTGTACATCAAGATTGATGAGCATCTCGTACAACATGGATTTGTTAGAAATCCATACGATCCCAATCTCTACCTAAAAAATCAAGGGGGGGGGGGGAGATTGTGATTGTAGTTGTCTATGTCGATGATCTAGTCATCAGTGACATTTCAATGAGGATGATCGATGCAACGAAGAAAGATCTTAATCGATCGTTCGACATGATAGATCTTGGGCTAATACATTATTATCTTGGATAGGAAGTATGGCAGAAAGAGAATCACATTTTTGTTTCTAAAATGAAATATACCAAGACAACACTCGAGAAATTCAGGATGATGGATTACACACCAATTGCTACACCTATGGAGAACAGATTGCAGTTATCTCATTTAGATCCATCTCCTGAGGTAAGTGCCACTCTCTATCGGCAGTTGATTAGGAGTCTCATTTACCTGACCTACACTAGACCAGATATCAGCTTTGTAGTAAGCTATCTATCCAGATTCATACAGGAACCCAAAGTTTTTCATTGGAAAGCAGCAAGGCACATCTTGAGATATCTCAAAGGATTAGTGGATCTTGGTCTAGAATACAAGAAGAATGAAAACTTCTTCTTGTTAAGATATTTGGATTTAGATCATGTAGGTAACATTGATGACAAAAAATCCACTTCAAGATTTATATTCTTTATGGGATCTAGACCAATATCATGGGGAAGCAAGAAAAAACACTTTGTTTCTCGTTCTTCCATAGAAGTTGAGTATCGTTCTGCAGGAGAAGCTGCTTGTGAAGCGATTTGGCTACATCACATACTCAAAGGACTTGGAATACCACAGGATAAACTGACCACCATTTACGTTGACAATGAAGGTGTTCTCAAACTTGTTCGCAATCTAGTGTTTGATGAAAGAACAAAGCACATTGAGGTACAAGTTCATTTCATACGTAAGCATGTGTTGAAGCACAACATCCAACTTCAATTTTGTCCAACATCTGAACAAAAAGCAGATATTTTCACGAAGTTACTTACACATGACAAGTTCGAGTTGTTCAGAGAGTTCCTCTCCTCATCCCTTGAGGCAATGCAAAATTAAGGGGGGGAATGTTAGGTTAATTTATACATCATATTACCTTAAATTGTTTAATTATTTAATAAGGTAATTAGTTGATCTATTTTTATATAGTTTTATAACAATATTTGTTTTATTATTGCATAGGTTATATTGTTACAACAACAATTATTTGTTTGTATTTAATTATTGTTGCTTCTCGGATGTATTTTGGAAGTTGTTGTGATTATGGTTGTACCTATGCAACCCATTTATTTGTCTGCACATGGTTGTTCTATTCCTATAAGAACTGCAACACTTCATTGTAATTTTGATTGATTGGGTTTAATATATTTTATCAGGCTTCCGCCCCCATTGCTTAATCTACAAAATGTGTGTAATGGAATAGAATAAACTCCCCTCCTATGCAGTGTATGTAGACCAATGTAGCCCTTGACCCTTGTATGGATGTGCTAGATGTGTACTTTATAGTGCTCTTGTGCCTTTTTTCAAGCTTAGGTGGTGATAGATAATGCTTATAGTGCTTGGCCCCTTTATCTGAAAGAAGTAACTAAGAATGTATGTGATTCCCTTATTTGAATTTTTTAATTGAAAATTGAATGACCAACCCAGAGTATTAAAAGGTGACCAAGAAGCAAAAGGGACCCAAAAGAGTAAGAAGAAGCAAGAGAAGGACAAGAGCACTTAGGAGGGATAAGAGCACTTGTGCACTTATGTCCGAGCTGGATGCTAGTGTCTAAGGCCATCAAAAGGTAAATCAGTCAAGTTCCAATAGAAATGTAAGATGTGCAAAAGCCAAAAGGATGTTCATTCAAGCTCAGAAATAGTAAGGTGAATGAGATAAAACAACCAAAATGCCAAAAGGAGTTTTTAACCACTAGTTATCTTGCTTAGGAACCATGTATACATTAGTATGCTTTAGGACCTAGAAATTTACCCAAGTGCATAGATTTTGTGTCTACACTTGCATTGGCCACCAAATAGGGATTAAACTTCCAAAAAAATTGGTATGAAATTGACAATTTCATCCCAAGGCACCCATTCATCATTTTATTAAGTTGATATCTTTAATGAGTCAATAATTTTACTATAGGTAAAATGACCCCATATATAAGCATGCAAAATGACCTCATTTACTCATTTGACACTTTTAAGATCACTAATTACAAATATCATTCCAAAATAAATAAAAAATATCTTAAAAAATATTGAAGGCAACAACACACATTAGGAGTACCCCCCCACACTAGCCTGAAGTACTCCCAACCATGTTTAAGAGTTTAGCTTTCCAAGTTACAAGCCTCTAAAGCTAAGTCAAGCATAAACACACAAAACCATTTACAAAGCATTATCAAGCGAACACATTGTCAAAGGTAGTTGTATCTGTATAAAAATCACATTTATTGGTGGAGAACTACATGTTGGTTGATGCCTCTTTAGAGTAGTTCCAATGCATGTAATGTATGGATTGCACTTTAACCAAACCACTAAACCTTTTACAAATCTCCTACTCATGATTAGGTTTTTAAAGCTATTTTGGGTCATACAAATGGTTTTATAAATTTATGACACTAGGATTTCACTGAAATGCATATTCTAGTTGTTTATACATTTACAAAAAGTTACAGAAATCCAATGGCTCACTGTATGGAACTACCAAATGGTCTCGTACACAAATATCAATTTCATCCTAGGTTGGTTTACACTGACATATTAAAAAATGAAGCATCTTCAAATAATTTACAACTATTTTATCCTTATTCCATTGCGAGATCATCTTTCTAAGCATCAAATCAGCTTATTGCATCTCCATTCTAATATCTTGTTTCATCTAGCACCCATTTCGATAATTTCGTCTTATAAATTGTTAATATAGGTATATTCTAATATGAACATTAATATTAAATTAATTAATGAATATATCTCCTCTTTCTAACCTAATACAAAGTGTAGTAAGTAATACAACACACTCATATTATTCATGTTTGAGTTATCATCCCTTAGAATAACTTCAACAATATCAATCTAGGCATTTTGTTCTTTTTCCTTAAATGATTTTTTGAATTACTCCCTTTGTATTTGAACTTCTTCTTTGGATTTTTTCAACTTCTCCCTCACCTCTTTTTGTTCTAATTTCTTTATAATATTTTCATTGTATTTATTTATTTAAAACTCTTGATTTTGCAATTATTTTACTTTCTCCACCTCTTCTGGTGATAGGCTTATTTTATCCAAGAGTTTGGCTAGTTTTGCACTTTATTTGAATTGTGAAACCTTAGCAACTTCTCTTGTAATATCTCTAATCCATTTTTTTACCTAGGGAGGTAGTACCACTATGATATCATATACTAAATACGAGACTTATTTAATTCCATAATAGCTTCAATTATTTCCATTTTCCCATAGACGGGGCATCATCATACCTGTTTTCCACTATAAACAACCCACCTCTTTATCTGCATGTTTCTAGTAAAGTCCATGTGATTTAGGTGATGGATTATTTTTATTCTTCCACATCTTCTTACCTTCAACTGCCTCCTTCCATCGCTTTATCCTTAGTACTTTCCTCCTCTTCTTCTTGTTCTTCCTATATGACCTCCATCTTGTTGCTTTATTATGGGTGTCTCTGTGTGTATTTTAGGGGTGGATGCCTGGAATCCAAGAAAAAACTGAAAGTGGAGTGATACATTGAGGAAATTTCCTTACCCTTGCTATAACTACTTGGATATAAAGTGACATCCAAAGGGTATGAGGGCACTGCCCTATATCTGCGCTAGCTAGATTAAGAGCTAAATGTTTTGTTTTATCTTAAATGAGATCTATTTTGATGTTTGAGATTGAATGGGAGAATTTGGAGGTTGGTTAGATTTTTTAAAGTGTGATTTTTGTTGATTTTGGTGTGGATGAATTATAAATTATAACAACATTATGAATGTTTTTTGTGAAAGAATGTGGTTTTGTATACACGGAAAGGAGTGTTTGTTTGGTTTGTTGAGAATGCATGGGCTGATTTGTATGACAAGGTATCACATTTGTTTTAAGTTTAATATGGTATAAAAACACAGGATTGAAAATAAATTATTGCTATAAATTATTTCTAATAACATAAAATTTTAGACCTTACACATGCATCCTATAAGAATCATAAGACAAAGACAAATTTAACTACAAAATGCAGATTTTTTTCTTTAGATTTTCAAGATGTCTTAAAATGAATGCGAACACAAATATTTTCTCTAAATTTATGTAAATTGAAATATTACTTCTAGATATTAGAACGTGAAGGAATTTCACTAGATGGATGATATCTATTGAGGAAATTTAACTTTTTCCCTAATGTAGATGCAAGAAAACAATTTTTTTCTAGTATGTAAATGCAAGCTAGAAATGAATTCTTTTTTAGTTTAATTTATCCTTTGAATGATTTGAAATAATGGTTTATGAATTTATTAAATGTAATATGAAATTATAACGAACAAATGTGATATATTATCTTTGATGTGAGAGCAGATAAAACGACAAGCAGTGAATCACACTAAACAATATATAACATTAATCCTAATTTATCTATTTGCATATAAAAAAAATCTAAATATCATACAATAACAAATTCAGATCTAAACTAATGAAGAAAATGAAAAAATACAAGGAAATTCCCAACATTTTCTATGGGGAAAAAATTAGTCGAAGTGATTTGAATATCTCCCTCCTACCTCTTTGTTTTTCTCAAATGACCTAAAAATTCACATTAGTTGAAGGTGGAAGGAAGAAAATTGGTGAATGTAAGGAAAATATTTTTTAGCAGTGTAGTGGTTGGCTTTTAAAGGATCAAGAGAACAAAATTGGTCTCTTTTAGAATTTTTCTCTTATGATAACAGATAAAGTTGAACTATTGTTGAGATGTAGATAGTGATAAACACCAATGGCAGATGGCGCTCCAGTAATTATTACCAATAATAACTTCCACAAGTGACGGAAACAAGAAAAAAATATGGAAATGGCTTCCAATAGAAGAAAATACCTAAATCTTAGTCTCTACAAATGGACTCTTCAACTCTAATTTTTCTAGCCATTAAAAATGAATGCACGATATTTTTTTCAAAAGAGGGATAATTCTTAAAGTGAATTTGCTTTAATTCAAGTGTGAGATCGAAATTTGATTAATGGTTTTAATTGAATGCAAGGGACTTAGTGGAGTTGGTAAGGAGTGAGATGGAGACAAACTGGATTGATTGGAATGTAAGGTGGATAGATAAAAAATGTAACTCAAATAAAAAAACACATTCTCAAGATAGAATTTATAAAGAACATGCAAGGGACATGTAACTGTTGATAAACACATGAAAAAATTGTGCAACTGATGGGATAAATTACAAATTTTTAGTGTCATGTAGTAGCCTTTATAAAGGTTAAAAAAGGTTACATGCTAATTCACAAGACCATTGCGATAATTACGTAAACTATCATGGTGGTTTGGGTGCATAGAACAAAAATTTTATGTTGGAGTGAGAGAAAGGAAAAAATTTAGTCTTGGTAATCCACACAATCTTTGAAGAGTAGTGTATGCTAGAATAATCAAACATAAGTGAGTATAAAGGTTACTGTGGGGTTTAAGATTTTTAATAGTGTTTTGAGGTCATAACATCATCATTGGGGTTTTTGAAATATTGCATTGTGTAAATTTTGGGTGGGTACATATTCCCCCTTGGGGAAGCATTCTATTGTGAGTTTGTTAGGGTTTGTTTCCCAAGAAGTGCACATGAAATGAAATAAGAAAGGGTTAAAAAATACCTACCTCACTTACCTTGATTGGAAAGGGTTAAAATTACATGCCTCATTTACCTTGATGAGGAAAAGGCTAGCTATAACACTTTTCCATATGAAAACATGTAGATAAAAATCAAGTGTAACATATAGAAGATGTAATAAAACCTATGTAATCAAAACAAAAAAAGATGACTCACCATTTATGTGGGGGTGAGTGATATTATGCAGCTCATCCCTATGAGAAGGAGTGGACATCATCGTTAGACATGGAGTTGACACCTATAAAATATCATGACAAAAAAAAACAATATGCAATATCCAAAATTCAGTGTTAATGAGAAGTGGAAATAGTGCTAAGGGATGTGAAACCACCAATGAAACATGCAATTTTTTAAAAAAAATATAGGCATAATGTCATATACAAGCTATCACATGTTGTAAAAGGTAACTTTTCAAATTGAAATTTAAAATAAAAGGGCTATATATAACAAATCTTTCCCAATTTAGAAATCATTTGAACACTTAACTTGCTAGAATTTTGGATCTCTAGCCCGTTGTTGACCATTTCACGAATGGAGATAGTATACATATAGTTTTTGGTGAGAGGATGACATGGGTACTAATGATAGAAGTTGGCACACCTAGACATGTTAGTTTTCTACAATTTCACGTTTTGAAAAGGTAAATAAAAAATTGTTCAGATCTATAGCTAGAGGTGAAGAAAACTAATGAAACTACTATCAAAATATTTATTGGGGTGGGTAGATGGAACATGTGTAGGATTTTAGGTTTTTGTAGGAATATTTATAGTTCTTAAGTTTTTATAGGTGATGGTGGTAGAACCACTGGTTGGGTGGCAGAACCTTCATTCTAGACAAGCAGATAGTTGAACAATCATGACTTGTGGTTGCACAACTATGATGAAGGTTGCATGATCATCATAAAATCATGTGATTATCATGGAAAATAGGTAACTGCTAGTATGTGGATGCATGTGATTGCATGCTTGTAATGGTGAAAACATGATTATTATGGCAGTAGTAGGATAATTACTTGTAGTTATGCAACAACTTAGCATTTTTTTAGTTTTGAGCTTGTTTCTAATTTAGATCGTGTTATATGAATGCAAGGTGGATATGTGTGGTAGAGAAATGATTATTTTTCCTAGGGCTATCGTGTTATTAAATCCTTAAGAGATTCATTATTTAGACAAGATAGGAATATGGGAAATTGCACAAGTACCATTGGTGTCCCTTGGTAACAAGATTATGTGGATGTGGACCATAACACTTTTTAATTTCATACATCACCAGAGGAGTGGAATACCACCTTATAGGGTGTGTATAATGTCACTAGGTTATTTGTTATAGGTCACACGACTAAATTGAGGGAGATGACTAACTTAGTCGAGAGCCAATGATGGGTGATACATTGGGGATGATCAAGTGCCTAATATGGGTGCCAAGAAGGGGGTAAAACTCGTGGGATTACATAACACACATATCCATAATTTTTTGAAGTTAATTATTGGTATATTGGCCTCTTAACCTTTAGGGACAAGGGTGGAGATAGTAAAATTTGGTAATTTACCATTTTGACACTGTTTATTACAATTGTGCCTCTTGGTTAAGACAAAACACCCACATCCTATCTCCACTTAATGCATGTTGCCATCTATTACCTAACTTGATTATTTTCATACACCTATGTGTAGACAAAAATTTAAATATTAATATGCAAGACCAATTCTATAAATCTACTTTCTAAGATGTAACTTTTAGATTTTTACTTATCTCTTCCCTATCAGAAATTGTATGGTTTGATCAAGTTGTATAATCTTGTCTTGGTCGACTTGTATTGTCCTACACTGACACATTTTCCAAATATTCTTTCGATGCACTATTATATGTTAGGTAGTTTAATCTTCTTAGGTTGGCCTCATCATGATAGTTTACCTTTATAACCTTATATAAACAAGTTACCATCACCTTATTTACTAAATTGACATACTATTAGGACCCTCGTTACAAAACACATGTAAAAGCACTCAAGGCTTCCTATATATTCCTAAAGTTGATGCACATCCACTAGGGTATAGTTCTGAAGCACTCAACCATGTCAAGGAGTATAGCTTCCTTCAAATCCAAGTAAACCAAGTTCCCACTTCCAAGTTTTAAGAAGAGCACAAATCTATCAAACATGATTGAAGAGATTCAAGTTACCAACTAGATGCATTAATATAGAGGTTACATGTTAGCTGGAGAAATATGTGTGGTTTGATGCCTCTTTAGAGTAGTAATGATGTGGGTGGTGCACTTCAACCTAAAAAAATAACCTTCTTGGAGGGTCTTCTACCCATGGTTAGGGTTTTGGAGTGATTTAGATAATTACATATGATGTTGAGACTCTATAAAAAAAAAGGGTTTGAAAATGAAGTACATTTCCAAGCATGCAAAGGACCCAAAAATTTATATAACCCCATTCTTAAGGACCTAAAACTGTATAAAAGGGGCAAGAGCCAATTATGCATCCTGACTAGATTGTACGGTCCTATTTACCCATAACATTAAATTTTAGGTTAATTGAATTAGGTTTTATTTTAAGTAATATTACAGATTTTACATTATTGAAGGCACTTATATTGAAAATTTAGATAATAGGAATCAATCATAAAATCAAGCACATACAATTTGAAGCACAAACAAGATGGAAAGAAATACTTAGCTTGTTCAAATACTTAGCACAAACAAGATGAGTGACCTGGGAAAGGGTAGAGTCTGAAATTTGGAACAATAAAATTTTGGAGGTGTATAACTACTAGGTTAAGACTGTAAAAAGAGGTCAAGACCATATGTAAGGTTCTAACCAAATCACATGTGTTTAGACCATTAAGTAGCTGGGATATGTAACTTTTAGTGTCACTCTTTGTCATTGTTTTTTTATATATCTTTAAGTTCATATAAAACACCATATGTTTCACCTAAAAATTGTAAAACAAAACTCTATCTATCCCATGACACACTCAAGAAAATCATTAGCTCTAAAACTAAAGATCAAAATTCTTGATTCAGGACTAACCTCGACAGTCACCTCATCTATGAATCATTAATCATTTTACTACATTTTAGAATCAATGTAGCTCTTTCAATGCTTTGTGCAAAAGTGCATGTAACTATCCCTTAACATAGGTTGGCCTTTGTGCCTCAACACAGATAGTGGGCTATGCTACTTCATCCCAATAGAAATCCTTGTGTGTAGATGAAATCTTTAGGATTTTTCCCTCCTATACTATGTATGCAGTATGTAGATGTAGTCCTTAATTTATCAACTCAATAAGTGTTAGATAGATGAGTGTTTTTATAAATAATAAATGCTTAGGTTAGACTTGTATATATATTATTTCTTATTTTTTAATTAGGGATCTTAGTGGTGGGAAAGGTTGACCCAAAAAATAGAATTTGGAAGATAAAATAGTAATAAATGGGCCCATGAAGAGAAAACAACTGAAAAATAAGAGGGTTCAATACCGCATAGAAAGGTCATGAATGTATGGTCTAGTTATGACCTTCTACAATTTTGACTAGGCTTATAAAAATCAAAATACTAAAAGGGGAATTGTCAGAGATATTTTTAAGGTGACTCAAAATCAAATAAAAGAGACAAAATAATAAGAAATCGGGTTCAATCAAGTTATCAAGAGCAATTAAACAAAGGATTAATGCAACTAAGATCTTTCTTCATTGTTCAAAACTAATGTACATAACAAAATGATAAAAGCATGATGTAATAATGATCCTGTTCCAGTGGATTTTCATGTCACAATTTCAACAAGGAAGCTTCTCTCCGCTCTACACTCCCATATTATCTAGTTTGTCTTTCCAGATACTTCCTCTACAAACCATGTATAGAAAATTATCTTTTCCTTTCATATATTTGATATTATATTAATTTATTACAAGAACCGATACATTATTATGATGTTGTGTAATTAATGTTGGAAGCTAATTTATCAAAATAGCTCATCATTTCCGAACATTACATTCCTTTTTATATGTTGTGTATTCTATAAAAAAATATTATAATATTACAAAGGGTGTAAACAAAGGTATCCAATAAGGTGTTGTATGATAATCTATCGCAGACATATTGGGATGCCAATAGGATAATGAGGTTGGGAACTAAGTCATTCAGGCACCTGACTTTGGTTATAAGTTGGGTGTATGAGCACTTTATTCCTTATGCTAGGGGAGTACATGTGGGATTTTTAGGGGTCATTAGGTAAAAATACTAGGTAGCCACGACACCTTTAAGAGGCATTCCATTGGCAGTAAGGAATATCATAGTAGGGGGACTTGATCACTACCATGTTAAGGGAAAGTGGGTTAGACGATAGATGAAGGTCCTTCTTTGATGACATGTTACATTGTGGGGAAGATCAAGGACTAACATGATTAGGTTTATAGACACTGCTAGGATGAGTTCCCATGTAGTTTGGTCTTCTATATATAGTGGGAATGCAAGTACCTTTAGTTTTATACAAGGGAAAATAAAATGACACAAGACACTCGTTTATAGAGGTTGACATAAACACCCCTTAGTTATTGTTTGGAGGGTGAGATGGATCAAAATATTACCAAATTACTAACAACCTATGACAGGGAGTGATGATAAGATAAAATTTGGTAGCACTGAGGCCTCAAATAGGACAAACTCTACATAGGGATTATGAGGATCTAAGTGATGGGGAGGAATAGGAGTGAGAAATATCCAAATGGGAGTAAAACCTCAAATGGTAGGATTTGGATCCAGGTGAGATTTATGTTTATTTGTGATCACCTTTATTGTATTTAGTTCACTATCATGATTAATTAGTTAGCTTTAATTTCTACCTAATCCTAATTATATCATGTGTGTGTGTGTGCATATAATGGGTCAGAGTGGAGAAAACTAATAAGGGATTCCTTGTTGGAAATTATTGTCATCCATTATGGATTGAGCGAAGATAATATCTTATTGGATCCCCACTTGCTGACCATGATGGGGGATAACTTTGACACTTTTTTCCTAGTCCTTCACGCAACACCACTACAGACAGATCTAGGTCTCAATATTTTCTTAAAACCCCTATAAGGTGAAATGGAATGACATCTCATTGCCCCCACCATGTATGATATGTGTGCATATTGTGATATGAGTCCTTATATTATTTTTGGATATTTACATATTTCCCCCTATATTATACAATGACATTTGATGTTCAGTGCATTTGGGTAATCACAAGTGACCACTTGGGTGTTGAAATTACATTTCATTAGGCGGGAAAAATTGGCCTCACATAACCAACTTGATAAATTCATATGAAGTTTATGAAGGAGATGATAACCTTGTATAACTAACCCATTGTACTTGCTTAACAATTTGTGACTAAATAAGACAGAGCGGGTGACCTTGCCTAGTCAACCCCGTATATTTAAACCCCATTTAGATGAAAGAGAGAGTGTAAAACATGATTAATTGAGGTGAAATTAAAGAGAACAAATAATATTGAGAGATATTGCAGTGTATCAAATAGGAATTGTGGAGTGTGTAATGAGAATTGTTCATTTTGTGTAAAAATAGACAATGATAGGAAATTCATTATAAGTGTGCAAATAACATGAATAACATAGGTGATAAGATAATTGCATGTGTAGAGTTGGAGAATACATGAAAAGTAGGGTAGTGATGTATCAATGCAGTCATGATGAGAATTATGAGCACAATGTTGTAGAAAGCATGAAAAATGGGAAAATAGAGCCCGAGATATGTTCTGCATAACTGTATGGCCCTAATTGGATGAATTGAGTAGATAGTAACATAGGGTGTGTAAATTCCAATAGTAAAAATTTGTTATATGTAGTAAATTGAAAATGTAAAAGGGACTTTTCATTATGTGATTGCTATTGAGTGTGATAAGAGATATGAGTTTGTGAGGATGTTGAGAGCTACGAAGCTTATGTAGTTACAATTTGAGCATGTGGGAGATGCAATTCAATCATAGATGACATATAAGTTATTAAGATAATTTAATGTTACTGATTTTTTTCACAAAATAAGGTAGATTTCACTATTTTTTGAATTTTCAAAATTTGTTGAATTTTTCATATATTGATGAGACCAGACTGAATGGAGTTTTACACTTGGGTTGGGACTATATGGAACCATACAATATTGAACTAGAACTATATGCTCCTGACCAGAATCTATACGATCTAGACTCAAAATGCTAGAAATGAACCCAAATGTTAGAATCTTCCATTGTAGGTGACGTGGATTTGATTTGTACAGTTCATATTGATGTATGATTAAATTTTTATAGTATTGCGATGGTCTAACACAATGTTTGTTGCGTATTTTATGCTTTTAGAGGGACATCCATGTATAGGAGTCCCATGGGGGTCAACATATGACTTCCCTGTTTGCTTTGGGTATAGATGATGCTAGATAGGGCGGATTATGACATATAGCTCAATTAGGGGAGGTGCCCCTAGATATGTATTTGCTTACAAATTTTTGTGAGCAGTGGGATGAAAATACTTACACGTTTTGGTTCCTAAAAGGGGAGATGAAAGTGACATTAGAGGATGTATATTGGATATTACGACTACCTATTATAGGTGAGAGGGTGCACGTATTACCCCTAGACATGTACATACCATATGAGATAGGCACATACATATTCTAGGGTGGGTCATGGTGGTCTCGAGGAATCCCACTATTATATTGAGATCCATTATGACTTCAAGTATTCCATTATTATAGAAGTATATTGTTTTGAGTTGTTAGCATCATGTTAATGGTTGTATTCTGGTGGAGGGGTGTCCATATATCCTAAAGGACGTGGTAGATTTTCCAAGCTATATAGGAAGCATGGACAATGACTACATGCATGGGGCTTGTGTGTATTAGTCCACTTATGCATGGATCTATACATGTTTACAAAAAAGAACCACAATGGTGGTGTAACAATAGTGACACTATTTCATGGGTGGGCAGATGAGGACATTCTGGTTGTATGGCCCATTGGTGAGTCATGTGTGGATTGGGCTCACTCGGAGATATTTGCAGTGATATGGAGCATGCCAAGGAGGTGAGGGATAAATACCATGACATACAAATCATTTATAGATAGATTGGGGCCATGAGATATTATTTAGAGGCCAGATAAAGACTATAGAGGGAGGCCTTAAGGATGATGTAGAGATGTGGTGGATACGCTAGAACATGTGGGTAGAGGAATGATTTCCCCTCCAAGGGGATTTATTTTAGTATGAATGTGTTACGTGAAAAATTTGGTATTATGCAAGAAGATCCCCCCAACATCGTACCCATGGAGGAGATTGAAACATGCAACACATAGAGAGGGGGGCTGACGAGGGCCAACCCCAAAAGAGTTATTTTTTCCACCAAATAATGAGGTGGATCTAGTGGTTGTGGTGAGTTACCATGATGATGCAGGGTAAATTATACAACCTCTATGCAAAGTGGTGTGTCAAGACCCAATGGGTACTATTACACCATAGTTATAGTGGGAGTTTCAGGGGATGATGTGGTACCTTAGAGATGCAAGTGGTGTTCCATGCATAGCTTCCACCTATAGATCGAGAGGTAGAAAGAGAGAGGGAGATTCCCTGACTGAGATGAAATGGCGAGTTTTCATGGCACAATGTAAGTATTGTATGATATTTTGATTTGTATTGAGTGGAAAGAATCATAATGTTGAGTATATAGTTACTATATATTGATGGATTTTGACACTTAATTTTGATCGTGCATGCATATGACACATTATTGGATGATGTGCCAGGGATGGATGATAAGAGACATGTTAGAGTGCATTAATGATATAATCAGTAAGTATGCCTACTTATTTGATCCAGTGGCATTGGTTGAAACCACCTATACCATTTTACAGAGTGAGCGGGATGAGAGTCTAGGCATAGACTAGCTCAACAGTCTGAGATGCATATCCCAGTGCTGATCTAGTGTAGGACTTGATAACATGATTGGTTGAGTCTTAGACACAATATGCATAGGTATTGGAGAGACAGTGCTACAATACAGGAGTGCTTATCACATTATTGAGCTAGATCATGATTGAGAGAGCATAGGGCATAGGAGGAGCATGTGTTCTCATTGAGGACTAGTGATTGAGGATGTAGTGAGCTGCACGAATGATAGTTGTACCCTCAACAAATTGTACCATCATGATAGATTTTACAAAAATTGTGATATATATATATGTATATATATGTATGTATGTATGTATATATGTATGTATGTATGTATGTATACACACACACACAAGTATAGATTCTGTGATTTCTGTAAAAGTTGTAGTTGATGTGATGAGTAAAAAGGTGTCATGATTATGCACGTTGATTACTTGATATGTGATTATGACTATGTGATTCCATTTAATTAGGATATATGTATGATTAAAATTTAGATGATAGATACTACTTATTGTATGATTAATGTGTGTGGTTCGATTACATTACTTTACAAGCATGGATTGACTCAAAAAGTTGTGAACTAGGCAATGATGATGTAGTGAATGATACACAGTTAAATTCTATGTATATGGTGTGCGTGGATCCCATTAAGTTTCAATTGAGAATGTATGGAAAGGAAACCTATTCTTGTGATAGATAAGGGAGGGATATCCTCATATATTCCATGTTGGAACTTAGTAATAAAAACATGTGATGGTAAGAATAATAGCCACAACAGAAAGCATATATCGGGTTAGATCATGGTGTGGTAAGGACATGATGAATGAGAAATGATAGGTCATTTTAAACTATTAAGAGAGCACTAGTGTGGACTATATATGATGATTTAACTTAACCATGTGTTATGGATGGTGGAAAGAGGTGGAAGTCACATGTGTAACTTTTGGTACCCATCCCTGCTTTGTGACAAGACCATATTTGTGTGGGTTCTTGAGGATCCTATGGACGATTTAATTCATCATGAGAAACATCATTGGTTGCATCTATAGAAGGAGGATTGAGAGTGTACACTTGTTGTAGGCTGAAAATGTGGAGGAGGTGAAGTAGATATATCAAAATGTCAATGTCTCAAAAGTGATGATGCCTTTTTCTTCTAAGCACTTGAGCTTTTGATTTAGTGTATAACACCCATTGTCGTGGTGTCCATTAATGCGAAGAAATTTACAAAAAGGTTGTCCTATTTCTCACTAATCTTGTGAGGAGGGTGATGATCATTAGGGTAAAAAAACGCATTAAACCTTATCCATTTAGGAAAGTAAAATATCATGCGGTTGATCAACAAGCTTGTCAAAGTAACTAGGTCTATGTTGAGGGTGAGGAGGATCTTGTATAATAACATTTAGGTTTAGGAGGAGGTTGATATGAAGTTCTACCATGATGCAAAACCTTAACTTAATTATTAGTAAATGATGGTGCTTAATGGTGGATCATAATCATTTAAATATAATTAATTGTATTATTTGTATCCATATGCTTGGGGTGATTTGGGAGGATGCAATATTTCTCGAGGTCTATAATGCGAAGGCATATCTCATTGAAATAATCACAAGTATTATATAATAAGTGTTCTTTAAGGGGGCGAGGCCTCATATAAGGCCTCTATAAAATATATATTGCATCTCTAAATCAATGGGCTATGGTATAACAACAAGTTCATATTAGCTTTGAATCGTAAGGTATAATCAGATACAATATTTTTTTCACCTTGATGGATGAGAGGGTAAATTATCATATGTAGCTCTATGGGCCTTTATTGAAGCTAAATGAAGCTAGGAAAGCATCTTTAAGTTCCAAGAAAGTACTTAAAGACACACTAGGTAAATGTGTAAACCAACAGGAAGAATCTCTTATGAAGCCTTAATGAAAAGCTTTAATAAGTAACTGGTCATTGTTATATGATGCCATAAGGGCCCTGTAATACTTAAGGTGCAAACAAGAATCTAAAGTGCCATCAAACAATGGAAATGTAAGCATGAAAAAATTCTTACGGAATGGAGATTAGAAGATCTTCCACAGAATGGGATTTCCATAGATATTATTTGAATCAATACTAGCATAATAAGATTTGTTCTCAAGGGTGAAAGTTAGAATCTTACGTTGTAAATTGTATACTGCATGCATAAGGGAAAGAACCTCTTGAGGAGGTATGACATAAGTATCTAGAGGTTCTTTCAAAGTCGCACTTTACCATTAAAGATAACCATAAGAACATTATTTATTTTTAAATTAGTGTGAGGCGATGTCTTATGTGAACTTACCTCGGGTAACACTTGGGGCATTATGGGGTTGGCCTCATGTTGGGGATCTAAAGGGATATTATCTATAAGCACATTATATAAACTAGGAGAAGAAGCTAAAGCTAAACAATTTGCATCAACATGTTCATTTATGCTAAGATAAGTAGGAACAATATCATTTACAAATGAATTAGATGTACAAGCATGACTTTTAATTTCAATAGAAGTAGAAAAACAAGATGAATAAATACTATGTGCAATTCACATATAATAAACTATATGACTAGTGAATGTAATAACAACATTAGGAATATCAATAACTATATTAATAAAATTCTTTTCACATTTAATAGAAGTAGTAGAAACATGATGAGAAACACATTCAAGAGGCATATTAATAGTAAAATTATTAACATTACTTTTGCATTTAGAAGGAAGAGTAGAAAATAAATTAAGGTCATGTGCAATAGAGAAATCATCATGCATGTCATTACTAGGGAATTCTATATGGGTGGATTTTGAATCACTATAAGAAATACCACAAAACAATGTAAAATTGGAAGGGATGTCCTCCTCATGCAAGCTAGAAATAGTCTCATCATCACTAGAATCTATGAGATTTATGGCCTCAAGAAGAGCATCACCGGGTGTGGGGGAAGATGGTTAGTCACCATAACTTTCCCAAGCATCTATATTACCTTTAATACTAGGGGTAGTGTTAAAATCCATCTCAGAAGAGTTCTCTAGATCTTTAGATGGTGCATTAGGTGAATTAGGAATAGTGTTACTAGTGAATTTGATTGTGGAGAAAGTATCTGTTAATAAATATGTAATATATTGTGGTGGTACAAAAGGTAGTGTGGGAGAAATATATTGAGGTGGATTAACAAAATGAGGTGGTAGATATCAAAACACGATAGGATGAGCCTCTTGATCATAGTTGAATATTATGTCATCATTGGTGGGAGTGAATCAAAAACATTTATCAGTAACATCATTAGTAAATGTAACATTACTATAGGCAACATAACCATGGGAACATAGTTGGGGATAGCCTCAAAAATTGAGCCATCCTTATAGTAATGAGTTACAATTTCAAACCAAGTAGTAGAACCATTAGATAAATTACGATAAATAGGAACATGTGTAGAGGTACTGTGAGGTTTTACAAAACTAAAAGTACTATGGACCTATTTATAGGGATAGGAACCTTTACAATTTTGCAAATATATATAGCAAGCCATGGTTAAAAAAGAAGAAGAAATACTTCTAGAAACACTGCACACATGCCCTAAGAAAACCATAGGGGTTTGATATAAACATGCTTAATACACAAGGAACTAAGAAGATCCTAAATTATGTGAAGGGTTTGATCAAGAGTGGGTTCACCAAAATGTTTACCCTTAGTTAAAATTTAGGTCAATTTAATTAAGTTTTATTTGAAGTAATATTACATAGATTATACTATTGAAATCACTGAGATTTACATTTTAGATCATAGAACTCTATCATACAATTTTAAGCACAAACAAGATGGAAAAAGACACTTAGCTAGTTTATAAAGTATTCAAGATGTGTTGATGAGTGATTTGGGAAAGGGCATAGTTTGAAATATGGAACTGTCACTTTCTAGAGTTATAGAACTACAGGGTCAGGATCATATAAAAAAGGTCAGAACTAGATGGCATGTTTCTAACCAAACCATATTTTTTCGAACCTTTAGGTAGTTGTGATCTGTAACTTTCTGTGTTGTTCTTTGTCATTGTTTGCCACTTTTTGATATGTTCAACTTCACATGAAACCATATATGTCACTTCTTAAACTTGTAAAAGAAAACCCTAAAACACACTCAAGCAATCATTAGATCTAAAAATAAAGATACAAATTCTTGAGTTAGACTGATCATAGTGGTCACCCCATTTTTTAATCACCAAGCACTACAATATATTTCAAACTCAATGTAGTTATCCTAGTGCTTTTTGTAAATGTTCATGCAACTATCCTTTAACCTAGGTTAGCCATTTTTCCTCAACAGTGATAATAAGATATACCACTTCATCCTAATATAAACCCTTATATGTAGATGAAAACGTTATGATTATGCACTCCTATGCTGTGTATGTAATATGCAGATGTAGTCCTTGCTTTCCCAATTCACTAAGTGGTAGATAGATAAGTGATTGCTAGATAATAAATGTTTAGGTTAGAATTTTATAAATATGATTTTTTACTTTGAAATTAGGACCTTAATGGTAGGAAAGGATGAACCAAAAAATAGAATGTAGAAGATAAATAGTAACAAATGGGCACATTAAGAGAAAACAACTAAAAATAAAAAGGGTCAAGACCGCATGTTCCAGTTTCAACTTTCTTGTACGGTTTTGACCAGGCTTAAAAACAATAAAAAAGTAAAAAGGAATTGCTAGAGATCTATTTAAGGTGACTCAAAATCAAATGAAAGAGACATAATAGTAATAAATAGTGTTCAATAAAGTTACCAAGAGAAATTTAATAAAGGATTGATGCCACTAAGATCTTGCTTCATTGTTCAAAAATCAAGTACATAAAAAAACTAACAAAAGCATGATGTAATAATGATTTTGTGTCTATAGGTCCTACCCAAGGGAATTTTCATGTCATAGTTTCAACAATGAAGATTCTCTAGGATCTGCACTCCCATATTCTCTAGTTTATCTTCCCATATACTTCCTCTACAACTATGTATGGATAAATGTATCATTCTTTTGTATATTTGAGATTATGTTAATTTATTACAAGAACCAATACACTATTATGATGTTGTACAATTAATGTTGGAAGTTAGTTTATCAGAATAGCTCTTAGTTTCCTAATCTTACATTCCTTTTTATTTGTTGTGTAGTCCATAACAAAATATTATAATATTAAGAAGGGTGTAAACAAAGGTAAACTACAAGGTCTTGTATTATCGGGTTCTAGTTTTCAAAGAGATCAAGGAATATGGGAACCACTACAATTGGGCAAATGAAATACTATCTCAGACATATTGGGATTCCAATAAGATGAAGAGGTTGGGAGCTAAGTCACCTAACTACTTGAATTCTGTTATACGTTGGGTGTATGATCCATTTATTACTTATGTTGTGGGAGTATATGTGGGAGTTTTAGGGGTCATCAGGTCCAGACGCTGGGTAGCCATGCCACCTTTAAGATATATTCCATATATTAGTGAGGACTATCATAGTAGGGGAATTTATCACTACCATATCAAGGGAAGATGGGTTAGTGGATAGATGAGGGTCCTTATTTGATGGCATGGCCCATCATGGGGAAGGTCAAGGACCAACATGATAAGGTGTATTGACATTGGTAGGATGAGTGACCTAGTAGTTTGGTCTTCTATATGTAGTGGGAATGCATGTACCTTTAGTTTTATACAAGGGAGATAAAATGGCATAAGACACTCGTTTATGTAGGTTGGCATAGAAACCCTTAGTTCTTATTCAGAGGGGGAGAGAAATAAAAATATCACTAAAGTAGTAACAACCTACAACAAGGGTGGTGATAAGATAAGATTTGGTAGCATCAAGGCCTCAAATAGGACAAGCTCTACATAGTGAGTAGGAGGATCTGGGTGAGGAGTTAGAAACCTTCGAAGGGGAGTCAAACCTAAAATGGTAGGAGGTAGATCCAAGTGAGCTTTAATGTTTGTTTGTTATCACCTTTATTATATTTTGTTTACTATCATGATTAATTAGTTAGCTTTTATTTTATCTAAGACTAATTGTATCATGTGTACGTGTGCATGCACACATATAATGGTTTATAGTGCAGAAAACTGATTGGGGATTACTTGTTGGAATTTTTTATACTCCATTGTGGATTCATTCAAGATCACATCTTAATGGATCCTCACTTATCGGCCATGGTGGGGGAGAAATTTGACATTGTCCCCTTATCTATTCACACAACATAGTTACTAGCCTAGTAGAGCACAAGATTCATTGAGTTATGCAAGATATGTTATGAATTTAGTCTAGGATGTATACAACTAAATTGATCTAAAGAAAAACTAATCACATTGGATTTAAGGCTTGTCCTAATCGAGTGAGGAACTAGAGTTAGTTAAGGATTCCTCACCACTTTGCATTAGGCATTTTATGAAGGAACTAGAGTAAGTTGTAGAGCCCTTGTCACCATTTTACATTTGGTTCTAGTGATCATAGTTAACTGAAATGTTAGTCATGATACATTTATACATGATGATTGTATTTCATTTTTTATTTTTGATCCCACACCTTCCCTCTCAATGTGGACAAGATGAGATACCCATGTATAAAAATGTTGAGATTTTATATTGGATGTTGCATGGCATGGTTTAGATTAAGTTATCCTTAGTGTACACAAAAATTAGAAGCAAACATGAGAGTCACATATTTTGTATTGGATTTTGATTAACATAATTTAGATCCTGTGAATACCATGTATGCTTATGATTTTTTGTGTACAATATGAATGGCTTAACAATAGGATAATATGGTGAATGTAATGAAAATATTTGATTTTTTTGAATTAAAAAATGTATGTAAATGTGATAAATGACGAAATTGTGCACTAATTATTTGTTTTTCACATAAAACCAAAGTGTATGTCCACATGGGTGATAATAATAACTTGAATAGATGAAATTATGAATGATAATGGACTATGCAAGAAGAGAAGGTACAATACAATGCGACCAAAATGTATCAACAAAGAAAAACCCACACCTTTAGTTCTTAAGAGCCATGATAAAATTGGGTAGAGACCTATTAAGGAGGCAAAAGGGGGATTGATTATGTGAATATGTCTATCCTTAACTCTTGCGATGGAAAATCATGATGAGATGGGTTAGAATGAAGTTGTATATTTTTTCATGCACAACTGAGTAAGCCTAGGGGCGAGCATTCTCTCATTTTCACCATGTGATTTTTTATAAAATTTTACACTTGAATTATTTAGGACACCCCATTCCTAACTCCATGTGACTAGGAAGACATTAATCACCAATGATTAGGAATAGGTGAATAAGGGAATCACCCCTAGACATTACCCCCATAAAACTAGTGGGTGAGGGATCATCACCAAAGACCAACAAGGACAAGTGATGTAGTAAAAATGATAATTTATTTTCCTTATTTATAATTTTCACTTCATCATTATTTTCTTTAGAGGGAGAATACCTTTCTCCCATACCCTATTCCCATATAATCAGTCAAATGTAAGGGCTCGACACTAAATACTAAGGAGGGTGAACAAGGATTTTAGGAAGATATATACTAATGTTCATTTTAGAGAGAGATGGAATGAGGAGATCCATCATAAGTAAGATTTTAAATTTACTCACAAACTAAAGCCCTTGTGTTTTACCAAGGGTCGTCGGGGAATATAGGGGATTGGAACAACTAAGACACATAACTATGAGAGATTCATTGTATATTGGATTCAACGAATGTGATGATAAATGGACAATAGTTCACATGTGGTTAGGGTGAGACATATTTGAAAAGGTACCATGTAGATTGAAAATTAAGGACTTTCCTAGATAAAAGGGTTCAGTGTACACTCATGGAAAATGTAGTCATGATACATAATGAAATAAATGGATAACAAAGGGAAATATGAGAAAAATAAACTATATGTAGTAGCACTTAAGGAGGAGGGAGTTTATAGACTCATCGAAATCCATGCCCTCAAGAGTGAAGAGGAAATATACCCCATTTTTGAATTCCTTACTAACTGGAGATAGTCCTCTCTAATTTGGTCTACATTTACAACCTTCGCACGTATTTTTATTTATTCATTTATCTTGGCACAAGACAAGGTCACTGAATCAGATGAGATACTAATGAATATTCTTATTGTATTGTCTGACCAATCATGTATCATAAATATCTTGATGTTGGGTGTCCTTGAGTTGATTCTTGTCTAAGCATTCCAACTTAGTGAGGTGTGTGACTCTATACTCTTCTTTTTCAAGTAAGTCATGGAGGGAGACCTGCAAAATCAAGATCTATACTTCTAAGGATTAAAAAATTTTGGAGCCAAAAACTAATGAATAAGGGGTGGCTCCCTTGGGTATACATATGCTCATCTTGTAGACCAACACTATAGGATATACCAATAAATGTCAATTCCTTTTCCTATTTTTAATGGTCTTAACTAGGATAGATTTAAAATTTTTATTTATTATTTTGGCTTGACCATTGATATATGGGTAATGGAGGGATGTCATTTGATGTGAGATTTAAAAATTACCACATAGCTCATGCACCTTAGGGTTGTTAAGAGATATCTTGTTGTCACGATGAATATGGGAACTATGAATGTATAAATTATCTGATTCAAAATAAATTTAGCGATGATTGAGCCAGTGGTAGTGGTAAGAGGCATGGCTTTCTCCAAATTTGTAATATATTTAATAGCTATAATGATGAAGTTGTATCCATCTGAGGACACCAATGACAACTTACTAATCAAATATAGGCCCTAGATAGAAAAATGCCATGGTGTTACCGAAGGTTATAGAGCTTATGCCAAAATTTGTATGACATGTAGGAATTCTTAGCACTTTAAACATTTTAAAGCATATTCTATGGCATAATTTTCTAATGTGGTCCAAAGTATCCCATCTGGTTTATCATTTGGGTGGTCACATGACCACCAAAGTGACCACTATAGACCTCATTATGATAATGGAATAAAACACGATTATATTATTCTTTGTCAACATAAATAAAGAACATTCTATTGAAAGATATCTTATATAGAAACATTTCAAGTATAACATACTTCATTGTGTGAATACAAAGGTTTTTTCTCTACTAGGAATTGACACACTGTTATCCCAAATTTTGAATTTTTTGATAAAATTAAGATAACCTATCAAATTTTCATCCTTGTGG
This sequence comes from Taxus chinensis, assembly GCA_019776745.2. Classification (NCBI taxonomy): domain Eukaryota; kingdom Viridiplantae; phylum Streptophyta; class Pinopsida; order Cupressales; family Taxaceae; genus Taxus; species Taxus chinensis. The sequence continues at coordinate 543,371,782 of CM034151.1, read as the reverse complement.
GTATTCAAAGTTAATCCGTTTTCTAGAAAATCCCAAATTTATAGCCTAAAGGTCCCTTTTATGTGTTTTTTTTGGGATTTTGGGTTCATCATATGCAAAAAAACATACTAAGTGTTTGATGTTTTCCAAACCTTAAACCTTGAACATTGTAGTGTTTCAAGTTTTCATACTTTTAAAGCATCAAAAAATTTAAAGATTTAAATATGTTGGATGTTCATGTTTTCTAAACCTGAAAAAATGACACACTATGTTATTCAAATTTTCAGGGATTCAGTGCATCATGACACATGGGGTCAAAAGCATGTCATTTGTTCAGTGTTCCCCGAATCCTAAAACCCAACACACTTAGTGTTTCAGGTTTTTATGGGTGGGATACATCAAAACATGTCAATGTAAAACATGTTTTTTGTTAACCAAATTTTGATCCTTGAAAAATGTATAAGTCAAGTGTGTCAGATTTTCGGGACCCGACTAGACTAAAACACATCATGTCATGTGCGATAAACATTTTTATCCTCAAGTCAATGCATTAATTTCCAAATTGAATTAGATCTCACACGTGTCAACTAACATGTAACTAATGCGGGCCAATTATAAAAAGGCAATTGTCCACATCATTTTTACCTGTATGAATTGCAAATTTTTACCATGGTAACTTGCTTTCATCACTTCAAAATCTGATTGGATTTTTCTCCTTAATCTTGCTGATTTTTCATGAAATATATCTTGCCTATGTGATATTTTGGTAATTTCTTTTGATCTTGCTGGTTTTGGTTGAATTTTTCAAATTATCCACTTATTTTACCTCTTTTTCCATCTTGTAGTTTTGGGGCATTATTTATATGTTTTATACCATTTTTTTCCCCTTAAGTCTTATGGGTGTGGTTTTTCACCAATATTTATATTTTATCAGGGGGGTTAAATTTTCTAAAAGAAAACTTGAAGTGTTTCACTTGTTGAATAGCTTGAAAATATGGAAACTTCAAGTCAGGGTTTGTAACTTTTTTATTAGGAAAAGAACCCCAGCTCAATGTTTCAAATTTTAATGGATAATCAACATGTACCATTCCCCAATATTAATCCTTCAAGATTCTTAATATGTTTTACATGTCTTAAACCCTTATTTGCTTGTGTCAGGATTTATAGGATGATTGTCAATTATGAGTTTCTAACAAGAGTTCATCAGGTTTTTGAAAGTGCACAACAATAACAATTTTTCGGTCTAGCGTTTCAGAATTTAAGGAGTGTTGAATGGATACGTCCCTTACTTGAGTGTGTTAGAGTTATTAAGGTGTCAAGCAAGGGAGGAAATATGATAAGATCAATTCATAATTTCAAGGGTGTAGATCAGGTGTGGAATCTCAAATTTGGTTGTTATGGACTCTTTGAGAGACTTCTTGGCTAAATTTTTAGTTCTTTTCCTTACGCCGATTTCAAAATCAACTAAAGGAAAAGGAAAGGCTAAGTCATCCAAGGTTCAAGAAAGAGAGATAAAGTATAAATTTCAAAGGGTGTTTCCCCCTTCTAATATTGAATCCAACATCGACATTCGGGACATGGAGCTAGGCCACATTGACTTACATGATTTTTGGAGTAGATTCGAAAGTGAATCTAAGTCACAATGGATGCAAGGTATCTATGAAAGTGGATTGAAAATAATTGCATCCATTCCCATATCAACATAGTGCCCTAAATTTATGTTCGTAATGGTGAGTCACTCTGTTAGTGATTCCAAGACAATAAAAAACCAAGATGGGGAGGTAATTTTAAAGCTGGATGTAGATTATTTTGATGAATTGTTTGAACTCCTCGAATTTAATGAATATATGGAAATTGACCTTGAAAAATACCAAAGGTTTGGAATGATAACTCTTCTTATTGTATCAAGTATTTAAATACAAACTATTTAAAGAAGTCAAAGCTTGTGGTCATCCATTTTTTAAAAACACTACCATGAAAAGACTTCATCCCAGAATTCAATGATATCATTACTTTACTCAGCAGGGTGGTAGGACTTGTTAATGCCAAAGTGTTCTAAGAATGGATGTACCAATTCCTATATTTTATAAAGAAAAATCAACATTATATTAGATGGGGAGGATTGATCAATGATTCTTTACACAAATAGTTGTAGGAAGTCCATACAACAAGAAAGTTCTATATGATGTCTTACCTTGTATACACTACAACATGAATTAAATTATACCCTTTTTGAATATAGTCGGATCAAGAAAATCAAAAAGGGTGTATAATTTATATCCTCACTTAACTCTTTAAGAGATTTTGAAACATTTCAAGAGATTCAATGACACATTCTTCTATAGCATCATATGCACTCTAGACAAGGAATTATCCAAGTGTCAATGCACAAACCTAGCTTGGAATGTGGTATCACATTAGGGATATTTTTCCTGCAATTTCCAACCTCCACCTACATTTGAGTAGGAGGATTTCAGGCCTCTCCATATATGTTTCCTAGGTACCTAAGTGACAAATAAATCTTAATAGAATTAGTAAGATAATTGTTGTATCTTCACAAGTTTCAACAGAGCAAACACAAGGCAAGAATTAATTTCCCTATCTCAATTGGTCGATATACCTGCTCATCCATCATTAAGGTGAAGAATATTTCCATAGAGATGTAGGGATTAATTTTTAAATCCTTCCATTCAAAGCTTAACTTTGATTATAGGGGATTGTTGAAAATCCTTGGGACTCTACATTTTCATGTGCCCAAACTTGAAGATTTATTTATTGATTGTAGAGATGAAGTAACAATAATAAGGAAGGATTATAGCTAGATGAATATGGAAGAAGCGAGAAGGTACAACATTGTAGATATTCCAAAATGAATAGTTAATGATATATATGTCTTAGATATTATATATGATCAAATGAAAGTAGAAATTTTAGGTTTTCCGCAATTAAATGGCCGATCAAAGAAATAATGTCTATCAATGAACATGTTGCACAAATTCTGATTCAAACTAACCACTAAATTTAGTCATTAAAAATCCAACCTAAAGATGGGGTTTTCCAAAGATAAAGACAACTACTTCATCAAAAGTGGGTTCCTCTCAAGACACCAAGGATAAAGGCAAGTCACCTTCAAATCTAGTCAAGAAAAAAAAAATTAGTAGTGGAGGGGAATTTGCCTATCCTAATTATTTAACCATAATTGTGAACGTAGATTCTCCTTCACCTCAAAGGGTCAAGGGATACCAACGGGCACCATAGTTACACAAGCCTCACCTATTTTCATTTCTCTCATCACCCATGCTTTACCACTTGTTACCCTATCTCCACACATTTCATATCTTCCCTCTTCTCCCCCACATATTCTTTCTCCTTCTCCTTCTTACCCTCCTCATGTTCTGTCATCTTCATTAATGCCAAAATCTATAGTACCTAAAACATATTTTCATGTTTCATCTCCACCATCTTCATCCCCACATGCATCACTCATGGCACAAGTATCTAATATTTCCCTAGGTTCTCCTTAGGAAACTCACCTTTCTTCATCCTCCACTCCCATTTACCCAGTGATCCCTTCTCCTAATGTTTCTTTTCCCCCCTCTTCAACCATTTCCATAACAATTTCCTCTAGCCCTCCTCTTTTAATATCTATATTCTTTGTTTCTCGAGGTGCAAATCCCATGAGCACATCTCCACAATATAAATAGGTTCCTTCTTTCGTTTCATCTTGGATTATGATCCAAACCCCTAAGAAGATGAAAATGATAGTTCCATCAAAGGCCTTTGGATTCCATCTTGTTAAATCCAACCCCCTCTCGCACAACAAATAAGCCCATAAATTTTTTTCATATCAGGATTGATCAAGCTAGAGAAGTATTTTTCGAGATCGCCATGTCTACTATGGACAAGAAAAAAGAGGATATAACAATTTTTAACTATCATATAACTAGCATAGTAATGAGAAAAACTACTACATAGGGAGTGCAACAAGATCTGAAAGTGTGCTTAGACAATTTTTTTGACAAGCTTAAAAACAAAAAGGATATAAAGGATGAGCTCAAGGAGAAAGTTGAACATTTGACTAATTTTCTACTCAAAATAACTCAGCTAGCCCGATCACCACACTCGCAGTAACTTGATTTGATGCATCATTTGTCATTGCCACCAATAAGATAGGGGAACAAATATGGGTAGTTAATGATTGGATTGAAAGACTCCTAGATGAAAGTAAAAATAACATTGATGAAGCAACTCAAGTTCACAATGTTATTGATAATGAGAAGATAACAATAAGAAAAATGAGTGAAGACTGAAGGAGGAATGCAACAATTGGGAGCTCACTCTCGAAGCCCTAAATGAGCTCAAGAAAGTAGACATCGATACCTTGGTACAAGAAAATATAATTGAGGAAAGGGGATGCTTTATGAGTATTGTGAGGTTATTGAGTTCAGGGTAAGAATTTTACAAGAAGCCTTTGAGAAATTATAGAATTCAAGGGGAGAGGGGATTGATGGTACCAATGATATCATCAATGGAATTTCCAATATTCCTTATCAATTCTTAGATGATTACCTATATATGTCATTAGCTAATGATATCCTCACTGAGTTTAAAGATTTAGTGGAAAGGGATTCAAAAGAAAATCAAACCTTCAACTTGCTTGCAATCAATTGAAAAGTTGATATTATATAAGAATGTTTTAAATAACTTGTTAAGGATACTTAAGAAGCTTCAAAGGCTCCCAAGAAAATTGAGTAGCATCGTTGACACATGTAATATACTCAATATATAATCCTATAGACTAGATGGTAATGAAGTTCAAGAAATGATCCAAAAGTTCCACGAGTATCGAAGTAAAGCAGTTGGTTAAGAAACAAATAAATAAGAATATGATGGAGAAGTTCTTTTAAGAACCACGTGTTCTTCCCTTTTTTCACAAACATTTTATTTTCTCAAATTCTTAACATCTTTCAAATCGACATGTAAATTAACTTGGTAATTTTTTATGAGACCCAGTCAACAGGTGTAATTATGGGTATTTAGTACTTGCTATTTTTAGAATGTAAGTGCTCCTATTTTATTTCTAGGTTTTCTCTATAAATGTAAGGATGCTTTAAGTATTATGGATGGGAGAATTTTTTTTGGATAGGAGTAAGGGCTTTTATATATTGTAAGTGGAAGCACTACTTGAAATTCTAGAGTATAGAAGAAAAGCTTTGTATTTTCATTTTCTTTTCAAAGGAATAAGGATATGCATTTCAAACTTTGTGTTGAATGTTTTCTTGGTGCTAACGTTATTGATCTTAAGTTCAATAAATTGCATTATTCATTTGATTATAATTTACTCCAATTCAACATATATCCATTTTATTGTTATCCTATTTCACTTACGTGAGTAAATTTAGATTTGTGTTTTCCAAGTAAAAATCATGAACATCCTCCCTCATCCCTTCTACCATATCATTCTACTATTCATTCCTCGAACTATATTTCTCCATTCTTTAATTTCTTTATGAAAATATAACCAAATCTACTGGTATAAAATCCCACCCCAAGATTAGATTAGTGTGGATATTTTATATATTCTTTTTTTGTTCTTAGTTTAGTAATAAACATGGCACCTCATCGTATTTTAAGGGGGAATTTGTCCCGTGTGTTATGGTTGAACCTCATATTTGGTCTCTGACAAAATATCCAATCAACGCAACTTTAAGAAGTGCATTTGATGATGTAATTAATGGTCTATGCATACCATGGGAAATAAGTCTCGATGGATTTTTTAATGTAGGAAATCAGCTTGTCAAGAAAGTTAGTGTCCATAAGGTCTTATATTCTAACAGAGCATTGAATAACCAATTTCCTATTATTTATCCTTTAATTGAATTTTAATTTATGTATGTCAATTTAAGTAAAATCAATAATGTGATTAGGTGAACATCCTTTTTGGAGATGGATGGTTGGGTGAGAAATGTAAGAAGGATTTATGAATTAACGATGAATCTTGTCTCTTGGTTGAACATGTAGTTTCTTAATTGTTTGCTTATAAATACAATGGGAAGGCATTTTTTGTTATCTTGTGAATACTGGGTTTTGTAATCAAGGAGTAAGCAAATGAAGTATGAAGATTTCTATTTTATATTGTTGTCCTCTTGGTCCAACATAAAAAATAATGATACATTAGTTTCCCCTTATGTACAAGATAATGATATTATTGGCTCATAAAGCCACTACAGTGGGAGAGGACACGAGAAAACATTTGATAGCCTTAAAATAATTTTTGCAGTCTTAGCTGCCATCAAGATTCTTTCTTTCTTAAGCATAACATTAATGGGGTGAACAATGTAAGGTATATGATAAACCTTCATATGGCACCCAACTTTCCCAATAATAATCTTATCCTAGATTTATTGATTGGGTGAGGCATCTTGGGGATTGCACAAATCTTTGGAGAGTTGATGTTTATGCCTCAGTTGTAGATAATGTAACCTATGATTTTTTCACCTGTGAAACTAAACATGCACTTCTTTAGATTTAACATGACACCAAATTTAATAATATGTATGAAGATGATGCATAACACACCAAGGTGGTCCTCCTTTTTTATATCCTTTGAGAGTGATAGTCAATGTAAACCTCAATGATTGTGTATATGATATCATGGAAGATATGTTTCAAGGCTCATTGATAGGTTTCCTTGACACTTTTGAGACTAAAGGGCATTACCACATAGAAAAATTTGCCCCTTGGGGTGGTAAATGACGTCATAGTTTGGTCAGATTTAGAAATATGAACCTTTTTATATCCTAAAAAACCATCCATGAGTGAGAGGATCTAATATCCTATAATTTATTCTACTATGACATCAATCAAAGGAAATAAAAGTTTTTTATTAGGATAAGCTTTATTTACATCCCAAAAATCTATGGAAACCCTAATTTTATCGTTCTTTTTAAGAACATGAAAAAACTTTGACAACAAAGAAATGTAGTCAATGAGCTTAATGCATCCAAGTTTTTTGAGCTTGATAATTTTCTCTTTAACCATTTAGGATATTTTTGGCTTCATCAACATCAACTTTTGTATTACCCATTTGGAATCTTGTTTCATTACTAGGTTATGGATGACCATTTTGGTTTGGATCCCAATCATGCTCACATAAAAAAAGGTAAAATATTTAGACAAATTAGTAAGTATATTTTTATGGTCCTCCATCTCTTTTAGGGAGAGGGAATACTTGAGTTTCAATATTTCTCATTGTTTCTCCATCCCAATGTTATTATTTATTTATTTAATAATGGAAGGATTCCCCTCCTTGAATTCTTGGGGTGTAGGAGGAAGGTTTAAAGTCATAATCCTCAACCTTACTATAGGAATTGTAGAACTGGTTTGTAAGGAAAGAGGAAGGATGGAGATTGGTGGAGAATATTTTTTTTATGGTGGGACTTAGGGAGATGATTGTAATGATAAAGGAACTATAGGATGGATTCATCATTTAAAAAAAGGTATAGGTCAAATATTTCTCCCTCGTTTGTAGTATTGGTTCGTGTTTCATCCCTTACCCCATTTTGAATGAGGTGGTGGAATTTCATGGAAACTAATAATTTTATGTGAGGTATCTCATGATAAGGGTAGAAACTTGATGAAGAGGAAACTATGGATTCATCCAAGTAATTATTCTCCTCAGGGAAAACATATTTAGAGATAAACTTGAATTATTTAGCTAGCTTGTATAAAACATCCATGTGAAGTTGCATATTTTCAAATTTCGTATGGTGAATCCCAATACTCAGTTTATGATTAATTGCGAGTCTCCTAGGACCTAGAGGTTGTGGACACCTATTATTTGGGTTATAAACATACCTAACAATAGAGATTCATATTCAACCATATTATTAGTTCATTAAAACAAATACTAAAAACCAAAGGGCATGGTTTTCTTGTTGGGGAAATCAAGATCACACTTGCACCCAAACCAAAACTACATTTACACCATCACATTATAGAGTCCATTACTAATTTTAGGAGTATAGTTATAGGTGTTGGTAGATGACATCGTCTCATTACAAAAAATTATACCATGGTGATAAAGACTATCATGGTTACTGGAAATTGGGTTTGACCCTTCTCGCATTGATGAAACCAATATGTTGCAAGCCCCCTAAAATTGAAGGGAGAAAAATTGGCTTATCCTTCTCAAGGATACCAATGATGTGAGTAGTTGATTTCATGGGCCATAATTGTAACTTGTATTTATGAATTTTTCCCTTAAGGAGTGGTTTCCTATTCATATTTCACCTTCTTTTTGGTCGGTGTTTCATGTGGCACCCCTTTAAGGATTGGTAGAGTAAACTCAAAAGTGAGTTCAACATTCATGATAAGGTTCTTCACCTATTTAGGGGCAATGGGTTTACTCACTTCATTGGAGGGGAGTTTGTGATATGTGTGAACTCCCAGTTTATTTCTGAGGTTCACCTAGATAACATCGAATGGTCCTAGGTCTCCTTGTATGAAAAATACCCCCCTAAGATGAAGGAATCACATTTCTTATATTAGTGTGGAAGGAATGGAATTAATTTAATGTGTTCAAGGTCTACCGAGCAACATGATATAGTTTGTGTTTCTTTTAATGATATAAATTTCATGAGAATCATCTTAGGGCTAAGGTTACTAGGATGAATATGGTCTAAACAAACATGGCTTTAAGACTATCGTAGTTGATGAATAGTTGGTATCATCATACTTGATATTTTGAAGGAAGAAGAAAGGGAAAATATTTACAGTGACTCCATCTTCAACCATTACTCTCTTTACTAGGTTGTTGTATATCGATACTTATAGGAAAAGAGTGGGATCGCCTCTCCTTTCCATCTCTAAATCATCTAATAGTTGTCTTAAGTAAAAAAATAATCGATATTCATTAGATTAATCCATATGGGAAACATATCTAGATCAATATGGTTTATTTGGGGTTCTAGAGGGGGTGTGATGTGGGAAAAGTGGCCAACCACTAGCACATCAAGTAACATAAGATGATGTGCATGATATTTTTTGTAGAACAATGAATGAGATGTGGAAAAATGTAATATGAGATTGGAGACTAAGGTTTTTGTTCCCTAGTACATGTGACACCATATGATTCTTCATTAGTTTTTATCTCTACAACACCAATCATACAATTTTTCCCTTGTGAGTTTAAGCATTGGACTACATTAGGGATTACAACATGGAAGTGAAAGCTTATGCACCACGAGTCCGTTGGGGTGACTTTTTTAATTGCATTATTCTATGTTGTGTTGTTAGTGGTTGGGGAATGGGAATTGGTAGATATCAAGGTTTTCATTATGTGGTGTGATGAGATCCATTTGAGGTAGTCAATTGTTATTGACTTCATCATTTCCTAGAAACATTTTATTTTCTATTGATTTAAATATTTCTTAAAAAAAATTCTTCATGATATCCTGATTGAGGATGGAACAAGATGGTAAATGATAAAACCATTCAACTACTGCATTTTGTAGTGTTTCCATGAATAATATTATAGAGACATATTCATATTAAACACCCAAAACCACTAATGTAACATAAAAGGCTACAACATGTTCATCTGGGTGTTGTTTTCCATCACCTCTGTACTTTGGAATTTTTTTCCTCAAACCCATCAAAATTTCATATAAGGGTATTGATAATTCCAGTGGCCCTATGGATAGTCCCCATCGTACTACTGCCATTTTTATAAATACTAAAAGTACACAATACAATATATTTTTTGAAATAATATTGGAGGACCAAAAATTCTCACAACTCTTAATATTCTAAAGATTCTTATTAGGTTATATGCAAAGAATAAAATTTCCCCAATGGAAACACTAAAAAATGTTGGTAAATGATTTTTCCACATGCAAAATATGGGAGTGGGACAAATTCCCTCCTCTATTGTGAGGGGAGGCACCCTTTATTGAAAATTAGAATGAACAAGAAGGAATATGTATTTTATTTACACTAACTAACTTGCATTGGTAGGATTTTACTCCCAGGAAAGGAATAAAAACTAGAGAGAGAAGGAATGTAGAATTTATAAAGGATGAAAAGTAAGGGGAATATTGCATTTAAAATAAGCAAACACATATCTCATTATAGTTTGCAAGTGGATTACTTGATTTAAGAAACATTTTTTCTTTAAATTCTATATGCATGAAAGGAGTGAAAATGGATAAACACATGAAATAGGAACAAATTATTATTACCAAATAAACCATGACACAAAGTTCAATAAATCTCATTTATTTCTTCATGGAGATGAACAAAAAGTCTCATATACTTTTCCTCTCACCTACGATCTTATACAAAATTATGGGCAACCCAAAGTCTAGAAAAAAATCCTTCCAAGTCTCTAGTAATTCGAATCCCTCCTAGAAATGGTAAAAATATCCTTTTACAATCACTTGGATAACAAAAAGTCTCTCCACATATTCTTGAAGAACTCCCCTATGAAATTCTCTTAAAGTAGCCTCTCTAAGCAAAAAGCTTCAGTAGGTAAAAGTCCCTTTATAATGTTTTGATGACAGATAATTATGGAGAAAGACTCTCTATCTTACAACAACATCCATGGAGGAATGAGTCAAGTTTACTAATACTAAAAAAATTATCTTTGAAAAAATCCATTTTTTACATCCATAGAGATAAGAGTTGAATTCTCGCAAGGAACTACAAATTGACAAAGTCAATTTGCAATGTGTGAAATGAAATGTGTAATTTTACATGATAAAAATATAACGTATTGGAACTACACATTCAACATAATCTAGCTTATTGTAAAACATGATTATTCCAATTGCAATTATTTCACGTAATCTTCATTCATATAAACAATGTTTTCTTTTACTATCAAGATCCTTCCCTTTTATTTTGTGACCATTTTCAATGGCGTTGTCCCCTTGATAATTCATGTCTTTTATTTTTTGATTCTGAGAGCATGGTTGAGGGGCAGTTCCCTTACGGAGTCTAAGGAAAAATCCCCAGGCATGCTCTTTTTCGTGGTATGTGGTGGCGTCAAGAAGAAGTGCCCATGAATATAGGCATGATTTGATCTTCTCAATGCCTTTTGAACACCTTGATTTTATTCATCTTTTTCCCTAAAAATGATATTTCAGGATTCATAGATCAAAGTGTAATTTATATACAAAAAATATTCATTACGGGAAAACCTACATGTTCAAACACTTGGTAGGATTTTGAATTACATTTTCATGCGGAAATTCCACCCAATATTTTTCATTATTTTGGTCTTGTTGAGCAAGCTCAAAGTTCTGATCAAGACCAACGAGATTTTTTTCCCTTGATGAACAAACTCGAAATTCTGATAAAGACTGTTCAGACTTTTGGCCTTGTTGGACAAGGTCAAAAGTCTGATTTTCATGTGTAAGGATATTGGCCTTATTAGATAAACTCAAAATTTCAATCAAGATAGATAGTAATGTTGGCCTTGTCAGACAAGGTTAAAATTCTAATTTTCATCTATCAGACTTTTAGCCTTGACAGAAAGCTCAAAAGTCTGATCAAGACCGATCAGAATTTTGGCCTTGGTGGACAAGGTTATAAGTCTAATTTTCATTTTTCAAAATTTTGGCCTTTTCGAACAAGCTCAAGAGTCTGATCAAGACAAACCATACTTTTGGCCTTATTGGACAAGGTCAAAAGTATAATTTTCATTTATCATACTTTTGGCCTTGTGAGACAAGGTTAAAAGTCCATTTTTTATCAATTGAAATTTTGGCCTTGTCAGACAAGGTCAAAAGTATGATTTATATTAGATTAGAATTTTGGCATTGTGAGACAATGTCAAAATCCTAGTTTTAATTAGCCATAATTTTTCTCTTCTTGGACAAGTTCAAAAGTCTAATTTACATTAGATCAAAATTTTGGAATTGAAAATCAACTTTACAAAATTGTTTAAAAAATTTGATTTTCTGGTTTACAAAGGGTTTCATCACACTTGAGAATTTTTAATGGAATGTTTTCAATTGTGACCAAATTTTCATGGTGGAGTTGAGATTTTTCTTGAGTTCAAAATTGGGGACAAAAGGTGGCTCTAGCTTAGGGACATGATTTGGATTTTCTAAGGGGTAAACAAGACACATAAGAACTACAAAATCTCTTGTGTAGTTTGTGCATTATCCATTGGGCCCAAGAGTCAAAAGTATAAACACAAATCCAACTTGTTTTCAAAACTTGATCTGCAAAGAAGAAGAAAAGAGGAGGAAAACACAGGAAAATAAGGGAAGCGCACAAGAAATGGAAACACATGGAACTCAAACACCTAATCACCTAAAGCATACAAGGGACAACCTACTTTCAAGGTTTGTACTACTTCATATGTTACCAATATAAGGGTAACTCAATATGATAAGGATATACAAACCCATTGAATGATTAAGTATGATCCCTTCCTTTCTAATTTAAGAGAAATGCATGAGGTAAAACATTCCCAAGTACCAAGGAAAGTGACGAATGCATATCTTTTCTTAAAAAAACTTGTATGGTTCCTATCAAAGGTGAAGGGGTCTCTAAATGTATCTTCATTCTTACTATCATGAAATTCTTATGTTATTTTCCAAACCATATTTTCATCAAACCTTTCCTTTGATTCCATGTCTTGTGCATCACTACTACCAAAATTGTTACTCTTGGTCACCCACACAATACAAAGACCATGGTCCCATTAGCATACTTTTGAAAACCTTGATTCCCTATTTGTCATGTCCTCTCTAATGGTGGATATTAGGAATGGGTCCATGATGGGTTTTCCATAATGCACAAGACCGTGGTCAAATATTTCTTATGGATCAAAACTTATATATTCATCAAAATAACTTAATTTCACACAAATCACTCCATTTTCCCCCTCACATATGATATTATGAATATTGCACGGTGTATCACCCTCTTGGAAAGATAATGAACATGATGATGAGGAAAAAATAGGAATGCCCCCAACCAATTGACAACCCTCATGGATTACAAAAACAATATCCATTTTGAATTTCACTTTGTCTTGAATGAAATGATCTTCAAGTAAATTTAACATTTTCCCATTGTTTGAGTCATCATTAAAGATGTTTTCTTCATAAAAAGGAAAATAAAAACTCTTGTATTAACTCATCGAGACTTCATGATAATCTTCACGTATCACTTGTTTGTCACCCCATTGAAGTAAATCATGCCCATGATTTACTTCATCTTCCTATGAATAACATTTTCCTAGAATCAAAGAGAAACAAATACTATGAAAATCAAGTTCCAACCTATCATTTGGGTGTTCTTTGACCAGTTTTGGTACATCCAAGGATTCCTCCATCATCAGTGTATACGACCCATAGTTTGTTCTTACATATAGGATATACAATTTTCCAAGAAAAAAGAACACAAATACTTTATATTATCGAAAGGATTGTGAGAAACCAACACACTTAAACAGATATAGTAGAGTGAACTCCATTACTATATAATATTATTGCAACGTATAATAGACCAAGAGACATGAATGTAGTTACTGGAGGCAACAATGTTGAGTTTAGGCCACATTTGAATCGAAACCTTTATAACTAGGTTTCAACACTAAGTACTTGACCTTTCGATCATATTATAATATCTATTTTTTTGCTTTCGCTGAGATCATAACATATGACGGATTTAGTTGAATTATTCCTCCAAGGTTCCTAAAAAAATATTTACCCAAAACCATCCCATAAGCTACAAGAATATCGACCAAAAAGATATTTATTTTCAATTTCTTCCTAGGATAGGCAGCTAGGGAAACCTAAACATCTTTGATTTGGGCAAAAAAGGGACTTCTTTGGTTTCCATAGTGAATTTTTCTCTAGCTCTCTTGAAAAGTGTCAAACTAAGGGCATGAGAAACTTTGCTTGATGTTACATTATCACAGGCTCCAAAGTTAATGATGTAATTGTTGATTTTATAGCCGCCAATGAATAGTGAAACATAGAATGGATCAAATCTTCTAGAGGTGGATACTGATGAAGCCATGAGATTATTAGAAGATGATATATTAGGAGTAGTCACAATATTCTTTGTGGGGGGATTGGAAACAATTTAGATATTACCTTTGAGTAATTTGAAAAACCTATCTAGTTGATTTGGGTTGGCTTGCAAGTATTCAACCTCAAAAATTTAGATCTTGGACCTTTTACATGATCAATGGCATTGATGGCTGGGAAAGAGGTAGGAGTAGAAACTTCAGTATTTGAATGAGTTTGGGCATTGGTCTGAAAGATTCTAGTTATTAAAATACTTGAATAAGAATAAATGGATGACACAATTAACTTCTTCATTAGTGGTTTGTATTCGAGTTGACATGGTTGAGATGTCCATCTATGAATGATGGTTGGTGTTATTTTTGGGGCTTCAATTTCTTCTGTTTTCCTCTTATCTTGTTCTATTTCCTTTTTTTGAGATTTTTTTAGGACAATATAAGAGTGATAATCATCATTATAATTGACACCAATAGATTCATATTCCAAATACCCAACATGGGAGTTGTCATTTGGTTCCTCAATCTCAAGTTCTGAAAAAACTAGAAAGTTCTGACGAGGAGATTTAATTACCAAGCATTATTGAGGGGGTGACAAGTGGTTCCAATTGTTTTTATGGTTCTTGAATTTTATTCATGGTACGTCCTTGTAGAAATTTGTTGGTACACTTTAATATACCTTATACTTAAAGAAATAATTCTATTTTCCAATTTCTTAACCATAGGGTGTATAGTACATTGATTTTAGATTTGAACCTTCTCCTTTCCATATTCCATTTTCAAGTTTACATCAAACATTAGATCATCTTCAACTTCAATGTCTAATGATTCGAATACATATAAGTCTTGTGCTTGTGATCTTCTTAGGATAAAACTGACTTCTGAGAGCTGAGCATTAAGGAAGAAGCACCTTGGATTGTTTTCCATGGGCATGGTTGCTTACGGTATCCTATGCAAAATTTTGTTAAAATTGGAAACATGCTCTCTCATAGGTTCATGCACCTTCTTCATTTGAGTCAATTGCGCCATGAGGGCATGAGAATATTCTACTGATTTATATATTTCTTCAAACTTTGTCTTTATGGTAGCCGAAATGATGATGGAATGATATGGTAGATGATAAAACCATTCAAATGATACATCTTGGAGTATTTTTATGAATAATATGAAAGATACATATTTATGTTTAACACCTAAAACCCCACATGTAACAAAGAAGGCTACAACATGTTCATTTGGGTGTTTTTTTCCATCACCTCTATACTTTGGAAAAAAATTCCTCAAACCCCTCAGAAGTTCATGTAAGGGTCTAGCGAGAAAAAATGGACCTATGTCTAGTCCCCACGATACTGCACTGCCATTGTTAGAAATACCACAAGTACACAATATAATAATGTTTTTAAAATAAGATTAGAGAACTAAAAATCATTAGAAATGTGAACTATAACTCTTTATCTTTCAAATATTCTTTATAGGTTGTATGCAAAGCATAAACATTCCCCAGTGGAGTCACCAAAATCTATTGGTAAATGATTTTTTCACATGTAGAACAAGGTGCTCTACTGACAATGTGAGTGAGATAAAATCCCTCCTCTATTGTGAGGGGAGGTGTCCTATATTAAAATTCAAAATGAGTAAGATGGAATATGTACTATATTTACACTAACTTGCATGGGTAGGGATTCACTCCCAGGAAAGGAATATAAACTGGAGAGAGAGAGAGAGAGAGAGAGAGAGAGAGAGAGAGAGAGAGAGAGAGAGAGAGAGAACAATTATCATTCTAATTTGCAAGTGGATTACTTGATATAAAAAATATTTCTGTTAAAATTCTACATGCATGAAAGGAGTGAAGAAGGATAAAAAATGACATGGGAAAATACTTATTGCCAAAGAAACCATGACAAAATGTTAAGTAAATATCTTTAATTTCTTCGCGAAGATGAACAAAAAGTATCATAAATTTTTCCTCTCATATGAGATCTTATACAAAATTATTGGCACCACAAAGTTTGGATAAAAATACTTCCAAGTCTATAACAATTTGAATCCCTCCTATAAATGGTAAAAATGCCTTTTTATAATCACCTAGATAACACAAAGTCTCTCCACATATCCCCGAAGAATTCTCATATGAAAATATCTCAAAGTAGCCTCTCCAAGTAAAAATCTCCAACAAGTAAAAGTCCATTTACAATGATTTGTTAACAAATATTTATAGGTAAAGAATCCCTATCTTACAACAATATATATGGAAGAAAGAGTTAAATTTACTAATAATATAAACTCTCTCTTTAAAAAAGTCTATTTACACATCCATAGAGATAAGAATTGAATTCTAATTTTACATAAGAACTGAAAAAGTCAATTTGCAATAAGTGAAATGGAATGTGTAATTTTACATGATAAAAATAAAAGGTATTGGAATTACATACTCAACCCGATCTAACTTATTATAAAACACAATTATTCCATTTACAAGTATTTACCATAGCCTTCATTCATATAAACAATGTTTAATTTTCCTATTAAGATCCTTCCCTTTGAATTTGTGACCTTTTGTACAGACGCAATCCCCTTGAACAATTATATCTTTTATTTTTTTATTTTGAGAGTATGGGTCTATGGGTGATAACCCCTAACAGGGTCGAGTGACAACACATTCATGGGGTCTAGGGATAAATCCCCAGGTGTGCTCCCTGTACTAGTATAGGGTGAGGTTGATGGGTAGTTCCCCTAAATCCAAGCATGAATTGAGCTTCTTGTGGCCTTTAGAACACCTTGATTTTCTTCATCTTCGTGCCCAAAAATTATAATTCAGGATTTGAAGCAAATAATATTCATTTTGAGAAAACATACATGTCCAAACACCTGGCAGGGTTTTGAACTGTATTTTCATGTGAAAAGTTTGCCTGGTTTTTTTTGGTCTTGTTGAGAAGGTTGAAAAGTCTGATCAAGACCAATCAAACTTTTGGCCTTGTCAGACAAGATCAAAAGTTTGATCATCACCGATCAAACTTTTGGATTTGGTGGATAAGGTTGAAAGTATGATTTTCATTTGCCATACTATTGGCCTTATCAGATAAGATAAAAAATTTGATCAAGATCGATCATACTTTTGGCCTTGTTAAACAATGTCCTAAGTCTTATTTTCTTCTATCATAATAATATCCTTATCAAACAAGGTCGAAAGTCTGATTTTGATCTGTCGGACTTTTGGCCTTATATAAAATCTCAAAATTTTGATAAAGACCAATCAAACTTTTGGCCTTGTTGGACAAGGTTGAAAGTCTAATTTCCATCTATAAGACTTTTGGCCTTGTCAGATAAGGTTGAAAACTTGATTTCATCGATCATACTTTTGGTCTTGTTGGACAAGGTAAAAAGTCCAATCTGCATTGGATTGGACATTTGGCCTTGTCAAATAAGGTCAAAATCCTAGTTTTAATAGGTTAGACTTTTTACCTTGTTAGACAAGGTCAAAATTTTGATTTACAGTGGATCATACTTTTGGAGTTGAAAACCAACTTTACAAAATTGTTAAAAAAGCTCGATTTTTTGATTTCAAAGGGTTTCAACACACTTGAGCAATATTAATGGAATTTAATCACTTTTCTGATTTACAAAGGGTTTTAACACAGTTGAGAAATTAAGGATAACATGTTATTGATGACAACTTAATCAATCCTTTATACACTCTCTGAGGCCTCATAAGACTTATAAGGGAATTTCTAATCATCTCCTCTATTTTCCTTATTGGGGGAGTCGAAGAAGACGTCACACAAATTCTATTGGTCCATATTGGGAGCACTAACGGAAGAGTAAAGTAGTTTCCTCCACCTAGAAATGAAGTGATTAGTACACTCATTTGGTTCTTGTTTGATATGTAAGAACTCTATTATACCACTCCTAAGAATATTGTTCATGTCAAAAGCCTTAAAATTTTGACTATGAGTTATCATAAGAAATGGATAGAGGATTCTAAAGGTACCAATCAAACATGATTCCTTTAAGGTTATTAGGAATTGTTTTTACAACTACTCCATCATAAGGGAAAATCTCTCAAATCACAATTGCATAGGATTAGATGTGATTGTTGGGATCTCTTTCCCCATTATGCTTAGGAAGGTGGAGAAAGGAGTGAGGTAGGATGGTTGTACATATGACATAGTTAAGGGGTTCCATAAGGTATTCAACACATGTCCCTATCACATTGATTTTTTTAAGGTAAAACCTATATTAGGTTAGTTTATCATTGTAATTCATTTTTACTGTTTACCATAGGTAGATAGTTTTTACTAAATTAATGTGGTAATTAGTGGTTAGTTGGGTAAATGTTTTATAACAATATTTGACATTATATTCATTCACGTGCATGTACAACATACAGGTTGTTTTGTAACCATAGCCATGTAATCTAGTTTTTCTCATATTAATCAGGCATCCTCCTTGTTTTCTCACCACATTTGGTATCAAAGCACGTTAGGAGATTGTACATTCAAAAAAAAGTTGTAGGACGAGAGAAGAAGAGTGTGAGAAGTTTTGGAGAATAAAATTTCCCATTTGGAGAGCATGTGCAGCCTCCATCAACTTCCTAACCCCACCCTACATCTCCACACTCTGCAATTTTCATTTTTAGCAGTTTGTAAAAATTTATTGTGCACTGGGAAAGAAGTCCCTAGGCATTGCCTCCTGCACCAGGTTGCTCTGCGGTAAATTATAGATTGGAAAAATATTTTTTTCCCAATATGTTTTTTCCCTCTAAATTTACAGGAACTTTTGTCTACAACTAAATCTACATGTACCACTAAGTGTAGCAATTTGTGCTTATTGTAGTTAGAGGACATGTTTGCATTGAACAAAATTTTGTGAATCAAGCTCATAGGTGAGGTGTGTAACAGAGTGAGCCAGTTGGGGTAAATATAAACCGAGCCAACATTGAAAAGTATTGACACCGATCTCACATCTACCCTTGTTCACACACTGACTGAGCCATTCTACATTTGCATTGTGTCATGTTGTTTGGCACTGAGTCAACAAGCAATCCAATCTTGTATTCAAGTGTATCGCACTGGCTGAGTTAACCAAGGTTTTAAATCATAGATCCAAGGTGCTGAGTTGGTAAGAGAGCCAATGATCCCTACATAGAAAATAAACAAGGATGATCCCTTACTCCAAGTGGCAAGCTCCCATACATTTAAAACAACCTTGATCTGAGCTCTCACCATCTACCATGCCAAGTTGTGTGTGAGCTCATCCAAGAAACTGAGCTTTGCGAGTAAAATCTGCAATAACAAAAAGTGGCCAAACAAAAACATTCCAAAGTGAATCAAAAGCAATAAGAGGTATTCACAAGCGGTTGTTCAGGGAAAACCTAAAACTAGATTGTTTAACACTGCGCCACATGACCCTCCTTCTTATAGCCACGTAACTATGGATTGTTAGTCTATTTTGAAAAACTATTTAAATATGATTTCTTGATTTACAAATTCAATGTGCTACTCGCACTTTTGTGGATAGTTAAAAGTGGGTAAGACATTGGGTGATAACAGGTTACAATCTCAAATCCCCTCAACTACTTTTCTTAAAAATTTAGGAAAACCGTCAATTTTAGTAGCGTCAACCTCTTTAACCTACTTAGTTGTCACTAAACCCCCCTCCAAATTTAGTGGTGAAAATACTATTTGGGTCAATTTTTTTCTTCCGCATTTCTTAAAAATTAATTTTGAGTCACTTTTGTAAAAGGAGGGGTTCCCAAAAGGGTTGTTTTTAGCTAATTTTCTCGTTTTTCACATTTTGAGCTTTGAAGGCCACCAAAGCCCCCAAAACAAAATTTTTTACTTGTCATTAAAATTTTCTACACAAGCGGTTGCAATCAAATTTTGGATGGAGAGGAAATTGACCTTAGAGGATGTTCATGGGATTTTGGGGTTATTGATTGGCAGCACCTACATGTATTTTGATCTTACACCTAATGACACAGATTAGAGAGCATTGTCCATGTGAGCTACTAGGAGAAAAACCTCTGGTAAGTGCATGTTGTGTGTTTGACTCAACGTAGTGAAGGCAACAAGGATTCCAGATATCTAGAAGGTAGTCATGGAGATCGTGGTGGCATGTAAAGTGTTTCACAAGGATGATGGAGCTATCCCATTATTCTTGATAGTAATGTGTAGATATGTAGTTGATCATGGGGTACTGATAAACGGGGCACCACCATAGGGGTGAAATTAGTTCATTGTTGTATAGGGTTCAACGTATATGCCAGAGGGTCATGGGACCCATTATTTTACTGAAACCTTGGATATATGAGTGGTTCCCAATGCACAGGATAACAGGGAAACCACAGGTAGTAGCAGTAGATTCCTCATGAGTACTTCAGTGGGTGCACATGGGTTGAAAATGAGAGAAATTTGGGTATATTGAGTCATTTGAATAGGTGGGTCCAGATGATGTGGTATGACAATTCCTACATAGGGAGCACAGATCGGTGGCCCAGCTAGACCAGAGTGGAGTACCTAGAGGCCATGACATAGGTGACTATGAGACTATCTGTATTAGGTAAAGAGACATGTGGTGGATAGAGTAATGCGATTAGTTTATATGGAAAACCGACATCAGTTGTGATACCACCATTGCCACCCTACCATTGTTGTCATATTAGAGAGGCTTAATGAGAAGAGGTATGAGTTCTAGCATTATTACTTTGTAGTGTATGCGGCAAGTGGGTGTACCAATGCGGTAGGGACAACATGGATGCATGGTAGGGATGCTCAAGGACATACCTTGGATAATAATGGATAATGATTTAGAGGAGGGATCTGATGAGAGGATCGACAAATATAGGGACCACAGGTTGGGGCAGGTCCCAATACAACAAAAGAGGGATTCTAGATATCCAATACCTTAGCTTGAGAGAGACACAAGAAGCAGCAGCCAGGATGGCAAATTTTTTGATGCCATTTAGAAGTTTAGATGGATGTACGCATTTGATAAATATGTCCATAGACTACAATAGAGAGATGGGGATAATACTAGTTCCCTGCAACAGTAGGTGGGCACAATATATACGAGCTAGATACCTCATCATGACAATGAGGTAGAGGAGGTATTGGGTGGATGAGGAGACATGGTAAGACCATCATGGAGAGAGCTGGGTAATCCAGGTATGGGTGATATAATGTTAGTTAGATGCTTTTTTAATAGATGTATATGATATTACTAGTGATGATATGTCTATGGTTTTGGTTTTTTAAAGAAGATGATAGAGGAGTGGATACTCGTACTGATTGAGTGCACCCACCATGATATCCTGGACCCCATGTTGGATGTTTAGGATACTATAATGATGGTGGATCAAATAACACCATCAGACAGGGGACTCTTTGCAGGTCATTTTTGATTTAGTGGGTGAGGCATCTAGGACATTAAGGAGATATAGAGATGTGCATAGGCACAAGACATCCGTTGAGAGTCATAGATGTGATGCTACATAGTCTACTACATGCATAGGGATCCCTGGTACAGAGAGCATGCATAACTCGCCTAGACAGATTCCTAGAGAGTTGCAACACATAAATTACTTCACTAGAGATACAAGCTAGTGCAAGGGCACAAGAAGAGGCCTTCGGAGCTTCGATCTAGGGTGGCATCCTTGTCTAGCTCACATAATAAGAGAAGATATCATGACCCCATCGACACAAAGCATCTAGAGAACCCCCATAGGGGGTGAGAGGTGTTTGCTTGAGTTCATACGATGGGCCATGGGCCATTTTTTATGATTTTTGTTCAATGTATATAAAACTAATTCGATATATATATATATATATATATATATATATATAATTTTTGATGATATTTGGGTATTTGGTGATGTGATGATTTACTTATAATTTTCTTGATTTTCTCTTTGTATGTATGTGATAAAACCATGGCACTTAGAAACAATTATATTGAGATAGATAGGAAAACCTAACGAGAAGGGGATTGATAAGATATCCCAACACACACAATGTGATAAAATCTAAGAAAAGGCAGATCAATGGCCATGACATGAAATGATAGGATGTCAAGGTGCGAATGGCTGAGGAATCCAAGTGAGAGTGAACAACCCAAGCAAGGATGTGACAAGCTATTGGAGGTAGTGTGATAAACCAAAGTGGGGAATTGAGAGCCCAAATTAAGCGAAAAATATATTTGTGTAAAAACCAATAGGGGACCGAGAGCCTAACTAAACATGAGGGATCATGCTAATGAAAAATAGGATGTGATTAAGATACTTGTAGATAAATAGCTATGAGGGAAAAAAAATCATAGTATATCAGTGACAATATCATCAACCTGATGTAGAATGTGGCTTCAAGTCACATGGGTCATGTGGTATTTGATAAAATGTCTGTGTAATAGCCACCTGTCAATGTACTTTATGATCTATGTGGCGAATAAGGTATCATCAATTTGAGTCCTCCAACCGAGTGAGGATGTTACACAAAATCTCATTGAGAGTGAGGTGCAAGGATCAGGGAGAGGTGGAGGCCCATGTATAGGATGTGGTCTAGGTAGTTTTGGGGAAGGTGGGTGGCTCTGAGAGGAATCAGCCCTACACTTCCAAGTGCATGAAGCGAGTTTTGAGGGATGAGACACTTGCTACTCAAAACCTGACAGTTGACATCGGTATGCATGTAATACCCATGATAAGAATAAAATAAAGGATTTGAAGCAAAATGTTGGTATCCCTCTTGGCTTGGTGATGTTTGAACTTAGCTTCAAGCTTCTTCATGTGGTGTCTATAGGCTCTACAATCAGAAACATCATTCCTTTGAGCCTCATGCCACGTGCAATATGAATTGGGTGTAGAAGAATCAAGATCCATAAGGGAAAGAGATAGTGGAAGAGGTTTCATAAACTGTATAGGGCTAGTGGGGATGTTTGACTAAGGGTACCAACATAATGGGTGAGGATGGTGTTGATGGAGAAATGTGTTGCTTAATCATCAAGGCACAATAAATAGGATAAACATCCATAAGATCATTGGATTCATAGTCAAATTCATCTGACATCA
This sequence comes from Taxus chinensis, assembly GCA_019776745.2. NCBI lineage: Eukaryota > Viridiplantae > Streptophyta > Pinopsida > Cupressales > Taxaceae > Taxus > Taxus chinensis. Next base: position 543,348,701 of record CM034151.1, on the reverse strand, counting down.
TTCTTCTATCAAGGAGAATGTGTTAGATATATCTATGGTAGTATGTGAGAAGCAAAACTGGTGGAACAATATGACACTCATACACTGGTGGGGAAGAATTGTTGATTGTGTTTAGAGGTTCCTGCTTATACTAGGATAACATTAACGTCATGAGTAAGTTTGGGACGAAGGGTTTCTTGGTAATATATGACTTCCCGGTCATGAATCTGGGCATAACTGGTTAGATAGGGGTCATCTAGAGTATAGCCATCATTCATAAACTGACATGGAAGCATCCTACCAGTACAAGATTCAACTATTTTTTCGAGTTGTGACCATATGCTCTCGTGGGGGATGCGGAGTTTGTGAGATAACTAACGAAATTGAAGGCTCCTTCTTATGAGCCTGTCAATAAGGAAAGAGATAGTTGATATATGATGAGATCGGGAAGATCAAAGTTATTGATTCTAAGGGTGATTTCATCATGATCATCATCATTTGATTCTAAGAGATTGAGGGGATGTGTACCCGAACCAACTCAAGATGGAAAAACATTCTGCATGAAGAGTATCTATGGGGTAATTGAAGCGCTGATATTCTTGAAAGGTGATTGGTGATAATTCCTCAAGCATGGGGAGCTTATATGTCCCCTTTTTTCTAAAGTGTATCATAGTTCCAAGGGTTAGTGTGCCCTAAAATCTTATAAATAGTCTCCTTGGTGAGTGAACGTCATACATTGGCATGCAAAAGAAGCAATGATGCACATACGATGATTTTGAGGTTACACCATAGGAAAATGTTATAAGATAAGGGGAAAATTGAATATCATGAATTTGAAGCAAAAATTCCTAGGGGGAATGGTGACAGTGTAACCAAATACACCCCATCAGAGGAATCTAGTCTGGCATTCATATCCTTGACAAGTAGTTTGTGTGGATTTTAGGCTATGTCGATAGAGTAACTGAGGGTCTTGATGAAATTATAAGGAGGCCACACACGTGCATTTCTCCCTCATCAATGGGAGATCACACTTAACCATGGTCTAACCAATCTGAACTAAGATGAAGAGTAACAACATATCAATCTACACGAAGCAAGATCACATATGGAATCATGGAAGCTATGGGGAAACAGATTGTAAGAATGAGTATCTATGGTAAGGTCAGTACATAACATGAGAGTTCCTCACACTTTAGGTGAATAATTTATTCCTAAGCCATGTAATTTAGGACTCTACCTCAAAGAGGGATGAAAAGAGATATTCATGTTCAAACAATGCATAGTCATTAGACACTCACGATGGTGAGGTGACATGCGCACGTGAGCTCTAAGAAGGAAATTAGACCAAAAATTTGGGACAAGTGATGTGAGAGGATCCCGTTCATCATGAATGGAATTTGTAGTAGGCTGAGAGTGTCGATGAGTCCTAAAAAATAGATCCGAGAAGGAGCAAGGGACAATTAAAAAGAATTCTAAAGCTGATTTTTGTTCAATTCCTACACCATCTAGCTCTGGAAATTTGGTACTTGCACATGGGCTGATGATGTCTGTAGATAGGGGATATGCCAAAACATAGGTTTAATTGACCCTGTAGGAAAGTTTCCATAGGGGTCGATGGTGTTTGGAGGAAGTAGATTTTTTTACTTAGGGTAACTTGATTCTGAGGTACATAATGATAGATGACCATGTGAGTTCTAGGTTGGAATGATACAAGATATTATGGTTCCAAATAATCTATGACATGTTTTACATCGTTGATTACCACCATATTTACTAGGGGGTAATCTGAGATTTGTTTTTTTATTGGAAATTAAATTTACCTGATTTTGTAAGTGTTTTTGTATTTAGTTGCATACCTAACATGTAAACAATCATCTCCTTTTTTCGTCTTACAAAATTTATTTTCCCCTCCATTTACAATTTTATTTTTATAGACCTTTCCTACATGCTTGTTTATGGTATCTACTTTGATACCAATGTTTCCTCTCCCAAGTCATCAACTACATATCTTGCACATATATGCAATAGAAGGTTTGGTTTATTTCTCATTATTAACTTGTTCAATGAATGAAAATTTTGAAACCAATTCAATCATTAAATTATTTGACATGTCCCAATCACATGACAATTTTTTGTTTCTTTGATAATTTTGACTATTGTCATTACCTTGTGTGAATTAATTATTGATGCTCTCACTACTACTCCTATTTTCATTGATAATTCCATCCACGATCTCTTTAGAATATTTCTCTAGAGTATTCTCCACATCCTAACATGAAATTATGGTTGGAAAAGTAACAATTATTGGGTTCATCCAAACTTTCATGTAAAAGTTATAAAAAACTAGGTACTAAAAATAACATGTTTGATTAACTAGTTTTTTTTTTGTTTTGATATATTTTTGCTTTTATTATTAAAATTTTATTTTTCATTAAAATTCATCTTTTGAGTTGTGATTTTAGTATAATACTATTATGTATTTCTTTTTGAATAATAAATAATATAATAGGATCTTTTATGTTCAATAATTTTTATATTGTCTTATTGTATGTTTTCAAATTAATGTACTTTTGGATTCATCATTTGGTATCATAAGAGGTTCATCTGTGGGAAGAAATAAATAAAGATAATATTGTTGCTGAATTTTTTATGTGATTGAAATTTTATTTTGAATTAAAAAATCTATTTTCAAGAATATGTTTAAGAAAGACGTCAAAAGGAAGAGGAGGATATGCATGATATGAATAGGATGATTATGATTATGGATAAGACATGTTTGAATAGATTACCATAATCATTACATGTCTAAGGCAAAGGCATCTTGAAGATGACATGGATAAAGAAAGAGAGAAATAAGAAAGGAAAATGATAGATGGAGAAAGATTGCATGAAGAATAAATTCATCAAGTGGTGTAAGAACAAGAGGATCCAAAATCATTCAAAGAAAGGATGGTTATGGTGTTAAAAGGAAATAATTAAGGAATAAAGGTTGAACTTTTAGAATATAGGGTTATTATAAAACTATATGATCTTATGGAATGGCTACAAAATATGGATAATATTTTTGAGAATATGGTGAAGGAAAAGAATATGAAATTTTAACGTACAAAATCGAAGGATCATGCTATGATACAATGAAATTATTTATATAAATAAATGCAAATGAATGCTAATAAAAAATAACAAGACCTGGAATAAGATGGAGAAGAAGTTGAGATCTAAATTCCTCACTGTGAATTATGTACAAACACTCTACAGAAGATTTTAGAACATGAGGAAAAAGAGTAAAGTTTTCATGACTACACAGATGTATTATACAAATTTCTATTCAAGTGGAGCATGATAAAACATAGGAACATATGACTGCACAAGGTATATAAATTGTTTAATGTTTTCTATTAAATCTTAGTTAAGGATTCATAGAATTAATATCATCAAATATTCATGTCAACTTTCTTTGAAGGCATAAGTAGGTAGATATTTCAAATATCATATGGGTTAAAGAGGGGACCATTGTCTCCATTAAAGATATGAGGTGGATTTAATCCCATAATGGGGTAGAGAAACAAGAAGATACAAGAAAAGTGTTTCATTATTAGTAAAAAGGAATATGATTTATGAGAGGAAAAGGTTACAGTGATCGTAAACAATGGAAATCTCCAAAAAAATCCTTATATTTTCTATAAATGTGGTGAATAAGGGAAAAATAATTTTATTGTATATATTATTATGCATAATAAAGGAGGCAAGGGGGTCAACTAAGACTAAATTCATTAGAGGTTGAGGAACAATCCAGAAGTTACAAAGATGTAGGAGAGAACCTTATGATGAGAATAACAATTTCTCTAATGAAATAGCAAGTGCATGATAGTAATAATTGTGACTCGTGATTGTATAAAAATATTTATAAAAAAATATGCACTTCATGAGGCAAGGAATGTAAGGTTATTATTGATCACGGGGGGTTCACTTAGTAAAAGTATGGTATAGCATGTTCGTTCAAATGGTATTAAAGAAAACCCTTAATGCAAGTTTACCTCTAATTATTCCGTTGATAATACCCCCTCCCATTATATTATTATAATAAAAACACCCCCTTTTTTTTCCATGTACCTTCCTTACCCATTTTTCCACTACAATTCTATTTACCCCATTTTTATTTTTACCCTAATATATCAAATAGAAAAAACATATCATGTTTCTCACTCATTTATTATTTTCTTAGTACACATTTTCTCTTGGAAGAGAGTTTGAATCCATTCAAGAAATTTACCAATAACCTTATATATGTTAAGCTTTAATCATTTATCAATAGTTCTTGAAATAATTAAAATGGTGAAATAATATCACTTGTGTTGAAAAGCATACTCAATCCTAGTTTTCTACTATATCATTATTATTTTTCTTAAGAATCTCTTAATTGATATTACCTTATTCAAAAGAGATTTTAATTTAATTTTATGACCACACTCCTTTTACAATTTAAAGGTATTTAATTTTAAAAACTAGAGTTCAAATGTTTTAGTTTTATATTATAATTAAACCAACATATCCTTTGGCCAATCTCTCTAACCTACACCCAATACCTGATTCAAAATATTATTAAACTAAACCCTTTCACCTCCTCATGTCTACTGGTATATTGACTTTGGTTTTATCAATTTTGATTACCTAAATATGAATGAACGTTCTAAAATATTCCCTAGCTAATGAATTGCACGTGCTTCATCTTCACCTTTTTATCTTCTTTTTAAGATACATGCGACATATCTTTCATCATCATGTTCCCTCTCAAGGAGGCATTATCATATTCATTTTCAATTAATCGATCAATTAATGTTTGTACTCAAATGAAAAATAAAATTCTAAGGATGCCATCATCGATCACTCAATTAAATACTCTTTATACTCAAATGACATATTTTTTTAGAAGACCTTATTCCTCAATCATCTCACCAAATAATCAATCAATTTCTTTATGTACTAAAAAGATATATTTTTGTTCAAATTTTTTCTTTTGAGAAGACATTTTCCTCAGTCAATCATCCCACCAACCATGCCACTAGGGGCATCACTTTTTGGAATATTCATGCCTTTTGAAATGAATTTCTTTATCCCTTCATAAAACCCGTTGAAATGGCTCATTGATAAATATTTCTAAGTGTCATCTATCTTGTGAAATCAACTCATCAATCCCTTCACATGAACCACATAATTGGTCCATTGATCAACATTTCCAAGTCCCTGCCTATTTTCTAATAAGGCTTGAGTCCATAGGGGCATCTCCTTCCATTCGTATATTGTACTCTACTTTTTTTTGGTGCATGGAGAATGTGTACTATATCCCATAGGAAATCTAACAAGGGTAAAATGTATACACCATAATTTTATCATCCCCACCTAGATTACATGATAGATGTATTTGCATACTATCTCAATTCCTATAAAAATATTGATGAATAGAGTGGATACTATCAAATGTTGAATTTGAGCTAATCATCATTATCATCTAATCGAATCCTACTCATCATCCCATCCATGGATTATGTTGCCACATGTGGATCCTCCATTATCCTTCATGATCTCCCACTACCAATATAAAGTAATTGCATTTAACCATCCATAACCATCATCATTTATCAAAAGTGTTTTTCTATCGGTCATCAATGACCGGCATCCTTCAGGCTATGGATTTTACTATTCATCACTTACGCTTCACTATTATTCTAGTTACTTCATGTAACCATAATATTCCATTATCCCTAAAAGGGAATTAGATTAACTATTCCACTAATATTATCCCAAAAAAATCATGTAAATAGACCTTGTCATCTCCAATGGCTAAGTGGCATCTCATAAATGTAGGATTATCATGCCTAATATATCTTAGCATGAAATCTAGGGTTTAAAAGTTATCAATCCAGAATGTTCAACTCACACATTTTAATGGCATTATTGTGAGAATACATTTTGATGTGAGAGTATCCTACTTGAAATCATCCACATATCAATAATTATTTAGAGAATCCATAACAGTCAATGGGGGATCTACATCTCCATGAGGTGTGGGTGATTGTAACTCTTCATATGTTCAAATCTTGTGAAATATGTTGGATAGAGTCTAGATTAAGGCTTGTCCTCTTGGTGGATGTAGCCCACATTTTTTATAACCATTTTTATATGCTAACTGTTGATTAATGATCTCTTACTCAAGTATATTCTCCTTCTAAGCATGTAATTTTTACTTTCATACTTTAAGCAGGGATGGAAAATGTAGGTATGCATGATATATTAAAAATGTATCACTGGTGTGCTAACCCCATGACAACTTTGGATTTTCACCTAAAGCGTGACTTTTTCTTACATTCTGAACCTAGGTAACCAATCACCTATCTCATTCTTCCAGATGATTAATACTATATTATCAAGATCACACTCCTAAAGTTTATTACATGATATGTTGATATTCACTAAGCGCAAAGAAGATCATATAAGTACTCCCAAAATGCGTCATTCCTTGAAACTTACAGAAATCCCACGGATCTCTCATGTAAATGGGACCGTCCTACACTAGTGACCAAATTTATCCAAACGAGTTTGGTTTCAAATCTTATGGATTTTTCCCTTTAAAATATGGTGTAACAATACACTTTTAATGAGATACAATGAGTTTGTTCATTGGTTTTTTCATACTCCCATAGGTTGGACTTAATTTGAAAGGTAAGAAGTTTTCATTTTTTAGAAACCTTTATCATAAAGTTCATTACAAATATCAATAGTACCACAATTGGCACCAATAACATATTGGGAAATAGGAAAATAAATTGTGTGGTAAAGGAGAGCAACATAATGATTCCAATTTCTTAAGAAGAAGGTAACATATGTCCTTATTTTGATACTATCATATTTTATAAAGGTTTTTGAGGTGGATTGTGATGTTTCACATGTGAGTATTAGTGTAGTATTGAGTCGAGAACTAAGTTCAATAACATATACAGTGAGAATTTAAATGATGTAAGGAAAAATATTCTACATATAAAGTGTTCGAATTATGCCCATTGATGCAAGATAACTCAACCAATTAGAACATTTTAGGTTCTTCCCTTTCTTCTTTGCTAAGACTGTCCTAGCTTGCTTCTAGCCCTTCTAACCATAAAATCCTATAGCTCAGAAAAATCTAGAAGGAATCACAAGAAACTAAAAAAAAAGTTATGAATGCCCTTTTTCAATTTCATCATGCACACAAAATTTTAGGGCTCAATACCTTGTTCTTAACCTCCAAGTCTCTACTTCAATTTTGCAATTAGGTTTCTTTAAAACAATCTACAAGTTTGTCATGAACTATCAAGATTTACGTCTTATCAGAGCAATTTCTAGCTTTCTAACCCCAAAAATATATTAGAGGGAATGTAAAGATGTTTCCTTGCAAGTGTCAAGACTTGACTCAAATTTTAAGGTCTTCAAACCACATATCCACTTTAAACCTTAAGCAGGGTTTCTAAGAAACCCGAGTAGTGAGAAAAGATTATAAAACGAAAATTACTCTATCTCAAGACTTGAAATTTTCTTATAGGTTTTTTTAACCACCCTTCACCTTATTAAACCGACAGTAAACATTAGGATGTCAAGAAACTTCAAATTCAAACTAAAGACTCTCCTACTTAAGCGAGCAAATTAGTGTTACTGGTATCCTCAAGAGTAAGTTTAGAAGAAAACAAATTATATAATCAGTACATCTCCAATAAAATCTCTGAAGTGGTGCTCTTCAACCCTCTGCAGGTGATCAAACCAATACTTCATTCTTTCTAAGGGAAAAGATTCTTTAAACCACGCTTCTTATAATCTTATTAGTTTGGATAGGCGCCAGAACAAAGTTCTTAAGAAAATAAAATGTCAAGACTAAGTTTTTACACCTAAAATGCTTTGGAATCTTCTTATAACAATGCTTCCACCATCTAACATAAATTTTCAAAACATAGGTTTCACTCTTCTTAGAACAAATGATGCATTCAACAAGATTCTCATAAGTAAACAATCTCAACAGTCCTCTTCTCCATGAACAGGGATCCTATACTTCACAAATTTCATAGAACTTCTTAATATTGTGCTCATACAACGTTTTGTTAATGATTCAATGAACCAATAAATCACTTCCAAGGTAAAAAAAAATGCTTATTAGTTGATTTACTTGAGAGAATAGCTATATAAACAATCTTGCACAATTTTCCAAACAAACAACAAATTCTTATCTTATTTTTACTTGGTTTTCTTCATCCAAAACCCCCTATTACACAGAGTTCCCTTCATGAAAGATAATGATAACTAACTCCCTCAAGTTCTCCATCATTTTCTCACATATTTACTAAACCTAACTTTTTTTTGGAGTTATATCATGTTCAAAAACATAACAAAAAGGAGTATTTTTGCATTTTAAGAACACTTATTCCAAATTCACCCCGTAGGAATCACTAAACACATGAAATACACTTACTTCACCTATCCTAACCACCAAGACCTCATAACACCTATTTCACAAGCCTAAAATTTTCCATAACAAGTTTAAAATTTAAAATTTTCTCTTTGGGAGGGAAAATGCAAAACTAAGCTAAATTTAAATTCTTGAACACTTTATGACCTAGGAAAGCTTCTAATACCCTATGACCACATGCTCAAGATGATCCAAACTAAAAATTTTCTCTCCTAACTGACCCATGTTGATGCTCCTGCATCAAACTCCCAAGCTTAAAAGAAAGCATGAGCTCCAACTCATGTGTCTATATAACTGCTCCTTAAGGTGAGCAATGGATTCTTTATATGTTATTATGCTTCTTTTATATATTCCTTCTTACCTTGTTTGTTCTATGTCCTCGTGGATCCCATGATTTGTAGTCTAATATGGAATTTCCTTCAAATATGCATCTTTCCTTCTTGGTTTCAGTCTTCTCTTTTAAAATCTTCATGTCTTCTCTTGTTGTACCCGACAAACAAGAAACACAACTACAACTCCTTATTCAAGGTCCACTATGTTCTTCATCTTTTTATAACACTTTGCCTTAATGTTCTCATTATTGTCATTGCGTGAATAGACTACAAATTTCCCTTGTTCATCCTCCCTTTTTTGGATTTCTTGTGTCTACTCTCTTGTGTTCACACCCTTGTCAACTTGTCCTCGATCAGTCCTTAAACCTTCTTGTGTAAGTTCACTAAAATCTACATCATTTCTTTCCAAGAAAGGTATTGTTTTCATAGTTGTACCTTCATTCACTTCTCCTTAATCCATTTCTTCCAACAAATCTTGCAAAAGAACAATCATTTCTTTTATTTGGAATTGATCACCATATCTTTGTTCTTTATCATGCTCTAAATTTGAGGTGATAACACCCAACTCAGAATTGAATCCATTCTATTCATGTTTCTCCCACTCATTAGGTGAGTCATTTTCCACAATTTCAAGGAATTCATTCAAAGAAGAGTGAATATCAATAAGCAAACAAGTAAGTTTAGGGTCTTAAATGTTTACGTTGTTTTCATTCAAAGCATTCTTCTCCTTTTCATCCTCTTGTATCTTTTGCAACAACTCCTTTTCACCTAGCATCAAGACACTTGGGTTGACTTCCTTCTCTTTATCATCATTCAAAGACACTGGTGTATGACTCTTTCCATCCCTTTCTAAGGTGTAGGTATTATCTCTCCCATTTTCCATAGTGTTCTTGTCATATTGTTAAGGCCCACCTAAAAGCACATGACAAACATCCATAGGCATGATATCACAAAGTACTTCATCTTTATATCTTCCTATTTGAAACTCATCCATAATTTTCTAAGTCACAAGAACATGATGACCTTTTTGAAACCATGAAACCTTGTAGGGTGTTGGATACTTAATCCTCTTAAGGCCCTGTTTTTAAACCATCTCTAAGGAAACTAGATTATATGTACTACCTCAATATATAATAACTTTACAACACTTACCATAAGATTTGCAGATGGTCCTGAATAATGCTTTCCTCTGGGTTGGTTCCTTTTCCTTTGCTAGTTTGAGTAAGACTCTTCTAAACAACAATGAATCTCCTATCTCAGGTTCCTCTATTTATGTTGTTGAGCCCACACTATCCTCTTCATCAACTTGCACAATCTAATTTCTTGCTTCTCTTGTTCTATTGCCACTTTCTTGAGAGTTCTCTAGCCATTCATATGATCTATGACCAACATACTTGTTGCACTTGAAACACCTACCTGTAAACTCACTTATTCCTCTTTCATAGTTACCTCTTCCTCTTGAATAGCCAACTCTTGTAGCACCTTGCACTTGTGAACTAGTTGCTCTCTCACCTTGTTCTTTTTGGTTTTTTTCTTTGTTTCCTTGTTGTTCTATACCTTTGAAATTTGTACACTTGTACTCTCTAGTATGTTGCATCCTCCTTATATTCAGCTTGTCTTCTACCTTCAATGCATATGGAAACATTCTTCTAAACTTATAGGATTTACCAAGCTAATTTCATCGTGAATTTGATATTTCATCCCATTCAAGTACGGTGTTATCTTTTCAACATCTTCTTCCACATGTCTTGAACTGATTGTTAATTTATAGAACTCTTTAGTGTAGTCCTTAACACTCATTTCTTTTTGTTTCAAATTTTGAAATTTCCTGTATAGGTTTGTTTGATAGTCACTAGGTAGGAATTTAGCCTTTCGTTTTGCCACCATCCTTTCCCATGCCTTAATTCTTTTCTTACTTTTTTTTAATTTTCTCATCCTGTATGAATTACCACCATATGGTTGCAATTTCCTTCCAATCTTGGACAAGAAAACTTAACCTTTTGTTAATATGGCACATTCTCATATTCAAAGTACTTATCCAAAGAAGTGATCCAATCAATTAGTTCATCTCCATCAAGACTACTTGCATATGTAGGAATGTCCAACTTTGGCTTTGCTCCTTGGCCAATGATCACTTTTAGTGACTTTGTCTATTTCACTCTCTTCATGCTCCTCTATCTCTCCCTATGATGCAACTATTTGTCATTCATCTTCCCTGTCACTCACATCACTTGTCAACACTCCTCTTCTATGATTAGCCTCTATTGTTGTGAACCTTACATCAAAACTCCCTCTCATTTTTATCAACTCTTCGAGGATGACATCTCCAATTTTCATGCCTCCTCTCACTGCTCTTATGGGTGGAATTGTCACTTTTCTCTCTCACTTAACTTCTTAATCTTGTTTACTAGTATCCTCCTACTCTGATACTAGTAATGATGCAAGATAAATCAAGTAATTAGAACATTTTAGGTTCTTACCTTTCTTCTTTTCCAAGATTGTCATGTTTTGCTTCTAGCCCTTCTAACCATCAAATCCTATAGCTCAGACAAATTTAGAAGGAATCATAAGAACCTATAAACATTTATGAATACCCTTTCTCAAGTTCATCCCAAACACAAAAGTTTAGGGCTCAATACCTTGTTCTTAACCTCCAAGTCACTACTTCAATTTTACAATTAGGTCTCTTGAAAACAATCTACATATATGTCATAAACTATCAAGATGTATGTCTTATAAGAGCAATTTATAGCTTTCTAAGCCAATGAAATAAAATGTCAAGACTAAGTTTGTACACCTCAAATGTTTTGGAATCTTCTTATAACATTACTTCCACCATCTAACACAAATGTTCAAACAAAGGAGTCACTCTACTTAGAATAAAATATGCATTTAACAAGATTCTCATAAGAAAACATTCGCAATTGTCCTTTTCTCCATGAATTGGGCTCCTCTACTTCACAAAGTTCATAGAACTTCTTAATATTGTACTCATATAACATTTTTCTAATGATTCAACGAAGCAATAAATCACTTCAAAGGGAAAGAAAATACTTACCAGTTGATTTACTTGAGAGAATAGTTATATAAACAATCTTGCACTGTTTTCCAAACAAACAACAAAGTCTTATCTTATCTTTACTTGGTTTTCTTCATCCAAAAACCCATGTTACACAGAAATCCCTTTGTGAAAAAGAATGATAACTAACTCCCTCGAGTTTTCCATCCTTTTCTCACATATTTTCTAAACCTAACTTTTTTTGGAGTTATATCATGTTCAAAAACATAACAAAAAGAAGTATTTTTGCATTTTAAGAACAATTATTCCAAATTCACTCCTAAGAATCACTAAACACATGAAAGACACTTACTTCACGTATCCTAACCACCAAGACCTCATAACACCTGTTTCACAAGCTAAACTTGCCCATAACAAGTTTAAAATTTCAAATTTTCTCTTTGGGTGGAAAAATGCAAAACTAAGCTAAATTCAAATTCTTGAACACTTTATGACCTAGGAAAGCTTCTAATACCCTATGGCCACATGCTCAAGATGATCCAAACCAAAAAAATTCTCTTCTAACAGCCCCATGTTGATGCTCCTGCATCACCAATGTACAAACATTGAGACATTGGATATTTTATTTAATTCTTAAGGGGTTTATTATATTTAAAAACTATGAGGCCTTATAGTATATTAACACTCAAAAGAAATCAAATTTCAGTCATGAAAAGTGGGTATTTTTCTTGTAGGGCTATACTTTATTTTAAAGAATAAGTTAAGAAATCATAATCTAGTCATTGATTCTTTTAGTAGGCATGTGGCATTTTTAACTACTACAATGAGTGAAGTAGTTGGATTTGAGAATATCAAGAACTTGTATCATTTTGACCCATATTTTGGAAGTATTGTTGAAAAATGTTGATTTAACCTTAATTAGAAAGGATAATAAAAGTCTAATCTCTCTAATATAAGGTTGAAATATAGAAAGGATGTATATTCATATTACTAAATTAAACATTTATATAGATATCTGATATACATTAAATAGCAAGATGATTAATTAACTAGTGCACATATTAAATATAGTGAAATCAAAAGAAGATAGTGCACTTATCTTTCTGTGTACTTCGACGACTAATCTAGACTTGAAACTAAGAGATATAGGCAATACTGCTAATATAGTTGGTTTATCTCTAAAACTGGATGTTTGTTTTCCTTAGGACAACATTGGAAAGTAGGTATAAAAATTCCAGTCAATGTTATCCTCTTTCACATGGAATTTTCAAGATCTGAAAAACTAATATGTGACTATATAGCCTCTTGCAACTATTGATTGTATATCACTATCTGTGATCCTAGATTCGAAAGATGTGCACAATTTTTTGAAATTAGTCTTCTCTTATTAAGACATTAGATTCTTTAAATTCGTGTAAAAAGGTTATCCATTTGGATTGAAGGTAATTTTTGTTGCATCCATATCAATACCTTGAGAGGGATCAAACCCTGTGTAATTATCCCACTTATTAGAAGTGAATTTTTGCTCCTTTCATCCGAATGTATGTGTTGGTTTATAAAAATGTGTTCCCAAGAGCACCAATTGAGGATGTTCATCTCGAGAGAAATAATGGGAATCCATCCAAGGTGTGGGAGCTTAGCTCCTTGTGTCAGACCTCTAGATAAAATCGGGTCTTGTCCTAAATAATCTAATGTTATCATTAATATACTCTAATATACCACTTTTAAGGGAAAGTGAGGGAAAACCATGGAAGTAAACATGTTGATACACCAAAGGAGTTGGGGATCACTCTCTCTTTTCCTATTATAGACACAATGTATCAAAATCATTAAAACACCACACACACACACACAATATACCACAAATATTAACAAAGAGGCAAGACACAATAACACAACAATAAAGGGAAAATGTGAGCCAATTGATGGCGTCATACTCAGGTGTGTTGAACTTGAAAAGATTAAAAGAGTGTTCATGAAAAGATTAAAAGAGTGCTCCATAAATTTCACCAAGGATATTGTTGATACTATGATTTTTCTTGTCAAAAATGGGTCCTTCTGTTGATGTTCACAGTTGGAGTTGAATTTGTCAAGGTAATATTTCTTCTTCCTCACTAACACTTTATCCTGCGTAGACTTGCGAAATTTATCTATAACAAACATCTTTATTTCCTTGATATTGTTGGGACATTCATTCAGGTCAATATGTCATTTTCGCATCCACTTGTTAATTTCATTCATACAAGACTTATTTCGCTTCCACAATATCTCATTAAAGACCACCCTGGGCCATCTACTTTCCTCCATCTATGCAATTTTTTAGATATCTTAGGAGACCCACCATAGAAATGGCCTCAATTAGGACTTCCCTTGTTTTAGCTAAAAATTCTCATATAGGACCAATACTTTTAATTTGAACTTTCTTTTGATCACGTGTCTTTGAATTCCATATATTTGTTTGCATTTTGAGTCTGAAATGTTGTTGGCCCATAGTTTGCACCCATAAAGCACCACCAAAATTACTAAAAACCCAAAACGAGTTTGAATAGTTTTCCAATCACATTGCTCTGGATATATTTTATAGGGCATATAATGCTCTCCACCCTCCCAAAGATCTCGTATTGCTGCAAGTTTCCCAACAATGCTTGTTTTTGAAGTCAATCACAAGGTTTTTATGCTCAGTTATTTCTTATGAAATGCTTCTTTAAAAATAAAAATCAAGTTGGTTTATATTATTTCTTTTGGAGAAGATCATGATCTTTGTCTTACTAGTGTTGACTTTCATACCCACTTCTTTGTAAAAATTCTCAAGGGCATATAAGTGCTCGTGTAGCTCTTGAACGGACCTTGCAATCAAAACAAGGCCATCTGCATAAAAAAGAAGTCTTATCACATACTCTCCCAAAAAGACTTCATCTCAACCCTACAAATTCAGCCACTCTTTAAGTTTGTATATATATAAGCCAAAAAGGGTAGGGGATAGCGGGCATCCTTATTTAACTCCAATGTCACTTCTAAAACTCTTTGAAATGCCTACTTGAGTTCTAATTTTGACTCGCACCTCTTCATAGAGTCTATGAATAGATGCTCTAAATCATTTTGGAATACCAAACTCATTCATTTTGTAACATAGCTTATCCCTAGGGACTATGTCAAAAGCCTTTTTGAAGTCAACAAAAGAGCAATAGACTCCTCTATTTTACTCCATACTTTTTTGATGATGTGTCTCAAAGTAATTTCATGATCTATTGTTGAGTGTTTAGGTCTGAAACCTACTTTCCCTTTTTCTCTCTAACCTTTTTCTTCCCCCGACTTGCTGATTTTGTGCTCAACCATGTTGCCAAACAACTTTATAAACAAGGGATTGATCATGATAGTTATGTAGTTGGAAGGATTGTTGACATCTCCACTCTTAAAAAGAGGTATCACAAGGTTGGAAGTCCAGTCGATGGAAATCCACGTTGAATGATGTTGTTGAATATTTTCACAATGTGAGGAGCGAGGATTTTCGACCCCCATTTTAGCTACTCCGCTTGAAGCTCAACCAAGTCCTGAACCCAAGTTTTTAATGCTTTCATTAACCTCTTGCAAAGTGAATAACTTTGTTATCATGTTGACCAAAGGTGGGACCTCAACCCCCGCATCTTGCTCATATAATTGTTTTGCATATTCAAACCAATTAGTGGTTGTGATATTATTCTCTGTTTGTTTTTTGTTTATTTGTTGAAGTTCCCTCCAAAATAATTTTGGGCTCTTCTTCCCTAGGTAGATAAGCTCCTCTCCTTGTGCTCATAAACTCGCCTTGTTTGTTTTTATGATTTGCTTATACAACTTTGTGTTCTCCTTCTATGTGCCCGATTCTTTAAAAGATTTCCTTGCAGCTTTGCATCTTCATCAAACTAGTCACTAACCGGAAAATAATTTGTTTTCTTTTTATTATTTTTTGTTCTTTCACACCTCTCAAGTGCCCTTTGAATTATGTTCGATAACTCGTGGCTTTTGAGGCCTTGTAACCTTGTTTTCCCCTTCTATATTAATTGTCTTGACATTTCTTTGAAGATACCATATTTTTCTTGTGTTGAGAGAAGTCTTGCATTTGTTGGAGGTTGCTAACAAAATTAAGTTTTCATTGCATGTTGATTTTTTCCAACCAAGATACCATTATGCAAACCAAGATATGGCTTGATTTTATATCCCTAAAAGAATCATCATTCCCAACTTTTGTTATCCTTTCAATCAAACTTTCTGAAGAAATTGCATAATAAACAACACTTGCGCCATTGTAGGTTTTTGCATGTAAAATTTTCAGATTTCTTCCACCCACCCATACCATCGCAAATAAACAAATCAAATGTGCAACATAAAGTTAGCAACTCTTCACCAAAATGATTAATGTCTATGTTATCTTTTGAATACATTCCCACTGATAGTTTTCCTCTTCAATGAGCCATATAGGATTTGTAATCTTCCTTACTACACAACATGTTAGATTATTCATTTTTTGTCCTAGCATTGAAATACCCTAAAATAAGAACTTTCCCCTGTTGGGAATACACCGATATATCTTTTTTTAAATATGCATGTGGATCCTTTGATCCAAGCCATATTTATTTTAGGCTTTTGATCCTTGCGAAGCAAAATAATAAGCTACAATTCTAATGTGCCTTTCATTTTTTGATATTTTGAACCATATGTATTGTGCATTCGTGTCTTCTATTTCTAGTTGAATGTTCCTACCCTCTACTTCTCTTACTCGAACCATTATGTCGTTTAGCCCTCGACATTATCAACTACATTATTCCAAACCGCAAACTTCATATATCCTTCAAACGTAGGAGTCTTACATCCATCGTGCTCATGAGTTTCTGTGAGACATATTACATCTCTACCTTCTACCACAAGTCCTAACCCAGACTCCATCCCCCAAGGGTAGCCTCTACAATTCCAATAAACTAATTTTAAATATTCTTAGGGGGTGGCGGGTGGGGTGGGGCTACTTGCTATTTCCTTTGGTGTTAAAAACTCAAGGTAGAGTCCTCACATTTTTTTACCCACACTTTCTTTGTTGCACCCTTTGCTGCCATACCTTTTTTTGCTCTCTTTGCTGCCACCTTGTTGTGATGTTGCATTTTAATATACTAAATTGGCAATCACAACTTTTCCATTATATAACCATGCTCTTTTACCTGCATCCTTGATGCCCTAACTTTGTCCAATTCTCCCTCTCCTGTATAAGAATGAAAAGGAAGGATATGTAAAACGAGCCTTACCAGGGTGGGGAAATTTGTAATCAAATAGTATAAAAGACCATATCTCTAACAACTAATCTCAATTACTTGTTTTTAAAACAATCCATCACAAAGCCAATGAAGGTTATATTAATTTTATATCTATTGATATCTAATATCCTCCCAATTTTGCAAGGAACATATATCCTCCATAACTATTGCACTCAAAATACTACCCGAAATCAAATATCCATACACACAAGTGGAGATGTAGTCATTGTGTTTGAGCAAGTACGTTTCCACCACATTTGCACGACTCTTAGTATATGACCGTCCCTCTGACCTATCTTGAGCAGAATGAAGAGATCTCTTAATGACACGATCCCATCTGTAATTGAAAGCACTAGGGTCCAGAATGTATGTGAAATATCCTGTAGAAGTCTGAGTTCCATTTTGCCTCATCTCATCTAGAAGTCGAGGCCAGATTCAACACTACACCTGACAAAATAGATGCATGACTGTAAAATACTATAAACAAATCTTAGAATAAACATGACAGTAAAGATTGTGAAAAGGATGGCAACATCTATATCTAGAAAGAGAAAAACAAGCTTACAAATTTCTTTGCCAAGGCCCAACCCTCCAAACACAGAGATAAATGTTTTAAAGAAAGATATTTTCTAGCGGTTGTTTTATAGTGACCAAGAATTGTTTCACACAGGTTTTAAGGGATTTTTTGGGCATGCATGTCCATTGAAAAAACCTATCAGTTAATTACAGACAAGATAATTGGTGGTTACTACATGAATCGCAATCAAAATTTATCAAAATCCAAAATCAATCCACACATTAAGATTTTTATTTCACATTAAAGAACAGCCAAGCTAAAAAATTGTTTGCTTGGGAGAAAATTTAGAGATTTGTTGCAATTCCAAATACCCAAAACATTCCCAAGCACTGTTAATTCTTCTTTTGAAACTGCGTTATACCCAATTCAATATAATTTATTGTGCTTCCAAGCCCAAATACCATCTCCCAAATCCTCTTACATTTAGTTCAGAATTTCCAAAATAGTGTTTTCGTCTTAAAATGGTCTTTCGATATTTACAGAAACATCCTTATATTCCTATCATAACCATCTTTACCAAATCGTGTCATCCAAGAGGGCCATCTTTTTGAAAACGCCTTCTTTACTTCTCTGGTTTTGAATTCTTGCAAATTGTATACATGGTGTGCTAAAAACCCCGTACATCTACTCAAAAATATCATAATTTATTTTCACTATCCTAAAAAGTGTGCATGCCTCAAGGGGTTGCACCGTACCAAATGCTTGTTCTATTTGTAAAAATGCCTCACAAAAATTTGGTCTTATGCAATGTGATGGCTATTGGAAGAGATTCATAATGTGTTTATGAAATGGACTATTATCAAAGTGTTTTGGAGGGTGCGAAGTTCACCCGTGTGAAGCCAATCTCCCCCAATTAAAGTTGGTTGGGCAGCTTTTTTTTGGCCCTCCCAACGTGTTCTAGATGGAAGCTTTTTCAGCCACCATTACTCCACTGTACTTTCCTCCACTGCCAAATGGCTTTCATCTATATCTTATCATCACCATACAATCACAAATCTTTAGTTTTTTAAAAAAGACACTAAAAACAAATTCAAAAACTCTTATGTGAATCCACAAATGACGTGCATGTCACTTTTGTGCATGATGTACCATATTGACAAGTGGGATATCAAGAGGATGCATGAACCTTTACTTAAATGGTATATCATCCACTATCTTGTTCATTGCATGCCACAATAGATTGTACACTGAGAAAGGGGAGAATAACGTCTAGGAAATTACTTATGCATTCATTAAATTTACTATTAACATGGAAGAGTCGTAGAAATAAATGAAGGGATGTTAACACAGGAGAGTCACAAAAATAAAAGAATGAATCAGGTTAATTTGTGCATCAATGCAGCGTACAGATGAAATTCCAACCATTGATTTTGCATTGTATGCTATGGTGGCAGAACGCTTCATCTCATAGAAGCAACATCTATCGGCATAACAAGGGCCTATGAACATATGTCAATATCCCATAAGCTCAGAGACCCTTTCAAGATTAACATGCATTTTATCTCTGATAGGAAAGCTCATAGCTGGCCGTTGGATGCACATCATCTACTGACAAAGATTATTTCTTTACTTCCTTCAAGTAAAGGTTGTTAGCAACAAATTTGGGAATTAGCATAGTGTAATTCTCGTGGCGCAATCCCAACCAAATTCACTTTTCTCAAATAAATATTTTTGGTGAATCATGGTTGGAGACCAAAGCGGATGAATAAGGACAACCGCATGATCATGGACTTTAGATATTATTTATATGAATGGAATATATTGTTTAAATAAACAATATAAATGATCGAATAAACACCTTTGAGTATCTGAAACTGAAAACCAAAAATTGCATACCCTAATCCCCAAATCATGTCTTTGTCACCTAAATTACAATATGTACAATCTACAATCTCAATCCAGATAAACTAATTTCAACTCCATAGTGTTGAGTGTTTATGAGAAAAATAAAATGATGGAAAATCTATCATCTTATATATATTCCTCACGTGGATAGTTTACTTCGTCACCACTTAGTGCTTGAGCCTCATTCAAAAATTAAATTTATTTCGTTTAAAAAATCTTTAACACCTACTTAAATAAGAATTTTTCCTCTAAACATTTATATTTCTAAGACCCTTATGTATTTAGATTCAAACAAATGTGTGGAATGAGGGAAATTCCCACTCAAATATGCTTGGCAGCCACAGTGACGATGTGTTTTTTTAATTAAATAAATTGAGGTAGGGCGATTTAGCTGACTTCCATAACAATTACCATAATTTTCAGCAATTTGATCAGCTCTCGTATGGACCGAATTTAGCAATATTGAAGGCGATAAAATACAATGTTCACCTTTTGGCCAAAGGTTCGCCACTTATTTTTTCTTAGATGCTCAATGTATATATAATTCAGTATAGAATAATGTGCCTTATATTGGTATCTTATTCCATCCCAATTCTTATACAAGTAGGTAAGTGAATATCAGTTATTCTATACTCTATTCTTTGCAAGGCAAAAATAGCCAACACCAGGCAAAGTGAGATAAAATATGAAACCAATTGGTCACTATTTAAGAGTTTTGGTGATTTTAAGGTATTTTAAAAAAAAAAAAAAAATCATTAGAAAATAGATATAAATAGCCTGCACAACAAAAGGGAAATGTTTCTTTCGTGTTAAGAGAATAAAATCAAGTTTGCATTTTGACAAATATTAAATAGGGTTACTTTTTATGCGGCTAATATAAATCACAAGTCTATTCAAAACATGGAAAGAGTGTCATTTAAATTCAGCCATAACTATATCTACACCATAAATATATATTGGGAAGGTTATCATCTTGTGGACATTGTAATTAAGCTTTGGATGCATGTCCACTGTGACGAGCATTTTTATGATACCAACAAATGAAATGCTGAGTGACAGACACTCTTCCAAGACAACATTTGAAGGAAGACTACATTCCAAGCTAATTCCACTTCAAAAGGCTTGTGAGTTACACGAACTTCAATTGTACCCCTCATCAGAAGAGATCGAAGCAAAGTGCTTTTATTTCACATTCTCTTTCAATTTAATATGCAAAGAAAGAACTGCATCTAGCCGACTTCTGATCATCTCATGCTAAAGTTGATCTCTTGCCTTTTACATCTCTTGCCTGCAATGAAATAACAATGTCAATTCAATCACAGAAAGGAAAAAATCAACATAACTAGAGAGACGAACTTAAATTAAATATTACTGCTATCTAATTTCACTTTCTTGGATATCATTCTTTGTTACCCTGTCAACAATGTTGCTTGAAATGGATAGAGCTTTACATCTTGTTTGTGAATGTGTAAGATTGTGTTCATGCATGATTGTATGTTAAAGAGAGATAGAGAGGAAGATAAAGAGACCTCGGATGCTGCGGATGACTTTGAATTCAAGAATTGTTTGTAAATATCAAACAGTCTATGCTTTTCATTTTCTGGAACTGATGGCCTTGCCTTGGCAGCAACAGATTCTAAAACAAAGTTTGTTATGAGGGGGCGGCCGCTGGACGCACCATCATTCCCATTGGTACTGCTTTCGAGAAACCCATGAACAGATTCAAGTTGTGCATCAGACAAAAGAGCTTGTAGATCAGCACCACTAAATCCGTCTGTAATTTCAGCTATGGTACCAAGATCAACATCACTTGCCAAAGGAAGCTGAATATATAGCATTGAGAAATGTTAGAAAACATGAGCACAGACAAACTGAAGATATAATGTGAAAGTAGTAAATTGCCTGATGAACGACATACTGCTATCCATTCCAAAAAGAAGTGAAGAGAAAGCAATCTGGATTAGAATTTGCAACATCGCATCTGAACTAAAAGTTTTGCAAATTGTAGGTCAAATTCTTCATGTCGCAATATATTTTTTGACAGGCATTAATTTAAGATCTATGAGCCAGAAATTCAGCTAAAATGACTAGTGATTATGGCTCCAATGGAGATTAGAAGATACAACTTTACTTTCAATTTCACCATGGAAAGGCATATTAAAAGCAGAGCACAAAATTCTTCAGTTTTAAGTTTTAATTAAAACAAATAAGTTCCTAGTCTTTTATAACTCTTACATGACATGCTTGATATGGCTAAAATGTGAATGAAGAAGTCACCTTTGGCTTGTAGGAGTGCGACTTGCACCTCACCACTAAAGGGAATTCCAAACCCTCAAGAACAACTAGAAGGCTACAAAGGCCCGCAAGGAGCAAACAGGAAGGATGCCTGACACTTCTTATTGATATGGAGATTATCAAGTTACAGAGCAATGGTAGGGCTGCAATCTATAAGTAATGCATAGCCACATACAAACAAATGAACAGTTGCACAGGTTGAACCAACCTACGTGTTGTCACAACAACCATATGGGAATACTATTCCCAATACAAATAAAACAATACTAATGGTTATAACCATATAATGATATAACAAATAAACAATGCAAGTCAGCTAAGTAACCACCTATCTACCATAGTATACTATTCTACCACAGTAAAACAGTAAAACTAAATACAATGCATAATTACAATATGTTTTACCTAACAAGGCCATAAAGAAGACAAAGTTCTACACGTAGACCCTTGTAAGAGTAAGGCTGCCAGCATTACAATGGTGCAACATTAAAGAGGCCGAAGGGCCAAAAAAAATGATATAGAAACATATACAACAAAAAGAACATGCTAAAAAAAAGCTGACAAATAAGCCATTGAATATGTAAAAACAAAATCCAATATCTAGAAAGTCCTCATCCTCGGAGAGGGGAAGGGTGCTTGGGCTATAGTAATCAAAAGGAAGTCACCCATTAAATTTCCTCCAGAATAAACAAAATATCTGAAAATCAGGAAAGGAAAATCCCTATATTATTGCTTAGAACCACCCCATATCTAATTAAACTTCACTAAGAGGGTCTTGGCATTTGTTAAATGAGAGAAAGACCCTCTCAGTGAGAAAGACCCCCATTTTTGAAGCTTATGACACATATTTCATGGAAAGGCTAAAACGTGATACTAGCAATAACCCCTTTAGGTGCTATGGATACACCGATAGGATTTGGTGCTTAGCATCTCAATCACTATAAAAACAAATAACAATTATACTCTTGGTATCATGAATCTAGTTTATTAGTGTAATAGTGTGACTATCGGCTAAGGCCTTGTTTGTGGGAGCCAGTGGAGTGAAGCTAACAACAATATATTTGCAAAAAACCCTAAGTGCCCAATAGATTGTATTTTAATCTTTTGATCCTGTTGAAGCAGACAAATGTGTATAATGAAACGCCATACTCTCATCATAGCTTTAAATTGTTATCTTACTCTTATCACAATTTTAAATGTTTACAATCAACTACAAAGAAACCCTTCACCATACAAAAATCAAATTTGTCAATGTAATTATACTCAAACTATAAGTGCAATATTTTGTTTTTGATTGAGGGTAAATGAGCGGTTTTGAAAGGGCCACAACCTTTTTACAACAAGAAATTCAGATATTGCAATGCAGCCCAAACAAACAACATGAAACAGCCACAAGCCCAACACAGCACAATGAGCAAACCGTCAGCTAAAAAATGGTCCTAGGACTTCACGAAGCAAGCAACTGAGGTTCAAAACACACATCTGAGCAAATCAAGGCGGTTTGAAGACAAAGAGCTCCAACTTCCTCTAAAAATCATCTACACTCCTACCTACATTAACTTTACTATGACAATTCATCTTTCATGCTCCTCAAATGAAGCTGAACCTAGAACAAAGGACACTTGGGGTTTCTTATAAACATTTCTCCAGACACATCTTTTGATTTTTCTTTGCAAGAGAGGGGGGAGGACAACCTATTGGCATCTGTCTAGCACATAGACTCGAAAGCAAGAGATTCCCTTATGAGTTTACTACCTCTAGGAGACGACGTTTCCATTTTTCTTTTCTCTTTGCTCAGCAGTTGAATCAAACAATCCTTGGTTCAACCCAAACTATCCAAAACCTTTGCAGGAATATTTTCTTTTTCCATCCTTTGGCTAGCTTGACCCGAGGATTAAAGGAGATTGGAATCCTTCCTTCTCCACTCCTCTTTATTGCCTTTGCAACCCACCAAGAAGTAACCCGCTTTGTGACACATTTGGTAGATGACATAAGTACTTTCAAAAATAACTCGTTGCTTCCAACACAAAATTTAGAAGATAAAAGAGTTGATGGAAGAGATTTATTGACATCAACATACAAGCAGAATCTAACAAACAACAACCTAGATCTAGACTTGGTAACTCCATCAACAATCCCAATCTGGTTGAAGGATCGAGCAATACCTTCGAGAACCTCAACCTCCCAGTATTCCAATAGTAAACTCGGAAGCCTGACCCAAATAAGAACCCTCGAAATCATATCAGCCTCTAGATTGAAACCCAGCTTCCATTTACAAAGGAAGAGCCCCGGTTTACCCAAGAACTAAGGACCCTCATGAAGGGTCCGAAGGTAATCCTCTTGAATCGAAAAAGAAAACAATAAGAAACCATTTGGCATATTTGAGATCTCAACATGGTCTCTCAGGGTTCATTTCCTCAGGACCCATCTCCTAACCACGTTAATGTTTGATTTAGAGCCAAAAAATTTCCCAATCAAAGAATTTTTGAACCTATGCGACAAAATTTCAACAATACAATCAGGAACCCTAAGATGCCAACCCTCAACCTCCACGGCTAGTTCCAAAACTTTAGTCAAAACAAGAATCGATGTGGGCTCGCCTTTGATAGTAGCAGCCCAAGACTCTTGACCAGACAAGTGACATGTTGGTTACACCCCTTGGCCTCCTCAGCATACCCAAGAGCAAAGCAATCTTTTTCCAGAACAAGGGAATAAGAGGAATCTCTGTCCACAGCCCCCAAACCACTATAACGACCATCCAAAGAGGCTTTAAAACCCCCTACAGGCCTAGCGGACTTAGCATGAGTTGTTGGAAGGAGGAAGCCCTGCTTCAAACCTTTCTCAACTCCATATTCAGCACAACCTAACACAACTGCAACAGGGGACGAAACCATAGTCTCATGTCCCAGAGCCACCACCGCAAATCCCTCCACACACGCAGACTTCTCTGAAGCGAGCCGCTTCGCCGCAAATCTACTCTTTTGACAGGATGCAGTCTCCAACCACAAATCCAAAAGCTTCTCATCTTCTTCGTCATCCTGCGAGTCTGCCCATTCATCAACATCCTCTCTCTTCATCTTCCTACTCTTAATCCTGCAAAAGCCCAACCCTAGATTGTTTTATGTGTCCACTTGAACCGTCCTTAACTCTTCCTCTCCCGCTCGTATGCATCTTATACTAATGATTTCTTAGCTTATTTTCCCCATCTAAATTACATCCCAACTATAAGTCCAATATTCTCTAGAGTAAAGTCATCTAGATATAAGGACCACTTCAATTTAAGTTCAATACAGATGGTGAGTAGATGGGTCTAGAGGATCTTATGGGCCAAATTTCCTTAAAATCCAAGAAAACCAACACCTTTCGTTTCATACATCCTTAATACAACATTTCATACTTAAGTCTTTTGCATGTAATCATAAACAAGCATAGATTAAATGTTTGAGGTCTGGGCTCAATAATTTAGAACTATATGAGATTATAAATAATTTCAGTTAATTTATGTCTTTGTAATTCCTTCATTTAATGAACTAATATTTTCTATTTTTTTATCATTCCACTTTTTTTGAGTCCTCATAGAAGAACATCTATCAATGTACTAATTCCTAGCTAGCTTGTCCATGGACTATTGGAGATCTATAACCACAAAATTTCTAAGGCCCGGGATCTCCAAAGAAATTTAAGTTATAGGCATCACAATGAAGGAAAGTTTACAACATCATAAATTGTGTTTCAAGGACTTTCCTGTATACACCTAAATTTTTATGCTTTCTATTTTTATACATGTTACTAACAATTCTCTTTTCAGGTTAGAGGTCGTTGATGCATCTATCTCTAGAACGGGTGCCTTAAGGGGCTTGTTCCGGGATAGGGGTATGGTTATTCACGTAATCATTGGGTTAGGGATCATACATGGAGAGAGCAACTTTCAGTCCCATGTATTTCTTTTGCTCATAGTCCTCTTATTTTGCCTCTTATCTTTTTGTTTTTCTCCTCATTCTTCTAACATCTTGCTAAATTATGACCCTACTTCTTTCGTTTTGCATTGTCCTTACTTCTCATGTCTCCTTGTTCATCTCCCTTTGCTTTTTCCTCCCTTGCTGATGCCATCGCCCGTGGGCGGTTGCGTCGGTGCAAATTCAAATTCACTGCTGACGCCTTTGCCCACGGGAAATGGCGTCAGTATAAATGCCTCAGCTCTCATTTGCACATTAGGACATCACATATTTTCATATAGGAACTCGCCATTAGCTTTGCTCTCTTGCGCCAACTTGCACCTGCTCACTTAGCTTCTGGATTTCTTGCATCTTGACTCTTGGAATGGAGCTTCTTCTTGTTTGGATTGGTTTGCTTGCTCTTTTAGATCAACTATAGTGAGCTAGGACTGGATTGTTCCCCTTCTCCACCTGAAAGTTGTTCTCTCTTAGTGTATGGTCCTTTAGGAGATAGATGCATCAGCGACTGCCCCCCAACAAGTAAGTGCTCTAACTCACTTTGTCATTTTGTATAGAGTAGTTTCCTACATTCGATACATGCTCTATGTTAGCTTAGTATTTTATGCACATGCTAGCTTAGCGAATTGCATTTTAGTTCAGTTCATGTTACATGTTTTCCTTAGGTTAGCATAATTTTTGCATGCTTCTTTTGTTTATCATTACCCCCCATAGTACCGATATCTCCATAGGTTTCCTTCCTCTTCTTCAACCTAAGGCCTTGGAAACCTTAGATTGTCCTAGTGTAAGGGTTACTTCCCTTGGGGTATGCAATCATAGCCGTCCCTGTACCCTTTTTATCCGTTAGTGTGTCAGTCTTGGTGTGCCCCTCACTCGTTGCCTCAAATACAGTGGTTGAACGGATGATAAGAGTGCACGGTGCCTAGACACATTTTTTCTTGCCATACATTTCCCACAATATATAAAAGGCCTATGCACTAATCTGGACCTAAAAGGTACCTAGTGGATTAAATGTGCTTTGGCGAAAGCATATACGAAATGATAATATTTTATGCAATTGTTTTGTATAATGATTCAACAAGTCAGATGTGTTAAATGATGTCTAATCACTATTGTACTCCCTATTCTATCTAAGAATGGAATAATACAGTAATATCTAAGTTTGGAAGACATAGGGGAAATTGAACCTTTACATGAATAGCGACTGTGCACTTCATGACTCTTTGGATTCTTCATTTTGTCATTTTCTAGAACTGCCGCTACACCTCTACATAGAACAATGTTGAGATTGTCGAAGTTATGCGACATCAGTGAAGAGGAATTAGGACTTTGCAATATGCCCACATGTGCTTGGTGATGAGGGTCGTTACAATTCTCATCATTTAATCTTAAAGAATGTCAAAACCAAGTGGTGTCCAAGGCTATCTGCAAAAGGGGCTAATGGAAATAATGATTTTACAGTTCTTTGCTCTAGAATTGAGAATGCTTGAAAGGAAATTCAATAACTAAAAGTGAATCTAATCTAACAAACTGAAAACAAATATAATCTAACAAACTGAAATAAATAACTGAAAACAAATAAATGACAATAAACAAATGAAAGTGAAGCTTCACAAACAAAACAAAATAAAACACACAATGATGATTTAAACAATCTAAGTAAAACAATAAACCATCCTCCTCCTTGGGTAAGAGTGGACCTTTGCTCTTCCCTCAGAGTTGGGTTAACAAAACTAAAAATAAGTTGTTGCCAAGATACTTGAACTGTGGATTTTATTAATCAGAAATGATGTTACAAAAAGCATATATTTTCTACCATTGTCGCATTGAGTGCTTTGGAGAGATTTATAACTCGTCCCTTGGTCAATACTCCAAGATTATAGAACTCCTACCTATAATCTCAGGAAAGACTTGACTACATCTTCCACTTTACAATGAGATAAATGCAAAAGGAATTTATTCAAACAATACAACTCCAGATTTAACTACTTATTTCACTTGCATTTTACCACTTCTTCCACTTGACAAAGAGATAAATGTGGAAGAGATTTAATCAAACACTACAACTCTAGATTGAACTACCTCTTCCACTTGACAAGGAGACAAACATGGAAGAGAATTAATTAAATATTACAATTCTAGATTGAACTAGCTCTTCCACATGCACTTAACTACTTCTTTCCATTTGCCAAGTCTGCTCTTGCATGATTAAGTCTTTCAACATGACAACTGTCTCGCCATATTCTCATCCCTGATTTTTTTATCGTTATTGTGAATTCAATTTAAAGAATATTTTGAAACCTTTTCTGGGTTTTTGTTGCTCCTTGTTGTAAGCTTTCCAAAACATTTTGAAATTCTTATTTTCGTTGAGAAATGAGGGAGATATCGCAGTTTTATTGAACCTGTGTTTTTTTGTCTTATTTACTTTCCTTCAACTTTATTCTGTTGAAACTTCAAATGAATATATCTCCTTAATTATTGTTGTGTAAAAACGGAGAGGTTTTTTCTCCTAACAATAAGAGGAACAAAAACCTCTCTCAGATTCTCATTTGGAGGTTTGCAATTTTAGTTAGAGCAAGTCCTGTGTTGATTCTTCGAGTCTTGTGCTTGGAAATTTTCTTCTTCAAATGTTGATATCTTTGTAACTATTATTGTTGTGTAGAAACGAAGAGAGGTTTTTCCTCCTAACAATAAGAGGAACAAAAACTCTCTCAAATTCTCATTTAGAGGTCTCCAATTTTAGTTAGAGCAAGTTTTGTGTTGGTTCTGTAAGTCCTGCGCTTTGTGACCTGCGAGTCCTGCGCTTGGAAGCTTTATTCAAATGTTGATATCTTTGTAACCATTATTGTTGCGTAAAAATGGAGAGAGGTTTTCCTACTAACAATAAGAGGAACAAAACTCTCTCTCATATTCTCATTTGGAGGTCTGTAATTTTAGTTAGGGCAAGTCATGTGTTGATTGTGCGAGTCCTGCACTCTGTGACCTACGAGTCCTGGCTTTACAATGTGCGAGTTCTGCGCTCTCTAATGTGTGTCTTGCACTTGGCTATGTGAGTCTTGCACTTGATGCAATACATTATAGAGATCAAATGACCTACTTATACACAATATTGCACTCCAACTTACAAGAAATATCAGGAAATGAAAACATTCAAATTGCAATGGACTTTTCAAAGATAGATCAAATATATTCTATATTTTATCTTAAATAAGCTATCTAGTTCTTAACACTACATCTAAATCCACTTTATAAGAGAAGAAATAATGTTATTTTGTGCAATAGATGGGACTTAGTTTGCTCTCATCACTTGGGATGGTCCTGAAGCTAATGGTGAAGATGGCACATGACACATGGTATTGTCGTTGCACCAAGAGTCACTTAAATGCTCAAATTCTTTTGGATAAATTGCCCCTCCTTCAGCAGTGGTCCCTATTGCATACAATTGCAGAAGATGTGGAAAGTTGTTGGCAACTTGCACTTTTGTAAACCATTTTCCTTGGGAAGGAACTTTGTCTACTTTGACAATTTAAAAGAGAGGGCTTTCCTCTTGTTTGTTGCGATTGACACTTGCATCAATGATTTGGTCCACTTTTGTTGTAGTGTTACGACGAGGATTGATCTATGTTAAAGTGTCTCTAAAACATCTAAAGTATCCAACAAAGGTGGAAAATAACGGCACAAGGATTTTGCATAGAAAACTTCATATAGAACAAGATAGGAAGATAGATTAAGTTCGAAAGCGTTCTCCTATTTTCTTAGTGTTGAAGGTACTATATCGAAGTGGACAGAGTTTGCGGTAAAGTCTCGTAGGTTTTTCCTTCTACAAATGAACCCATAATCACCAACATGGAAGGTATGTTGATGCTCAATGATGATCATGATGTTGCTTGTACTTAGCATTGGCTTTGTGCAGAATGGTCTGGACTCATTGTTGAATGTGCTCAATGAACTTGGCAGCTTTATCAACTTCTTTTTGAGTTGACAAAGTTGCTGCCATTAATGGTCGCATGGGAGAAGCTACATTGATGGGTGCCAAAGGTTAAAAAACCCAAGCAGACCTTAAAAGAGTTGTGCAGTAGACTTGTTCACAACTATATTGTAGCTATGTTGAATGAAAGGAATATTTTCATCCCATGTGCGTTGCTTCGTGGAATTGTACATTCTAAGAAGATGCAACATCATCCTATTTATCACTTATGTTTTTCCATCAGTATGAGGATGGAATGTGGTAGACTTATTCAACTATGTCCATCATAGAGCAAAGTGCTTTTCCAGAAATTGAATCTAGACATGCTAAAAATACAACTGAGTTGTTTCTAGAGCTGAGATTAATTTCTTACAAGGTGCGAGAATTACCATCTTTGGGAATCTATCAACTACAAAATAAACACAATCATTACATGCTTGGTAGTAGCGTATCCTAAGAGAAATTCCAAGGAAATGGATTCCCATGGTCTCGTTTGAAGCGGCAAAGTTGTGTACTTAGCTTGCTTTTGTTGACCAGTTTGGCTATGGCACAAGCAATACAAGATTTGATTTGTTTGGAAACATCTGATCTACGGTATGGCCAAACAAAGTACTGCTGCAGTACAAAAAGGGTCTTTTCAACTCCAAAGTGTCTTACAACCTCATTGAAATGAACCTCCCATATTAGTGTTTGCCACACGAAAGTGTCCACAGTGGTATATGTGTCAATGTTGCAAGTAGAAATTTGAGATTGAATTATCGCTATGCAAATCTCGCTAGATTTTTACGAAGTCTAAAACATATGTATACAACTTGACCAAGTGTTAGTCTCATGTCCACATGCATTAAAGCAGAGCTTGACTCGAAGGTCGACTCAAACAATCAGCTACTAGATTAGCAGGTCCATTCTTATGCTTGATGTTCAAATGGAATTGCTAAAGATATAAAGACCGTTTTTAATGCCATTCTTGTTGTAATTCTTTGTGCAGGAGCTACAGTAGCTTGTGATCTGTGTGGATCACAATATACTTTTCCAATATGTAGTGTTGCTAAAGATATGAAGACCTCTTCTTGTTGTTGTAATGTATAGAGTATATAGTCCTAACTATATCAGCTTTGTGATCTATGTGGATCACAATCCCATTTCCCAATATGTAGGGTTTCCAATGCTTACATGCCTGAATAATGACATAAAGTTCTTGGTCATATGTGGGATATTTCCTTACCGTAGCACTGAATGTTTACTATAATAAGCAGTTGGATTATTGTATTGAGTGAGGAATGCTCCAAGTGCATATTTAGATGCATCAATCTCCATCTCAAATGGTTGTTAAAGATCGTCTAACACAAGTAGTGGCATCGAACAAGGATTACATTTTAATTCTTCAAATGCTTTCTGTTGTACTACTGTCTAGGTGAAATTCGATTTGTCACCGCCTTTAGTAATTTGCTTCAAAGGCCAAGTTACATGACAAAAACCAAGTACAAATATCCTGTAGAAAATTGCTAATCCCAATAAATTATGAAGCTCTACGAGATTATTTGGTGTAGACCATTCTTGGATGACGCGGATCTTGGTCGGGTCCACATGAACTCTACGTGCAACCACAATGTAGCCTGTGTATTGTATCTCCTTCATGACAAACAAACACACAACACAACTTTACTAAAGACCCACAACCACTGAAAAGGGCAGCCCAATATAGGTTTTCACTTGGAACAAACAATATTTATGAATCACAAATTAAAAAAATGTCGCATTTTAAATAAAGAAGACCTCAAGAGTGTGGAACTATGCTTTGAAAAGTATCAATTTGTACTAAAAGGATATTAGTTGACTTCTTCCCATTGAAAGGTTCCAATATGAGCCCCTTTAATTATTAGTAAAGAACAAACAACCCGTCTCAACAGCATGTGGGGTTCCATGCTAAACTAGTACAAAATGCTTGTCCTTCCACTTCTGGCTAGATTTTCATTGTTCATGCAAAAGACATTTAAATCCCCCAATACATACCAAATCCATGCATTCACCATCCATAAAATAATAATATATAAAACATGCTCATATTATCAAGAGCACATTCTAGTGCTCTAACGATGAATAAAAATATCATATTTTAGGAAATGTTCATATTCTTAATAACAAAAACCATAGATTAAAAATTTGGCAACTCCCTGCTAACAGAGAAATTGCTACTCTACACAGCAATCGAGTCAAGGTCGGAAAATCACTGATCTTTCACCAAACAATCGCTTAAAACTCAAGAAGTCGTACAAAAAACTTAGCTAATGCAGAATAAGACAAGGCCATGGCAAAAAACACGATTTTTGTCCCAAAAAACTCTATTTTTTGTGTATTCTACTCTAGTAGGTCATATTGTGCATTTCACTATGACCATAAGGTGATAGTCATTTCCATCGGTTTTAGAAGGATTTTTACAAGATTTGATAGGGAAGTGTTGTAATTTAGATTTTTTGTTAAAAAAAATCTATTTTAGATGCCCTAGGTTAGATTTGATGCATGATTTTGTATGATGGGTGGATGGATGCAAAAAACCGCACTTTGACTAACTTTCTAGTAACTTCAAGTGGGTTGTTGATCTTTGCCTTCTGCCAAGTAAAAAATGTAAACGCTTTATGTGATATGTTGAACAAGGTGAGTGATGAAAGTGGGTGTGGAGAATGTCATCCAGATTGTGATGGACAATGCAACAACATATGTAGTAGCAAGAAGACTTCTTAAAGAGAGGCGCCCTACGCATTTTTGGACTCCTGCAACCCATTGCTTCAATCTCTTATTCAAGGACATAGGAAAGATCACATAGGTGAAAAGTGTGGGACAAGGCAAGAAATATCACAAAGTTCGTCTACAATAACTTTGGGTGCTAAACTTGATGAGAAAGCACACCAATGAAAAGTATTTTGTGCGAGCAGGAGTCACACGAATCACCACAACCTTCATCCTAGTGCAGAATATTGCAGCATCACTAACATCTCTTAAGTAGATGTTTGTGAGTAACAGATGGTTGGAGTCTCCATATGCTAGGATGGCTGAAGGGGAAAGTATCATAAAGACTATTTTTGATGATGTATTTTCAAAGCAAAAAGAGGAAATCCTTATGGTAACCTTGACTATTTATTTACTTTATCATCTATTTATTATAACTTTTTTGGTTCAAATTTTTCTTTATTTTGACTCAAAAATTTTGCATTATTTTGTTTTAGGTGTTCGAGTCTTTAATTAAAGTTCTACAATTGGTGGATGGGCGAAAAACCCAATAGTTTATTAGTATAAGGCCATGGACATGACCAAAGGGCCATAGCAAATTATAATGGAAAAATCAAAGAAAATGTGAACCCATCTGGTGCATAATTGATCAGAGATGGAACAAGAAGCTCCATCGACATATACAAGCAGTGGCCTACTACTTAAACCCCTAAGTTTTTTTATTTTGATTCATTTAAGGCCGATGAGGAGGTTATGGATGGCCTCAATACATGCATAAAGGGAAGAAACTAGAGACGCAATTATTGAAAAGTTGCATATTTACAAGAGTGTGGTTATGGATAGCCTCAATACATGCATAAAGGGAAGAAACCAGAGACGAAATTATTGAAAAGTTGCATATTTACAAGAGTGTGGTTATGGATAACCTCAATACATGCATAAAGGGAAGAAACAAGAGAAGCAATTGTTGAAAAATTGCATATTTACAAGAGTGAGGAGGGGAGGCTCTTTTCTTCGGTTCTGTATTAAAAGAAGAAACACCGCTCAATTAGGTGAAAACAGAGATTTTTTTTTAGTCTCGTTACTTGTAGATACTAGAATTATTTCGTTTATTCAAGCCTAGTTGACTTACAGAATTATACATGTCTTATTTGCAAATTTGTAGTGGGAAGATTATGGTGCAAGAACACCAAATCTTCAAAGGAGACATCTTCATTTTGTGCCAACCATGTAGCTCTTCTGTGTGTGAACATAATTGGAACATGCATGAAGCTATTCACACAAAGAAGCACACAGGTTGATAGCATGCCGCCTCAATGACCTTGTTTTCGTGTGATACAACCTTTGACTTCACGTGAGACAAGTGGAGGGTGCAATGAGCCATGAGGCAATTGACGTGGATGGTATCAATCCATATGCCGACTAGTTTAGTGATAGTGAGGAGCTCAAGATTACCGTAGTGGAGATTGTAGCTTTGGAGAGGGACAGGTATGAAGTAGTAAGTAGCCAAGGGCAGTAGAGACATCAAGAGGGGTTGGTGAGGATGTAGATGATATCTTTGCGGTCGATGATGGTGTAGAGAAGGAATCTTTACCTTCCACTTCTAGTGGGCAGCAGACTTATACTAGGTGTCGACAATAATTTGATATTTCATATTACTATATTTTGGTTCATTGATAACTATGTTACAATAGCCTACAACTCTTCGAGGCTATGAGCATTGTAGTTTGTATTTTGTACTCTTTTATGGTCGAAAATCAATAAAAATCATACTTATGCATTCTCTACATTCATTTCTCATGTCATTTAACAGTGTTTTACATGTCATTTAAGTTCATTTTTTGAAGTTATATTTTTTTTTTCAGTAGTGATAAAGATGCCAAGTAATGCTGAGAAATTGTCAAGTAACGAATACAACTCAAAATTTTGAACTGTTGAGTAATTGCCCAGTACGAGTTTTTGAACCATGACAAAAACCCAGTAAGAATGCAAGAAATATTAATTCAACAACGAGAACATATCAAGTAGAAGAAGCATGATCTTTTGGCCATAGAAAAAATAATTTACATGTATCATTTTAAACAGAATAAAGCAACATGGCCAAATTATAGTTTCTAGATTATCTACGTTATCCTATAACTAATGTAACATTGTAACCCTCTTTTGGAAATAAATGCACATGAGAAAACTAAACTAATTTGTTAAGGGCATAGCCAACCTTTCTAGAAAGAATATCAAGAATCTCAAGTCGTTCACGTGTTGAAGGAAAACCACAAAAGAGAAGACGATCTAATCTTCCAGGTCGCAACAATGCAGGATCAAGTAAATCTGGTCGACTACCCATAAAATATAAAATAAATTAGAAATTTCAAGTAAACCTGAAAAACATGTTTCAAGAATAAAAGGAAAAGGTTATATGAATATATGCAAAAAGAAAAAGCAATCAAGAAGACCCGTAAATGCAATGTGTGTGTTATATGAGGTGACTGCCTATATGTCCCCAATCTAAATACAAAAGACACATGTTAAAACAAAGGAAGATTGAAGTATATTTGTAAGATCTTAAGAATATAACTCACACGAAATTTAAATAAATGTGAAGATAGAAACAGAAACTGGAATACCGACCAGGGAAATAATTATGTGTGCTATTTAATAATTTATTTATCTCTGAACATGTCATATAAGAAATATCTTCTCTATAAATTCCTTTTATCAAGCTAGGATTTATTTCATGAATAGTCTTATCACATCTTGTATTACAATTTCAGTTAACTTTCCAGTAAATAAATATTTTAAATTGACAAACCTAGTAGCTGCAAATACGAATACCCCAGTCAATGCTTCAACACCATCGAGTTCAGTCAACAACTGGAATCCAGAAATGAAATAGATGAATGTCAGAAATAAAACTTACAAAAGAGAAATCATACAGGACAAACAATCAAAAAACGGTAGATATGAGAAGTACCTGATTGACAACACGATCTGTTACACCAGTGTTGTCATGTCCCCGCTTTGGAGCAATAGAATCAAACTCATCAAAAAATAAAATACACGGAGCTGCTGCAGATGCTTTAGAAAATATATCCCGCACCTGCATTTGAACAACGCAAATTCCATCATGATTTTCTCTCATAAACAACTACAGACTAATGGTTTCACTTTCACATACCTTTAGGTTTCATCATGTAAACATTTGGATTTCCTAAAATGGAAGCAAATATCTGCTGTGTTTTTTTTACAGAAAAAAAACAGGAGAGAATCAAAAGTCGATATACTACTCTGACAAATAAATGAATCTCATACAGCTATTTGTAGGCCCTTTTAGATAGAAACTACATTGAAAAGTTTTGGAATATGCAATCTATCTTACGATGCCCGTGCAATTACAAATTTAAATTTCGTACTGGTAGCTCCAAGCACATTATCATTTAGTCTTACAGCACAGGTCAAGTTGACATGTTTCGAGCAAAATAGAAAACGATTGGAGCCAGAAAAAAATATTAAAATACCACCTATAGCTTTACTGCTACATATGATGAAGAATGAATTGTCCTGATTCTACACAGGCAATTGAGAGAGTGGTTTAAAAAAAGAAAATCCCAGCATACAAGATCTAAAATGGATTTGGTAAAACAAGGCTCAAACTTAACATAAAAACAAGTTGTACTGTTTCCAAAAACCAAACAATTTTAGTTTTCAGCTCCCAAACAAAATCATCTCATGAAGAGTGGCCTCATTTTATGACATCAAACTCTGCTAAATAGATAACCTCTTCTCTTGCATAACATGTTGTATCACACTGAAGTGATCCAGTCTCCTCTTACTTAACTTCATGGACAAGAAAAAGGAGCATAACCAAGCAAAAACTTGGGGCATGTTGTTTTTTACTAATTCTGAAGCATGGCAGCTTGCTAGGAAGGCTTTGTATTGTGGTCTATTAGGACAATACGGCCAGTTACCCCAAATTAAACAAAGCTAATATTTATTACACAAATCAGTTACACACCTGCAACTTCCACCTGAGGTGCACCATTATAATCTTCTGTTTCCTTGACATTTGTCATCTATAATACATTATCATTGTCGCAGTGCCAAGAAATAGGTATGTCCAACATTTCTTAGGGATATATGCATATGCAGCATAAGTTCACTGGAAGAACAGTAATTATGAAATATCATTGGATACCCACACAAAAACACATTTCACTGACCGGGATAGACTTATCACACTCCAAGCAAAAATGCAGAATTGAATGATATTAAATACCTTCTAGCTCATCAACCGCTTTTTAAAGGCTTGCACTAGTTTCACATGAGAGAACGCTTTGGATGTTTTGGGAGTTTTGTTGAGCTTTTAGTGTCACAAGCCTTTATTGTGGTATTAAAAAAAGAATGCACACCTACAGCAAGTAATGTCCAAATATCTACATGGCAATTATTATAGATTTTGTAGTCAATGTAAATACTATCTTGAAGGGAATTTTTGGTGATAACTGTTGTTTGATGATTGATACGCAAAATGGTTGAAAGATTCCCAATAATTTGAGGTTACAAACTTTCATGAACTGTTAACATGGTAAATAAAAGGTTGGAGTCTAGTAACAATTATTGCTAGGCACTGACTACCATATGTATTGTAGTATAGATTAGATGCCAGCCAATAGCATACCCAATGCATTCTCATGGTCAATAATGGATGATATCTTTCTAAGACATTATCTATCACAGTTATAACACTAAATCTATGCTCCCCATAATGGGCTAAATTGCTTCTACTGATAGCATATTAGCAGGTCAACAGGAGCTATCATGTCCTTTAGGATAGTGACCTCGAATAAAAGAGGCCACATTAGGTGGTATTTTGTCTTTCAAGGTATATAGAAAGTTTGCATGAATTACAACCCTCATCTTATCTAGTGAACACAAACTAAGAAAAGAGAGTTTATTCGAACAACACTTCATCTATGATCTCCTAACTTTTCCCAAATAAGAACCAACCAAATAAAGTACCACTATTCAACAATCTTAACACAAAAAAGTTCGACTAGTCTTTGAATGTAGTTAATCTCTAGAAGAAAAAGAGACTTTCTTTAAGTGAGCTCAAACATAAATAAACCTACCAACTAAAAATGATAGTGATGGAAGAAATTCAGAGCTTATCACAATTGATGTAAAATTCCAAATCCCACCGCTTGCTCCTCTAAAAGGTGGAGATCAACTGAAGTTCTACTATTAAGTGACATATAGCTCAAAAGAACTTTCTCACCTTCCATGTTTCAATTCTTTTATAGCATAACTAATGTGAAATGTACACAGTTATGCAATACTCGCATCCAACAACTAGTGCACTCTAATAAACTAGTTTGTACACATTTCATGGTTAAAAGACAAAAAAACTATCATATTACATTTGCAATTGAAGGCGTGGTAAATCATACATCAAAAAGCTGAAATTCTTACAGCTTGCTCTGATGCTCCGATATATTTGTTTAGCAGTTCTGGACCCTTCACTGAGATAAATCGCAAAGAACAAGCAGCAGCAGCAGCCCCAACAATGTGAGTTTTCCCACACCCAGGAGGACCATACAACAGAACTCCAGATCTTAATCGCAAAGGAGCTTTGGAAAATATCTTTGAAAATTTAACAGGTAACTCCAGCATCTGCTCAAAGGAGAAAAATAACCTTAGCCTTTGAATTACAGTAACTCTAACCATTAATTAAGAAACAAGAAAGTCAATGGAAATAGCACTGTTACTTAGTCCTCCAATTATTCAAACAAAACCAAAATTTTAAAGGAAGCGGGAAAGAAAATGACAATAAATCAGATAATTACACTGGTTACCTACTAAGAGGCTTTAAAAAATAATATGCTGTATTTACAGGATTTACTGAAGAATATTCATAAGGCATTTTCTCATTCAAGCTGGTCTTAAGATGCAATGATTCATTATTGATACTTATCACTTCATTTGCTTTTCTTATCATTGTAAGATACTTTCAACTGATAATCAAAACAAGTAGGTTAAGCCTGCCCACCACAAGAAAAACAGTTAAATAACAAGAAATCAACCACACAAAAAATTGATTGAAAAACAAGAAATAAACCTCTAAACTTTTAATGGAAGGGGGAAAAGAAATAGCAAGAAAACACACAATTGATATCTCCTACTTCAAAATGATCATTTGTGATAAGTATTTCATCACAGAAACCTTGGATTTGATCTTTGAACCATTCTGCATCGTGTTTGCAATAAGTACCCGAACAACTCACACGAATTCCCATTTCTCAAGCAAGTATCTTAGTTATAAGAATATTTCTAATTAGTCAATTTATTAGCGAGCAAGGAGAAATTTCATCTCGCCAAGTCAATCGATTAACATTGAAACAACAATGCCTAATAACTAGGGCTATTAAACAAACTCGTATTCTATCTTTGATACCTTTTCTCTATAATGAAAAGTAATTGGGGCCTAAGAAATGAACTTTCAGATTGATCATATCTACTCAGACTATTTGGTAAAAAACAGATAACATGCCGTATTTAAAGGATGTACTGGCACAGTGTTGTTAGTAAATTCTTATTTTCAAGCCAAGTCTCAAGATGCAGTACACTTCATTATTGATACAAATTACTTCATCTTACTTTTATATCATTGCACAAAGCATTTAAATGATCATCAAAACAAGAAACTGAAGGTTGCAGATGCCATTTCATCTTACTTGGAAGCAATAAAGCCGATAAATGCCAAGAACATACAGAAAACACACAACACATTTTTCAAGAAAGATGGCAAAGAATGTTAATTTCAAAACACGGGAGCTTTTGTAGAGACCTGTGGGCCATATCAAATACATTGCTGACTTCCTAATCGAACAAGAGGATAAAGAATTTCAAAAAGACCATAAGAGACCTAACAAAAAAAGATTGTGATTCAATGAGATAGAGCTTTATGACACATGCTTATATCAGAGGGCCTCTCAGTATGGAACAAGCAAACATTTATTTTATACTCTAGCAGTATCGGCATGCATTGTAAAAAATTAGTTTACAGGTAGAACCAAAAAAAATCATCATAGGGAAGTCAGGAGTGAAACAGAAGTCAAAAATATTTGGAAGCGAGGTGGATAAAGACTGAAGTGTGCTATGTCTGTCAAGATCAGTTTCAAAGTATTGAATCTATCCATCTTCTAAACGTTTTATGTCAAGCAGTGGCACAAAGACAAATTCTTTTGAAAATAACTTTCTTGTAAAGTAAATTAACAGGAGGCTTACCTCCTGAATAGAAATCCGAGTCTCAGACAGGCCACCAACATCCTCCCATCCCATGCGTCCACCTTGGCTACCAGATTTCGCAATGCCTCTCATAGCTGCTGGAAGAAAATTCTCAAGAGCTTTATAGAAGTCTCCAGAGACCAACCCAGGCTTACTTTCTATAGAAGACAATTGTTTTGATCCATGACAAGAAACAGACCGTGCAACTGCAGCATGGATAGCCCTGTCCACCAAGACTTCCTATACCCACACCAAGAGTACCATAAATAGGAAAGAATACAACAAATAGTTCTTCCCTTTGCCAACAATTTCCTGAGATTCCATAATACCAAAAATAAAGAGACTTCTAAATGAACTAAAAATTAACAGGAATTACCAGGCAAACGAGACACGTTCTGTACCTAGGATGCCATTTTAAATTACAATTTAGGCTTTTGCTTGATTTTCTATTGGGATTTCACTTTTCATCCAAGAATTTAACTGTTCACAAAGAATATGTCCTAAATAATGTGCTTTCTGCCTATCATACCATCTTTCATTGTATAAGCACTTGTCCCAGACCCAATGAACGTTTCTGTTCTTATCTGATATAACATACTGATATAATTTAAAACAAGGGTAAGCTAGACATGAACGATGGGCCTGTTATTGTAGAACAGGTTGCAGTCATGATATTTATGAGACTGCAAGTGTCCCCGAAGTATTGCATTTATGGTACTTTAGAGCTCTAATAAAATGTAAAATTGATATTAGTTACAGTCCATAAGGGTAAAGCCAGAAATAAGTTATTATGAAACATTCTGCCTCTCAAAGTACTATTTGCAGTAAAACTCTGTTCCCATTGAGGGAGCCAAATAATTCGAAAAGAAAAATGAATTAAAAAAGTGGAGAGCAATTCAGTATAGCACGTAACATCAAGCAAATGCAAACAGTGGGAGTTAGTTTCCCTGCTGCTAACCGTATTTGATATCAGAAAATCCTATTTCAATCAATTATTTGTTCATTTTCTTTTATAAGCCAAGAATGGAACAATGTATGATATTCTACTAACACCAAACTAGGGACCATATATTACCAGGTCAGATGTGTCATAGCCATCACACTTTGATGCAGTTTCAGAAGTGACATGCTCAGAGCACTGCAAGCCACGCCTGGATATTTCGTGTCTCAACATGGCAGCACGCTCTGCTGCAGCTGGTGCTGGAACTTGAACATGGAAATCAAACCTACCTATTTAAAGTGACAAACGTGTATAAGAAATTATATCTCTATTATAGTTTTTAGTGAAATCAGTATGAGGTGAAATGCTTCTTTCGATTCACTCACATTAATTCTCACTAACATTGTGATTCAGTCACATTGATTCAGAAGTGCTTAGTCCTTAAGAATGTCAAGAAAAATAGACAATGAGAAGACTTGAAAACACAAAACCTGAAGAGCACAGACAGCTAGGCAGGGCCCCTGGATTAAGGACAACAGCCAAAAAGGCAATAAGATTTACCCCACAAGGTCTCTGTTCTCTATCCTGCTTAGAACCAAAACACCAATGTGACTTTACACAGCATTTATAAAGGAACTTTTAATACTGCAAAATAATAGTGCATAATGAACACAATCCAAATAAATTTGTTCCAGCGAGTAAATTGGCTATAGTCATGGGGGGAATCATTAAGTGTCCACACCTGACATGCATCAATCATATCTGCAACAAATTCTGCCAAACCAATGGCACTGCGAGAGGGTTCAGAGCCCTCAGAGTCACCAGAAGATGAGATAGCACTATCTAAGTCATCCAATACTACAATTGATGGTGCATGATCCAATGCTTCAGAGATGGATCTCCAAATAACATCTCGAACTACCTCAGCTTGCTCTGCAGCCAACTCAGAGCACCTCACAAAAACTCTGCAACCAAAGCTCTCAACCGCTCAATATACTTCAACTAAACACAAAATATGTGACCTAGACATTGTCCATATTAATTTCTTCAAACAGCAATATTGTACTTATATACAAGGCCACTTTGTTTGCATTGCAAATTGTACAGAATCCTTCAGGAAAAAAACTGCTGTAAAAAGCAAGTCTGTTACGCATGGAAATGCAAAAATATGTTTCAAAAATTAAAATATGGGAAGAAAAGTACACATGTGCAAGTATATTTGAATCCTCTTCCAGCTGGCGTGCAAGAGCCAAAGCTAATTGTGTTTTACCTGAAGCCTGAAAAGACAAAAATCTGCATTAGTAGGAACAAGCCAACTAACAGGTCACTAAATACCACATGATATTGTACAGGATAAAGGCATGCTCTGCAAGATAATGGGGAAAAAAATTAAATAATTTTTAATTAATTAAGAAAGACTTTTTAACAGAATTATAAAAAATTACACACCAGTATAATATTAGAATCATTCACCTTTAACTTGAGGATTGCAAGTTTCACCTATAAATAGATTAAAAACAACATCAAGGTAATTGTTAATTATCAACATGAAGAAACTACGGAGGATGGAAACTGGAAATGACAACGTGGATTAAAAATTGTTTCTGATGCTTAGCCTATTTGAACCTCTCCTATCATCCTTTTCCTCCTCCATCTCCCCTTCCATTCTCATCTCCAATCTGACCCGGATGAGATATGTTTTCATCAATTTTCAGGGAAGGTCATGTCCTCCTCCATACACCATCGGAGACGGTCTCTCAGAGAGGCAACCAGCTTTCAAGGGATGATCTCCTTAAGTTTCTGCACCAGTAAGCCCAAATGACAGTAGTAAAGTCCAATTACTGAACCAGAATGACCAATGGGTGTTATCTTAAGATAGACAACACACCCTAAATCCAATTTCCTATTGAATAAATGGAGCATATACTTGGGTTCCTATAGGAAAGCGTCCTCATTTGCCAGTTCATTATTGCCTACCAAAGACTTAAATTATTCCAAAGGAAAAATGAATGAAAAATACACGACCAAAGCGAAGAGAAATATATTCAGAATGAGAAAAGAAACTTGCCACTAACATGTACATCAATATCACCAGACTAAGGAGAAACACAATTAGAGCTTCCTGAATCATCCTAACACAATTATAGGGAAACCACAAGTTCTGACCAAAAGGTTTGTCGATTGAAAACCATTAAACACCATCTATGGATTGGTCTCCACTAATCAAAAAATAAAACCAAGTATGGTTTCTTTCTCAAATGTTGGTCTCTTTGGTGTGTAAGGAACTGTTCGCTAAGACAAATAAACTTCTTCCTCGTACGCAAAAATGGT
The DNA here is from genome assembly GCA_019776745.2 of Taxus chinensis. Taxonomy (NCBI): domain Eukaryota; kingdom Viridiplantae; phylum Streptophyta; class Pinopsida; order Cupressales; family Taxaceae; genus Taxus; species Taxus chinensis. The sequence goes on along the minus strand of CM034151.1, from coordinate 543,305,688 downwards.
ATGTTGAGATGATGACTACTTACCTCAAAGGCACCTAGGCCCTTAGACAGCTTTATGTTTTCATTTCTCTATGCTTGCTCTTTTCTTTCCAATTCCTAATGCTCTAGAAGCTTTCCCTAGAATTTTTTGGTTTCCTCCACCCAACTTGTCTTTTTACATAGTTCTTATTGGTATACAAAATGGGGTTCCTAGCCGATGAAAGTAGTTGTCCACCTGAATCAACACTTTCCATTTTTCTCTTGTTTAATCACATTTAATTATCTTTTAGCCTATGAATATTATAAAGTCATAAAAATATTACATTCTTAAGAATTCATTTCGACTTTGATATGGGAGCGCTAAGCAAGATGTCCTCTATAATTTTGGCTCCAATAACTATCTTAATAGAGTCGCTTCCCAATGTCTATATTTAGCAACCCTGGCTTTACATTTAGATTTTGAAGTTGGTATTTATCTTCAATACTACATTTTGATTTATCTATACATTGTGACATATGGTCTTTAATGCAACACCAATCATATTGTCCTTGTGGTTGCACAATGGACATAAAATTTTCTTGGTATCCTTCCATTCCAACAAAATGTATCTAAAGTGAGTAATGACTATCTACTCCTTCAAATACCCTAATCTACATCTATTATTATTTTCCACCTCTACCCTTAGAAGATCTCAATTAAAAATTCTTCATTGCATCTTTTATTGATTTTGCAACTTGAGTTGCCAATATATCTAATCTATCTTTAATCTCGTCAATTTCAAAACATTTTAACCTATGTTGTCAAGGGCGGGTATGGATATGGGTATGGGTTTGAAATGTGGAAACGCTCATTTTTAAAAATACTTTGCGTACAAAATAGCACATAAGCGTTTGTGCTATAGATAGATAGATAGATATAGAACTCATTTTTAATCATAAAAGATAAAATACTTTGTATTCATGAAACTGGCAAAACATTACTTGCTTCAATGTTCATATGTACATGATTACAATCTAGATTTTAGAATATATCATCTAAATTTTCCTCAAAATCAGCTCCATGAATGTCATTGCTAGCTCCACTTGCACTGGCACTAGCTCCACTATCTGACCCTTGTGAAGAACTCCCTGGATTTTCATCATTGATACCGAGTAGTGAATGTTCGCAGAAAGTAGTAGTGGAAGCATGAAAGTCAATATTCTCAGGATTAATATCCCAAAGCTTGTTAAGAGCTTTAGTATAGTCTTCAGTCTTGTGCGTTAGGATGCCCAAATTGGAATGTACATATACCAAATCCTCAACCTTTTTAGATGCCAACTTGTTTTGTTAAGCTGAGTGGATGAAGGCATATATACTCCAATTTCGCTCTGCTGAAGAATTAATAGCCACCTCTCAAAAAAAGTGTTAATATTGTACAAGATTATGTATGAATATCTTAAGTTTTGATTGATAAACAAAAAAAATCCATTAAATTTTAAACTTGTTAGAGAAGTTTATTGGCAACAGGTCATAGTTATTTGGCATCATAACCATGTACATACCAATTACCACCACTTTATTGGAGTCATATTGTACTTGTCACAAAGAGCCTTTATTTCTCCCATGCTACCTTCTGAAGATACAAACATCCCCAGTTCATTACGGACCACAATAGCTATAGATGGATCAGGAAACAACCTCCTCAATGCTGCCCTAGTTTTATTTGCAGCTTCTTGGTCATCATATGGTGGTTGCCTACCAAATAACCCAACTATTTGATTGCTATAATATTTGGGATTTAAGGCATAGGCAAGAAGAAGCAATGGGGTGGTCATTTTATTCCACCTCCTCATGACCACTCTTAACTTCATCATAGAAGATTTCTTCAGGGCCTTGCTCTTTGTCTTGTCTAATCTCTTTTAGTTATTCAAGCATGGGGTTTATTCCATCATAAATGTCTCCTATGCAATGATTATTTGTGTCTACATATTTGATCATAGAAAGAATAGGCTCTATGAAACTAAGCAAATACCCAACCTTGGCCTCATCAAGGATCAATAATTTTATCTTATGGCCTCTTTTTGTATTTGTTTTCCTTCACATACTCCAAATGTTGTCAATCACCATACTACTTAAGGCATACTTTACCTTTACAAGCCATCTCAGAATGAGCATGTGAGACGTAAATTTGGGCTCAACAACCTATAAAAATAAATTGAAAGAATTTAATAAAGTACAAGTCTAAAATAATTCAAAATATTAAACGATAGATCACTTGGATTATATAAATTAGAAACTAATGAATTGTTCCCTTACCTTCATCAACTCCACCCTCAAAAACCTCCTAAAAATGTCCTGAGACATGATGATTTTTGATAAACATTTAAATTTTGTTTGCTTCTGTGTAAATTTGCTCTATCCATGGGATTTTCCTAATCTTCTACAACATCAAATTAATGGAGTCCATTGCACAATGCATCCAAAATATGTGCTCAGATCTCCCCTCTACAATTAACCCTACCACCTTGCAATTTTGTGTTGTTTGTGATGACTTGAACAATGTTTTGGGGGCCCACCAACTTAGTAGCCTCAATCAAAATGTTAGCAATGAACTATGCATCTTTCACTTCACCCTCACAATCAACGGCCTTCAAGAACATTGCCTCGTTACGACTTACTGCAACGTCGATTACGGGTTTGTTTCACACACCTTTCCATCCATCTAAAACCATGGGACACTTTTAAATCCTTCTGCAAATCTTCAATTGGCTTTAAAGAAGTTGTATATACTCTCCTTCTTTCGCCAAGAGGTATGTACGAACCAACTCATAGCTAGGGCCTTTATACACTTGTGGCGCCTCATAATGTCCTTTCATCATTTCTTGCAAATATGGTGACCTCAACACATTGAAGGGTAGCCCACGTGATATAAATACACCGAGCTACCAATTCATCTGCAATGTCTTTCTTCTCCACAGTTGAATGCTTTGTTCTAGAGCTCCTTTTGTTCTCTTTTGTGATGTGGCCTCTTCATCCAAAGGAGTTTCAAGTACCACTGGCAAAGATTTCAATATGACTTGTCAAGGAAAGGATGAATATAAGTGTTGGTAGGTAATTTTCCTACACCTCTTGTGTTGCAAAGAAACAATATCTAAAGTGAACTCTTACATCTTGCAAGGTAGTTTCTCTTGCTCTTTTCAAGTATATGCCAATATTTTATTCTTGTCCACCTTACGTGGTCTACATGCCCTTTACCATGTACCTCAGTTATATGGAGCCTTCAATCTGGAATACAAGGACCTTGACACATGTTATGTCTACAATGGGGGCACACCCAGGACACGAAGCAACATCACCAGACAATGAGCTCCAACACTTCTATTATGCCTCCATAAGAAGATATTTTTATTAGGATCCATGTCTTCACTATTCGTGGAAGCCTAGAACACTTCATTAGAAGTGCCTCCCTCATTAGCAAATAAAGTATTTTGAGCATGCCCCCTCTGAAGCCGAACTTAGATGCCATTAAAAGGCTACAATTATTATGATTTCGGCTTTAACTTACAATGAGAGATATACACCCTTTAAAATATTGCAAAATAATTTAAGGATAAACTATGGCACAAAATGTCATATGTTGAATACATATTGTATAATTAATTTGGGTTAAGGTTGCACCTATCCTGTCATTCTCTGATTCTGGATCACCAAGTTCTTGCCATAGACTACTGCGAGGACGAGAGCATACACTTGATAGTGGTAGACATTGTAACAAATTGGGGACTAAAACCGTCAAACAAGGATAATTGGAATTATTGAATATCTTAAGGTAATTGGAGCTGGTAACTTTCTATCTACGTCATTCATTGATTTGCATAATCACCAAGTTCGCCTTAAATGGTGTTTTTGATGGATGTATGGTATGCATACTTGCAAAGGGTAGACGTTGTAACAAATTAAAACTTAAAGGTGAAAGCAACATAGCTAATTTAAAAATAATGCAATTTATTTAACCCCTACACATCATTTTTTGCATTCTAATCACCGAGTTCGCCACAAATGCTTGTGAGGCGAGAGCATACACATGTTTGAGTAGACGTTTAGGCAAATTAAAACTTAAAAAACATGAAACCCTAAAATTTTAAGAGCTTTAAGATACAAAACCAAATTTCGTGAATTAATTGGATATTAAAAAGAAAAGTTATGAAAATTAATAATAAATATCGTATAGATTCATGCAGACAGATGGTGTATAGCAAATTCACATCATTCATGGTCATTGGGGCATTGAAAATCAGTTGATCCTTCATATTTTGATTAATGGTAATTAATCATAATTTTTGGGCTTGATAAAGCACATTTTCAGCAAGTTCAAGACATAAAAACAATGGATGCATGGGAAAATACCCGAAATCAGGTATCTTCCTTAAGTTGTTTGAAAAATTGCATCTTCCTCAGTGTGCAAACTGTTCAGTCATATCTAGCCCTCTCAAATCTGATCTAGAGCTTTCTAAAAATTCAATTTTCAAGTCATCTCAATTTCAGCCCTAGATGAAAATCCGTGAATGTGTGAATAGAATGGAGGCAACAGGGGTGTATACATCAGCATTTTAGTGGTGTCTTTCAGGCAGGGGTGGGTAAATTAGGTTTAGCGTTTACTTTTTTTTAAGTTAAGCAGTATGTTTTTTTTTTCACTTAAAAAATGTGTGGGGTTTGCTGCGAGTACGTAGCCATAGGTCTAGGGTATGGTTTTCCAAGACTTGGGACCCGTGGGTACGTACCCATAGCGGGACTAAGATGGATACCGGTATCACGAACCATGGCACCCATAATCGTTTCCCTTGTGAACGGGCCAATACAAGGTGTACCCCTGTAGTCTAGCTTGACATGTGTTGGATACATTTCCGTGGACCTAAGAACTGAACTCTGATAGACAGATACGGTGATTTTTATTTGCCCTAGATACGGCCATACAAATTTTTACCGAAATAAAATATATCAATACAAAAGGGACATCCAATATGGGTAACTTGGCCTACATAATTTTTCAAAAAGGTCTAGCCAAGGTTCTTTTGGGCAGGTCTGGATACGGCTGGGTACAGTTGTAGGCGTACCTGGCCATACCCGGACCTGCCCAGTTGTACCTAATTGTTTCCAAGCATAAAACAATTTTTTTAAAGTTCTACTTTAAATTTAATATATCACTAGAGCAGAAATTACAGTTTTTGTGGCAGCATTATTCTACAGAAGGTACCAGATACAAGCCACCAAAAACAAGGGAAAAAAATAACATGTATGAGATGAGTGTAATAAACACCTCAACTAGATGTGGTAGGGATGATGTTTGTGCCCAAGTTCAATTAAATTATGAGTAGTTTGTTGTCGTTATTTAGCTTGTTTTATTTTTCATATGCATGATATGTGGTTAATTCCTATTTTTTAGGCTAGAATTTCTATACTTTTTAATATTTTTTGTAGAGTTGTATCCAATGTCGTATTTGGGGTCAAACAAAATGCCCTCTCTAATATCGGATACTTCGTATCCGTACCCATATCCGAAACGCATCAGCAACTTAGTTTGTTTATCTTAAACCTACAATGAGAAAGAAAAACTTTAAAAACCTAGATTGTTTCGGTACAGGTATGGGTGCAGTATGTTGAAAACGGCAAATTTTAAAAAAACCTTGGGTACGATACGTTGTGGGTACATTTGTACAATATATTTTTAAAAAGTAAACAATATAAATATATATATATTTATTTAAAGAAAACAACAAGCTTATAGTCTCAGCAACCTATAAAATATTAGAAGCCAACAACAAGCTTATTATGAATTAGAAGCCATCTAAAGCAATATTTCTTTAACTAAATACAAGAACACCACAAAACATTAAATTTATGAGTCCATCTACTAATGGGCTCACAAACATTCCACTTATTGTTAAGGCCCAGGGAAATGTTTGGTGAGAGGGCAATCTTTTCATAGAGTTGTTTGGAGGTAGCCTCTTGGAGAGGGGGCTCTTTGAGCCATCTCATAGTATCCCAAAAGTCATTCTCATCCTTCATAATTGGTCCAGTAGAGGGAGTTGTGAAAGCATTTATGAGCATTGTATACATTATGAACTGAGATTAAGGAAGCTTATAGAAAGCTTTAGAGGTCTGTCCATTCCATCCACTTCCCAAATTTGTACAAGTCATGAAAAATTTTAATTCCTTTCTCAAACCAAAGGAGGGCAGAGTAGCCTCTTGTCAAGGAAAGGATCTTGTCATTATATTTCAGATTCAACGAAATTGATTTGTAGGCTTGACACCTAGTGTCAAAGGAAGAGAAGATAGGTTGCCCAACCACCAAGTGCCTCACTTGTTCCCATGCCTTCCAAATTGACTGAAGAAATAAAGGACCCATGAGGAGTAACAAGAAAGCCCCTAAATAGTAAGTCAACCAAATAAAGTCATTTTTCATCTCTCTTGACCCTTTGGAGCCTATTGGCAATATTGATTCTCACACGAACCTTCCAAGGTTTGATTCCAGTCAAAGCCCTCAAGTTTGATTTATTTTTTGCACTTAAAAAAAACCGTGTGGGTACATACCCACGTGCCCTGAGTACATCCTGGGTACGGTTTTCCATACCCAGTATGTACCTAGGGCCTATGGGTACGTACCCACAGAGTACCCAGAGAGTACATGTACCAGTTTCCATACCTAGTACGGGCTAGTACTGGAAATATCAATGCAATCTAGTAAAAAACAGAAAAAGGATACTAAACAAACATTGCACCCTACCCTGGTTTTGTTCACCAAGTTCGCCATTAACTTGTGAGGTGAGAGCAAAAACAAAGTTCAATTTTTCTTTTAAAACGGATAAATAAACTCTAAAAAACAAAAAACATGACTAAACACTAGGCATCATTTTCTACTTCTAATCACCAAGTTCGCCATAATGGTGCAAGGTGAAAGCACACAGAGTTTGGATTTTATTTTTTTTAATGACAAAATATACTCTAAAAATAACATATATAGCTAAACCCTAGGCATCATTATATACTTCTTAAACCTATAATGAGAAAGATAACTTAAAAAACCAAAAAAGAAAATAAATAAACATTGCATCCTTTTATGTTTTGATCACCAAATTCACCATAAATGTGTGAGGTGAGAACATAAACAATGTTTAAGTTTTTATTTTAAAATAGCTAAATAAACTCTAAAAAACACAAAATGTTACAGAAATATTGTTCAAAGTGTGAACACTTAGGAGTGGTTTGGGTTATTTGGTAGTAATAGGTTTTTAATAATTATAAAATAATATATGAGTGTGCAAAATAGTTGTAATGCACAACTCATAGTTGAGAGATATTTGGGATATTGAGAGGATTTAGAGATTAGCCTTAACTCCTTATAGGAGTTCATTGAGCTATTTATATGTAATCTCTTCATTGGGAATTTGTCCCGAATGAATTACAATATCTCTGGTTTTATTATTTTATCGTGCAATGTTTTGTTTTTTATTTGATTAAATCATAGATGTTTACAAGATTTGGTATCAGAGCAGGTTAGACCGCAATGATAACCTGTAGGAATTTGTGAGGCGTTTAGATCTGGATCAAATTTATTTTCATTGGAATCAAATCTGCGACCTGCGTGTTTCATTGGAGTCAAGTCTGCGACCTGCGTGTTTCATTGGAGTCAAATTTGTGACCTACATGTTTGTCTACCAATAGCGGTGACGCTTCACTCAGGCGAATCCATACTTGGTTGCGACACAACTTCTTTCAATATCCGGATCAGCAGTAATAGAGGTATTGCGTTTCTTTCCTTTTTTGGACACAGATGAAAAAAATAGAAGCAAAGAAAAAAAAATTGCCAAATTTGGAAAGGGTCCAGGAAGATGTTGGAGTTATAACTTAAAATTGTCCATAACTTTCAGCTGGTAACTCAGATTAATGTGCCATTTTTTTAAAAAATGTGTATTTTTCAATCTCTACACATTGATGTTATGTTTTCTATTGTTGGACAATAAAAATTATTTTTTCCTTTTTTGGCAAATATGTCAGAAAAAATTTACTTTCAGTGTTTACAGTTTATTGTAAGGGTGCATTTTCGACTAAGTTCGACACCTATTATGGAAATTCCATTAGATAAATTCAATGGATTAAATTTTCACACATGGAAGGTGAAAATACAAATGCAATTAATGAACAAGAACCTTTGGGGAATTGTGAGTGGAAAAGAACTAGAACCAACAGATGCTGCAAAATTGCTTAAATGGCAAACCAAGGATGACAAAGCAAAATCCATTATTGGGCGTGCTTTATCAGATACTGAGTTGCATTATATAGACTTAGAAAAAAAGTCTAAAGATATATGAGATTTGCTAAGTAAGACATTTGGTGCAAAGGCTGTGAATGCTAAATTCTCACTTAAGTTGCAGTTATTCAAGTTGAAAATGGAATGAGGGTGCAACTATGTCAAGTCATATTAACGATCTTAAATCTCTTCTAAGACAACTGACAAAAGTAAGTGCTCAGGTAGATGAAGAAGATGCAAAAAGCTATTTTATTAAATAGTTTTACCTCCAAAATACAGTAATGTAGTTTTTACTCTTGGTCAAATGCCTTCTCATTCACTTGAAGGTATGATTTCTGCATTACTAGCTGAAGAAAAAAGAACAAAAGAAGATAATTGAGGAAGAAACTGCTCTTTATATTAAAAGGAAGCATACTAATTTTTTCAAAAACAAAGAGGAATTAGAATGCTTTTATTGTAAGAAAAAAGGACATAAATCTTCTTTTTGTATTACTCATGCCAAGGACATCATAAAAGGAAAGCTAAAAATGGATGAAGCTAATATAGTTGTTAAAGAAGAGTCAGAGAATGAAGAAGAAGATGAACCTGAATAAAATGAGGATGAAGATGACTTCCTATACTAAGTAGTGCCTAATGGAGGATGGAGGCATAGGAGGATAAAGGCAAATTGACATCTCTTGTTATTCACCAACAAAGAGATTGCTTCATTGTATTGGTGACCTTTTGTTTTAGTTGTGTGGTGTGTTTGCTTTCCACTGTAATAATGAACAGAAGTAATATTCCTGTTCAAAGCTCCTATGCGAGCATAATTTCTGTTTTGTAATCCCTCTAAGTTAGAAACAATGATGTGAGAAAAATAATATACACTGCTATGTAGTGGTTGGTTCCACTAGAAAACCATTTTCTGAGTAGGAGGTTCTCTTTGAAAACCTCATATTGTTTGAGTTGTTGGTACGTCATTGAAAACCTTCATTTCTTTGTAGATCATGAGCGGGTACAGAAGATAGCTTTCCCCATGTTCACACTAAAGGGGTGACTGTTACAGAAATATTGTTCATAGTGTGAACACTTAGGAGTGGTTTGGGGTTATTTGGTTGTAATAGGTTTTTAATAATTATAAAATAATATATGAGTGTGCAAAACAGTTGTAATGCACAACTCATAGTTGAGAGATATTTGGGATATTGAGAGGACTTAGAGATTAGCCTTGACTCCTTACTTATAGGAGTTCATTGAGCTATTTATATTTAATCTCTCCATTGGGAATTTGTCCCGAATGAATTACAATATCTCTGGTTTTATTATTTTATTGTGCAATGTTTTATTTTTTTATGTGATTAAATCATAGATATTTACAAGAGAAAACATAACGAAACACTAGGCGTCATTTTCTGCTTCTAATCACCGAGTTAACCATAATGGGTGCAAGGCGAAAGCATACACAAAGTTTGGATTTTAAATTTTTTTAAATGACAAAATATACTCTATAAATAGCAAATATAACTAGACCCTAGGCATCATTATTCGCTTCTCAAACTTACAATGAGAAAGATAAACTTAAAAAATAGAAAAAGAAAACTAAACAAACATTGCATCGTTTTTTGGTTTTTGATCATAAAGTTTGCCATAAAAGTGCAAGGTAAGTGCATAAACAAAGTTTAGAGGTTTTTTTAAAAATAGCTAAATAAACTCTAAAAAATAGAAAACATGACTAAACACTAGGCATCATTTTCCGCTTTTTGATCACTGAGTTCACCATAATGGTGCAAGGTGAGAGCATTAATAGAGTTTGGATTTAATTTTTTTAAATGACAAAATATACTCTATAAAAAACAAATATAACAAAACCCTAGGCATCATTATTTGCTTCTAATCACAAAGTTCACCATAAAAGGTGTGAAGTAAGAGCATACATGGAGTTCAGATGTTTAAAACTCAAAAAACAGCAAGCCCAGATCTATTTTAAAATTTTAAAACTCTAAAAATATAAATTTGAGTATACATACAAAAGTAAAACTAAAAAAATATTACATCGAATTTAAAAATAAATATTATGACCAATGATCATGAATGATTTGTGCATTATGCGCACATCATTCATGATCATTAATCACATTAACAAACTTGTTAGAAAAATGGAAAAGGTGAATGGACAGAAAAACCTGATTTTTCTCCTTCAAGTTGCTCCTTCCTCCTTTCTTTTTAAAGCTCCTAACTTCCTCCTCCAAGCTGCTCTTGATTCTTCCACCTTCAAACTCCTAATTTCCTCCAAGCTCATATCTCCCTCCTAGCTCCTAACTTCCTTCTTCAAGTTCCTAAATTTGCAAAAAAGTGAAAATCTAAAAGTGTGTTTTGAAATGGAGCAAGGAGGTGCTTATGTAGATTTTAGATAGTGTCATTTAAAGGTTGGGGGTAGGTAGATTAGGGTTAGGGTTACTTTTTTTTTGTTTGAGTGTTTTTTTTATTTTGGCATTTTAAAATTGGCAGCACCACTAAAACAGAACAGGTATAGAACGGTCATATGTGGGACTTTAGCACATTTCCAAGACATTTTAGTCCTATATCAATGCTTGTACTCGTACCAGGTACATTTGTACACGGGTACAAAAGCCTCTAAGAGCGTTTCCAAGTATCTGAGGTTCTAACCATAGAATTTTACATTTGCCCACTATCTCTCTCGAAGTCCATGGTACTTAAAGAACCGAAGTGCCTAGCTTGAAGTTCATCTTTGTCAACTTTTTGTTGTCTTTGTATCCTCTAGAAAACTTCTATTGGCAATCGCCCTTCAATTATTTTATTGTCCAAGCTTCTTATTTAAACCAATTATGTTTGCAAACTCCATCAGTCTCCTACTTTCTTCCCCATAGCCATTCTCAAGGTAGGAACCAAAATCTCTTGGAGACTTCGACCTGTTGACTATACATCAACTAGAAGGGTGTTATGTCAATCTCTCTCTTTGTAAGTTGTCTTATACACCACAAGTGATTTGTGTGCAATCGCACAAGCCTGCACAAAGGGACATTGAGCTCTTAAGTGTCGCGGTGTCTTATGTCATTCCTAAAAACTCAAGGTACCCTCGTGCACTAGCACATTGCCTTGAAGACTACCGTGCAGCTTTTTAGTGCTCCACAACATCTTCTGAACTTTGTGTCATGTCCGCAGCCTTGCGGCATACTTGGACATTGGTGCCAATCTCCTCAACTTACCCACACAGGACCTCTTGACTTAGATTATACATGCATGCTTCTGTGATACGCCAAGTGGCACTCTCCACATACACTGAATGTTAGAGCATCTATTAGCATACTACAAACGTTGGAAGTGTAACTATCACACCTACAAGAAGTTCAACTATCACTTAGGAAGAAGACGAACCGTTTTTGTAACGTTCCGCTTTTGTAAGTGTTCTCTGTTGTCACCGTCTTCTTATAATGAAGGTATATAAACATTATTTTAACCTTAAGGGGACAACAAGATTGAATGGAAATGGCAATCTCCCTCACATGTTATCATGCCCTGAATATTTGGCATTGATTGATCAATGCAATCATATTTCAGTCTAGGAAAATCAATTAGGAAGCGTCTTTCCTCATTTCTACTCATGAGAATCCTCATTATCAGCCTTGTAGAATATTGTACACCATTTTGTTCTACCCTATTCTTTCTCATTACATAGAAGTTACACAATTGTGCAAACTATCTTTTGCATTCAAATGTATTTTGGTATACTACAGTAAGAGTTCCCAATTGCATATTCTTCAACCCGCAATCTTAAACAAAATTACAAGGTTGTTCCCTTGCGCCAGTGTCTTGGGCCCTGTGGTGCGGATCTTTGGTATCAAAACAAGAGCTTTCATATACTTGTGAGCATGCACGCAACATCAATAAGGACCCTTCACATGAATCTGTTTCAGAGGAAAGAATGTCATGACAAGAGCACAATAGCTAATTCCCCAAAAAGCAATTTTCCAAGGCATACTCAGACATCCAGAAGCTCATTCGTAACACCCTTGGGGAGAAGGACACCCAAATCTTTTCACCAATTATACGAACTCACGATGAAACTTAGTCTGGAAATGTCTCATTCTTCAATGCATCCTACACAACAATAGTTCCAACAACAAAGCTCTTTCAAGGTCCAAGTCAATCTCGTCATCCCAACGTTCGAAAGCAAACTTGATGCCGCGACATTGAATAGCTAGATTCAACAACTTGAGGCCTATTTCTCAATCAATAACTTCAATGACTTGCAGAAGATCACCCTCGCGGCGTTGTAAGTGTCCATTTTAGTGTCCCACTAATGCGAAAATTACAGCACGATATGTGAGAAACACGAGTCCATTAAGAGTTGGAATGCATTTGTCTACGTTATGGAGAAGAAATGTTACCTCCTCAAACACTATGAGGATGATTATATGAAATTCCAACGATTGCACTAGTGTAAGGAGCATTCAGTTGAAAACTACACCAAGTTCCACGACTACATTGTGCATGAGGACATGACGAAGCAACAGCAAGGTGCTGAAGTACATAAGGAGTACTCTCACCTTATATTCAAGGAAACCTTTGGTTCTTGACTTTTGATGCATTAGGGCAAGCACACCATCTCACCCCCCTTGTACAGAAAAACACCTCACACAAGGGAGAGTGACCTAATAATGTTTGAGAACACCAGAAAGCTCCAATACCTTCAACATTAGACAAAAGAAAAAAGAACTAAGGTGACAGGTGCCATAGACACCACACAAGCTCACAAAACATGTGAGTGTCACGGTCGACAATCTTTCATTATGTAATCTACATCAGGATCTACACAAACATATGAAATTGATCCAAATGCTACTTGTTTACATGTCAACACCTCTATCATCGACACTCTGGAGAAACAAGAACGCCTCTTTCACGCCAAGTGTTGGGTCTAGGGTCAGCTTCTCCATGTCATCATTGACAGTGGGAGCTTAAAAGAACATTGCACAAGATGAAGTCCAGTGCATAAGTTTTATCACTAAAGCACATCTTCAACCATACTCTCTTTGATAGCTTCAACGAGGGAAAGATATCCAAGTCCGAAAACAATGCACATTCAAGTTTGCAGTTAAAGCCCTTGGAGGATACAGACACTTGTGACATTGCATCACCAAAGGTCTATGACATTTTGTTTGGAAGACATATGTGTAAGATAGTGATACTACATATCAAGCCAAGCCACATCAGTGGATGTCAATGACAAAGGTTATTTCTTCAACCTTCAAGAGTCACTTCCTAACACCAAACCCACTTTGGTCTCTGCCAAACATTGCCTCAAGCTTATCTCACGCACAACTGTTTGTGCAACTCATGGTCCGTCCAGAAGCACAGGGCAACAAAGCAAGTGAGCATTGTCGATGTGCCAAGCCACGCAATCATTGTCACAGTAACAACTTGACAAGTAATCAAAAGGCCTTCCAACACATTGTGCAATAAGACATCAATACAATTTTAGTTCTTGAAACCCCTCTTCCAAGTAGTCCTTTGTACCATAGATCCATTTGGGGACAATAATGGAGTCCAATGCCAAATCCAAGTTCTTGATAAAGGAAAGTTTAGGCCAAGTTTTTCTCCATGTAGCAGTTAAATAGTCCTCATGCCAAAAGAAAGATGACACATGGTGCTTGTGCATTAACTATTGTGTGCTCAACAAGATAATGGTACTAAAAGCAATACCGTCACCAAGATTAACCTAAAGTCCACGTTATGATTAGGTACGAGTCTATACAAAATAATCTAGAAGACAACATTGAAGACCACGGAAGGAATGTATGAATTGTTGGTAATGCCCTTTGGTCTGACCAACGTGCCTACAACATTCGTGCACCTTATGAACAACATACTTCAGCCCTTCACCAACTCCTTCATCATCGTTTACTTGGATGACATCCTCATCTACAACAAGACTTAAGAGGAGCATGTGGAGCATTTTTCAAACATCTTACATACATAGCACAAACACAAGTGGCAAGCCAACCTAGCCAAATGTACATTTGGTGCCACGTAGATTCAATCGTTAGGCTACATTCTTGATTGTAGAGGTATTCACGTAGATTCAAAGAAAATCAAGGTGATCCTACATTGGCCAACTTCATGCAATCTCACCGACTTGAGGAGTTTTCTTGGACTTGCTAACTTCTACCACAGGTCCATCCTTGGTTTCTCGTGCATATCATGGTCCCTCAACCAAATCATGCACACCAAAGTAACATTTCCCTCAACTCCTATGCAACATTATGCCTTTGAGGAGCTCAAGCAATGCCTCTACACAACATTGGTTCTGCAATGCTCGTTATTGTCCAACTCTTTAAGATCTTCACTAACACATTTAACTATACACTTATATGGTGTACTCATACAACATGGACATCTGATCACATATCGCCTTAAGAAATTCAGCAACATGGTTCAACACTTCAATGCTACTCCACCTATGAAAAAGAATTGCACGTCATTGTGCACAAAGTCAAGTAATGGCACCACTACATTTTAGATAAGGAGACGATCATCCATTCTAGTCATAAGTTGCTCCAATTGTTGCATACACAAAGCAAGCTTGAGTACATGCGCCACATGAAGTGGATGACTTATTTGCAGCAATTATATCTAGTGATCAAGCACAAGATGGGAAAATACAATAAGGGAGTAGATTGCCTCACTTTCCCTCTAGTGCAAGTGTTCATCATAGTGGTTTGACACATGCGGTCACAGCTTCTTTGACTAGGTATCTCTTTACTCAGCAAACAAGGACTTCACAGAAGCCTACATCACCCTTGTTCTTGTGAAAATTAAACAAGTCAAGAACTCCACATGTAGGACAAGCTTGGGCATCTTTGTGTTCCTAAAGGTGCAGCTCGCCAAAGACTCATCTAGGAAGCACACAAAGCCAAGACAGCAAGACACTTCAGCATTACCAAGACACCGGTTATGCTACATCAATAGTTTTACTGGCCTCACATGCACACAAACATTGAGCGACACATCAAGTCTTGCAATCCTTGTTGCATTGCTAAGCCCATGAACTTCAAGTTGGAACTTTACATAGCTTTTCCATTCCACTCATGCTATAGGAATATATTAGCATGGATTTCATGACTAGATTACCTATGATATAGCACCAAAATGACTAGGTGTTCATTAAAGTGGATAGGTTTTCCAAGATGGCCATCATGATTGCTTGCAAGAAGAGCATCAACATAAAATAAAACACATGCTCCTTTGGCCATGTTTGGGTTCACTTTGTAATCCCAACATCGATTATGTCACGCCATGACCCACACTTTGTCAACCATTTATGGTAAGCCTCATGGGAAATGACGGATGCACAATTGGACCAATCTATAACATTTCATCTCCAAACAGATGGACAAATGAAAGTTTCCAACTGTACACTTGCCCATTTATTGTGCATGTATAATAGTGCATAACCACACACTCAGGATGACAATTTGCTTTACATCCAGCATGCCTACAATAGAGCCCTGCACAATTCTATGGGGCATAGTTCATTTCAGACATGTCTTGGGTTCCAACCAAAAGCACCTCTGGACATCCTATTGTGCACCATCCAACGAGGAAATTTCTAAAACAAATCCACATTGTTCACAAGCAATTTCAGCGAAACACTCTCATGTCAACAATAGAAGTGCAAAGAGCGACATGACATGTTGCACACCTCATGATTTCAAGGTAGACAATAAAGTTTTTTTGTATCTTTAAAAGGAACACTTCAAAGGTCTTGTTTTCATGCTAAATGTCTAGCATGAAAAATTGAAAAAAAAATCCATGACAACTAAGCCCACACTCAAAAAATCCCTAAACTAGGTAATGTAAACCTGCCCTCCGGCCAATTGCTGACTATGTAAACCCCATCATGGCCAAGAGGGATGTGCTAACTGAATTTTTAAAGTGTGTTTCATGTGCAGGTAAGTTCGTGGGAAACAATTCATGAGTTCATTGAGATTCATGTCGAAGGAGCTACTCCCGAAGGCCTAAAAAGGCCTATTTTCAAGACTCTTGCACCTAATGAACACCTCATAGGGATGTACCAAGAAGAGATAATGCCTCCTAGCAGAGTGTGATTGAGCTATGACATCATTGGAGGTAGTTTAGGGAAGTTCTGCAAGGTGAAAATGGTTTAGGAACAAGTTGTGCAACACCAGGCTACTTGTAGCACGGTGCAAGGAAATGAAAGGAGTGAAAAAGCTAGTGAGCTTGTTCCGGATGGTTCAAGAGCCTCAGGTAATTTTGTGAGGCGACCAAACACTCATTGGAAATATAAAAGGTCCACTTCACATTGCAAAAAGTTTCAAGAGATTCTGTCATCAGGATTTTGAGATATTGGCCCGACAGTGCAAGTGAAGATCTTTGATCCTAGTAGAGATTCAAATGAGCATTCAGGGAGTTCCAAAGGGAGCTGGGACCTGATTCAAAAGGCAAATTGAATGAAATTCAACCCTCTACATGGTCCCCATGTGATAATTTAGACAAAAATGCAAGTTTCTCTCTCGTGGCCAGTTTGACCTTCCCGGCGCACAGCTTGACCAGAATCAAAAATTGGGGTAAATTTTGAATTTAAGGCAAAATTGGCCCCTGAAAGTGGTACCATTGATCTCAACAGGCATTTTATAATCAAAATCATATAAGGTTTGTCCATGAAACTCTCCAGGGAAGCTCCGGAGGAAAAGATTACACTTTTCATGTCTATTTATGGCAGTTGTTGGTGAAGGCAGGGCTTACTATAAGTGTCCAGGTCACTTTGCAATGCTGCAATACTTTTTCACCTTTGCACCTAGTGAAAATGTTCAATGGGTGCAGCAAAGTGTGACCCCAAGGAGGGAAGACTCTTTCGTCACTTAAGTGACATCTTTGGTGGTTAGGTACTTCACATGCAAACTAGTCCCCTTCCCAATGACAAACCTAACCCTTGGCGCATTTTGCAATGACTGCAATAACACCGTTTCACCATTGCACCTGGTGCAAAATTGCATCAAGTGCAGAAAAATTTTACCCCTTGAAGGAAATCAGCCCTCCCTCCTCCGACACTTAAGTGACAACATACTGTGCATGTTAGGAAATTGTTTTCACCTCACACCCTTGTGCAAACTAGTCCCCCTCCTCACGAGAGCTGACCCCATGGCGCACTTTGCAAATGCTGCAATGCAATTTTTGCACCATTGCACCATTTACCAAATGTGGTAAGGTGCAATGGAGACTCACTTCCCCCATTTGGAAAGTCTCAACCCACTCTCAACCCGGGTTAAGGAGAAAGTGCATGAATCAAGAGGTGGGTTTGGCTTAACCACGATTTGTGTTTGAATATTCAAATGAACCTTGAGCCATTTTGGATGAATTTTTCATAACTCTCCTTCCCTCCATTGTTGTTATAACCTGATACATGCTCTAATTTTTGGAAACCCCATGCTCAGAAACACATTTTTGCTCATATCTCACAAACCCTTGCTCCGTTTTCCATGAAATTCGAACTGAAGGTTTCTTGCATGAATGTCATTAGAATGAGTGTTTAAATGACCTCATTGATGCAATCCTCCAATTTTTATGGACATCAAAAGCTTGCAGCCATGGAAAACTTCATCCTCATATATCTAGAGTTGCAGCAAGCCAAACGAGCTAAAAATCAGAGCATGAGATCCTCGAAAATCAGCTTTCAATGAGCCCTTTCTTGCCTTGGGAAAATGTGTTGAATTAAAGTTATGGAGACTATTTTTTTCTAGCATTCTGCTCTGTCAGATCAAAGAACACGCAGACCTTTAAGTTGCCTTTTTGAATTCATGAAGATCCAGAGGAGAAAAACCCTGAAAATTGGAGCAAAGCATCTCGGTGAGAAGTAGAATTTTTGGAGATTTTTTTGGCCCGATCCGACACCTATGGCCAATGTCTATTTTTAGTAATTCCCCATTCAAGGAACTTACTAAGGGTATTAGGTCCAAATAAAGAATGTATTCAAGACACTAAGCTCATTCCCCAGGAGGAGAAGTGCTCAAAAGTGACAATTCAACGTGAAATTGCCAAAACTAGTCACCCAAGAAAAACTTACTAAAAAATAAGTATCCAGAAAAGGATAAAAATGGTCATGGTTTCATCCTCCATTCCTCACTAATGTCAAACTTCACATAAGGACTAACTCATGCTTTCAAAAGGGTGAAAAGTGGCATTGTGTCTCAAACAAAAGAGAATCCTTCTCAATTCCCAATTTTGGTCACAGTGGAGCATTTTGGTCTCAGTGTGTTTCTCACTTCACCAGATGGGTTGATCATAAGTTGCAAATCATGTTTCATCCATCTTCTCACCTTCATTCTTCACATGGTTGAGGTACTCTTCACCTCATCTCATGGATGGCTCCGTTTTCCCAAAGCCTCGGATCATCAGTGCTCATAATGTAAGAATCAATGAGCAATGGTGTGAATTTGCATCAATTTCTCCCATATAGTGGTTGATCCTGAAGATTGATAGTGTCTCAAAGGATCAGAAGGATTTTCTCAATGAGGGAAGTCATCCTTCATGTTTCTCAATGGTCTACTTATTAGGCTCATCACTTTCCATCTCAGTGCATCCAAAGAGTGATTGCGGAAAGTTATCATTTCAGGAGTCTCACAAGGGGAAAAAGTGTCAAAGGAGCAATCTTCATCAGCAGAGCATAATAGTGTTGCAGAGGGCCATCATGGATCAATTTTTCATCTTCAAACATCAGATTGGATCTGATCTTCATCAAGGTTGGAAAGGCATCTTCATTCATGTTTGGGAGCATTCTTCTTCTCCTCTCTCATCTTTCTCACTCTCTTCTATCCCCTTCATTCTAATTCCTCATTGTGCGTGATCATGAATTTTTGTCTTATTCATTAAAGTGACTATGTAATACTTGTGCAATGTAAAAGTACCTTTTGCAAATTATAAAAAGGGGACTTAATTTTTTCTTTCCTAGGATAATGAAAAGTCACAAGATGAATGGGAACATGAACAGTCATGTGGGGGGTAGATGAAGAGATGGATTGTAAAAGCTATAAAAGGAGATGACCTCCTCATTGTAAAGGGATGGTTAATGCTTGTTTACTAGCTCTCATTGTCTTTCTAGAAACAAGTGCCTTCATTTCCTCTATTTCTTGTCTATTACTATTCTATCTCCATCTCAACTTGTACTCCATGAAGCATTGTAAATTGTGCAACATGATGCAATAAAACTTTGTGTTTCTTGTTTGTTGTTCCTCTTTCTTTGTGAATGGTTTCTTCTCATTGATGCAAGTGAAATGTTCTATGATTTTAATGCAATGAACTCTACTATGTTATTCATTGATTAAAATCCCTTTCCTTTTTCCCTCTCATATCTCCCTCACTCTAAACAATTTTCCTCCCTTGTATTCCATACAAGCAATTGCCATAGGTTTAGGGAAGTATTCCTATGTGATCCCCGGTCTTCAAGCCACCCTAGAAATTAGTTTAGATTGTTTTCATTTCCTTGCTTTCAATAAATGGAGCCTTGATCTACTACAATACTTGGGCTTATATTCAATATTCAATGTGGAACTCCTTAAGCTATGCTTTCCACCTTTGCTTGAGCTAACAACTCAACATCCTTCAAACTTGGATCGTAAACACCTACACATAGAACTAAAAAGTCATATTATTGAATTGACAACATGCACCTGCCAAGGCACACATCACTTGTTTCAGGTGGTTAAGGAAACACAATATGTTCATAAAACTAAGAGGTAGAACCTTCAGCAACTTCAAGAGAAGAATGGATTAAGGTCTTCAAAAAGGGATATGACACTAGTTTACTCCTCGATGTGCTTGTATGTTCCCTTGATCAACGTTATTTTTTGACCATGGCCCTCTCAAATTCCAACCTTGCTTCAACAAGCCTTTATTTCTCTGTATGTGGGTCAGGGTGATTGGCTTCTTTCATTTGTAATCAAATAATTTTCATAACTTCTTTGCCCTCAAAGACGTCAATCGTTTTGACATTGGCTTGCTTTGGAAATTGCCATCTCTATGGTCTCGAGGCCCACAACATCTACAGAGAAGTCCAATGTCATTTTGGTTAAGGAAATATCTTGTGAAATAGCCCCACTCTTGCACTCCCAACAATGTACAATTGGTCATCCTTAATATTCGTAGTAAATCCAACCATGGCACCACTATTATTTTGGTGTTGATAGTTCCTTTGCAACGTGGTGGGTGATGTCAGTGGATCTCCTTTTGTGAACGATACTTGGCTGCTCATATTTCCAACAATTGTATGGGCAGTCCTTGATTGAATGCCCTATAACTTGACAAATCTCGCACAAAATATTCTTACCTTAGTTTATTTTGTCTCCTTTTAGTTGATCATTTGAAGTGTGTCTTTTCTCAAGGCTCAAACTGATGTTGGTTCACTATCATCACTTAAATTAGGGTAATCTTCTTCGCATAGTATCGCACATGAGGTCATCTTTTTCTAGCTTTCAATGTCCATGACTTAATTATATGCATCTTTATAAGATGAGGGTGGGACCACCATTATCACCCTCCACATTGTGGGCACCAACCCTTCAATGAACCATCACTTCTTCAAGCCGTTGGTTGGTTTTTTTTCAATTTTTCTTATGTTTACCCTATTGAATATTACAGATTTTAGCAACAATCTCATTTTCGTCCCTCAAGAACTTGAATTATTTCTCAAAGGCTTTCCTAATTGTTTTTCATGTTGCTTTCTCCAAGCTTGGTGCATTTGTATACCAATCAATAGCCATTCCCCAAAGCATAGTTGAGAAACATATTAAACATATACATTCATTTGTATGCCTGTTGGCAGTCCATATGGTGATGCATGTTTTGTAATGTCATACGGGATCCTCCAATTCATTATTGGTGAAATTTGGGAGCTTCTGATTTTCTGTAACCATGTTCCGACATGGTTCTTCGAATATAAATTTCCCTTTAACAAGGTTTGTGTCGGACATTCCTCTACGCTCCTAGCACTATCGGATACATCCTTGCATTCAACCCTTCCTTTGGCAAGGATCCTTATAATATCTTACACACCATCAAGATCCTTTTTGTGCAAACTCCCTCCAACTTGTTCGGTTTCCCACAGCCGAACGTTACATGGGACTATCTTACAGCTCCCTCCAACCCAGCCTTGTCAGCAAGGCACGCACTTATTTCCTCCGGAAGGGGCGATTATCTTGCAGCACCCTCCTACTCAACCTAGCCGGTAAGGTCTGCATTTCCTTCGGAAGGAGCTAGGGCAATCTCTACGCACTCTATACAATGAGCGTCGTCGAGTTTACCAGTTTGGGTTGAACCCTTCTTGGTTTTGGCTCTAACTCCAATTTTGACTTCTTATGCTTTGGCCTTGACTTTTGCTTCAACTTCCACTTCGGCTTCGCTTAATGGATTTTAGAAATCACTACCTATCAAAGTCTTTGTCCTCTTGAGTGTTGTTACACCAATCAAGTAGACCATTTAATTTCTCGGTCCCCTCCTTGTTTATGTATCTCTCTCACCTTTGTTCAAAGTCAATAGCATGGATTATTGCCCATATGCATCGGTCTTCTTCTTTGGGAACTCTTTGCATTATTGTGATATCTTTTGTTGTGTTTTACAGTTATATTTGGCACATAGATCTTAGATGACATTAGTGTGCCTCGTCATGCTCCTCTTTGAACCAACTTTAACTTGACCCAACATTCTTTACAACAACCGCATCAAGATATAATATGATTAATGTCTACTTAGATACTAGACTATCAATAACAATGTACACAAACGAGTAATTGCATAACATATAGCAAAGCACCTGAACAATGGCAACTTGTATTATTAAAAGATAAGTCTCAATACAATTTGCACATTACAGGGAGGACCAGATACAAGCACCCTTTCTCTGACGCATATCCTTCTATTTATAAGGAAAATGACTTATGGTTTTCAATTGACACAACCATTAACACCCAAACATAACCAACAAGAATCATTACAAACTAAAATATGTAATTATGCTAATAACCATGACAATACTAATATGACGGTCTACACACAGAATGGTGGATGAAATTAATCAAGTTGGCGTGAATTTATGAAAATGCAATTACAAAGCCTCATAAGAAAGAACTAGGATTTGAACTTCTAATGAGATAGTGTAAGGTCCGTTTCTAGGGCTTAAACCAAAAATACGGGTTTGGCCACAAACCCTAAGAACCAGAGCTGAAAATACACCAACACCGAACTGAAAATAATTTGATTTTATAACAGCAGATCCAACAATATTAGAACCCCTAGCAGCGAACTAGAAATTATATTTTTAGGGTATCAAAATCAGCTTAGAACATTAATTAATATCCCTCTAGCGCAGTGAACTGTAGCAGCACTTAGGAACAATCATTCACATGCAATATGGACAAAAAATTAACATAGAAATATCCCAAATACTCAATAAAACCAGCAAGATGAAATCTGGAGCACATATGTATTTTATAAATTTATTTTTAAGTGCAAATACAGCTGAAACTTAAAATCCATAACTCCATCAATACTTGGAGTTTCAACACAAACCAATGCTCAAAATGATCTTGAAGAGACCAGCTATCCAATGAAAGTGAAATCACAATTTTCCAACAATGAAAACCCCTGAAAAGCGACCCTGAAATCTCCAAATGGGTAGATCAAGCTGAAAATGAATGTGGCAGCCCCCAAAAGCGTGCCCTAGCTGAAGTAGGAGTGCCCTAAGTATGGATAAACACCTTGTTGTTCCAGAAATCTGCCAATTAAGTCCACTTGTGACTCCCGTATGAAGCCACCAATGCAACAAATGACGGTTTTCGTCCCCAAGTGTTGTGACTATTCAGGGTTTCATCCCCAATAGAATCCAATGAGGGTTTTCGTCCTCAAAGTTTAGCCACACCAAAGGTCTTCGTCTTCAATGGAGAGTAGGGCACCCATGCACAAACCCAAGATATCAATCTTTGAAATAAACATGCATAACCTTTCTTAGGCCATTCGATCCACCTTTATATCCTCCTTTTGGTGCCAAGGATGAATTAGAAGCCCAATCCTCATAGACGACCTCTTAATGCACTTTTTAATCTTCACTTAAGAAGACCGACCTCATAATGAACAAAAAAGAAATTATCCTTGCTTTGTTTGACAAGTCTTCTCTCCGCAAGTCAAACCATTCCAATGCCATGTTTATTAAATAAAATAATTAACTATAAAGGTACATCATTTACAACCATAGCAAGTTCTCCTCCTTTCCTCCTTCCTTGATGTCCACACGAAGAGGAATCGGCATAAGGTCTTCCATAGTGACTAGCTTGGAAAAGGGGACATTATAGATAGCCGATCTGTGCGAAGGAGAAATATTAAGACGTCAATAACAGCCAAGACTCAAATGAGGGAGTTTGAATTTTTTATCCTTTTTGTGACCACGACGAAGATAACTTCAGGATTGGCGAGGTTATGTGCCGAGTTGGCCATGTGTTGCATAGACGCTAGTCACAAGGTGGACAAGGCAAGAAATAATTTATTGCGTGAGAAAGAAAGTTTAAAGAAGGCATATGTGCAGATAGAAACAGTGAAGAAGAAGGTTGCCAAATGTACAGGAAGAATAGAGGGTAGACTCAAGGTTTGGGAAGGCGTAAACTTACACGGATTAGAGCTAGAGGACAAGCTTGGCCTAACCATTGAGTATATCCTGAGGGAAACTCTACAAACACAATCTTCATAAGAACTCCGTGTGAAGAAGCTAGGAGATGTGAAGACAAAGTTCAAAGAAATTATTGGCGAGTCAGCGCAAGAAGTCGACCTTCTCCAGATAAAATCAAAAGAAGTCAATTTGGTGTTTGGAAGGTTCAAACACGGGGAAGCTTGTGTTGAATCCAAATTGAACAAACAAATTGCGCTGCAAGAACTGGATGTGCGCATGTGTATGGAAGATGTAGAAGAAAATATAAGATTGTTTGAAGCTGCAAGTCCAAGAACAAATGAGAAGCATAACAGCATGAAGAAACAATTTAAACAATTCCATGGCAAAGCTAGAGCCACGCGGGATCAAAGAGAACATTCCGTAGGCAAGGTGACCAAAGGGGACTACGTTTAATCATTGAAAATATTTCACAGACAAGGTGACCAATGGGGTCAACACAGGAATCAACAAGAGGCAAAAGAAGAAGAATTGTGGATGATCTGAGATCATGTAGGGAGACAAGCACACGGTAGCACGTAGGGTTCCAGAGCTATCTAGAAGCATGACAACCAGGCATGTTCTAGAAGGTTCTGGAAGGTTAACAACCAGATCCACTAGTGCCCCCACTTGGCAAGGTAAGGGGTCCAAGAGACCTATAAATAGCTCCATGGGATTCCCGTTTAAGACATGCAAAAACATTCGACACTTGCATCCAGAGAATAGGGGCCACTTTGGAGGCAGTGATGAAGAGAATCTTTCGCAAGGGTTTCAAAGAGTTAGCGTTGTATTTTGCCACACGAGTCATGTGTGTGTACTGTTGTAACCAATGTTCATAATGGAATGTATACTTCTGCATAATGGTTTTTTGAGTTAGTTCTTGAAGGTGTACTGTGTATTGAATTCTCGTACTGGTTGTTATGGTTTATGTATGTTTGCTTAAGTGCTTCATTATCTTTATGGTTTAATCATACTTCATGTATTAGCTGCAGTTTGAATGGTCAATGCTTGCCTGTAACTGTCTTTATGATCGATTCTCATAATGGTGAATCCAGTGATCTCTTGTGGCACTCCAAGTGAGTGCTCAAGTCTCATGCTTAACATACTAGTTCAATGGTGGTTTAAACTTTATTCGTTAAGTAAGGTCTGGTTTGCACAGGACTTGACGTTGTCGACCTAAATTAGCCCAACAAGGCTAGCAAGCTTTTTTCAGTGCTGAATTAATTTTTTTCTCCAGAACCGACAGCCAGCAACTCACATGAGGATCTAATATCCCTAAAGTCCAGAACAGCTGGTAGTAATGTGTTTTCACTAAATAAAAAAAATGGTATCCTAATGCTATTGTATCAGGATTTTAGGAGCATGAATCCCCGATTTTATTAATCTTAATCCAAGCATGAACACTGATCCAGTCATCTGGTTGCTTTAAGGCTCAACACCTCAAATATAGAAACTTATGGAAATATTTATAGCCAGAGTACAGAAGATACAATCACCCCCATATCAAAATCCAGTTAGCTCAGAATACATTGGATACAATGCAATATGATCATGCGGTAATGGCAACTCTCGTAGCTCTTTAAGCCTCTATTCTCCAATTTCCAAAACTTTAATGTGTTTTTTTCTGATTTCTATTCTATATTGTACTATCAATCCAAGAAGCATTAATGGTGGCCAATGAAATTTATAAAGCATTACTATAATCCGCAACATTTTTGGTATTAAGAATAACAGAACCTCATTTAAAATGGAAAGTAAAAATAATTTATTAAAGCCGCCAAAGCAAGCAAACAAGTATTTAAATGGTTCAATTATCGACCACATTATTTTAATTAATATTAAATTTATTGTTACAGATTAATCTGAAACTTTTTTCTGCTCCTAAAGGGGAAAGTGTGTTACAAGCTGTCAATCATGAAAGGCTAAACTAAAGATAGCTCTGCACAGTAAAATAATATATCAAGCTCTTCAAATTTGATCATTAATAAGGTCCGAAGTACCGTCCCCCATCAATTTAGGCTTCTTCTTCCTAACTCCCAATGGTGCCTCTCCCTTCTCTGTTTCAATGGATCTTTCTGCGCTCATCTTCAACCCTCAACCTAAGGGGCTTCTCCTGTGGTAGAATTAGTTGTCTGTACCCGTGTCGATTCCTCATTAGCACTATCTGACCCAATCTACACAGCACAATCTCCTAGGCTAAAAGAAAGCCGTGCATCTTCAACTTCAAAGTTATTATTTGGTAACTTATCTTCCTTGTATCCCTGGTCAACACCTTCACTACTAGTTCTTCCATCATCGACTGTCCTCCCAGTGACCCCACCATCAATCTAACATCTTAAAACTGTCAACGCTCTCCTTCGTCCTTTCCTTGGTGTCAATAACTCTCTCAATGGCGGCCTAAATTCACCATCCTTCCTCTTCATTGACTTTTGCCTCCTCACCTTCAATACCAATGCATCTACCTTTTTTGATGATCTCTTGCCCCTTCCATAAGTCAAACACTGATGGGATCTATATTTCTTCCATCATCTCTGTCTTTGGTAATCTTTTTCTTCATTACTTTCTGTGTCCTATACTTGTCGACTTTCGAAGAACGATAAACCTCTCCAGAATCTTTACAGTTATAGGTATAAATTGGTCCGTATGAGTTTGAACACAAAATTCAAAATGTTCCAAACAACATTGCTCTCTTTCTTCCTCTTCCCCTCTCCCTACTTAGTCATCATAGCATTGGTAGATGTGCTGTCACTTAGCTTCTTATTGTTTTAGTTTTTGTTCCACTTCAAGTACAAGTATTGATGAGTCAAAAATGTTGCCAAACTTACTAACATCCACTCAACATACTTGTTCCAAAAAATATTATCAGCCATTTTGAGGAGAGAAGTTTGTTTCTCGTCGAACTCCTAGATGAAGAAGTTGTTCAGGACTAGATTGTAGAGCAGGTTGAGATTTGCGAGCGATTCCTCCTCTTCCATGTAGTTTCCTTCAACATAGCTTTTCGACCTATCAATGTCTATCAATTTCCTCTGTTTTTCACTTTCTTACTTTGACACAACAGATGACAACATTGGCAGATAACAAAGCACAGGCAATGAGAATAGATATCAATGGAGCTATGATTCACACAAACATGCTAGGATTCAGAATAACAACGATACCTGAAATGAAGGGTACTAAATACTTGACAACACTGGGGAACACCATGGAATAGAACACAAATGAATATGCACATAGAGCATTATCTGTATTCTAACATAATCAGCATCACATCAAGTACAAGAATACAAATAGAACAAAAATGGAATATCTTCATTTTATAAGCATATGTACATATCCCCAATTATCATGCCTGGCTGCATATAATGATACAACAATGGAAACTAAGTGAAAATCCACGATCCCCTATTGACAATCCATATAATACATATGTCGAGGGAATACATGTGATTGTTTACCCAGCGATTTAGTTCACAACTACCCTTAAAACTCATAAATTAATTCCATATGCACTCGAACATCATGTCATAAGGTAGCAACTATTTGTTCTTTTTTATTCATTATTCATTTCTAAATAATGGTTACATACAACAGTACAAAAACTCAGGTTTATAGGTAGTGCGTCAATGCATCCTTACATGACTAATTGCTGTCGTTTTGTTTGCCCAAGCCTCCCTAGGTGTAGCATCTCTAACAAACTTTGTTGAACTTCCCTATGCATGGCTTTTTAAGTAGTATTTTAACTACTTCCCACCAAAAATATAAAACTGTTTCTTTTTCCTTCATCATTCACTTGGGCTTGTCTGCTAGAGTTTTATCCATTCCTTCTACTACTCAATTTTGTCGAGGACTGTGTCGAGCGATCTCTTAATCACATTGTCATGTCCCCTTTTTGAAAAAAAATCATGGAGAAGACCTCTAGCCTATCCCCATTTCCCGTAGGCTACGGGGAGAATCAAGGGAAATGAATTATAATGTTATTTTAAGTTGGGCCTGGTAAATTTCCACTTTTGGGGAAACTTAATATCAGATTATAATATTAAAGTGTTTCTATACAATAGTATTAAATAAAAAATATTTTTAAATACTAAAAGTAAAATAATAATAAAAAAGTATTTTTAAATATTGTGAGAGCTTTTGCTTGATTTGGCACCCAAGGATGAAAACCCTTGGCTGTTCGGA
This sequence comes from Taxus chinensis, assembly GCA_019776745.2. Lineage (NCBI taxonomy): Eukaryota > Viridiplantae > Streptophyta > Pinopsida > Cupressales > Taxaceae > Taxus > Taxus chinensis. Next base: position 543,277,537 of record CM034151.1, on the reverse strand, counting down.
GATCTTGGAGGACGAAAACCCTCTTTGTTTCCAAGGTTGGATTTGAGGACGAAAACCCTCGTCCATAAGAGTGATTCCACCTAGGAATCACATTTGTGCTCAAAGAATTGAAGTCATTTTCAGCTTTTTGCAGTGTCTTTATAGTAAATTATGAAAGATTTCAACTTTTAGAGGATTGGATCAAATTTTACTTGCAAGCAAATCATTGTTATTGCTGATTTTTAGAATTTATCATCATATGTTGTTGTTCATCATCAATATTCGTTGTTTGGAGCACCAAATTGAGGATAATCATTATTTCTTGCTACTACTAAAAATCAGACTTTATTCAAGGTTTTCTGCTGTCATACATCATTGCCATTGCCCATATCTATTGCCATATCATCTTTGTTAGAGGTTTTTGTGAGTTTTCAGAACTAATATGAATTTGATATCATTGTTCTCATTTAAATCAGCAAGTATATCCATGTTCTATTGTTGTTTTGAGGTTTACATTGTTGTATACTCATTAATCAGCAAGTTCATTTGAGATCTATTATTGTTCTGAGGTTTACTATTGTTCATTCACAAATCAGCAAGCATACTTGAGATCTATTGTTGCTCTATTGTTTGATATTGTTGTTCATGCACAAATCAGCAAGCACATTGACTGGAATTGATCATCTACATGCTAGATCTATTGTTCGATGCATTTGAGGGTTTATATCAATATATGAGGGTTTGATTCCGCTACTTGAGATTGTGATCAGCATTTGGTTTCATATTTGTAATCATTGGTGTTATCAGTTTGCATTGATATTCTATGATGCTTTTAACATTCCGTGCGGTTCACCGCCAAAAAGATATTTATTTTCTTGCACTTAGTAATGATTGGATGGCAAAGCCACAAAGAGTTGCGATCCATACCTGTCATTTTGGCATCAATTGTAAACTGTGTGGCTTGCCCCCAGTAAGTTGCACTGATTTGTTTTCACATCCTGGTTTCCATATGCTCTCACCTTACCCACATCAGGATCTTGGTGATCAGAAAGAACTTGGATTTGTGTTGATTGTTAAAATTTGGTGAATTTGGGCTAATCGGCCAATTAGGGACATTACATTCATTCTGGCTGCAAAATTGCACAAACTCTTTTGGTGTACTCTCCCCCATTTATTGTCGTTAGAACTTTGACTCTCTCACCACTTTCGTTTTCTGCCTCCTCTTTGAATTCCTTGAATGTCTCAAATGCTTGTGATTTCTTAAAGAGAAAGATCCAAGTTCTCCTAGACGAGTCATCTATCAAAGGATGTATTTCAGTGCCCTATGTGAGGTGGTTGACATGTGCCCACAAATGTTAGAATGCGTCAACTCTAACTTGTTCTTTGCTCTCTGAGTCGTATTCATTTCAAACTTACCCATGTGATGCTTTCCCATGATACAAGCACTAACAATACATTTATCGGTAGCAACTTATGAATATCACGCACAATATTCAATTTGAATGTCATAATTCAGATACTAAAGGCCTTCATGTTATAATTAATCCTTCTCAGATTACATTACCTATGACCCTTTGTTGTTTATGATTTTTTATCTACTTGTAAAGTATTGACTTCTGCTTTACCTACAGCCGCTACTTGGCGTCTATTATCTCGGATGATTCTTTGCCTTTTTTGAAGAGTACACTCGTATCTTTTTTATCAATTTGTCTTACAGCTTCGTAGATTCTTCATTACTCGTAATGTCCCCTCTTTCCGAATGAGCTTGGGTGAAGACCTTTGGCCCTTTTTGTCTACCCGACGGCCAAAGGAGGGTTCTAGGGTGACTAAGTTTTGTATTATTTTATTATATTGTGCTAATGTTTTTAAAATAACATTATAAGTTGCACATATAATAAATAATAAGGCTTATTAATAAATTAAAATTGTCAATGTCAAAATACAATTAAAATTAATTGTATTAAAAAAGGGAAAGTGCGACTTGCTTATGGGAGTCATAAGTTGGAAAATGTGACATCAAGCCCATAGGGAAAAATGCGACCAGCATAGGGAAGAGGAAAAATGCAATTGGCTGGTCTAGAGTTGTTGGTTGGGCTGTTTTGCCTTTATATGGGCAAGTCGACTTGCTTAGAAGCATTCCAGATTTTTATTATCAGTTTTTTGCATTGTTAAGAGCTCTTGCTTTTATCAGAGATTCCAAGGACGAAAACCCTTGTGGATTTCATCTCTTGTGGACGAAAACCCCAAGGGATTGAGAGGGGATTTCACTCAGAAATTTCCAGCGGTTTAATTCTGATTTTCCAGTCAAATTCCAGCAGTGTTTGGTGATCTTTTTGGTAGCATATTGCAGCAGTTGGATCGACCCAGTTTGGGGCTATTTGGGTATGATTCTAGAGGTATTTACTTCTGAAAAATATTGCCATATATCTCTGAATTTTTATAAATAAAGGAGCTGCAATTTCATAATTTTCTGAGCAAGTTTGGAGGGTTTTTCAGGCAGTTTGTAATCAGATTTAGATCTGAATTTTCTGAATTATCTGGCTGCAAATAAATCTGATTTTTATCATATTTTGGGTTTTAAAATTGCTGGCAATCATTTGGGATAGAGTTTATAATTTTTTGGTATCATTTGCATGGAGATCCATTAAAAACCCTAGTCGCATTTGCTGTAATAAATTCAGTTTTGCCCTAGGTTGTTTGCCGAGGGTTTCAAAAACTGTTTTTTTTATCATTTGCCATTCATTAAAAATTTGATTTAGGGTAAGAGATCTATTGGGGATCTTTCAGTGGTATCAGAGCAACGATTCTCCTACCTGGAGGGTTGTTTGATGCAGCCTAGAGAAGTTGGGCCACACAGGTATCACACAAGGAGGCAGGCTCGCATTCTAGCCAATTTGGATACAAAGAATAGTTCTAAATTCATGGCCAGGAGAGAGGGATCACACACTCCATGACGCGTGCGAGTTGACCCAAATGTTCTTTTCAGCGATATGATCGATTCCCATCAGGAAATGATTCAGACCATGAGACAGCTGATGGAGAATCTTGACTATGGATAGGACAAGAAATCGGCATGATAGAAGAGAAAGATCTGCATCCATAGCCAGCAGCCACAGAAGGCACAGCAGGGCACCTACAAAGGTGGGTAGCGTGAGAGGTTCCCCTCCACGTGATAGGAGATATACAGAGGAGAGGAGACCCACGAGGACTGCAGATAGACCTATGCAGCCTAGATTCCTACAGAGGGAGGAGCCGCCATTAGTTGAGGACCCACTTGAAGACATAGCCTTTCAGGATAATGTGATGGTAGCTCATGATGAGTGGAGAGCATTACCGGAAGAGGTACGGAATGCCTTTCTCCTTCACCAGTATTGTATGCAGAAAAGAGAAAGCTTGAGAGCTAGACAAGCGCAGAGACCTAGGGCCCAGCAAAACAGGGAATTGAAGCAGGTTACCAGCAAGGTGACCCTTTCCACTTTTGATGGCAGTGGAAAGATTAGTGCCAGGGCATGGATTCACAAGCTTGATACATACCTCACTCTCAAACCTATGCAGGAACAGGAGGCTATTCAGTTTGCTACTCTACACTTGGAGGGAGTGGCATATGATTGGTGGCACCATGGGCTTATCACACAGAGACATGACCTACTGCGGTCATATAGGGAGTTTAGTGAGAAGTTGATTGCCAGATTTGACCGCAAAGACGTGGAACTTTATTATAGAGATTTGGCACAACTACAACAGAGTGGGCACGTGGATTCTTACATCAATGAATTTCAGCAGATTACAGTAATGGTACCCGAGATGCCCGAGAGACGTGTGGTAATGCTTTTCATTGAGGGTCTGCATGACAGGTTAAGAGGGTTGGTCAAGGCCCTTGGCCTAGTACATTACATGATGCTATTCAGACAGCATTACATTTGGAGACAACTCCCACTTCTTACGAGCCTAGTAAGAAGCCCTTCACAAGCTCCAAACCGATTCAACGTTCCACTACTCAGCAAAAGAGTGTTCCCCCTCCTAGAATGGATCAGGAGACTCGGAATGAGTTAAGGAAGAAACTTTGTTTTCATTGCAAGGACCACTGGGAGCCTGGACACAACTGCCTTGGGAAAGGCAAGGTGCATCTTATTGAGGTCATTTCAGATATAGAGGCAGAGTCTCAACCAGATACAGATACAGAGGACAGCGATGATGATCACGGTGCACATGAGGAGCAGCCCCAGTTAGAGCTTGGAGAGGGAGAGGCATCAAGGTCAGGTACTATTACTTCACTTTCTGGAGTCCCTAGGTACAACCCCTTTCGTTTGAAAGGAGTACTCAAGGGGCAGCGAGTTGTCTACCTGATTGATAGTGGCGCTACACACAATTTCCTTGATGAAGGATTTGTGATGAAGCGGGATTTACAGGTTGAGGAGTTTGAAGGATTCAGTGTACGAGTGGCAGATGGCTTTGCTCTGAGTTGCACTAGATGGATTTCACAGCTTAGATCCAGCTAGGGGACTCCACATTGGCAGATGATTTTTACATAGTTGGACTTGGAGAGATAGATGCAGTTTTGGGGATTCAGTGGCTTCAGTCTCTGGGGAGATATGTGCAGGATTTCAGACGGATGGAGCTGGAGTTTATGACAGATGGGAAGAAGATTGTACTACGAGCTCTTTCAGATGGTGGGCCTAGAGTTGTTTCAACGCATCGGATGGAGTCTATCATCAGTCATGGAGAGGTTGCATGGGCAGCCCAATGCTTCATTTCATCCAAATCTTCTTCAGATGGGTGGACAGCAGTTGCATACAGATATTCAGACCATAGTGGATAGGCATGGGCAGGTTTTTGGTGACATTCCTCCAGGTAGACCACCAGGCAGAGGGTTTGAGCATGTTATAGAGTTGGAGGAGGGTGCCAAGCCTGTGATCACTACACCTTATCATCATCCTAAGAAATTTAAGGATGAGATAGAGAGGACCATCAGGGAGCTTCTTGATATGGGGCATATCCGTCCTAGTTCTAGCCCATTTGCTTCTTCGGTAGTGTTGGTGAAGAAGAAGGACGGGACGATGAGGATGTGTATTGACTACCGGGCCCTCAACAAGAAGACAATCACGAACAGGTATCCCATCCCTCGTATTGATGAGCTTTTGGATGAATTGCATGGGGCCATTTACTTTTCGAAGATTGATCTTCGATCAGGATACCATCAGATTCGTGTTCGAGAGGAGGACATCCTCAAGACAACATTCAGATGTCACTACGAGCATTATGAGTTTTTGGTGATGCCATTTGGTCTCACTAACGCACCTGTACTTTCCAGTCATGCATGAACCATCTCTTCAACAAGCAGTTGAGGAAGTTCATGCTAGTTTTCTTTGATGATATCTTGATCTACAGCAGGACATGGGAGGATCATTTGAGGCATTTAGATGAGGTACTTGGCATTATGGAGGTTCAGTCTCTATTTGCTAAGATGTCCAAATGCGAGTTTGGACTTACTGAGATACTGTATCTGGGGCATGTCATTGGGGCCAATGGGGTCAAGGTCCATCAGGAAAAGATACAGGCTATGCAGGATTGGCCTTCACCTAGGAACATATCAGAGTTGCGGGGATTCCTAGGGCTATGCGGATATTATCGGAGATTTGTGAGGGGTTATTCAGATATTGTTGCACCATTGACAGATCTCACAAGGAAGGGGGCATTCAGATGGACAGATGAGGCACAAGTGATATTTGATAAGCTCAAGGTGGTGATGAGCACATGTCCAGTCCTTGCTCTTCCGGATTTCTCTAAGCCATTCATTTTAGAGTGTGATGCTTCGGGCTCAGGTATTGGTGCAATTTTGATGCAGGACCGTCATCCCATTGCCTACGAGAGTAGGAAGTTGAGGGAGAACGAGAGGTTGTATTCCACCTATGACAAAGAGATGCTCGCCATCATGCATGCATTGGCGAAGTTCAGGCAGTATTTGGTGGGAGGGAAGTTCGTAGTAAGAACCGACCATAACAGCTTGAGATACTTCTTGGAACAGAAGGAACTCAATGAGAGGCAGCAGAAGTGGGTCAGCAGGATCCAGGCATATGATTTTGACATCGAGTATGTCAAAGGGAAGAAGAATGTTGTGGCCGATGCACTTTCGAGGAGACCCCATATTGCTGTCCTATATTCCGTGAGTGAGATTTCTGCAGATTGGAAGTCTCAATTGTTGGTCGAGTATTCAAAGAATACCTTGGCATGTGAGATCATGGATGGCAAGATTCAGGATGAGCGCTACCAGGTAATTTCTGATTTGATTTATTATAAGGGTAGAATTTATTTGGTACCTGAATCTAAGCTTAAGGGAAAGATTCTACATGCACTCCATGATGCACCATTAGCAGGACATCCAGGTTATTTCAAGACATACAAGCAGGTTAGAGAGAGATTCTCTTGGAAGGGTCTCAAGGAGGATGTTCTACAGTATATTCGAGAGTGTGTGACTTGTCAACAAAACAAGTCCGAGCATACTTTCCCTGCAGGTTTATTACAGCCCTTACCTATTCCAGAGCAGAGGTGGGAGAGTATATCTATGGATTTCATTACAGGACTACCAGTTGTGCAGGGCCATGATCGCATTTATGCGATAGTTGACAGGTTGACTAAGTATGGGCATTTCTTTGCCATTCCCACGAGTTTTAAGGCACCGTAGGTGGCTGATTTATTTTTTAGGGAGGTATTCAGGTTGCATGGGCTCCCGAAGAATATTGTCAGCGATAGGGACAGCAGGTTTATGAGCACATTTTGGCAGGAACTCTTCAGGTTGGCAGGCACTGAGTTGACTCCGAGTACTAGCTATCATCCGCAGACTGATGGGCAGACAGAGATTGTGAATAAGTGGATTGAGGGGTACCTACGCAACTATGTTTCAGGACAACAGAGGGCATGGGTTAAGCAGCTTTATTTGTGTGAGTATTGTTACAATACCACGTACCATATGTCCATCGGTATGACCCCTTTTCGAGCTTTGTATGGTTATGACGCGAGATCCTTCGTGGATATGGCGTTTGGAGATAGTAGAGCTCCTAAGGCTCGAGAGTGCTTACAGGATAGCCAGGATATCCTTAAGACCCTTAAGGATAATATGCAGCAAGCCCAAAATCAGCAGAAGGTGTATGCAGACAGGCACAGGATTGAGCGATCATTTGAGGTGGGAGATATGGTCTTTTTACGACTCTAGCCTTACAGACAGAGTACTCTTAAGAAGAGTGGAGCGGAGAAGCTTAAGCCTCGTTTCTATGGTCCATACAGGGTGGTGAGGAGAGTTGGACAGGTGGCATATGAGTTGGAGTTACCTTCTGAAAGTAAGATACACAATGTTTTTCATGTGTCTTGCTTAAAGAAGGCATTGGGGCAGCATGTGACTTCTTCAGTAGAGTTACCACCCTTGGATGATGAGGGTAGATTGGATTTGGTCCCTGAAGGAGCTTCTGGATTGGAGGGAGAGAAGGTTGCAGAACAAGGTGATTCGAGAGTATCTAGTTCATTGGAAAGACTTACCTTTGGAGGATGCGACTTGGGAGGGTGAGTCTATTCTTCAGCATCCAGCATTACTGCAGTTGCTTGTGGGCAAGCAACTCCGGGGAGGGAGGACTGTAATGTCCCCTCTTTCCGAATGAGCTTGGGTGAAGACCTTTGGCCCTTTTTGTCTACCCGACGGCCAAAGGAGGGTTCTAGGGTGACTAAGTTTTTATTATTTTATTATATTGTGCTAATGTTTTTAAAATAACATTATAAGTTGCACATATAATAAATAATAAGGCTTATTAATAAATTAAAATTGTCAATGTCAAAATACAATTAAAATTAATTGTATTAAAAAAGGAAAAGTGCGACTTGCTTATGGGAGTCATAAGTTGGAAAATGTGACATCAAGCCCATAGGGAAAAATGCGACCAACATAGGGAAGAGGAAAAATGTGATTGGCTGGTCTAGAGGTGGTGGTTGGGCTGTTTTGCCTTTATATGGGCAAGTCGACTTGCTTAGAAGCATTCCAGATTTTTATTATTAGCTTTTTGCATTGTTAAGAGCTCTTGCTTTTATCAGAGATTCCAAGGACGAAAACCCTTGTGGATTTCATCTCTTGCGGACGAAAACCCCAAGGGATTGAGAGGGGATTTCACTCAGAAATTTCCAGCGGTTTAATTCTGATTTTCCAGTCAAATTCCAGCAGTGTTTGGTGATCTTTTTGGTAGCATATTGCAGCAGTTGGATCGACCCAGTTTGGGGCTATTTGGGTATGATTCTAGAGGTATTTACTTCTGAAAAATATTGCCATATATCTCTGAATTTTTATAAATAAAGGAGCTGCAATTTCATAATTTTCTGAGCAAGTTTGGAGGGTTTTTCAGGCAGTTTGTAATCAGATTTAGATCTGAATTTTCTGAATTATCTGGCTGCAAATAAATCTGATTTTTATCATATTTTGGGTTTTAAAATTGCTGGCAATCATTTGGGATAGAGTTTATAATTTTTTGGTATCATTTGCATGGAGATCCATTAAAAACCCTAGTCGCATTTGCTGTAATAAATTCAGTTTTGCCCTAGGTTGTTTGCTGAGGGTTTCAAAAACTGTTTTTTTTATCATTTGCCATTCATTAAAAATTTGATTTAGGGTAAGAGATCTATTGGGGATCTTTCAGCATCTATTATCTCGGATGATTCTTTGCCTTTTTTGAAGAGGACACTCGTATCTTTTTTATCAATTTGTCTTACAGCTTTGTAGATTCTTCATTAGCCGTAGAACAAAATATACATCACGATGAAAATAGTATTGTTGTCAACATTTGCTAGGAAGCTTTGCCAAATCCTTTGACTTGCAACGTTTTGTTACCACAATGGCAGAGGGTAGCATACGGAATCAGAGGAGGATTAGAGGGGAGCAAGACTAACTACGGAGAGGAGAGATACAATGAATCAGGGATCCGATCGACTTTGTTGCCATATAGGGAATCTAGATGGGCAAGAGGGGTATTCGCTGGGGCCCCTCAATGGAAAGGGGGCCATATATAGATAGGGGCATTCGGTCCTCTCCTATGTTTGGATAGGGTTTCATATAGGGGTCGCCACTTCTCGAGATGTTGGAGGGTGTGAAATTAATAGGTGCCGGAACAACTACAATTGCTTCAACAGGAGCTGCTGCCGGTATTGGAAACGTTCCCAGTCCCTTGTTTCATCGCATGGAGCGGAATCCATCATTGGCTAAATAATCATTCGGTCACGCCATTTCGGGGTTTGCTCCAACCAGGAGGTTAATCCTCCTTCCCAATCATGTGGCTTAAGGATCCATAATCAATATACGTCACTTGTATATCTTTGATTCTCTAGAACAATCACTAAATTTGCATAGGTTGAATTCTCATCTCTATAAGTTGAGGACTCAGATGCAAATTTATCCTTGCCTTATGTAAGATTTCAAGATCAAATATTCACGCATTCTCTGTTTAATTTTTCTATTTGGTTAACAAAGTTTTTGTTGGAGATATTGAAGGCTTGCATGATCAGTCTTGACTAGAAATTTTCTTAATGATAGATTTTAATTTTTCTTTAGGTATTAATTTACGACTAAAGATGCAATACGGTCTTTGTCTTACATAATTATTTCTCTTAATCCCATCACTAGATGCATCACATTCAAGCACAAAGGGATTTGACAAGTTTGGTATCGTTAAAACTAGCGTTGACAGCAATGCTTCTATTTGGCTTTTAAAAAGTTTGTGTAGCTTCTAGGGATCTTGCAGGACAGTCTTTCTTTAGTAGGTTGAAGAATGGAGCTGCAATATGAGTGTCAGTTTTGATAGATCGTCTATGACATCCAAATAAGCCTAAAAACCCACTCAGATTTGAGATTTTCTTTGCTGGAGGCCACTCCCTGATTGCTTTATTTTGCACAGCCTCATAGACAAATTATATGTGACCAAAGATACCAATTTTCCTTTTTTTCCAAAACTACAATTATATTTCTTCAAATAATATTTATTTTGTTCCATAATATTTATTTTTTTCCAGTATTGTTGATAAGTGGACAACATGTTTAATCCTTTCAATCCTCACCTGCTATTAAGTTTTCCATTCTATGAGATGAAACCAATTGCATGGATGGAGGATCAAACTCTTTCAAGGAATAATTTTTACCTTCCCAACAAAACTTGATAACTAGTCGTTTTATTTTGTTCCATAATATTTATTTTTTTTCCAGTATTGTCGATACGTGGACAACATGTTTAATCCTTTAAATCCTCACGTGCTATTAAGTTTTCCATTGTATGAGATGAAACCAATTGCATGGATGGAGGATCAAACTCTTTCAAGGAATAATTTTTACCTTCCCAACAAAACTTGATAACTAGTCGTTTCAAATTCAAACCATGCTTGAAAAACTCCGAATTGGCTAACCACGGAGGGCCTAAAACTAAATCAGCTCCACCTGGTAGAAGTTCATAATAGTTGCTCTTGGTGAAACTTTAACAAATAAAAGTTTAAGCTTTTCTACATTAAAACCTGTCAAAGCCATATGAATGTTTGATTACAAGTCTGACCCAATGAGCTAGAAATGGTGCTAGTTCAATATTACACATGTTAAATCCCAATGATGTAGGGGAAGATATGGCACCTATGCTGCAATTCAAGGAGGACGAAGTCGCAAATCAGGTAATATCCCAAGAAGAATGAAGAAAGAAAGAGAATCCGTCAAAGTCCGACAAGAAATTTTGAAGTGTGACGTGCTACTATTGTGGCAAGCCTGGTCACGAACAAAAGAATTGTTAGTAGCAGGTCATGAAAAAATAGTCTGATCACTTTACAAATAAGGAGAATCAACTCTTTGTATTTTCTGAATTTGGTGACATAGTTTTCAACTTCTACCTCTGTCCATGACAGTGTCTGTCGGATGGGGATCCAAGCTCAATGGTGCTCTATTTGACTATTTATAAATGGGGGGTCCAAGGACTGTCTTTGACACTCAAAAAAAACTCCAGCAAGGGAGATTAAAAAGGTTATTTTTCTCACTCGTAAAAAAAATGATCATTCAAGTTAATTCTGGAAAGGCTTATAACTCTCTTGCCAACAAACTTTGTTCCTTTTGTTAGTTATATAAGCTTAGTGCTCACATAATATTGTAATAGCTTGGTTTATTGTATAGGTGATTTGTGAAAACAAATCGTGTAGATAGGGTTGAGTAAGAGAATAAAGGGATTGTGAGTGATTTATGGGAGAGGTTGAGAGATCTCGGGGATGAGGATAGATTCCTTGATATTAGGAGTTCCTCAACCTATTTATATTGTATTCCTCCATCCTATTTGTTATCCCGAATCAATTCAAATTAGAAGCATTATATTATTCGGAGTTCAGTTTTGCATTATTGTTCTGAATTCTGTATTTAGCAAAACTCTAACCAAATTTCACATTTGGTATCAGAGTGAAGCATCTCATAGCCTGTACATGGAAGAATGTCATGTTGATATAGTTTAAGGGGCAGCCCCAAAATTAGTTTCTTTGCCCTTCTCGATGAGAACCATTACGCTTTCTTAACTCTCGAGAGTGCATCAATTCCAAGGAAAACAGCTCTGTGCCTCAGTGGTGTCCTATTCTACCACCAGCATTGGTCGCACTCTAGCTGTACAAGCACAGAAAGGTGCAAGTTTCAGCGTTAGAAGAGCTTAGCGCCTTCTATTCTATTCGCGGCTCCACTGCTACGTTTCTGTCAAAGCATAAGCAAGGTCTATTCGCCATCGACCTAAATGGCGATATGAAGCTCTGCGTTCCATGATATTGACGTTTTCAATCTATTCAGACCATGACATTTCAATCTACAAATACTGTAGGCGTCTCAGAGAAGCTATGGTTACTGTCATTTAGAAGATTGTAAAAGCGGTCTCGCTATCCGTGCAGTTTAGATATCCTCAACTACGAAGCTGCTAGTCACCACTAGGCGTTGAATGTTCAAACTTTTGATCATTCGTTCTTGAAAGTTAAGAGTTCAACATTGATAAAAGAGCTCAGTTAGATACGCCCCTCGGTGCAAATCTGGCCGTTATCTGATCTTCATACACCTGCGTTCAGAATCTTGTAGTCCACCTATCACAATTCGTCCGCTTCACGCACAAGGTTTGATCTCATATACCTGGCTCTGGTTTAATACATTTGGCGTTCAGATATGTTTGCATCAGTTGTGACTCAATTTATCTACTCATTCGACTCAGAGTTCACTTAGCAGCCGCTCAACTCGCCGCCTCTACAATGCAATCTCACTAGCTGTCCTCCACGACTCCACACCTTCAGTCTTGCAGTCATCTGTTAACAATAGTGCTCTGCCAAGGAGCCGTTAAAGCCTTCTGTTATTCCATTAATAACTATCAAATCTGCCATCAGTATTGTGGCCAAGCTACATGCATCAGGAAGGCTTGCGGTTGATTATGCATTTAAGTCTATATGTTTCTTGGTCTAAAGTGCTTCAACTGGTGCCACCATAAAAAATAGTCAAGGTGAAGTGTTCTTTGCCATTTATGTCAGATAGTCAATAAAAAAAGTATGCTACATGATTATTAAGAATCTAGCAAATGGAAAAGCACAAGATCTTGATGGGTTACAGACTGAGTTATTCAAGTGGGGGGGTCGAGGTGTTTGCTCCACATATCAGAACAATCTTCAATAATGTAAATCAAGTAGGGTTCCCTAGAATGGACGACCAGTATGGTCATCCCTCTACACAAAAGCAGTGATGTCAACAACCCAGGAAATTACTGCACCATTATGATTAATCCGCTTTTTGGAAAACTTGTTTGGCGGCATGGTAGAGCGTAGAATTAGCCTTTGGGCTGAAAGAGGAGGGTAAGAGAGCAAAAGGACAGGCAGTGTTTTAGACCTAAAGCACTCTACTATTGATCATTGCGTCATTCTTAGGCACCTGATTGAAAAGATTCGGGACAGGCAAGGGTGAAGAGGCTGTATTGTTGCTTCGTGGACTTTCATAAAAGCATTTGACACGGTTCCTCGAGAAGCAAACTTGTGGAACAAAATGGAAGAACTTGGGCATTCCGGATAAGTATAGGGCAGCGGTGCACAGACTTTATGAGCAAGTATGGGCTAAAATCAGGACTAAAGATGGCCTATCAGAGTGCTTTGGGAGTGACATTGGGGTCAAACAAGGTTGTCCTCTTGTCACCCACCTTGTTCAGGTTTATATATAGACAAGCTAGAGGAATGGATTACACAATACCAAGGGCGGAGGCGGGATTCAGTCTAGCTTCCTATGTAGTGAAATTGTTGCTCTTATATGCAGATGATCTTATCTTAATGGCTAAAACAGACTCAAGGTTTGCAGAGAGCATTTGAGAGCTTTAGAGCTATTATGCCAAGGAGGTCGGGAATGCAAGTGAACATTGGTAAAACCAAGATCATGATATTTACTCTTGAAACGAAAAGGAGGCACAGTAAGCTTTGAGTTCAAGGGAGGACTCCTTGCAAGTTGTCACAGGAGTACAAATATTTGGGGACTGGACTTTCACCACAAAATGTCTCAGTTGGGAATCTTGTAGAGCTAAGAGAATCCAAGGGGGTTGGAAAGTGCTTTATACTTGCTCCAGAACAGATGCAGGAACAGTCGAGAATTATGGGACTGGAAGACCCGTTTGAAAACCTTCTTTGAGTTACTAGGTAACTCCCGGTAATGCCCTATACGGTTGTGAAATTTGGGGTAGCAGTAATATGTCACGAAGAAATGGAAGGAGACAGGTAGAAAGAATTCAAAAGCATCTAATTACAAGTAGTTTCAAAATAAAAACCACGGTCCCATACGAAATCATTACTAGCGGAAGCCGGTAGCCTTTTTGGTGGAAGCGACGGCGATGACTCGACTAATAAGCTATTTGAAAAAAGTGGAAAGCATGGACAATCATCGTTGGCCCAAAATGGTTATAGAGGATAACCTAGAGCGCAGAAAGAAAACTTGGATGAAGCAAAACACCAAATGGATGAAGAAGTGGGGCATCCACTTCCAGGAGTGCCCTAACAGCAATAGGGAAATAAAAAATTATGTGGCGGAGAAGTTTAGGAAAATCATGTGGACAGAAAATATTGGTCGTAAGAAAGCACACTATATCAAATATTTCAACCCCAGTTGGGCTCACGATAACAAAGCTTACTTAAGGGTGGATATCAAAGGTAAGGCTAGGATTTTTTTGGCTCAGTTGAGGACCGGGTCACATCATCTTCGCTGTGAAACGGGCAGATGGACTATTCCCAAAGAAGAGTGGAAAAAAAGAACTTGTCTTCTCTGCAGTATAGGAGTTGTTGAAACAGAATGGCACTTCATCATGGAATGCTCAGCGTATGATGACATCCGCTTCCAGTACGAAAATGACTTACAAGTAGACAACCTAGATGAGTTATTTGAGGAAGCAAAGCTTCAAAGGATTGTTGGTTTTGTGCTCAAGATTCACAGTAGGCGAGAGGATTTGGAAAAGAACTTGGTTTCAGCTTAACGTTTCTGCTTTATTCTTTTGGGATCCCTTTGACTCTTCAGTCACGTGGACGTCATTAAAATCTTTCATTTCATTTCAAGAGTCTTTAGATTAATGGCATTTGTGGTTAAATGCTCGAGTCTTCTCATGTGTTGTCATTAATAGTATGTGTCTAAATAATGTTTGTACTATTTTATAGGTAATTGTGTATTCTTATTTTTAAATATCAAGATTCTTTGTTATAAGTTTATTCATAGGGTGTTTAGTCTATGGTTTATAGTCTAGTTTGTGTCATTATATAATTGCGATAAAAAGTAATTAAATATTAATTTTTAATTGTCTTGTCTTGTTGTAATCTAGTCATTTTGTGTCATCAAAAGTGTCAGAAAATAAATAAAAATTTGCCTTATGAAGCGCATTTTTTGCTTGTAATGCAACGTCCAATCTTGTAAACTGAACTTCAATTTCAATTTATTTGAGTAACTAAAGCAGCGACAACAATTGAGGTAGGAGGCAATGGAGGAAGGAGGTCAACCAGTGACCTCTCACCAACCACAAGCAACGGGGCCGCACAATGGTGTTATCGCAGTTTGTTTTAGTTGTGTTTAATTTCCACTGTGTGAAAATAAGAATAGATGAATCATTCTTGTTCAATTGTAATGTGTGAGCAATTTCTGTATTTTCCCCTTATGTAAGACAGTCATGAGAGTTGAAAGAGTATTGTACCAATCATGATATCTAGGTTGTTGGTTGACCTTGTAAAACCATCATTTGTTGTGGTTGTTGGTAAGCCACAGGAAAACCATCATGTGTTGTGGTTATTAGTAATCCTATTGGAAACCTATCCTTTGTTTTGGTTGTTGGTCAACCATTTGCAAAACCATCCCAAAGGTTGTTGGCTATCTTGAAAAAGAAAACAAACTAGATCATGAGCTTGTAGAGGTAGTAGTTGCTCTAAAAGATAACGTTTTCCCTATGTTCGCACTAAGGGGGGAATGTTAGGAAAATAAGCTGTAGTGCTAGCATAATATTGTAATAGTTTGTCTATTATATAAGTGATTTGTGAAAACAAATCACGTAAATAGGGTTGAGTACGAGAATCAAAGGGATTAAGAGTGATTTGTGAGAGAGGTTGAGAGATTTGGGGATGAGGATAGACTCCTTGATATTAGGAGTTCCTCAACCTATTTATATTGTATTCCTCCATCCTATTTGTTATCCCGAATGAATTCAAATTAGAGCATTATTATTCGGTGTTTTTTATTACTGTGCAACTCCGGTTTTTTACAAAACTCTGACCAAATTTACACCTTTATATTACTAGTATTATCATCTCTTTGTGCTATTGTTATTGTTAATATTAGTAGTGTTAAGGTTGTTGGTATTAATAACAATATTATTGAGTATTAATACTCTGATCATTACTATTGTTAGCACTTCCAAAAGTGTTATGTGAATTCTTTTAACCAATCGAATTAAGTTCTGGGGGAAAGTTAACATTAAGGTTATTGTGTATATGCAAGATTATGCAAGGTTATTAAGTGTTTGAGAGAATGTTTCTCTTTTATGCAAGGACTAAGCACATTGAAGTGCGCCATCATTGCATATGGGAACACATTCGGAAACAAAGAGATTGACTTGATTTATTGCCAAACAAAAGCCCAAATTGCAAATATCCTTACAAAAACACCCAACAAGGATAAGTTTCAAAATTTTGGAAATATATTGGATGTAACTGAATAAAATAGTCAATGGGGGTGTTAGGATGCTGATGTTTATTTATGTTAAATTAATGTTATTTGATTTAAACATTAATTTGTGTTATAAAAATAGTCACTAAATGTTGTTAAAGAGTTAAGTAACCAGCACACCACAATATTTTAAAGCATATGTAGGAAAGCATGTTACAAACATTAAAATTTTCAAGTAATTTATTTTTGTCCTTTAAATCTGCAGTGGCCAGATAACCAACAAAATGAGCACCCTACTTGTAGGTTTTCTCAACTCATTCGAAAATACCATGGAGTAACAAAAATGAAATTCTAACTTCTTAAACAACCTCCCCCATAATTACGAGGCCTTTCAAGACTAGGTGCATGACATATGAAATTTTGAACCCATTGTTGCAGCATTGTGACAACCAAAAATTGTCACCCAAGTGCCCTTCTTCAACCATAACATCTGAGGTAAGATGACCCTCTAGGACCTAGAAGACCCTTCTGCACCTTTAGAATTACTTTTATCGATCCATCATACAAAAAGAATGTTGATCACTATACCCACAAGTGTCGCATTGTTATGTGTGCAGCCAATCAAACCTTCCAACAGGAAGTTTGACATATCAGCTTTTTCTCGTGTCCTCTCAACTATGAGAACCCATTCTATAAATTTAATTACTGGTTTTCCTATGAACCCAGAATAACATTGTAGTATTTTTGTAATAGTGTGTAGATCTCTAAAAACAGTTGTCTTGCAGCAAAACAATTTATCCTCCAGAAGTTGCAGAGCTAATCTTCTAATACATTAGGGTGCTCTATGGATTACCACTCAGCATCATTTTGGATCCAATTCCTCAGCCACTTTCTATGGTCATTGTCAAAGACACTTGAATATCGACTGCATCACTTTATAAATCTCCACGCTCAGGCAAGCAATCTAATTGAGGTCACATATATGACCATTGTGCTTGTTGTAAACATATACCATCAATCCAACAAGCAGTGAGACAAATATCTCCACTTCAAACAACACAATTTTGATACTGCATCATGTCTCGCCATGAATTAGCTTTCCGTTGTCGTTATGGGTTTCAGCGACTTGCACCAGCAGCCACTTTCAACGGTCATTGTCAAAGACACTTGAATATCGACTGCATCACTTTATAAATCTCCACGCTCAGGCAAGCAATCTAATTGAGGTCACGTATATGACCATTGTGCTTGTTGTAAACATATACCATCAATCCAACAAGCAGTGAGACAAATATATCCACTTCAAACAACACAATTTTGATACTGCATCATGTCTCGCCACTAGTTAGCTTTCCGTTGTCGTTATGGGTTTCAGCCACTTGCACCATATGAAATCCTAATTTTCCACCCTATTCCTTCCATGTCGACATGGGGAAGAGGATTAGGACACCGATTGTGCTTTTTTACATAACTTAGTATGAGTACATTCCAAAGTCAAGAACATTCACCTTCAGACTTGAAAAAATAAAAATAAAGACAAACATTGAGTTTAATATCAATTTCAAGATGAAAGCAAGTATAGAGACCATAAGAAGTTCAAGAACTAGAAGCACTCAAAATAAAATCCTGTCAGATATGGTCCATATAGCATTCTACATGCCTTTGGACAAAATGCCTTTGGACAAGAAGGGCCTTGATGAATACCAAAGCTGGAAATCAAAGTTGGCTTTAGACTGTTTCAAATTCTGGAACAAAAGAAAAAAAAATCAACAACTTCATCATCCATCATCACAAAAAGACCAATATGAGATTTGATGTGTCCACACCTAGGCTTAAAGCACCTGGATGGACCATCCTAGGAGGAAGCAAGGTATTCACCCTAGAACCTCTCCCAGGAATCACAGAACCATTTTATTATGAAATCACTCCCATGGTATTAATATCAGTGCTCAATCAGACCCAACGCCTCCTCAATGAACTCCCCAATTACATATAGCCCACCTATCATATTTTATGCATTTCCTATGCACCAATATCATTACTTCAAGAAACTCTGTGTGCAGTAGTGTTACATAAAAGGATCTTCACATACTCAAATGTTCCATTGCCAGTGTTATTGTATTGACCAGATATTGATAATATAATATTTTTACCACCCCCTTCAGTACAATGACACTATGAAACGAAATCACTAGCAAGAGAACTACCGTTCCCCTCAAACCATGCCACCATTTTTTCAAGTCTCTCAATTCTTTACCCATGTATCCTTAGTGCCCAGTACCCAAGCTGCAACATTGTTGAGTCAAACAAACTACAAAGCGTGATGTCCTCTCTGTCCAACACACATGCATGACAGCAGCTTTTAAGCCAGGCAGACTCCAGAATCCGTTCTCTCTAGCATATCTGGCTTTAAAATTGTGAAGCACCCTCAATGTAACAGAGTCATGTTGCCCCAGAAACTCATGTTCCCACGACTGTTGACACCAGCAAAATATTTACAGGACATTATTGAAAACTATAAATTCTGTCTTGAATATCTGGTTTTCAGCCTGCTAAGGACCTGCATGATATTTCCAGGATCTGATCGAGGAAGATAACAGCTTCTTGCCCAGCATATCTGAATTTGATCATTCTTTTCCCAGCTCTGATACCATGTTAAAAAATATGCAGAAAAGTATAATAAACCAGAATATATAATATTTACAACATACTTAACCATGCATATAACCAAAGAAATGCAATCAAAATGGCCACTATGAAGTGAAGGAACCACAAAGACATTTTATTACAAAATTACTCCTATGTTACAAAGAATATCGGCACTCAATGGGATCCAATGCCTCGTTAGTGAATTTCCCAAGTCTATACAACCTATCTATCCTACTTTTATGCATTTCATATGCCCCCTATACCATCATTTCAAGTAACTCTTCATGTGCAAAATTATAAATAAAAATCTCTTCACATGCTTAAGCGGTCATTGCACCGCATTGTATTGATCAAATGTTAATAATATGATATTTTGAACAGAAAAAACTTGCTTTGTCCACCTATCTCGATAGCCTGGAATATACGTGAGGCGAACTAGATCACCCTCAATGTAAGAGTAGCTGAACCAATAAACATAATGCGAGAATGCATGAACAAGGTCACGTCATCTCACTGACCTATCTCCATATATGCGCCTCGGCATGCTTTTGATAATTGGAGTGGTCATTTTTGTGAAGAAAACCGTAACGTTATCAAAGGAAATTGTGTCTGAAAATATTGTTTCCCAACCTCTTTTACCAAAGAGATTAACAAGTACTTGATCTGTAATCAGTTCTGTTATTACAATATCTGATTTACCTACATGGATTTAAGATTGCTTATGTTTAATGCAAATTGCCGTTGAAATTAACACATGATGAGAAAATTTGATGTGTTGCAGCTCTTAGCCTGTATCTACACCGCCTATTAAAATTCTAATGTGTACATATACACCTTTATGCCCACACTACTGTAAATCATATTTTGCACCCTCATATGCTACTATCAATGTGCGACTCTACCAACCTAGCAAGAAAAGGCTGTTTTAAATATAAGCAACAACCCAATGTTGTCAGATACGAATACAGCTCAGGCACTTCTTGGATACGGCTCAGATACCGTACCTATCCATATCCAGATACAAACCCGTAATTGTGCCTAATCCAATACAGCCGGATACATTAAGCAAGGCATCTACAGCCGTATCTGATTTAATAGTTAAAAATTTCACCAAAAACCCCTTCAAAAGGTTAAAAAGATGATAAAAACTGCAAATGATCTTCTATAATGCATTTTAGTAGCAACAATCAAGGACATAGAAGTGAGAGTGTTGAACTTCAAGCTTTCACATTGGGTCTTATCAACATACAATTCTTTTGATTTGTTTCTTTTGGCTTACTCTACTTCTTTTCTTTCATTTTGTCTATTTATCGGTTGCCTACAAAACCTGCAAAAAAATTTAATCCATTGAATACCAAATTTCATACCTTCCCATGGGCTGGAAGTGTGTAATTTGCATGTAATTTTACTCTAACGTACAAGTTCATTTATAATTTAACTTTGATAATCATTATTAATATATTCTTAATTTAGAATCAAGATCATATAGTATTTTAAATATTATATATTATGTCATATCCAACTGTATCCATATCAAGGGGCATTAAAAACTAGTTGTATCCATATTTGTATCCACATCCGTATCCGTATCCGTATCCGTATCCATGCAACTCTGCAACAACCTCAATGTGATTGAGCAACCCAACAAAAAGCTGAAGAAAAGATAAGTAGTTAGAGAAGCAGCTTACAGCCCAGTAGATGCAGATTGCATATATTGCGATACGGCACAACACTATTGCTAGCTTAGCAGATACAGAAATCATCTTATCAGTCGATGAGAAATCTGCTAAAACAGAAGACGCGGATTCATATGCCATGTTAACTCTTAAGACTTCGACATTGCTATCGAAAGAATCAGTTTCAGGGCATCAACTACTAATCCAATAGATTCTTTACCCTAGTCTATCCTGCTTAATAATTTATCTATTGAGGAGGTAGTTCATGTTTTTGCTCAGTAATGAATGTTAAGTTACTATCGTTGATATAAGTAGAAGCCCTCACTTATCAATTTCAATACGGGTGTCAATAATCAACTATCTACTCAATCAACATATGCAAGTCTGCACTCTCCTATATAAGCTAGTATTTTTGACATATGGGATTGCCATACACCTGCTTTAGGTGGCAACTGAGAAGGAGGATGTGATCATCTGACTATAAATAGAAGCATCGAAAAATATAAGATAACCTTTGTTCCTTCAGCCTAATGTGTGTATTTATTTATGTTCTCACAAGTGCTTATGTGCGTGTTCGATCTTCTATTGTCTGTCTTATTCAGCATTTCCTTAACAACAATATGATCCATCGCTGATCACTTACAGAAACTAATGGTGATCGCATGACATGCTAGACATGATAGGTGTCTTTTCGATGGTAAGAAACATTTAGGTTCTCTTACTATAACTGTGTGCTGACATATTAGCACTTAAAAATATTATTGATAAAATTCGTACAGTATCTTTAAAAACAATCAATCAAATGCTCTTCATATTGCCACTATCTTATGACACTTTCATAGTACCATAAGCATAGACTTCAAATTTGAAACTAAGATATCAAGCCAGCCCAAATAAGCGACACTTACAGGTGGTCCATAAAGAAGCACATGGCCAGGAAGAGGAAGACAAAGGTTGCTAAAAATCCTTCCAGAAATTGGAGATGAAAGCAATGCCAGACCTGCACCAATGATAAAACCAAAAACCAAATCAGATTTCAGCCAGATCAATTAGAAAGACAAAATCAACCCCATCCTATACACGATATTGCAGTTAAGAGAGAAGAATGTGATACGCTGAAGGGCTTCTGATGCTGTTGTCCCCATCCAGGTCAATGAAGAAAGTAATGGCCTGATGCTTTTCTCCAAGCGTTTCTCTCGCTCACAAATCAAATAGAGAGGAGGACCCAGTTTCACTTCTATCATTTTAGATCTGGAACCAATCTCCTCACTTTCACCTGAAAGTGTGCTTTCCTCAAATTTATAAACCTGATTAGGGTTTGTCAGATGCTTCCTGATGGGATGGCTATCCCGTGTTTCACCATTTTGTAAGTTTTCATTGCTATCAACAGACAAAAGAAACATAATTTCACTGCCAAATTTCCCATTTCCTGCACTTTGATCAGAAAGTTGTAGACAATTCTCCTGGCCATGTCTTCCATCATCTGAATTCAGTTCAAAAAGCAATACTGTTTCATTGCCTATCAGCAAAGAGCCTTCGTCTGTCCCAGCAACAAACTTGGACAGAATACTAATTTGAACAGCAATCCAAGACTGTAAAAGAAGATTTATGCTCTGACAAGTACTGATAGCATCACATTCCTCTTTTCCAGGAAACAATATGCAATTTATGGCAGCAAATATATCCTTATGTTTAGTCCGATTTTTCTCTCTTGCTTTAAAAAATGTATCCAATTCCTTATATTTATCTTCACTTTCAAGACAATCGTCAAGATCATCCAAAGAATCTGAATTATTTTCTTTATTAGATTTCTTTTGAGATGGTTTACAATAAACAGGCGAAAGTAACAGTCCAGGAGGCTTTGTGATTGGCCACATACACCCTTTCACGACCACCCCTGCAATGACAAAATACGATCAACCCAAACCACCTCTTCTAGAGAACAAAAACTGGATATAGAAAACATGCATCTATGTCGCAAATAATAATTTCCCATCATACCCTTAATTCATACAATATCCTAGAGGGTTCCCTGTTCATTAAGCTAGTCAAATTAGAATACTTCATTGTCAATGTAAGCAATCAAGGCTTCAACTAAACCAAAAAAGCATGACAATTAATATGGCTTTAAGAAAGTTTTTGGACATACTAGTATGTAGATAGGCACCAATGTAAAGGCGAAGAGAACGGGCAAGCATAACATGTCCTCTTGCTACTGTTTCGAAAAAGACAAGTTGGCAAATAACTTGTCTTACAATGCCTTTATCATCATCCACACCAGTGTCAATTGCCTCTTCTCCATCATCCAGTTGATCTTTTCTTCCACTATGACTTTCATAGTTCTGAGACCTTCTACTACCAAGAGCTATAGGTGTTAAAATGACTGGTTGTCCATTGACCAATGAAAATCTTTCTGCTGTGATGGGGGAAACAAATGCCATGGACGTAGGTACAACACCAAAACTAATACTTCCACGCTCACAAGTTTGTACTAGACTTCTATCTAGTTCTTGAACTCGCAATGATGCCTTCATGATGGAAGCCCGGTTAACAGCTTTCGCTGTTGCAGCTGTTAAATTTGACTTTGTATTCTTACTTTGCTCCTTTAGGTCCACTACAACGTCTATTCCTGGCACCAACCGCACTAACATGTAACGAAAAAGTCAGTTTTTGTAATTAAGCTGAAACAGAAGCACAGCAGAAAACACCTGCAGAACTTAAGATAACATAGAGAACAATATGATGAAGCATATAGGAAATTAAATATCTGAGATAATAAAAGATGATGTTTGCCCACTAATATTGTAAATGCATTTTTAAAAAACTCAATCCTTGCACCTTTAGCATTTTCCACTCACAAGTCACTTTTGCAATTAACTCCTGCATATTTGGCTTATGCGTATTACATATCCACAACCTTTTAACTTTCCCAGGCCTCTCTGATAAGTATAGACATGAATGTTGACAACCTTAAAGACTGAAACATGTATCTCAAGTGACCAAAGTAGCCAAGAATATACATTTAGGGCCAAAATATAAATGCATTTCATGGCTTAAATTTCATTATGAGACCAATATTTCTGTTCTTATTCACTAAATCAGGGTATAAACATATTCTTTACACCTCTTAAATGCTCAAATCCGTGTATATTACATGGAGGATGCCTGAAGTCTGACAGCGTAATGGTACTGCTTTTCTTCAACATGTTGCCGACACGGCCAACAACCGCCTCCTTGAAAAAAGGTAACGATAATAGTTATTATTTATGACTAAGACTGACTATGACCTAGATTTGTCAACACTTTTAAGTTCTACCCACCTCCCGTCCCCTCTCTCCCGCCCAACCCTCACCCCACTCCCCCCCACTTTATTTGATGACCATCCTGGTCAACTGATACATTCAAAAATTAATAAAGCAGTAATTTAATGACTTAGAGCCGGGTCGTTGAAGACATCTTTGAGAATATATGCTGGCACTAATCTTACAGAAGAAATAGAAGCCATAATACTTGATATGTACCTGGCAAGGTGGTAGATTAGCACCTCTTATTATGTGAGAGGAAACCATAAAAGAATTGCACAGATATAACATTAAAACTACTCAATAATTATTATATTAAGATAGAAGGCTCTATTACAGAGTTAGCCTCGTAACTGTGGGGACAATCATCCACCAGCTTACATACATAGTGTCTTACATTAATATCACTAGCATGTACCATCAGTATTTAACTATAATCCTAAAATGTTTAACATTAAATAACATACAACTCTTACACGTCCTTATCATCTACTATAGAGCTCAATATTTGGTCCTTGTCCACAGGAGGGATATTTCTATCCTGATCATTACTCGCCTTATTGATAACACTACTAACATCTCCTTTCAAAAACATGTTGTGTGTACTTGAGTTTTTACTAGTAGTTCAGAGTCTCATAGATTTTGCAGCATAGTTACTCTAGGTAAAGACAAGCCACATTCTCTACCCCTACCACCACTCATGCTTATTGCACTAAATATTCAACCACGTTACAGATGTAAGCAATTATAGTGGCCGTCTTTAGAAGCTTCTATCTAGTATATTTGTTAATTGAAATCCTGTGGTGATGCATCTTTTATTCTTGTTTCTTTTCATTAATTTAGGTGTATGATTGGATTTCCAGGTTTGGACTGCAAACATTGTCATTTTTTTTTCCTTATGTTCTTTTTTTCTTTCCAAACAGAACTTATTACTTTTTACTAAAGGCAATTGTTTTCCTCGTGATCTCAAAGACCACACCATTGGCGCATTAATTTCATGGTTGCATCCATACTACAGTATCCCCCGTTTCTCCCATTTGTAATTTTTCACTGTTGGCTGTGCTTGACCTGTTTGTTTATTTTACTTCCTATTTGACTGTACATGCTTGGATCTTTATACTTTTACAGAAATTTTACAATAAATATTACTCGATTTATGTTTCACTGATAGAGGGCATGATAGCCACAGTCAATGCTGTCATGGCTTCACGTATGCAAACATTCAAAGACAAAAGCCTGAAACAAATTAAATTAACGTGGTCAAATCCTTTTCCTCCAAATTTATTATATAACATCGCAATATTTATGATCACTTTAAGAGAATTGTAATTTGCTTGGGAAATCTCAGGTGAGGATATGGGATGCATTTAACACTGTGTGGGGTAAGCTTCAACCACATTCTTAAGATTTGTAAACATGGTTCATGTTCGAATGTACCCCATAATCGTTACGTCACAACCTTGCCACATGTCCGCTAGAGTTATATGCCACCTTATTGCAGTGGGGGGCATTTGAACCTAGGTCACTCTTACAAATATCCCCCATTATTATTACACCACAACCCCTTGGACCACATTAAGTCATTTTAGCATATTTGATAATCTAAACAATGAATATGACTGATTCCACTGCTAAAAGATATAAGGAAGCTATTAGGCATATTTGGGATGAGAAATCGAGCTTTGCATGTATATAAATTTATTGAGGTAAATGCCGGGAAAAATATAAGAAAAACATTTTTAATCCTTTTCCTCCAAATTAACAATACCATATATAACATTGTAATATTTCATATCACATTAAAGCATTTACCATATTTAATATTTAATCGATTAATGGGTTTTACCATTATAAACTACAAGAAAGCTATTAATTACACTTTGGAGAGGGAATAATCTTGTAGATGAACTGACGAGTTTAGAATATAAACAATGTTGCGTCATAATATATAAATGAGATGTGAAACATGTCATGAATATAAAAGAGATATGTTAGGAAAAAATCTTATTGCTCACATTTGTTATACCTGCCTAACCTCTCACGGGTTTTTTATTTTGCTCTTTTATTGTTATGATCCTATTATTTAGGATCTTAGTTTGTTGTAGTTTTGGCTATATAATAGCCAGCTCTATGTACACCAATATTATGATGTGAATAATATATTGTGCTTATTTCTGTGACCAAATTCAAGATTTGGTAGCCGATGGGGCTTGGGTGTAATGGTTAAGTCAGAAGGTTGTTTCCGAACCCACTCAGGTTCAAACCCCACTATGGCACGATTCCTTGTGGAGGGTGGATGGCTATGGATGTGGGGTGCGCAGGCTAGCATCGTGATGGTGGTTCGTGGGTTTAGGCCCTTGTAAAGGGGAGCAGGACCCCTCATCAACTCACCCAACAATCAAAAAAGAAAAATTCAAGATTTGGTATCAGAGCAACTCAGTCCTGTCTGTGATGGGATTTTGAGTGTTGTCAAGGGGCAGATCCATTATGTTAGTGCCCCGATTCATGAAGAGAGTTACAGGAAGTTGTAAAGTTAGTATATTTGAAAATAACTTAGTTCTGCTTTATGCATTTTTTTGTAGTTAAGTTTCTCGTACTTTTGTTTTGACTGGCACAAGGCAAATTGGTGCAAGGTACCTAAACATTTACGAAGCATATAAAATTTTGTTCACTTCCTACAAAGAACCGGTTCATTGAATGACTATTTCGGTGCCAAATTGTAATACTCGTGGGAAGTGCTTCTTCGATCTCTTGATGTGACCACTATTTAGTTAGTCACTTGCCATTTATAATGAAGCTATTGTGGAATAGTCGAACATCATTCCGTGAGAATTCTTTTTCCTAATCAATACAATGCATTCATATTGTTGTTGCAAGCCATTTGTAGAATTTGGTGCTTATCTTCCAGATCTACGTCTCAATCCGTCGTTTATCCCAAATAGTTGCACAAATTTGTCTACCTTGGCATCAAAAATAAAGTTCCGTGCACATTCTTTTGATTACGTGCACATTCGTCTACCTCTGGAAGGACATACATGGGTATTTAATCAACTTGGCTAAGGTTTTGTGTTCTTCGTGATCTGCTCCGCCCATATTCTGCATTCAGATCGAAGAATTTGAAATACGGCTCCTTCAATTTGGTCGACCATCGTTGTGATTCTTGTCAACAGAATTACAAGAAAATTTGCATCTCTATCGACACCTGGTTTTTAACATCATTGCGTGGTCGAACTAGTCTTGTAAGCTCGTAATTTTAGGTATTTAGGTTTAAGTGTCTTTAAATGTTATTTGGTCTATAGGTTTCTTTTTTTTACTAGAGTGAGTTTTCCATTAACATAGTATTTAATTCTTTCAATGTCTTTATGATCTATTATAAATGGATAGTTAGTATAAAAAGTATTTAGTCATTGGTATTTTTGAGTCAAAAAGTCTAAATCATATAATTGTTTATTATTATTTTTGGAGTCTAAGGATTTATTTTTGTAGGTGATCTTAGGATTAGTAATATTATCTTGTTTAAGAGTCACTTTCAAAATCAAGAGTCAATATCAAATAGAGGCATTGTGTATTGTAGTCAAAAATTATATTTGTTTAGTCATCATTTTTTACGTCATTTGTTAAAGTGTTGAAAAAAAAATGCCTTGTGGACACATTTTGGGTGGAATCCGACGTCCGAGTTGTAATTGAGCGTCATGATCACATTCCACTGAGGTAGCAGCTTCATACCGGAGGCAAGAGGCAACGGAGGTTGGAGGTCAATCAACAACCTCTTGTCAGTCGCCAACGATAAGGCCGCATATCAATTATGGTGGCATTTTTGTGGTGTATGTGTTTTTCAATTGTGCAGTGTGTTTCATTTCAGAGTTCTTGTTTTGTGTGGTTTTGAATGCTAGAAAAGAGTTGTGTTGGAGCGCAGATGACTGTCAGTGATCCTCTGACTGACACGATCCTCTAACTGTCGTACTTCATTGGAAGATGGTCCACTTGTGAATACATTCACTTGCAATGGTGACCATGTGCAACAAGATCTAACTAGCAAGATCCGGTCACTTGTATGTCTTTGATATAGTTTGCTTCTAAGTGTGTGTGTGGAAATTTCACATTATGGGGGAGAACATGACACCAATGTTCCATTTCCATTATGAGCCCAAAACGACTAAAGTCAAGGGAAGCTTCCAATGGTAGTGGCAATTTCCTATGCTATTTGAGATTGAGTGGCAACGATCAATAGCGGTGGCTACAACTAAGAACATTGTGATTCTTAGAGGTAGTAATGTGAAATATTTTCAGTATATGTTCTATTGTTCTAATGTTGTGATAAGCGAGTTGTTTCCAATGTGATCTCCTAAAGGAAGAATGTGATGAGAGCTGATGATACTACTGCAGCATCACGATATTGTGGTTGTTAGTAATCCACTGGAAAAACTATCCAGAGATTGTTGGTATTATCCTAAAAACCATCCGTTGTGTGGTTGTTGGTTAACCACTTGGAAAACCATCTAGAGGTTGTTGGTATTGTTCTAGAAACCATCCAGATCATGAGCAAGCTACGAAGCAGCACGTTGCAGTACAAGGCAGGTTTTCCCCATGTTCGCACTAAGGGGGGGAATGTTAGGAAAATATCTTATTGCTCACATTTGTTATACCCGACTAACCTCTCACGGCTTTTTTATTTTGCTTTGCTATTGTTATTATCCTATTATTTAGGATCTTAGTTTGTTGTAGTTTTGGCTATATAATAGCCAGCTCTATGTACGCCAATATTATGATGTGGATAATATATTGTGTTTATTTCTGTGACCAAATTCAAGAAGATAAGCAAAAATAGTGTGAAGCAATTAATCTAAAAGGTTAGTGTACCTTGACAGATTTTGAGGGAAAACCCCTGTCAATGAGGTGTGTTTGATTAAATCATGTAAAAAATAAACATGCCAACATAAAGATACAAGGGAAAAAAGGTCCTAAATCACCTTCACACAAAAAAAACACATCCCTTGATTCAAATCTATACCAACATGTGAATTACTAAAAGAACCTAACACTTAAAGCGCACTGTAGTTACACAAATAGATATGTGTATTGTTGGGTATATTTGCTTTGAAAATATATGTTGAATATGATGTGGTGCAGTAATATCCAAAAGAATATAAAAGGAGGCATATAAGATCCAAATTTTATAAGATTGCATAGCTGAAAAGAAAGAGCAAGTATAAGATAATAACATGAGAAGCCATGTCTTTTTGTCTAATTGCTTTAACAAACAAATAATGTAGACAATGAAAGCAAGAAAGAGCCTACTACACAACAAAGAAATTGATTTCATGCAAGGACATTTTTCTTACCTGCTGATTGTTCAGGCTCGGTTGAAGCTACCCATAAAGTGATAAGAGTATGCCCATGTAGCCAAAAAGGAAATCTTAAGCCTTCTTGTACAATGCCAACCTGTAAACATAACAATTCCCTTAAGATGGACAAATAAAACGGTAAAAGCATTGAAATTTTTTAGTGTCCCTGCAAGCAGCATGCCAACATTTGACAAGCCTAATAACGTAGTCAAAAAGACATTGAAAGTTTAAATATACAATGCCATATTAAATGCCTAGTAATTCCCATCCTGATGGTGCAACAATTATGTTAAAAAACTATGGTTCTTGTTCTTGAGTCCTTCAAGAGGACTGTAAGAACGATCTATTTTGCAGTTATAAAATTCAAAATTCCCAATTGGGCTTACAACATATTTCCAAACAGACTTTTAATAGTAGAATTTAAATTTTTGAAATTTACGGATCAATTCATTGATTTAAAATCATAGAAAACATTACACAAAAAGGCAACATATTAAAATATATAATTTATGATTTAGTGTTAGCTTAATATTAGTTAAGTGTTAACTAATAAACGGTTTTAACCTGCTCAACCATGTGTAACCATCTCTCACATAATAAAATGACGGACACACAATGAACATGTGTGCATTCTGGTTCCTCTCCATTTCTTTTTTGTGCACGTTTTCTAATATTGGTATCAGATCCCTCAGTGCCTGAAGGGATCTGTTAAATGAACAATAATAATTTGAAGTCAAGGCTTAGGGCTATAACTTCAAAAATGACCAGTCAAGGAGAAGACCATGAAGAAAATTGTGAGATTCAGACTGAATAAAATTGTGGTTTAGTTGAGGAGAAGACCATGAAGAAAATCATGAGTTTCAGACTGTGACTAAAATCGCGGATTAGTCGAGGAGAAGACCGTCAAGAAAATTGTGAGTTTCAAGCTAAGTATAAAATTGTGGTTTCAGATTGTGTATAAAATTGCGATTTCAGGTTTGCAAATAATATACAGTCCCGACGTTCAAAAGGCCATAAAAACAAACCGTGATTTTCAAAAGTCGCAAAAAAAAGACTGCCCATTCCAGGTCTCAAAAGGGCATCCACCACTGGTTTATTAATACCCATATTCCCAAAAAAAAACAGTCAAGGGCTGAAACAAACACCCGAGTGTCTGCAAGGGCCTGAAACGAAGTCACAAGGGAAAAATAAAGCCTAATTTACAGTCGTGAAAAATCAAAAAAGACACTGCCTGCGAACTAGGGCACGGAATAAAGTTTCAGACTGCTTCGATCAAACTGCTTCGAAAGAGCATAATTACAGCAGTTGCAGAAGGGTTTCATTGTCTCTAACGTTTTTAAATCAATCAAATTGGAGGACTTTTTCTGGGTATTCATACTTATTTGTTATTCACTTTTTTTTTCAATCTAAATAAATATTTCAGAATGGAAATCACAATGGAGAAATATTTTGGCTTTAACTTTCACACTTGGAAAGTTAAAATCCAAATGCAATTAATGAACAAAATTTTGTTGGGTATTGTTAATGGAAAATAAACAAAAACCATTGATGTTGCCAAATTGTTAGAGTGGGAAAGCCACAATGATAAAGCGAAAGCTATAATCGGGCTTGCTCTTTCTAATTCTGAACTCCATCATATATAGATTTAGACAAATCATCCAAGGATATCTAGGATAACCTGCATAAGGTGTTTGGGTCAAAAGCAGTGAACACTAACTTTTATTTAAAGCTTCAACTCTTTCGATTCAAAATGGCAAATGATGTTACTATGTCCAGTCATATAAATAATCTAAGATCTTTTCTTAGACAGTTAGCAAAGGTTAAAGCTCAAGTAGATGACAACAATTCTAAAGCCATTCTGTTAAACAATTTGCCTTCTTCGTATAGCAACATAATTTTTAATCTCAATCAAATACCTTCACAAAGCATGGAAGATATGCTTTCAGCTTTCTTGACTAAAGAAAAGAGAACTGCAAATGATACATATGGTAATTCTTCACATGAAAGAGTACTATACTCCCGCATGAGAAATAATCACATAAAATTAGATAAAGCCACCAAGCAAGTTGAGTGTTATTATTGCAAGAAAAGAGGTCATACAACCTGAAATTGTCGCATTCGAGCTAATGATGTTCTGTAAACTCTTCAACTTTGGAATTATCCACATAATCACAATTAATCGTTGTTGTTCTACTTTCTATTAGAAAATAACAGAGATAGCTAGTGAATGAATTATACTTGTGCTTAGAATCAACAATTTGCAGAAAGGGAAAGAATATAGACTCATACACCAACAATTTTATCCTGGAAAACCTCCAGAGGAGGAAAAACCAGTCGGGAAGGGCAATTGCTCTTTCTTCCCACTTTTATTGGCCAATTCAATAATAAGTACAGAAATTACAATAAGTATGAAAGAGAAGTAGATAATATCTCACACTTCCTCCCAGTTACTTGCTTGCTCTGTCTCAATTACTCCTTGCTTCTACAAATCACAATTCCAACACTAAGAGCTTCTTACTCACTTGCTTCATGCTTCGATGCCTTTGTTCTCTTCCATAACATGCATTTATAGCCTTTCTCATGTTCTCCCGTGCACTGGAGAATGGGAAAGGTCATGCAGAAGAAGAGACATGGACACCCTTTGGAATTTTGGGACTGTTCGCGTCATATTTTATTTTCTATCTGCAAGAGCTAGGACCACCGCCCAATGCAGACGGGCGGTCCTAGGACCGCCGCCCTGGTGGGGCGGCAGTTCTGTAACCGCCGCCCTGCACAGGGCGGCGGTCCTGTCACTAAACAGACAGAACCTCCGTGTATCATTTTTTTCTTCTTCGTGTTGGCTGATTTGATAAAGTAGAGTCATTTTGGATCCCTATGGATCACACCTCCCCTGCTTAGGAGGCTTTTGGTCCCACAAAAGCTTAGTGGGGGAGTAGATGAGGAAATAATTCCCTCACTTGCTCCTTTGGGTACCACCGGGCCTGCCTTGGTGTCTTTCCTTTCAGTCCAATCTGCCAAGACTCCTGCAGACCTCTCCTAGTCTCTCTGACCTTCTGCTGCAGTACTACATCCTCCTCCAATTCACCTTGTGAGTCCAAGACGCAATCCTCAATGGAAGGTAGCAACTGTAGTTCTTCATCTTCATCTAGCATGGATGGCTCATATAGGTGCAAGTTCTCATAGTTTACTACAGAGTACATCCTCATGAATGACGGAAAATCAAGTCGAAAGGCATTTTCTCCAACCTGCTCCAATATGGTGAAGGGTCCATATCGTAGTGGCTTGAGCTTCGTGCTTGACCTTGTAGTCTCTCCTTGCTCAAGTAAAGCCAAACTCTATCTCCAACATGAAGCTTATGTTCCCTTCTATGCTGATCGTGCCTAGCTTTGTACTTGGCCTGAGATTTCTCTAGTTGTTCCTTGACTTTGAGATGGATTTGCCGGATCCTCTCAATGAATTTGTTTTCTCTAGTCACCTCTGTGTCTCGTGTATCCTTCTCATCCTGTTGTCCAACTGCTATGTCCAGCGGATTTGTAGGTAGATATCCCAAGCATGCTTCAAACGGTGACTTCATAGTGGATGTGTGTACTACCCAGTTATAGGAATGTTGAATGTAGGCTAAGGACTCATCCCAAGTCCTTGGGTATTTGTTGTTATACCCTCTGATCAACTGTACCAAAGTCCTGTTTACCACCTCTGTTTGTCCATCTGTCTGTGGATGGAAAGTTGTGCTCCTCTGTAACCTGGTATCCATCTTGTCCCACAAAGTAGTCCAAAACTTCCCCAAGAACCTAGAATCCCTGTCAGAAACAATAGACTTTGGCAAACCAAAATGCACCCATACATTAGCAAAGAAAAGATCTGCCGCCTCATGTGCTTTTACTATCTTTTTACATGCCATAAGAATACACATCTTACTAAATCTATCAACAACAACATAGAGATAGTCATGGCCATGTTTAGACATAGGTAATCCTCCTACAAAATCCATAGAAATGTCCTCCCACAGATGAGTAGGTACTGGCAAAGGCATATACAAACCTTCCTTCCTAGTCTTAGGCTTGCTAGTACAACAAAGTTTACATCCCCGTATAAATTTTGATACTTCTTCTTGCATATTGGGCCAATACACGTACCTTTGCAAGTGGGCTAGGGTCTTACCAACACCGAAATGTCCCACTACTTTCGAGGTATGTGCTTCCCTCATCAATAGAATTCACTCTTCTTTTGGCATGCAAAGCTTCCCCCATCGGTAGAGCAGCCCGTCTTTGAGATAACAATCTTCAATCCCTGTCCTTTCAGCCCCTTGGGACTGCAACTGCTGAAATGTCACCCCAAAGTCTTTGTCCTGGGCATATGCCTCTCCGTAAGCTTCCTTCGTGAAGGGCTCGATCTGAGAGATAGTGGCCAAACAGGAAAACTTCTCCTGTGTGGGTGGCCTAGACAACATGTCTGCCACCAAGTTTGTACTACCCTTCTTGTATTTAATCACCAGATGGAACTGCTGAAGGAACCCCATCCATTTGTAGTGCCTTGCCTGCTGTAATTTAGACTGTGCTTGCAAATACTGGAGAGGTTTGTGGTCAGTGTGCACAATAGTTTCTTTACCCAACAAATAATGCTTCCATTTTTTAATTGCCTGAACTAGTGCATACATTTCCTTATCATATACTGAATATCCTTTAACTGCTGAAGTGAAAGTTTCAGAATGATAACATACGGGTTTACCTCCTTGAAGCAACACTGTGCCCATGGCGTAATCACTGGCATCTGTCTCTACTTCAAAAGGCTGCTGCAAATTAGGAAGAGCAAGTACTGGAGCATGACTAATCTTGTATTTCAATAACTCAAAGGATTTGTCTTGTTCCTTACCCCAGTCAAAACTCTTACTCTTTGCGGCCACTGTGTGTAGAGGTGCTGCAATCATGGAGAAGCCCGGAATGAACTTCTGCATGTACTGTACTGCTCCCACAAAACTCCTAGTTTCTGTGGCTCCTGTTGGTGTTGGCCAATTAGTGATGGCTTCCACCTTCTTTGGATCCACTCGTAGCTCTCCTCCTCCAACCACGTGCCCAAGATAGACAAGTGACTGTTTGGAAATTCACATTTCTTCATATTACAAAGTAGTTGTTTCTCCCTGAGAACTTGCAAGACTTGCTGCAAATGAGTTAGATGTTCTTCCCATGTGGCACTAAAAATCAAGATATCATCTAGATATACAATGACACATGAATCTATG
The DNA here is from genome assembly GCA_019776745.2 of Taxus chinensis. Classification (NCBI taxonomy): domain Eukaryota; kingdom Viridiplantae; phylum Streptophyta; class Pinopsida; order Cupressales; family Taxaceae; genus Taxus; species Taxus chinensis. The sequence continues at coordinate 543,243,167 of CM034151.1, read as the reverse complement.
AAATCCCACAATACATCATTCATCAATCTCATAAATGTAGCGGGTGCATTGCATAACCCAAAAGGAAGTACTAACCATTCATACAAACCCTGTTTTGTCTTGAAGGCAGTCTTCCATATATCCTCCTCCTTCATTCTGACTTGGTGATAACCTGACTTGAGATCCAACTTCATGAAAAATTTGGCATGTTGAAGCTGGTCCAAGAGATCATCTATGCAGGGAAGTGGATATCTGTTCTTTATGGTGATCTTGTTCAAAGCACGGTAGTCGATGCACATTCTCCAAGAACCATCCTTCTTTGGCACCATCACAATAGGTGAACCACATGGTGAGGTGCTCAGACGTATCACCCCTTGGTCTATTAGTTCCTGAAGTTGTTTCTTTACTTTAGTACTCTCAAGCAAGGATTGCCTATACAACCCGATGTTCGGTAGAGGGGATTCTGGCAATAGCTGAATCTCATGCTCTACTTCCCGTTTTGGTGGTAACCCGCTAGGAGCCTGAAATACTTCCTGAAAAGACTGAATAATACTATCCAAATCATGCTTTCCCTGGTTAGAAATCTCTGCAACTTCTACCCCATCTTGTTTATCCTTTAATAAAAGTAAACAAAACTGATTATGATTTTCCTGAATAAGTCATTTTGCTTGGTTAGCACTTACCATAGTAACCCGTGTCTTACGCTGGTGTGCCCGAATGTTGTAGCTGATCCCATCCTTGACCCATCTGTACCGGTTTTCCCTCCTCATAAATATAGCATCCCTAACATACAAGTAAGGACTCCCGAATACAACATCAAAAGCATCAAGTGGAATAACGTCAGCTTCAAAAACATCAATATATTGGGAATTTATCCCAAACTTGACCTTACATCTTCTTGTTACCTGAATTTCAACACCCTTCTTCACCCAACCCAAAGGATAAGGGTGTGGATGCTCGTAAGTCTCAAGACCAAGCTTCTTTACAACTGCTTCAGAAATCAAGTTAGACTGAGAACCGGTATCAACCAAAGCATTTACCTTAGTTCTCTTGATCTGGATTTTGATCTGGAATAGTCTACTCATCTCCTCTTCCTGGCTGTCCATGTTGGTGGCCGTGCATCCAAGCCTCTCGTCTACATCAGAGTCATCTTCGATTTCCACCTCCCCTTCTATTTTCACAGCTGTCATGGACTTCTTTGAGTCCTTGGTTCGGTTCTTCGGATGTAACTCCAGATGCAACTTCCAACATGTAGCGTCAGTATGACCATTGATATCACAGTTCTTGCAAAAATTCTTGGGATCTTTACAAGTATTCAAAGTAGTGGCAGCTTGTTTACCTTTCCCTTTCCACTTACCCTTGTTACTTGTTTTCCCAAACTCTTTCTTCTGTTGATTTGTTGACTGCTTTACCCTTGGCTCTGCTTCTCCTTGCTTCTTTTCATCATCTATGTAGTACGCCTGTACGCATGCTTCGTTGAGATCTTTGGGCTTTGTGGAGATGACTTTTCTTCGAAGGTGAGTGTGAAGTCCTCCCAAGTACTTGGTCAGAATATCCTCATCCTCCAAGTCCATGTTAAGCAACATGGCTTGCCTCCGAAACTCCGTAGTATAGTCCTGCACACTTTGACCACTGCCTTGTCTAAAATACTACCATTTAATCATTTGGTCAGTCTTATGGCCAATAGGATAGAAGTTAGCTCTAAGTAATTCTTTAAATTCTTGCCAAGATTTCACAATAGGACGCTTCTTCTTTTCACAAGTGGCTAGATGGGTTTCCCACCAAACCAGAGCATGTCCCTCCATCTTGAGACGTGCAAAGGTGATCCTCTATGCCTCAGTGACATTATGGATGCTAAAGTAGACTTCTAACTATTTTAACCATTTATCAAGCAACTCTGCATCTACTTGTCCTTCAAAGCTTTTAATCTCAACTTTCGTTTCAACTTTAAAAGGAGTATGATCAGATTTTACCTTTTCTCTTGTGTTAGAAGTCTCTTCTTCATGCTCTTCCCCATAACTTTCCTCATGGTGGCTCCTTCCTATGCCAAAATTTTCAGCTAAGCCCCGAACCACTGAGTCCATGGAGTCTTGTTTGACAGAAGTTGTCTTCTGTAAATCAGCAAGCTCTTCTTGCCTTCTAAACATCCTATCCATCATGGTCTCCAGCATCTCGATTCTACGGACCAAGTTCTCTTCCTCCATTTGTCCCCAAATTCTCTGTTTCCACTTCTTTGTAGAAATTTTTGGATCGCAAGGTAAAGCCTCTTCGCCTTTAGATCTCGTCACTGTCATACAAATCCAAGAACAAATACCACAGTCCTGGATAATTGTTAGCTCTGATACCAAAATGATCTGTAAACTCTTCAACTTTGGAATTATCCACAGAATCACAATTAATCGTTGTTGTTCTACTTTCTATTAGAAAATAACAGAGATAGCTAGTGAATGAATTATACTTGTGCTTAGAATCAACAATTTGCAGAAAGGGAAAGAATATAGACTCATACACCAACAATTTTATCCTGGAAAACCTCCAGAGGAGGAAAAACCAGTCGGGAAGGGCAATTGCTCTTTCTTCCCACTTTTATTGGCCAATTCAATAATAAGTACAGAAATTACAATAAGTATGAAAGAGAAGTAGATAATATCTCACACTTCCTCCCAGTTACTTGCTTGCTCTGTCTCAATTACTCCTTGCTTCTACAAATCACAATTCCAACACTAAGAGCTTCTTACTCACTTGCTTCATGCTTTGATGCCTTTGTTCTCTTCCATAACATGCATTTATAGCCTTTCTCATGTTCTCCCGTGCACTGGAGAATGGGAAAGGTCATGCAGAAGAAGAGACATGGACACCCTTTGGAATTTTGGGACTGTTCGCGTCATATTTTATTTTCTGTCCGCAAGAGCCAAGACCGCCGCCCAATGCAGACCGGCGGTCCCAGGACCACTGCCCTGGTGGGGTGGCGGTTCTGTAACTGCCACCCTGCACAGGGTGGCAGTCCTGTCACTAAATAGACAGAACCTCCGTGTATCATTTTTTTCTTCTTCGTGTTGGCTGATTTGATAAAGTAGAGTCATTTTGGATTAATTGCCTTCTTTGAATATGATCCTGGCAGACGATATGGATAAGACGACTCAAAGATCACCATGTTGCCACACTTGTTCAAATACCTATCTATACCCTTGTTTTCAAGTTTAAGGATTCCAGGCTCCACCAGACCATTTAACTTGTTTCTTGTCATTGTCTCTCATTGAACTCTAAACTATAAACAGCTTTGCTTGAAAACTGATTTTCAAACTTGTTTGGGGTTCAAGAGGTTTTCTCTATGCTGCTGCCTGCATCTGACAAATGTCAAGTCCCAAATAGAACTTGCTTGATATTTCCTCCTAAACATTGGCAAGCCTTTTGTGAACTCGTGTACATCTCCGTCAACATCTATATGAAAACAGAGGATTTGGCTCTCATTTGCATCATCTTAATTTCTTTTGTTTGTTTGTAATTTGGTCTGCTACATGGGAATTTCAACACAATTAATAATTCTTGAGCACAAAAGATCTTCAACTTGCATTGAGGATAATATCTACATCTTTCTAGGAGAGCTCGGTATTTTGTTATTAAAGTTCAATTATATACCAAATTCCTTTTCAAATTTCTCTCTTCTAGCCTTTGGAGGAATCAAGTTCCCTTTAGATGCTGGAGTTTCATGCACAGATGGTGATATGTCAATGAGACACCGTCTGTCTTTGCATAAACTAAGATATGTTGACATTCATCCAGGATACCGTATGTCTAAGGATTCATCCAGGATACGTCCTGGACAACCTGGTTACTGCAGATTCGTCTGCGGACAAATGCGGGATGTTTCCAGAATGACAAGTTTTACATTTTTTTAGTTTTTTCAACATTGAAACATAAAGTGATCAAAAATAAATTTAAAAAATGGAATGTAAAACCTAAAAAGTGAAAAACATAACAGAAAACAACACAAAAGCAAAACACGTACCTCTCATTGTGTGGTTGCCTCTCTTTGCTCATATACTAATTTTGATGTAACAATTAATACTTATCATGACTTTTGTGGCTTGTCATTTGGCATTCGGGTGGCATTATATAGTTTATATGTAGTTACAGTTGTTTTGTTTTTTATATGCATACTGTGGTTAATTCTTATATATTAGGTTAGCATTTATTTAATTATTTTTCTTTTGGTAAGCCCATATCTCCAAGCTGTATCCGGGACCAAAAAAATTGCCATACCGGGGAACCCGATTCTCCATATCTGTACCCATATCCAAAACATATCTGCAACTTAGTAGAAATCAGTAGAGCATCTCTCTTAGTTAGCACAGACAATACAAATAATCTCCTGCATCTCTCCGAGTAAAAGGTATATAACTCATTTAGATGGCATTTGTAAAATATTTATTTAGTTTTTCTAGCATTTAATACAGTCACCAGTTTGATTGATCTTTCTTTGTAAAGGAGTTTCTCAACATAATAAAATACCTGATTCAATATTTGTTCTTCAGCAATCTCTTTATTGAGTGCCAAAATTGCATAATCATCCTCGGTTGCAGGCTCAAGCGTAACTTTAGTTGCCTTCGGCAAATCTACATGTGCCCGTACATGCACTTGGATAAAATCTGGTAGGCCCACACATTCTGCGAACTTTTCTGCCACCTTTTCAACAAGGAAGAGATTAATACTATTCCAGTCAAATAATGATTCTAATCTTAATTTCCAATATTTCCAAATTTATTGAATTTAAATGTTTTTTAGATTGAATTGAATACACAAAGAAAAAACTAGTTAGGAAACTCTTAAATCTGAGCAAATTTTGACAGAAATCTAGACCAGAAAAGAGTGAGCATTACGAGAGACCTAGAAAACAAAGAACAATAGGATAATGAGGAAAAAATGTCATTAGGGTAATAACTACTCATGGAGGTCATCTTGAAATGACTTGCAATACACGAAAATTATCCCACAAAGATTAAGAGTCTTAAGTAAACTGTGCATGGAAGCCTTCTATTACTTAACACAAATACATGATTGGTCGTAATTGGATCAATCCCGCATTAATAAGAATTATGAAACAAGGGTGACCTATAAGGCATTACATACTCCAAAAGCTTTTCCAATGGAGAAAAAGGCTAGAGGGTGAGAAGCCCAAAGCAGTGACTTATAAGCATTACATACTCCAAAAGCTTTGCCAATGGAGTAAATGGCTAGAGGGTGAGAAGCCCAAAGCAGTGGATTACATTCACCATTCCTCCCCCTCTGCTAACAAATACTTGCGGTGCTTCTGTGCTAAATGGGTCCCCTTGCATTGCGATTCTTACCAATAATACATGAGGAAGAATTGTCATTAGGGTAATGACTACTCACGGAGATCATCTTGAGATGACTCAAACATACACAAAGTAAAATCCCACGAAAATTGATAATCTAATTAAATTGCTCGTGGACGCCTTCAATTACTTAACACAAATTCATAATCGGCTAGTAATTGGATTAATTCCACATTCGTAAGAACCATGAGACAAGGGTGACCTATAAGGCATAACAAACATCAAAACTTTTGGGAGTTAGTTTATATTGTTAGCTTTGTTTAGCATGTTATGTGGTTGCACTAGTATTACAACCACTAGGTTATTTTAGAAGTTTGCTTATTCTTGTGAATAGTCTATTTTCCTGATTATAAATGTATGTTCTATTGTATTTAATTATCGCTACCCACGATTAATTCTTATATGGTATCAGATCAGGGTTTGAGGTTTCACGTCTCACAGCCCTGTGACTGCAGGTTTAAGCATTCTCAATTCTTGAAGTATTCACAGTCTTCAGAAAAGGGTTGCTGGTTTATTATGGAGGACACCTATAGTATGTTAGATATGGTATCACGCATCCAAGGTCATGTCCTTTGGCCTCTGAAGACTATGAGAACGAATTTAGAGTAGACTTTATTTTTATGGGCTAACTATTGGTATTTGGTGCTTACTAAGCACAATAGTTTTAAAACTCATGCTCGGCAGTTACTCAGCAGCCCAAAATTTTGACTCAGACTTGGGATCAGCAATTACTTGGGAATTACTCGGCAGCATTATTGCTAGTTTAAAAATATAAATATATAAATTCATAAAATAAACTTAAATAACATGTAAAACACTGTTAAATGGCATGATAAATGAGTGTAGAGGATACATAAGTATATTTTCCATTAAGTTTTTACCAAAAACGAGTACAATACTCAGTTTTATCAAGTTTTTGGTCAGTTTTGCAGAGTTAAAACTTGTGAGTTTTGGACAGATACTCGGCTCACGAGTTCTGTGCCTAGTTCTCGTTTCACAGGCAAGCAACAAGTGCTCACAGAGTTTCCCAAATTAAAAAAATTATACAGTGAGCATATGTGAAGGTGGTATTGTTTGCAAGGTGGAGAGCATCTGTCTTTTGGCATTCTTGTTGCAGCAGGAACCTGCACCTTTCAGAGTATTCTATTTATGTGTTATCACCCTGTCCCTGTATTTAAAACTTATACGGTGATTTGGCTAGTGTTTGGTGTGAGTAGGCACAAATGGAGTTGAGGCACAAGATTTCCAAAAGCGCACTTGAACTTATGCAGCGGGCAACAGTGGAAGTCAAGCACAGAGTTGCTGCTGATGGCTACATATCAGTACAGATGAGGCTGCATAGATCACTGAAGCTTTGGACATTATTTGTGGACTTGTGCGGCATACGATGGAAGTATACGACCATGATGCAAAGGCTGTTTCTGATAATTAACCAAAAAAATGGCAATCTATGATTTTTATATTGCTCATGCATCCGCAATTTTGGGTGTTCCAAAACTGGGAATATATATAAGAAAACTATTTGAATCGGAGCTTCCAGACAAACATGTGAAGGCAATGCCTATAAATTTCGCTGGGTTGTAGAGAAATGCGGGCAAGACTGATCAGGCTCGTAATATTTATGTATAGTGTGCGCGATGGCTGATCCGCATTTTGACCCAGAATTCTGGAACAAGTGGTGTGAGTTTGAGGTGCAGGATGGAAATCAGGATACCTTCAAAAAAATGATTCAAATCAAACAAGATGTGTCAGGTACCTACAGCCAGACACATTTTATACTTCCAAAATATTTGATGCAAAATGATCAAGGCAAGCTGACACTTAAGGAGACAGTTGACACACTTAAGTAGGCTGGTGTGCCTGAAGATAAAATAGCTGTTCTGAAAGACAATTATCCCCAGCAACTAGCTCCAGCACTGGCTGCAGCTCCTAAAGACGGGGAGACATCACTGGGCTTTGTTAGTGCTGGAGTGGACTCCCAAGCAGGGGAGCCATGAACTGTAGATAGGGATAGGAACATAATATTAATCTGAAAGATGTTGAATTATAAGAAGAGAATGATGAAAGTGTTGAAGTTGCACAAAAAGATGTCCCCAGGCAGCTGGTTTATGAAGCAATGGTTAACATGCGACAGAAATTGTGCAGATGCTTCTAATTAGCTTTCACAAGCTGTTTGCATTGCCGCGAGATACAATGCTGTCAGACATCAGTTGGGTTCTCAGGCTTCTTTCCCTTGATTGCTAGTGCCTATGCATTCATATTTGTAGAAGAATGGTTGAAGTGGTTTAACATGGATGTGACAAAGCAATTGAAAGCAAAGGATTTCTCAACTTTGGCTGAAGCACATGTATGCACTATCAGTTTGAAGTCCTTGACTAGAACAGTCACTACAGATGGCATTGACGATGCCATAATCTTTGTGTCGGACATGGGTGCTTTTGCAGTGGTGGGCTTCCAGAACTATTTCTGCATATGTTCCTGCCTGCACATATTTAGGAGATAACACAGTTCTGCCCCTTCGGGTAGCAAGATTGCTGATGAGGATACTCCAACTGTGATTCAAGAAGCCAGTGGGTACTGTTGCCTATTTGGGAAGGAGAGGAATATCATCAATATGTGCTGGGAAATGAAATGACCTCTAACCTTGAATACAAACATCGAGTTGTCTACATCATAGATGGTTGGGATTAATGGACATTTTTTGACAAATAATGTCTTGTTCCTTCAAGCACACAATAGATTGCTAAGCAAATGGTCTATTGACCTTGGGTAATGGGAAGAGAAAAAGTACCCCGTCCATTGAGATGGATAGAACCAGGTCAAGGTCAAGGAGCCAAGGAGAATACGCCGATGCTAAGGCGCATCAGACGAAGTGTTCAAGTGCCCAAGGAAAACAAGAAACTTCAGTGGCTCTAGGACTGAGGTAGTATTGCTAGTGACGTCCAATGATGGACATGGACCTGAGGTGTAGCTGAGAAATGACACACTTAAGAGGCACTTGAGAAAAGTGGTACTTGGCAGGTCATTGGGGTGTCCAATGATGGATGCAGACCTAAGGCGTCTCTGAGAAATGACACATTTAAGAGGCACTAGAAAAAGTGGTACTTGTCAGGTCATTAGTGATTGAGACCAAAGGCATGTCTGAGAAATGACACATTTAAAAGGCACTTGAGAAAAGTGGTACTTGTCAGCTAATTGGTGATGGGACTTCCATCACTTGAAATTTTTTGGAGGGATTGGTCATGCTGCAGAAGGGACCGGTAGAATCATTGGGGATGATTAGTCCCATCTAACAATGAAAAGGATTGTAAAAAGTAACTTCCAGCTGCAACAGAGTGGTAGGACCATTGGGGACGACTAGTCTCATTCAATCTGAGTGGTCATTAAAGGTGCACCTCTAGGCATTCACATAGGCCACTATATTTATGGTGTGCCATAGGGGCATTCATTAAGTAGATGTCCCAAGAAATTTCAAGGTTGGAAGGCATCGAACTTCAGGAGAACGACACAGATACCATTGGAGGGTATAATATGGCACTATATTGCTTTTTAGTCTTGTATATAATATGATGATATAGTTTGTGTCTCTAACAACAAAAAGGTAAACAATGAAACATTCAAGATAGATCAACACATATTGTGCATAGAGTCACAATAAAGTGAACACGGTATTCAATGCCACTAACTAGATTACTAAATGGTTGCAACAGCTGGTTACCCATGTATTCTGGTGAGATGGCGTTCAACATTTTCTGCATTGGCAGCAGGGTTACACATTCATAAATATTTTGGCTTTTAGTTTTACACAAGGATAATCCAACCAACCTAATGACTAAATCATTTAGATTGTATCTGATTGTATAAAGAGATCTTTTTGTTCATTGCTCAGTGTCATTAGATATTGTTAGCATCTTGTTCGGTGGTTGCACCTGCAACCACTAGGTTATTTAAAATTTTAGGAGCTTGTCTGTCTTGTAAAGGATTTGCCTGATTAAATACAGGCTCTATTATAATGTATAATGTATTATTCACTGCCTATGAATTAACTCTTATAGAAGCTAGAGGGTAAGAAGCCCTAAGTGGTGGATTACATTCACCATTCCTCCCCCCACTAACAAAAGCTTGTGGTGCTTGTGTGCTAAGTGGATCCCCTTGCATTGTGATTATTACCAAAAACACATGAGAAAAATGTCACTATAGTAATGACTACTCATGAAGCTCATCTTGAAATAAACACAAGTAAAATCCAACAAAAAATAATAATCTAACAAAGAACAATGTTTAATGAACAGATTATAAGACCAAGAACATATCTGCTGATCAAGAGACAATGAGTTACAGATGCAAGGTCCATTACAGATAGACTGGTGGTGATAATGGATACAGGCATGCAGATTCTCTTAAATTTCCTAAAATTTACAGATGATTTGTTCTTCTAATTACTATTCCTCTTTAGGAGAAAGCAGAGCTTGGTTATCCTAAGCCTACATCAGCAAATGAAATTCACCACACTTCTTCTATCACTACTAATCAACATGAACCAAATCCCGCACCACCATTCACTTCTTCTACAAATAGTTTTGATCAGAAGAATCATAAATCATATCATCCACATCTCAGCACCCTCATGAAGATAGAGTGGGTGCTCCAATCTCACGCCAAGTATTGTGTTCCTCTCACCACACATATCGTATGGCTACAGCTACACTTGTAGATTGACTGTGAAGAAGCGTAGATGGAAGAATCTTGTATCGATGCCTATTTTCAAGACTGATCGTGGATGGATTTACGATTGGTTATTGTGACATTTGAGTTATCGTTTGAGAACATCTTATTGCATAGTTTCATTGAAAATAAAGCCATGTGGTTCCCATAGCAGATGAATCTTATGCTTACTTGACCATTATAACACTTCCTTCGTGGCATGTTTTATATTTTCTTTCATTTACCTTGTACATGAGCACCGTAGAAGATGTGTGTTGATGGGAGGGCCCTCTTGTTGTCTGTGATATGTCGGAGTCCTTGATGAGCCTTGACCTTTTTTCCCAAAAGCATTCAATTAATACATGTTTGCATGCTTCAAGAGTCCTTGCTAATCTCTTGAGCATCTTCATCAGATCACTATCAACTTATCTCGATTGCCATTTTTGGTGACTGTCTTTTTCCTTGGCCGTTATGAAAATTCTCATCAAGGGTATATGTTAAATGATGACACCTCTCCTAGTGCCCCCAAGCCAAGTGAAAGGGGGAACACTAGTGTTAGGTGGTAACCTTGACTTTGTGCCCCATTAGTTACCAGCTGGTGGCCTCATTGGGATTGACACCATAATAGTTAGGGTTTTATATTTTGGGTATAAACTTACATCAGCCCTTAATAACTAAAGTTTCCCCCTCGGAATACTTATTTATACAGGGCATTTCACCCCTCACTTGGATCATCATGAATTATGAACAATGACATGGTTCTCATGTGACTAATGTATTGCACAATCTTGAGTTATGAATAACAGTTGATGCTAGAGTACAATGGCACCCGATTATAAATTTCATGTCACTCTTTATCATCTATATTTGCTATGTGGAGTTAGGTGTTTATCCTATTCTAAATCTATACTAAACTTCAACAACCCACAAGCTAAAAGATAGGCACTGACCAAGCAAAGCTACAAGCTTTTCAAAACAAATATCGATACAAACCACAATTCTATTTGAATCGCTCCCAAATGGTATGAACCTAGAGTTTTATACAGTGTTACGGGTCCCCCCTAAAAACCAGACGTTCTAGGGACTGCGGGACGGGAGGGAAACGTCGACCCACATTTCCTAAAGGGCGGGAAAAAAGGGGGACGTCCCTGGGACATTTCGGGGACTCCTAAGTTTTTTTTAAGAATTTTTTTTAATTAATTTCTTAGTTGTTTTCTCTTTAAAAACATTTGCCCGTTAACCATAACCTGATTATATTGTATTACAAATACATATCAAGAATCGGGAGAGATATACGAATACAAAAAATTTGGAGCAAAAATGCACATGGACTATCACAACATGCTATGAAAACCAGCAGCATACATATTAATATTAAAAGTTATATGGACATATAACATTAGTATAGCTATATGTATGCTGCTGAGGTTTTAAAATGGACGTCTGGATGTTGACTGTATGCACACGGTGGACTGATATATAAATATGAACTACTATTCATAATGTTTTTAAAATTTATCTGTAAATTTTTAATATTAAGAATTTTATATATTATTTTAATAGCCGTTCCCCTGCCGTCCTGAAATTTTGGAATATCTTGCCGTCCCAGAAACTCCGTCCCCACATCCTGCTGTCCCAGAGTCTTAGGTAACACCAGTTTTATACAAAAACACTGAAATAGATATTATGAAAATAAAGTAAAAATGTTGAGATCTACTTCACTATTAACAAATGAGGAAGCACAAATTTCTAAAATAGATACGCTAACCACTTCACAAGGATCAGATTTCTATAGTGGTGATGACTGTTACCCAAACAGGGATCCAAGACAATAACTTCCCAAATGATGATTCCCCACTCATTTGATGTCTCCATATGTGTCTGTGTTTGAATCACTACTATATAGGGCAATTCCTTGGGTCAAATTTCACTACAATTATATTCGGTGCATAGCCAAAGTTGGCAAACTTAATTCCAACAACAATGGAAGAAAAACTATTAATATTAAGCATGGAAATACGGAAAGGAGAACAAGTCATCATCAAAGTCCTTGATATAACCTAAGAGCTCCCACCGTGATGCATGAAGTTCAACTTTAGAGAGCTCAAGATGAATGACACACTCGCGCATACCTTCCCAACAAAGGAAAGGATTAAGTATGTTGGAATTAAGAGGGTACAAGTCAATATTGTGATGGATCATGCTACACAAGTCATCCACGTGTGTAATGACTAATACCCAAAGTTGAAAGCCACAACTTTGTGGATCTTCCTTGACTACAAGGATGTATTTGCATGGACATATAGAGACTCGAAGGGGGTTCCATCTAAGTTAGGAGTGTACATGATAACTCTAGTTCCGAGATCTCAACTCATTCAAAGGAAGACCATACTGGATGAATCTCAAGTATGCAGCAAAGGTGCAACCAAAGACAAGATTATGGAGACCAAGATTATCTATCACCCATAGATATAAGTCTAAAAAAAGAGGAGCAAATTCAGATTTGTGTGGATTCCCAAAGTTTGAAGTTGAACGAAATCACCTTGAAAAACCGCCTACCCCATTGCATTGACCAACTCAATCCTCAAGAAAGTAGCATGCCATGAGATCTACCCATTCCTCAGCAGCTTTATTGGGTGTGTTAAGATGGTATTGCTGATCTGATTACACCCACAATGTATTCGCAGCTCCAAGCAAACTCTTTGTGAGATTAGTAGGGTCATATCATTACCACTTTGCAGCATGCAAACTTCGTAACACTTGGGAGTGATACTGCATAGAGCACATCATCTTGTTGGATTCCATGTGCACAAAAAGACAAAGGCACGACACCAACGAAGAAAACATTTTCAATAATCAACCTCGTGGAATCTCATCTTCTAGGCCAAGAAACTGATTGAGCAACTGAAACAATAGGCACATCAACTGTTCTTGGAACTAGACCATGTTGTAACTGATTTGAAAAATCTATAACTCTCATGCACTCAATCTCCATCAAATAAGACATTGTACAGGCTTCGTTATTCTATAACACATTCTCAATGGCACACAATCCACCTCTAAATTCGGCTAGTGGGAATACACAGTTTTGGTTTCCAACTCTAGCAACTATACCCATATGTATAATATTTTGTTCATTTAACAAAATATGACAGCTATATTTGCTAGACTTGTTCTCTCTGAAACTGTAGTGTTGCTTCCACATTTGTCTTTCACATTTCCATTGCATGTTTAATAAGGCTCATAGGTTAAGTAGATAGATCCATATCTGATGCAAGAGCATTTCAGTTCACAAGCAATCCTGCATCAACCAAAACAATTAGAAGAAGGTATAAGTGATCGCAACCTTTGTTGCCTGGCTTTTTTGCGAAGTGTGCACAATGACAGAAATCTTGTGAAATCCTGCAATTTTCCTTCATCTATAACATCGCAAGGAACTACATTTGTCCAAGGGGTTCCATCAAGTCTCACAACATTCCATTTGTCTGCCAACCATTATGACGCAACTGCAAGCACTTGTGTTTCCCATTGCTCCAAAGCTCTAAGTACTTATGCGCAGTGATTATCTACAGCGCTACATATCGGAAAGATAATGTGATCTTCAACAACGTTCAGTAGAATCTTGTGTAGCTGCACAATAATTGTTTTGTGCAGCTAAGAAGTGTTCCATGATGTGCAACGGATCACTTGAAGATTGAGTGATAACGCCTCTAACTACCTAACCATAACTAGGGAATAGGTGAAGATTCACGAAGAGGAGTTGCCATGTCTCAAACAGAGGCATTTCTCTGTGAAAAAGCTTGAGTGAGCATACTGATAAAGCAAATGATCTCCTTTTGAAGGGGGCAGCTAACATGATGAAGAGATTGGATTGAACCATACTAGAACCGGAAGTAGAGCTTGAGGATAGAGAATATCTCATAGCAGGAAGTCCATATTGTATCTCGCAAGGAGTAACTTACTAGAAGTGTGTGCCCATTCACATACAAGTCGGTAGGAGTGATTCACGTCCTGTTGAGGACAGATATTGTAATCTCTGTGTAGTTTGAAATATATAATAAGACTAGGAGTAGTGGTGCCTGCAAGTCTTGTACTTTGCTTTGGGATCAATAAAGAATAGTTTTGAGGTGTATTGCTGTTGCATAAAGATCCGTTGTGCGTGTGTGGGTCTAGACAGCACGGTCTAAGGGTCTTGTTAACTCAACTCCCCAACCATAACTCTGTCATTTAGTATCAACGCAGGTTGTCCTGTGAGTGAATTAAGGAATTTTGTTTTCCATAGTTGCAAGTGTGGGTAGAAAACAATGCAAGCATCTTCCAAGAAGGAGAGTGTTCGCTAGAAGGTCCTGTTGTTGTTTTTAAGAAGAGAAGGAATGGCATGCGGAGCCATACTTACTGGAAGAGCAGGGAGAGCATCATGAGTCACAGACTTAACAGAGATGTTAAGAGGAATTCAAGCCCGGTTAGAGGCTATGAAAACTGCACAACACCAAGGAGTTGCTGCAGCTGAGGAGTGGCTGCAGATGTAAGTGAAGATGAAGCAATAGAAGCACCTGAGCTCCAAGTGGAAGGATTTCATGATGAACCAAAGGATATATTCGTGAGGGCCATTGCCATAATAGGAGGCAAGCCAAGATTGGACGCTCATAGTTATTTTGGGAGTTTGTGTCCTGAAGAACTCGTTGACTTGATCACTGAGTTAGAAAATACTTTGATCATGAGAAAATGGATGATCCCAAGAAAGTGAAGTTTGCATGCATGAAGTTAAAGGGACATGCATCCTTGTGATGGGATCATGTGCAGGTCAAGACAGTTAGAAAAAACAAAGAGAAAATCAAGTTTTGGGACAGAATGATTGCAAAGTTGAAAGGTAAGTTTTTACCTACTGATTACCAATTAAGTTTTCTCAAGAAACTGCAAAACTTGCGGCAAAAGCAAATGAGTATAAAGGAATACACATTGAAGGCTTACAATTAGAGCAGGTCATGTTGAAGATGACAATGAGAAGATCTCAAGGTCTGTAAATGGTCTTCAAATTTCAATCCAATATGAGTTTGGAATGATAAGAACACGTTCAGTAGAAAAATCCTATTAATATGCTTTGAAAGCTGAAGAAAAGTTGTCTGGTAGGCAACAAAACAACACCAGAGGAAGAGGACAAACCCATGGTGGTAGAAGACAACAAACTCATGACATAGCAACGAGTTCTTTTTGGAGCCAGAATACTACGTCAAGAGGCGTAGGATATCCTTCTAGGGGAATAGGATACTCTTGAACGAGGAAGAGGTAGAGGATTAATGGGTACATGCTTCAGCTGTGGACCACAAGAACAGCAGGACAGTGGTAGAAGAAATGAGGCTAGAAATCATATTGCGCGAGCTGATGAGGAGAGTGTTGCATCACCTGATCACATAGAGGAAGCAAAACGTGGAGCTCTTATGATGAAGAAAGTGTTTCTAAATCCTATGAAAGAGGAGAATGAATCAGTACAGAAAAATAACCTTTTTAGAACCATATGCAAGTATGGAGCCATCTCACCACCACCACCAGCTGACAGAGGAGGTCCCAAAACATCTCGGAGATCTTGTAAAGTGCCTCGACCATCCCCAAGTCCAACAGGCGTCCCTCGTGGCAAAAAACACACCCATCTGTTTTTTAAATTAAGAACACGTTTTTTTTAGATATTTGCTCCCCCGACCCTAACCCTAATAGTTTATGGGCCCCACCAACACTTTAAGCACTCAAAAAAACTATAAATGAACCTCACATCCTTCACTCCAAATCACAAAAACATTGAGCAAGGCTTCAAGTGCAAGAGTGAGAGCAAGCAAGGCTACAGCATTAGCAAGAGGGAGAGCAACAACAAAAGTTTGAAGAGCAAGTGCCAAGTCTTCATTGATCAACCATTCAAGTTTCAACACATTCATCAAGCCGGAAGCTCTCAAGCCTTCAAGGTAAGCCATGGCTTGCCCTTCATCTTTTGGCTTTTTGTTTTGCATTTTCAATTTTTTTTGGATTTGCAATATTGCATTTCAATATTTTTTTATGTTATATTTTTTTATAAAATTAAAAATATTTGAATAAATTATTAAATTGTTCATAGAATTGTATGTGCTTATAAATTTATAAAATGTTGTTGATTTACTGTTTTAGGGTTGTTAAACAACAAGTTAGAGAACCCTAAATAGCTGATTAAAAATTTAAAATCATTGTTTGACAAAGGTTGAAGATTCAAGATTAAGGATTTCTATTTTTGTGTATCCTTTGCTTCTGCGCTTCGTGCGAACTGAAGTAAGAAAAACAAAAAGAAAATCCTTGTCTTGGACTCTTGAGCCCTTGCATGTATTAATTTAAAAAATTATTAAAATTTATAATAAATTTCATTTCTTGCAGTGTCACTATGAGTTCTCACAAGCATGAGTGACGAAGAGGTCAGCAAGAGCTTGTGGGGGTTGAATCTGAGACTCTGAGTATAGATGTGGGGGGGGCAGGGGGATGAGGGGGGGTGATGTAAGTAGTTCCATTAGGAAGTGCAATTTCTCATTTTAGTTTCCCTTCCAAGTTATTGGAACCTTTTGCCAAGGGTCCCTTCGACAAGAAGGCCCCTTTAAAACAATTTGCAACCAAACTACAAAATCAAAACCTGGGACAACAGGGGGCACTAGGTTGTATAAGTGTAATTTTTGTCAACTTGAATTTCAAGGCAGCATTACAAGAGTTAATGTACACCTACCTTCACATCCGAGGCAAAGGTGTGGAGGTATGTGGCAAATTGTCACTCAAACAAAGGGCTGAAATAAATAAATTGTGGGGTTGTGGTGAAGAAAAACACTGCAGTTGGTACTATGCCATCGAGGGGTCCTACTCCTAGTACTAGAACTTTGCAAGAGGCACAACTTCCTACTTGGCCATCTAGTTCAAGGGCAGCAAAGCTTAAGGGGAAATGTAGAATGACTAGTAGTGATGTTGCAAACATAGTGGCAGAGTTATTCAATGTGCAATATAAGGATGAGGCAGATGATGCCATTGGCAAATTCTTCTTTGCCAATGGCATTCCATTCCATGTGGCTCACTCTCCTTATTATAAGGAGGTTGTGGCAAAGATAATAAGAGCAAGACCATCATATGTGCCACCAAGGGAGACAAAATTGAGGACAACAATCTTGGATAAGAACTATTCCAAGATTAATATTCTAATGGAGAAAATGAAGGCTACCTAGGTCACTAGTGGATGCAACATAGTCATGGATGGGTGGACAGACATTAGGCATCATCCACTCATCAACATCATGGTCACATGTATAGATGGCCCTTACTTCCTTAAGGTTGTATTGTTTGTTCACCCGCAAGGATGTCGATTTTTCAGTTCCAAATCCTTAGAGATGCTATTGAAGGAGGTTGGACCAAGAATGTGGTGCAAGTAGTGACAGATGCAGCCCATGTGTGCAGGCCTGCAAGGAAGTTGATTGAGGTGGCCTACAAACATATTTGGTGGACTCCTTGTTGTGTGCATGCCATGAATAATGCACTCAAGGACATGGGAAAAATAGATTGGATCAAAGAGGTCATTAATGATGCTAGAGATGTGCAGATGTTTATCTGCAACCACCACACTTCACATGCACTCTTCAGAACCTTCTCCAAGAAGGAATTTTTGAAACCTTCAGAGACTAGATATGCATCATACTTCATTCTCTTGGAGAGGATGCTTGAGTTGCAAGAGGCATTGCAAGTAATGGTCATGACAAGAGAGTGGAATTCGTGGCCCGATTCTACATCAGTACAAGGGAAGAGGGTGAAGGAGGTGGTGAAGAGTGACATTTTTTGGGCTGATGCAAAATACATTGTCTCCATCATTACTCCAATGTTCAAAGTCATTAGATATGGGGACACTAATGCACCTACCCTTGGAGAGGTGTATGAGTGCATTGACAGTATGCTTGGCCAAATGAAGGCTGTTGTACAAAAGAAAGACCCCACATTGCAGTTCTACAATGAACATATTCAGCCAATCATTCACCCGAGAGATGGGAGAAGCTCAACACTCCCTTGCACATGGTTGCCTATGCATTGAACCCGAAGTGGTACATACAAAGGTCTGGAAAGTTACCCCATACAAGATTTTGAGGTGAAGAAAGGGTTCATGAAAGCTATTCAAAAGATGTACAATTCTACAGATGCCAGCATCATTCGTACTGAGTGGTCAAAATTTGCCACTCTTAAGGATATCCAAAGAGGCCAAGCTAGATAGGGAGACTATGGCACAAGAGGACCCAATTCTGTGGTGGACTATGCATGGGCCTACTTCTTTGACAACCACACTAGCCATTCGTCCTAATGTCCTAAGTTTCTAGTTCTTTTGTTGCTAAGAGGAACTGGTCTACTTATAGCTTCATCCACTCTATTAAGAGGAATAGGCTTACCTCTAGGAGAGTGCAAGAAGCTTGTAGTTGTACATAGCACCTTGCGTCTTATTGACTGCAACATGCTTACGTACAAGGAGAGTCCAACAGCCCAAAGGGATGTAGAGCCAAGGAGCCAAGTTGATGATGATGCGACACAAACAGGGTTGGTTGGTATTGGTTTGGAGGAGCTTTACCTCGAGGAGTCCAATTGTTTGAGTGATTGAGGAGTTTAGTGCAGACTTTGGGGATGATTAGAGGCATTGGGCCATTGGCCAATTGTATTTGAAATTTGAATGTAATCATCATTTTGAATATAAATTATGATATAAATATTAATATATTGATATTTAGCATTTTCATTGTTCAATGCAATGTGTTTAGTATTTCAAAGTTTCATTTGTTATTCCTTATACAATTTTTATAACTAATTTTTCAAGTACTATATATATTTGCACCACCATCCCCAAACCTAGGCCCTTGGTCCCCCCACCCCGAGACCCGTCCCGAGACTTCTTGGAACTATGGTTTTATGTGATGTTATGCCTATGGATGTATGTCATGAGTTGTTGGAAAGACCTTGGCAGTTTTACAAGAGGGCTCTACAGGATGGAAGAGCAAGCACCTAAACCATTATGAAGGATTGTAAGAAGTACAATTCGGGTCCGTTAAAGGACAAAGGGGAGGAAGTAAACAGTAGTCCTAAGCTTTTGTTTGTTTTAAGGAAGTAATTCTTGAAAAAAGTCAAAAGGGAGAGAGCATGTTTTGCTTTTTTTCCCAAGAAATTACAAGTTGGTATCGCACAAAATCAAGCAAGTATTTGATTTTCCCAAAGTATTGAACGAGAGTAGCCCACTTAGAGTACAAAGTTGTGAGATATCGATGACATGAGTAGGAGCATAAAAGCAGAAATTTTCACCAAGTGCATGCATTACATAAATCAACAGGTGAGAAAATTAAATAGTTGGAGGAAAGTACTATAAACAAAATGCGGATCGCAAGAAAAAGGAGTAAGGATTTCAAGTTGGTGGCATGGTTTTAGCTCACTTAACGAAAGAACAGTTCCCCAAAGAAACTTATGATAATTTTTTTGTACCCACAAATTTCACATCATCGAAGTCTCCCAAAATCAGGTCCAACACGTTCGTCACTAAAATATAAACTTTTTTTTAAAGGAGCATGCGGTGGATGAGGTCTTGGATTTCCAAAAGGGGATGCACATTTTCGAAGGACAAGTGGACGTGCCCTTAAATGGAGGTTGAAGCATGCCTTAACGTGCCAAGGACCCTGAAGCGCTAAAGGAAAGAATAGTTCCCCGAAGAAACTTATGATAATTTTGTTGTACCCAAATTTTTCGCATCATTAATGCCAATCTAAGACCCAACATCAGGTCCAAAATGTTCGTCACTAAAAAAAAAATTCACTTTTGCCTATGAAGCATGTGCTAAAAATGAGTTTTTGGCCTCCAAAAGATGGCACATTTTCAGAGGACATGTGGGAGTGCAAGAGTGAAGGCTGAAGCATGCTCGGTTGTTTGCCTAGTATCCTAAAGTGCAAAAAGCGCACTTTCACTTCACACACGGAAGTTCCCCTTGGGAACTCAAAGCGTGCCCAACAGACTTGCATAACTATGGCGCAAAAAGCGCACATTTTGGGCTCAGGAAGAAGTGTGAGATGGGAAGAAACAAGAAGTGCAAAAGGCGCACATTTTAGGCTCAAGTGGCAGTGTTGCAAAGGAAGAAAACTCGTGCTCCATGCACTAAAACTCTCCAGGGGACAACAGAACATTCAATAGGAATATGCATAAACAGGAAGTTCTTTAGGGGCAAAAAGAGGAAGCATAGAAAGCATGGTCAGGGTGCTTGATGGGAAGCGTCGCTGCAATAGCAAAAGCGTGTCCCTTGCGTCTAACACTAAAATCCCTATTTAAACACCCAAATGTCCTATTTGTAGTGCCTCTTCGGCTTCATGCACTAAGAGGGGGAACGGGAGAACATTCAATGGGTGCATTAGGAAGTTCTTTAGGGGCAAAAAGAGGAAGCGTAGAACTTCATGGTCAGGGTGCTTGATGGGAAGCGTCGCTGCAATAGCAAAAGTGTCCCTTGCGTCTAACACTAAAACCCTATTTAAACACCCAAATGTCCTATTTGTAGTGCCTCTTCGGCTCATGGAAAATAATCTCATTTTGGCCTTAACGGTCTGCGGGGATTTTTTACAAAATGCTCGTGTTTTTCGCAAGTCCTCAGTGTCGTGGAGTCTTGGAGAACTCCAGCCCGGTTTCGCTTAGAGGTGTTTAAAATCCTTGCCCCAAGGACCGCGAGATTCATAGTCATTAAACTTTCGCCCGTGTTGGGTTGTCTTTTTAGGCGACCTACGAAGTGATCGTAAAATAAAATTAGCATATACAATGAATTAAACATTTGAAATAATAAAATGTATATGGATAAGTTCAAAGATGTCCTTACGGGGACTAACCCTTTTGAAACCCATGGAGTGTTGTCATGTCTTCGATTTATGTTTGCACTGTTGTAATGTCATTGGTTCTCGCAATTCATTCAACTCTAGAACATTTTCGATGCTTGAGTTTGAAATATGTATATACCTTTTATTATGTTAATGTTAATCTAAACAAATCATATTACGAATAATAATAAAATCAATCCACATAACCTCCAAATAGGAAGATAATTACATGTTAAGGTAAATGCCTTTTATCGGGGAGCTATTGTGGTTATGGTTTGAGCAAATTGTAATGTCCCCTTTCCTACACCATAGGCCTAAGGGCCAACTCAAGTCTAGGCCTTGGTCATACCCAAGGGGTTATGGACGCTGGGAGCTATTGGATATGAATATCTAGTCCATTTTATTATTATTCTTCATTAACATATGCATAAGAGGTTTTGGAGGGGCTAGATGTTATGTTTTGTCGTTAGGGAGGGGCCACATGGTACTTATGTTCTAATTTTGCATTGGGGGTCACTTTTGGACCATGGCGACTAAAAAGGTGAAAAGTAACTTAAGTTACTTTATGTTATTGGCCCATCTTAAGGAAAAATGTGACTAGGACCTTTTAGGGTTCTTTTGCCATGGAAAAGGTTATATAAGGAGTTGAGGGGAGAAAGGAGAGGACTTTTATGCATACTCAACTATTTCTTCTCATGTGCAACTGCTATTTGCAAATCTTCAGCTTGTGGAGTGAGATCCCACAGGAACCCTAGCTTCAGTGGTGAGAGATTCATCCCTAGCTAGCAAGGCATTCTTCGGTAGTGAGAGATCTACCCTAGCTTGTCATTTTGGAGCTATTTTTAGGGCTGATTCACAGAGATATTTTTAGGGGTTTCAGAGATAGGGTTTTAAGGGTTTTTGAGAGGTTTGGTGAAGATAATAAGTGAGTTTTCAGATCAGACTTACGGCAGCAATAAAGGAAGGGTTTGGCATCATTTCCAGAGGATTTCGAAGGGGTTTTGACCATCTACCAAAAAGGGCGACTTGTTTTGGACATTGCAACCCTTATTTGGAGGGTTTCCAGTTGGCCATTTTCAGATCTCAAGGTTGGAATACCATCTTCTATATTTGTAAATGTTATTTCCAAAGTTTCATAGTTTTTGCACTTGTATTCAGAAAGATATGAATTTTAGAAGTTTTTCAACTGTTTAGGGCACGCTGTAATTTTGTGGCAGTGTTCTATTATCTGAAAAATTCCAAAAATAATTTCATAGTGTTAGTTTTATTGTTATCAAGCTCTCTATAAATTTTCAAGTGATTCGGGCAAGTATTTTGTGTTATAGATTTATTTCTATTCGCTGCCCTAGTTTTATTTTCTACAAAAATCAGAATTCTGTTTGGCTGCAAATTGTCAGTATTTTGTGCTTTTCTAAGTGGTATCCCACAAGGGATATTTCACAAATTTAAAATAATAAATAATAGTCTTTTGAAATTTAAAAGGTAAACAACAGAGCAAAAATGAAAATAATTAAATTATCAAACATTCTTAACTCTCCAGAACTCTTCCAAATTCTTGGAGCTTGGGCCAAGCTCATTCCAAGAAAAGAATTATTGAAATTTTGGGTATTGTGAGATTCGTACGTGAGATAAGATAAAATAAATATTTTAATTGTCCAATGAATGACCACAAAGTAGGTCAATGGGACGGCACCAATAAAAATGAGTGAAAAAGAACCTAGCAAAGGACCAAAAAGGTCTCTGGAAACAACCAAAGGAGAGAAGAAGAGAAGAGGAGAAGAAAAGGAGGAACAGGCGAGAAGGAGGGCTTGAAGAGAGCTTGCTGAGAACAGCAAACTCAAAACAGGTGGAGGGAGGGAGGGAAGGAAGAGGAGGAGAGGAGGCCCCCTCAACATTTTGGGAATTTTTGGTCTTTGTGTGGTTGAATGCATATCAAAATGATTTGGTGAGAGGAATGTTTGTCTTTCTTTGTTTTTTGCTTAGTTGTTGGTGCCCTGCTAGCTTAAGAAAGCTCCAAATTTACCTTTTACTTGCCAATAAAGCTTTAGTGGTTGTGTGGATGGCTTACATGGTGCTTTAACGTAGGAAGAATGGGAGCCTTGGTGCAGGTTATGGTCATCCTTTTGAAACAGTCAATGTTCTATGTGGAGGCATACGCATGGCAATGGCTGTGTTTTGCACCAAATGGACAGGTTTTTAAAAGGCTTTAGAAACTGCAAGCAAATGGATTTTAATAGGGGTAAAGCCAAACACCACAACCTGCACCCACACTTCCTCTTCTCCTCAGGTCGCATTTTGATTTTGTATGAGCTGAGTTGGCAGTGGGTAACTTTGACATTGTTGCTTTCTTTTTATTTTTAATTATTTTTTTTGTTGTATGCTACTGGAAAGCATACGCAGCGCCCATGGACTATCCGACAAATACCTTGGAAGGGTTAGGGCCTCACATGCTTGTAGCGTTGCAAATGCACATAATGGATAGTGGAAAATGCTTGACCAGGGGGGGGAAACCAGCACATTTGACCCAAATACTCTTTATTTTATCACTTACAAGAAGATATGTATGATATTGTGGAGGTAAACACAATGCACGTGGGTTGTTGAATAATTTTTGAGATGCCACAGAGAGGATTGGCATGGCCCCTGCGCAAGGCTGCGAACTGTTCGGCAAAATGCCTCATTATAGTATGGTCACGTTGACAGCAATGATTGCAAAATATAGACAAATTGGTTTGGTTGAAAAGGCTTTGGAAACTATTAAACATTTGCAAATTGCGCCAGTGTAAATCTAAGCACCATAACCTTTTCCATTTCCCTTCTCGCCTGTGCCAAAAAGAGAGCTTTGAAATGGAGTGCGCACACCCACCAAAGCACCAGGATAGCAAAAATTTTGTCCTCGTAGTTGTTCCCAGATAGACGTGTATGCCAAAAGGTGGAAGCTCGGACAAGGCACATGAACTGTTTGACAAAATGGCTCAATGAGATGCAGCCTCATGGCTTACAATGGTTGCAGATTTTGTAGCACCTCCTCCTACCGACCGTTTTTCTTATTGTTGCAAGATTGAGATTGGCGTGGGTGGCATTGGCATTCTATGATCTTTTTACTTTTAGCCAGATGTGGACACATTTAGTATGCACATGAATTGTTTGACAGAATGCCCGAAGGAAAGGTGGTCAAAGTACCACGAATAGAGATTGGTGCTTGACCATTGGTTGGCCGCTCCATCGTGTGGCGGATTGCAATTGAGGTTGGTGGTTGGTGTGACTGTTGAAAGCCTTCAAGCTTGGCACGCAAATCGTTCAACAAAATTCCTTGGAGAGAACATGGTCTCATCAGACAGTGTGATTGCTCGAGATACTCCAAATGCGGGCTTCGGATCAATTTTTAGGCATCTATCAACAATGTTGAAAACAAAATTTTGGGTTAGATGTAAAAGTGTGGAATCTTACCTAAGGCACAAGAACGAACAACAATATGTATCAACAAAATGTGGTTTCTTGGAGTGTGTGCAAAAGTGCCTCAAACACACCTTACCCTCACCACCTCATCACCTATAGGCATGGTCATCTTACTCTATCCTTGCATGATTTTTACGTTCTAGTTTTCCTAATTTTAATATTGTTGTTAATCAACTAAAGAAAAATAATTTGATAGGTGAATTAAACAAGACGTGTTATCTATTAGCAAACCTTGCCGCTGTTTTGTACACAACTGGATAAATAACCATGAACATAAACACTACACTCTTTTACCTCATAAGATGGTTGTAAAAACTTTGATATCAGTACAGGTTTAGGAAGCCACGCGGGTTGACGGAATTAAACTTGAATGTTAGTTCAAAACTACTCCTTGGCGACTGTAGATACAAAATCACGCACTTTAGGCATTATTTAGTCCCGGTCTCATACTACTATTCATATGGTTTTTGAGTAAATAAAGTACTAGTTAACCCCCGTCTTTTGGCCATTTTACTTTGTTTTCTATCGTCACTACTGACCTCTCGCACATACATGCCCAATCTGTTTTTTGTCGTTTTGCATCATTTTAACCTTGACTAGGGTGCCCAGGCTAATACTAGGGCGTCCACAGGCGTCCTCGTCCCAGTCAGGGCACGCTAATCCTTTTTCCACTTTATCTCCATCTTTTGGGCACTTTCTAGCTGTTTGAGCATTCTATGTTTTTTTGTGGTTCCCCTTTTCGGGGTTGATTACGAAATTAGAGCAAGAGAACCATATAAATATAAAGTTATGAGACCATAATGAGAGACCAAGCACTAAGCACTACTATCATCACCTAAGGTTGCATCCATCAAAGGCTCCATTTGCATCCATATAGCTCCAACACGAGGCACAAGGTTGGTTCATCTGCATCACACTGCATAGGAGGGAAGTTTACTCTATTTCATCCACCATTTTATTACATTTCTACACATAGTTACTGCTCGCTAGTTTCACAAAGTGCGACTAGCACAAGAGCAACTTAGGGCATGATTGCACACACAAGCACATAGAACTACATCGGGCCTGAGCTATAGTACAACGCTCAGTTAGTAAGTCCACCATTGTGGCAACTGAGGACAATCCGACCCCTTCATATGCATCTTTCTTTTTTAGGGGTTTGATACTTGTCTTATGGTTTTGCAGGTCTCATCTTCATCATTGATTTGCAACGACATATAGCCGATTTCAACGACACTAGTGCGACAGGAAGCGAACACAGACGATCACTCAGTGATACCTCGGAGGAAGGTTGCAGAGCTTTTTCACAAACCAAGGTGCCCAATTCTCAAACTAGGGCGCCCACAAGCGCCTCTGTCCCTCTCCAGGCACCCCAATCCAACCTATTGTTCCAAATCTATGTTTTCTGGAGCTCCTGTGTATTCGTTCCTGCATTCTGTTCATCCAATTTATTTTGTAACACAGTCTCGAGGCGTCATCAAATCAGCTAAGCTCTATCTAACCCTTCTTGCACTTTAGGGTTTCATATTTTCATAGCTTAGATTGCTTGGGTCACTTTCCTTATTTAATTTAGACATATATTTCACTTTTGTACTTCTTAGATTAACTCTTAAAATTCTACATTTTAGCTTATCAGTGACCTTGTAAAATCTAAATAAAACCTGTTTTCAATGAGGTGCAAAATATCTCTATAAACCACGGGATGAGAAAACCAAGTTGTGGTTGTGTACCTTGTCACATGGAGTGTTCAACCGAACCCTGGGTTGTCCCTCAGATGTTTGTTTGACTTTGTTTCGTTGCATGTTTAAGAGTCCAGTGGGCTAGTTCGCACCTTTAAACAATTGTTGAAAGTTTAAAATGTAGTTTGGTTTTGACCCACATATTTGGCCCTGGGTATAGAAATAGTTTTTGGCTTCCTCATACCTCTAGTATTTTTCCGTGTCAATCACTACCAACCCTCAGTTCGGAGAAAATCGCATCGCAAGTTAGTTTTCCACATGGGTTTTGTAGGCCTCTGGTCGTTGGGCGACGAGGTCATTCAGTTGCATTTACAATCAATAGCTCCAAAAAGACAGGTGCCAATTAAACCCAATTCGCCAATTAGGGGTTATGTCAGCTCCAAGTGTTTCCATGTATATAAGGGAGTAGGTAGGGATTGGTTTCCTTGTGTGTTTGAGTCTCAGAGATTGTTTTTGAATGCTGATTTTTAAGAAACTTGTCTAAATTTGGCATTTTTTGGAAATTTGTAACTAAATGGAGAAAATTGTCATATGACCTTATCCAAACCAAATAATGATCGAGAAACCTTGTAAACACTATTAAATGACTATAGGAAATCTTCTTGATGCTTGTTTGAAAAGATATTGAATGTGAAAAGAAATGGTATTTTCTCTCTCCTCTCTTTATTTCTATCTTTTGTCTTTGAAAATGAAATGAAATGGCATTTGTATTCTTAATCTCCTTAAAAGTGTGTTAGGTATTATTTCATTATTATTGGAAAATTGTGAAAACATAAATCGTGCTCGACTGTAGTTAGATGCCATGCTAGCAGTTGTGTTGACCATGCGGTGGTTGCAGGTACGTGGGACATGAAGAAAATTGTAGAGTTCTATATGCTTTTGTAATAACGAGATATCTTTGAAATACATGTAATAGTAAATGGATGTATATCAGCGCCATGTATAAACATGAATGTTATTTATGGATTATTTTACGATGAGTGAGAAATTGTAGTATATTGGTATCTTGGGGAAAATGGGCATTCTATTCTAGGGCTGATTTGATTATAGGCATATATCTTGCTAATGGTGTAGATGTACATTTTAACTGGAAATGAAAATATCTTTCATAGCATGCTTTTGTGTGTTATTAATGAATGGACTCCTTTGTGTTTTACTAATTAATTTGGAATTCGTAGAAGAACCAAAGCAAAAAGGACGACCTTAAAGTAAGGTTCTTGTTTGACACCCTCTTGTATGTGAGCACATTAGCTTAGAAAACTGAAAATTAATGGATGAGCCTGGTTTTCTTAACATTCTTTGGCACCTCCTAGCTTAGAGGTAATAAGGGCACAAATTCAGGATTTTGTTGAACCATGTCTACTTGTCGACATTGTCACGAAACCACCCTATAAGAATGGTAATAGTTAAATATTGTTTTGAGTATAAGGGGTTCCCACGAGGAATTATATTCATGCATGTTGAAGTGGTGTGGGATCCTTTACTTTAAGGCTTAAAGTCACTTTCATAACATGTGGGACGTAAGGTCTAAGCCATGGAATTGTATATTTGTCTTGAGGTTAAACATAGAGGCTAAGCAATGAACGTAATTGATTCATAGCGGCAATTAGGAAATGTAATTCCACAACTTTGAAATGCGATCAACCATACCTTGCCAAACCATAAAGTGAGGTGGTACCTCACTCAGTACCTCAAATAGAATCCTAACTCTTGTAAAATGCGAACGATATAAGACTGACACATAAGTAAAACTTAAGAGTTATCTTATACTTAGGCCTTCTTTTGTTGTTGAAAGTACTTATAAACTGCTCCATGTGAGTCTGAGCATTCGCGAAACATAATCCCTTATCTAGAAAACAAAATTTGTGAGGTATAACTATTAAAATGACTCTAATCAATTATTGTCTAGCTAATGGAAGAAAAAAAAAGAGAAACTTGAATTTTACCGTTTTTCAATCATAAAATTTCTCCCCCTTGACCTCATGTTAGATTTCCCTTACGTAATGAAAGCAAGGCAAGATGTCAAGTAAACATTTTTTTTAAACAAAGCCTTGCATAAGATGAGCATTAGGGGACTCGTATGCTTTTGAAATGCTTCAAAAACTAACAATTGAGTTGAAAACTATTTTAATGGAGAAAGGAACCAAATTTAGCGTATTCATTATGAATTGAATCTGAAATATAATAAATATGTAGCACGGTGAATAAGAATATATGCTTCATGATAAATGATTTCAAGAGCTATAAGGTTAAATAAGGGACTTTAAATGGTAGTTAAGATGGAACCATCTTAAGTTAAGTGTTAAACGAAATAAAAGAAATGCAGTCTAGAGAAAGAGGAAAATGTATGTTTCATGTCAGGTGCTCTTCGAACCTTAAAGGCTAATAATGAAATATGATTACAATAAAAAGATAACCCTGAAAATGTGATATTGTGGAATATATCTATTCGTCATGTTCATGTTGTGGTTGGGTCGTGGTTTCATACTTGTTCGTTTATATAAGTGTGGCTTTGATTTGCATCTTGTGTCATCTTGATAGTGGCATGTTCTTCATGTTGGTGTAACCGTTGCATGTGGTGTTGAGCAATCTCTTTTGTGACATAAATGGTGTCACATAGTTGTATCAAGTAACTGAAAGTCAAAAAAAAAAGTATCCTGGTATATCTGGGCTTTTGTTTGGGTCCCATGTGGGTGGCCACTACACTATTTGCCTCTAAAAAATATCCCTGGGTTCTCATTTACCACATCGACCATCCTTTCTACCCAAGCTTTTTCCCCGTCGCCTTGTGTTATTCTACTTTTCACCTGTTCAGTTGATCATTTCCACCCTAGATTGATCTCACATCATTTTTGCCTTTCCCGATTTGCTAAGTGTTTAGTGAGACCATTTTTCTTGGCTAGGGTTTCTAGGTGTTTTCATTGTTATTCTACCAAAAAACTGCTTTTCCCCATTACCCGGAACTTCATTTTCACCTAACTTGAGGTTTTCTAAGTCAAACAAACATCCCATACCATGTGTTTTCCTCATATCCCTCCACTTGGAGTTTTCAGTAAAATCTGGTGCTCAAAAACCCTAGGCACCTCTACATAGTGTGACGCGTATCTGAAAAGTGTGCCTAGCATTTTCTCGCAGTTCAGTCAAGTTTTGTGGAGAGTTTCGTAGTTTTATGACTATCATGGTGTCACCATTCCAAATTTTGAGATATTTCTTGTTACCGGATCCATTTTGCTCTAATTTCCAGGTGCTTGCCAAGACTGTCATGTGGTACTCTTTCAAATGCAAAATGAAGTTTCAATATCATGGCTTCAAGCCTCGTTCTAATCTAGAAACAAATATCCGTGATATTTGAGATGCGGAAATTGGGTATGTAGCTATTCAGAAGTTCCAAGGGAAGCTTCAAACTCCAAATAAACCGGGGTTTACTCAATACCTAGTAGATAATGGACTACCTGAAGCTGCAAACTTCCCAATCTCTGTACAGTGTGTGGAATTAGTGCTCGCAAGTGCAAGAAATCATGACCTCGTGAAGAGTGATGCAAAGTGACCCGTTTCTCAACTGGATAGTGAATTTTTGGATTGTACCTTTGTGAGAGGCTTATAGAGATTCAACCATTGCAAGCGCCCAAGCCTATCGAAATGAACACCATGGCCAATGTCTTCAAGATATCAACACAATGATTGAAGCAAAGGAAGGCTAACAAATCCAAGTTACTAGAAAAGCTACACCTCTCATATTTCAACACGACATCTCAGATGCAATAACCTTGTTGAACAAGGTCGTGCGAAACAAGGTGATGGGTGAATTTCACCCCTGGATGTTCTTGTTCATAGTCATTATAAGAAAACACAAAGAATGCATCGATTAGTCCAGCATAATCAACGATGATGTACATAAACAACTGACTGAGGTGGAAACTTCTCACACATTCTATGTGACCTCGTATTTGGGGTCTATTGTCAATGACCATCCTTTCATGGAACTCAATGCATTGGGACAATTGGAGCACACAATAAAATAATAGTAATAATAGGATAGATTTCGGATTTTTTTCACTTCTATCTTTTCAAATCCATCCCTAAGATAGATACGAATGGTCTCCATGTGGGACAACCTTTTGGTTCCTATCTGAAACCCTTCATATTCTATCTTTAGCAGTTTTTCATATTATGCATTATATAGCTATAAGGTAGCTTGTTTTGAATAAAAAGATAGATCTCCCAGCATAAATCTCTCTTATGGAGTTTGCCAGTTTGATACCTTTTCGAATTGCATTAAATTTAGTTTGTTTTTACAGCTCTTTCATTGTAAATTGATTGTTATAACACATTGAGCACCATCGTTAGTGTGTTGTCCACTGGGTTGCAACACAATCTGGATCACCCCGTGAGCTCTAATACATAAAAGGACAATACAAAACTAAAAATATAAAGGGACCTACAAATCTTAGTAATCAAGTGACCGAGAATCAAATAAATCCTTTTAAGGGATCCACTTAGCACTGAGATTTAGAGTTCCGCCATTACTGTGACCCTGCAAAGCTTGAGACCCAAGGATTTATTAAATCCTTTGAAGTGTTATGCTCAACTAAATGGCTTGACCGCCATGAGATCTGCAACTGTTGTGACCCTTTGTGCCTAATTTAAAACAAGAGCAAAACTAAAACACACAATGTTTGGTTATGTATGATTGGTTGTGCACCTTAGATGTTCTTGCATCATTACACCAAGACGAGCCTCGAGCAGACAAAGGCTATACTTAAATTATGGGTGCCCAATGCGATGGTGGATGATGGGACCGACTTAATAATGTCAGTGTGTAGACAGAGTCGTGTCAATGCTCTCCTTCCCATGGATTGGTCGCTTCCAAAGGCCACTCATATTGATGAACACAACAGAGATTGTAATTGAAAGATCCGTGAGGTGGTTCAACCAATAAGTGTCTCTCAAGTTACGATTTTTAGAGGATCTAAGGGATGGAAGGCATCCAAAGGTCGAAAGTCATCATCAGTGCATAACCCAAGGATCTCATATGTCCTTATCTCCATATCCTACCCACATTCAGCATCCAAGGCAGGGGAGATGGTGAAGATCCTGAGCAAGCTAAACTGCCAAAAGAGATTTTTTGGGACAAAGTTGAAACTCAAATAGAAGCCTAGGAGAGGGTCGGAGTCATAAGCTAATACTTCTAATGTTGATATGTGTCTCTCACCTGAACCCATGAATACTTCAATGTTAACGCCACAACTCAACAATTCATATCCTCGAATCAAGGGTGGGCTTATGGTTAGAGCACACTGCAGTAGCCTCTTTCTTCCTCTTCCCGTTCATCGGTGTGGACTCCATCTCCACATAGGCATCCTCTACCTACCAACCCTCAGCCTAGGCAGCCAACTCCCCCTGTGGGAATATCCTCAGGGTCAGAGGTCTAGACAGCTAGCGCTTATATTGACAAACACTTTGAATGGGTTAAACTTTGATAGCTTAGAAGAAAGAGATAATAAAGATCTCCTAGCTTAACTTCAGCATTGTGGCTAGCCTTTTGGAAACTCCTCCGAAAAAGGCCAAGACAACATCAAGGACAGTCATTGAGCCTTTTGTGGCTTCATGGTGATAGAAAAACCAAAAGGGGATAAGAGTGAAGAAGAAATAACTCTAGGAGATTATAATTATCAAAGAATACACATAGGGGAGTCCACGGTGGAAAGCAATGTGCACAAGATTCAAGAAGTTGTCACCAAGGTGGTGAAGCGCATCACTAGAAGTTAGCAAGTGATTGAGCGACTAGAGGATAAGAACTAGCACCTCATCTCCTTTATCAACTACCTTCAGGCTCATGTTGGAACTTCAGCCACACCGGCTCCTTTTGTAGAATCAGTACAAGGCCTTGACCAAACAACAATTATGAAACTAGAAGAACTTAATCATTTAGGCAAAATGCTCAAAACACGGGTAGAAAAATTGTTTCTGAGTGGGAGAAGATAGATTGATGGTTTAATGAGAACAAATGAAAAGTTTGAGGCCCAAAAAGCCCTGTTGGAGAAAGGGATAGCCAATTTGAAAGTAGACATTTCCCAATAGGAGGCCCTAAGGCATGACGCAAAGGACTTGAACCTTATGGATGAAAATTTGTTGGTCGCCAATGGCGTCTTGGCTCGCAAGGAAGACAACCAATTGTTCAATTGGTTCGAGGGCATAAAATGGAAGATTACCATGTTAAAAGATGTTTTGAAGGAGCTCAAGACAATGGGAAAGGCAGGGGAGGATAGACCCACTGAGATGTGTGTGAACCATGTATCCTTGCAATGCCATTTCTTTAAGATTGATGGTACTGCAACTTTTTTTATTGCTGAATCAATCAGCAATTCAAAAAAGGTAATCAAATAGGAGCTCTTCAACGTGGATAGTTTTAACGTGAAAGTCATGGTTAGTTTCAGCATCATTCGCGTTGCGCTTAAGGAATTGAACAACAAGCTGCCCAAATTTCACAAGGTTCCCCTCAACATGAGGAAAGCAATGAGCACTCGGGTGTTGTGTTATAACAACACCATAGTTTTGGTTGAGAGGACCATTGTGAATGTCCATGCCCCATTTCAAACATGCAAGTCAAACGAGGCCAAAGAAAAGAAAAAAGGCATAGTAAAGGGTGAGACTGGCCCAAAGCAACTCCAAAGTGGCACTTTATTCCTTGACAAGGCCTTTTAGAAAGAACTAATCTAAGTTACTTTTTGAAAATAACTTGTAACGTGAAACATTGTCTATTTTTGTAAATTCCAAGTTGCGTTTTGCAAAATGTAAATAGGAGAAAAAGAAGGTGAAGTCACAAAGGAGTTACATTCTCCTATTATAAAGAGGATAAGAAACTGTTGTATGAGGACAATCTGATACTATTTGCAATTTTTTCGAAAGAGTAACAGAAAATTTTATGTTCATACTCAAATGAGAAATATAAAGAAATTTGCAAAACTTTGTGTCCTAGAATTTCTTCCGTGATAACATTTATTCTTATGTAAAATGTATGTCTTTCTTTCATTCCTTTCATGTGCTACAAAATTCCAACATTGAATTGTTAACCTTTTTATGGTTTTTCTTTCTGCACATAAGCATAATATTTGCTCTCTCTCTCTCTCTCTCTCTCTCTCTCTCTCTCTCTCAAGTTTGATGCAAAACCCCCTACAATATAGTTATAGTTTAGTGTATATTTTATTTCAGCATCTTTTCTTATTTTCAATAAAAGGAACCTCCCCTCATAATAGAGGAGGGAACCGTTATGGGCTGTTTTTGGGCCCATGGTTTTTTGGTACCCATTGTTTTGTAAAACCGCCTCTTCGGCTACCCATAGGTTTATGGGACGGTTTTGTTTTTGCCCATTGTTTGATACCCATGGTTTTGTAAAACTGCTTAAGCAGTTGTCTATTTATATGGTCTTATGCATATGATAGAAAGACAAGAAAATGTATTGCAGATGTGTTTTGAATTCGGGTGTGAATTCTGTAGAGTTTGTTGAGCATAGCTCCAAACGGATCTGGGTATTGTATTGAGAGAGTGGAGGCTTGTAATAAAATCTGAGCAAGTGATTCTTGGTGGACGTAGCCCAAATTGGGTGAACCACGTTAAATCTTGTCTCTCTGTGTTGTGTTATTTATTCTGCACTTTTATTTGAGATCTGTAATATTTTCTGCATATTAGTTTCTACTGTTGCGATTCTGTAAGGGATTATTCCGCATATTTTATCTCTTATTTCCTAACAATTGGTATCAGAGCCTGGTTTGGTTTGCTGAAGTGTTGAATCGCAGGGAAAGTTTTATCTTGAGTGGGAGCTATGGCAGATGATGGAAGATCTAGGGTTGATAAATTCAACGGGCAGAATTTCAGTCTTTGGAAGATGCAGATGGAAGATTACCTTTATCAGAAGGATCTTTATACTCCGTTGTCTGAGAAGGTGAACAAACCCTCGAGTATGACAGATGCAGAATGGGATTTGTTGGATCGGAAGGCACTTGGAACGATCCGGCTGTGTCTTGCATCTTCGGTATTATTTAATGTTTCAAAGGAAAAGACTACAAAAGATCTAATGGATGCATTAGGGAAGTTGTATGAAAAACCCTCTGCCTCTAACAAGATATTTTTAATGAAAAAGTTGTTTAATATGAAGATGTCTGAGAATAGTTCAGTAGCAGATCATTTAAATGATTTCAATACGGTTGTGAATATGCTAGCTTCGGTTACAATAGAATTTGATGAAGAAGTTAGGGCTTTATTAATTCTGTGCTCTTTACCTGAAAGTTGGAATAGCCTGGTAATGGCGGTAAGCAACTCGGTTCCAGCTAACTCGAAGTTGAAGTTTGAGGATGTTGTAGGGGTGATTCTAAGTGAGGAAATGCGAAGAAAAAGCTCCGGGGAATCTTCTACTTCAGGGAATGCTTTGACAGTGGAAACTAGAGGGAGACAGAAGAATAGAGGAAACCGTGGAAAATCGAAAGATCGGGCAAGGTCAAAATCCAAGAGCAAGATTGTATGTTGGAACTGTGGAAAGTCTGGGCATGCAAAGAAGGATTGTTGGGAGCTTCGGGACAAGAAGAAACAACAGGAAGAAAACAAGGAGGCAAATGTGGCATCGGGTAATGTATGTCAGGATGCTTTGATTCTTTCTTTGCATAATATTACTGAATCTTGGGTTTTAGATTCAGGGGCTTCTTTTCATGCTACTCCACATAGGCATTATTTTGTTGATTATGTTCAAGGGGATTTTGGGCATGTTTTTCTTGGTGAT
Source organism: Taxus chinensis (assembly GCA_019776745.2). Classification (NCBI taxonomy): domain Eukaryota; kingdom Viridiplantae; phylum Streptophyta; class Pinopsida; order Cupressales; family Taxaceae; genus Taxus; species Taxus chinensis. Next base: position 543,208,291 of record CM034151.1, on the reverse strand, counting down.
GATGAGCCTTGCAGTATAGTTGGAAAAGGTTCTGTTCAGGTTAAGATGCAGAATGGGAATACATGGCTATTGAAGGATGTCAGACATGTGCCTACATTAAGGAGAAATTTGATATCGGCGGGGCAATTGGGAAGTGATGGTTGTACTGTGATATTTACAGCTAACTCTTGGAAGGTTACCAAGGGTGCTCTTGTGGTGGCAAGAGGTAAGAAGGTTGGAACCTTGTATTTAACCACTGATAGTACTAATGATTGTAATCTTGTGGCTTCAGATGCAGATACAACATTATGGCACTATAGGCTCGGTCATATGAGCCATAAGGGCATGAACATCATAAAGAAGAATTTTCCTGGATATACAGAAACAGGTTTGGATTTCTGTGAGAACTGCATATATGGGAAACAGAAGCGAGTAAGGTTTCTCAAGGTTGGACCTATGAAGAAAGAGAGTAAGTTAGAGCTGGTACATTCTGATGTGTGGGGGCCGGCTCAGGTATCATCTCTTGGGGGTTCAAGTTATTATGTTACTTTTATTGATGATGCAACAAGGAAAGTTTGGGTTTATTGTATTAGAAACAAATCTGATGTATTTGACACTTTTGTTAAATGGAAAGCCTTGGTAGAGAATGAAACAGGTCTTAAGCTAAAATGTCTCAGGTCAGATAATGGAGGGGAGTATTGCAACAATGAATTTAATGATTACTGTTCTAAGAATGGAATCCGCAGGCAAAAGACGGTTCCAGGAACTCCACAGCAGAATGGGGTATCAGAAAGGATGAACAGAACAATAATGGAACGTGCTAGGAGCATGAGGTTACATGCAGGACTGCCTCTTTCTTTTTGGGCAGAAGCGGTGAGCACAGCTGTGTACTTGATAAACAGAGGACCCTCAAGTGCCTTGGATGGAGGCATACCTGAGGAGGCATGGTATGGTAAGAAAGTTGATTATTCATTTCTTAGAGTCTTTGGATGTGAGGTGTTTGTTCATATAGACAAGGATGATAGGACCAAGCTAGAGGCTAAATCAGAAAAATGTACTTTCATTGGTTATGGTGGTGATGACTTTGGGTTTAAATGTTGGAGTATTAAGGACAAGAAAATCATTCGGTCTAGGGATGTGGTCTTTAATGAGAAAGTCATGTATAAGCAACAGTTGCAGGAAAACAGGAAGAATCCAAGAAAGAATATGCAGTGGTAGAGGATCTTCCGGATGGGAAAGTGACCCATGAATCAGTTCAGGAACCTACTCAACAGGAACCCCAAACTCCTACAGTGAGGAGGTCTTCTAGGGTAAGAAAAGAACCTGAACGTTTTTCTCCTTCTCTTTATTATTTATTACTCACTGATAGTGGAGAGCCAGAGAGCTTTGATGAAGCAATGCAGGTAGATGCCAGTAAGAAGTGGGAGCAAGCCATGGATGAGGAGCATAAGTCTCTCATGGAGAACTAGACTTGGGATTTGGTGAAGCTACCGGAAGGCAAAAGAGCATTGCAGAACAAGTGGGTGTACAGAGTTAAAGATGAAGAAGGAGGAAAGAAAAGATATAAGGCCCGGTTGGTGGTCAAGGGGTTTGCACAGAAACAAGGTATAGATTTTGATGAGATATTTTCTCCTGTAGTAAAAATGACTTCTATTAGAACTGTTCTTGGAATAGTGGCAGCAGAAGACTTGCACTTAGAACAGTTAGATGTAAAGACTGCATTTCTCCATGGTGATTTGGAGGAGGAACTATATATGCAGCAACCAGAGGGCTATGAGGTCAAAGGTAAAGAGGAGATGGTGTGTAAACTGAAGAAGAGCTTGTATGGCTTGAAACAAGCTCCACGTCAATGGTATAAGAAGTTTGATAGCTTCATGATGGAGCAAGGTTATATTAGATGTCATTCTGACCATTGCGTGTATACAAAGAAATTTGAGGATGGAAGTTATATTATCCTGTGTTTGTATGTTGATGACATGTTGGTTGCAGGTAAAAACATGCAGGAAATAAAAGTACTCAAGAAACAGCTAAGTGAATCCTTTGATATGAAGGATTTGGGGGCAGCCAGACAAATCCTTGGTATGAGGATAACTCGGGATAGGAAGGAATGGAAGTTGACTTTATCTCAGGAAGAGTACATTAAGAAGGTATTGGACAGGTTTAACATGCAGGATGCTAAACCGGTTGGGACTCCTTTGGCAGGCCATTTTAAGTTATCAAAGGAGCAGTGTCCCAAGACAGAGCAGGAAAGAAACCAGATGTCCAAGGTACCTTACTCATCAGCAGTTGGTAGTTTGATGTATGCTATGGTGTGCACTAGGCCTGATATTGCCCATGCAGTGGGAGCTGTGAGTAGATTTATGAGTGATCCAGGTAAAGAGCATTGGCAAGCAGTAAAGTGGATCCTTCGGTATTTGAGAGGAACCATGGGGACAGTTTTGTGCTACAGTGGATCAGACACCACTTTACGTGGTTATGTAGATTCAGACATGGCTGGAGATGTAGACAGCAGGAGGAGCACGACAGGTTATATTTATACTGTAGGTGGGACAACAGTGAGCTAGATTTCACGACTACAGAAGCTGGTGGCTTTGTCAACCACAGAGGCTGAGTATGTTGCTGCCACAGAGGCAAGCAAAGAGATGATTTGGTTACAACAATTGCTTGAGGAGTTGGGGCATAAGCAGGAGGAATGTAAGCTGCATAGTGATAGTCAGAGTGCTATACACCTAGCTAAGAACTCTGCTTTCCACTCCAGGATGAAGCATATACAGTTGAGATATCACTTCATCAGGACAACTTTGGAGGAAGATAAGTTGAAGTTGGAGAAGATTCATACCAGTCAGAATCCTGTAGACATGATGACCAAGGTGGTCACAAGGGATAAACTAAAGCTATGTTCAGCTTTGGTTGGCCTTCGTGGATGACAGTGAAGGGTTGAGAAGCTTGCTCAGTGGAAATCAGTCTCCAAGTGGGAGATTGTTATGTTTGTGGAGCCTATTTTCATGTTAGAGTGTGGTACACCTTCTATGTGTTACACTCGGGTATTTTTACGGCGGTCCCTCGCTCGCCGGTGAGCGGGTTCAGGGGGGGTTTTGGGGGGTTCGGGGGCGAAGCATTGTTTGATACCCCGAAGCAAATTTTCATGGGTGGTTTATTAACCCATGGGTAATGGGTAACCGTTATGGGCTGTTTTTGGGCCCATGGTTTTTCGGTACCCATTGTTTTGTAAAACCGCCTCTTCGGCTACCCATAGGTTTATGGGACGGTTTTGTTTTTGCCCATTGTTTGATACCCATGGTTTTGTAAAACTACTTAAGCAGTTGTCTATTTATATGGTCTTATGCATATGATAGATAGACAAGCAAATGTATTGCAGATGTGTTTTGAATTCGGGTGTGAATTCTGTAGAGTTTGTTGAGCATAGCTCCAAACGGATCTGGGTATTGTATTGAGAGAGTGGAGGCTTGTAATAAAATCTGAGCAAGTGATTCTTGGTGGACGTAGCCCAAATTGGGTGAACCACGTTAAATCTTGTCTCTCTGTGTTGTGTTATTTATTCTGCACTTTTATTTGAGATCTGTAATATTTTCTGCATATTAGTTTCTACTGTTGTGATTCTGTAGGATTATTCCGCATATTTTATCTCTTATTTCCTAACACTAAGTATATGGGAAAAACAATGGTGAGAATGCAAGTTCAGGTTCTCCAAGTGTGGATTAGAGAGGGCAGGTTCTTGAAAAGATAAGAGAGGAGATTGAGATGGTGATCAATGTTAGGATCATCAAGAAAATGGGAAGAAAGGAGCACCAAAAGTACTTGGTGAAGTGGAAAGACCGAAATATTGAGGCCGTAACATGGATGAGTGCATCCTAGGTTGCTAAGCATTGAGATTTTGTGGAAGAGCTTGTGGTCCATTTCACTTACCCGAGGTGTATGATGCAGGAGCATCCAAGTTCACATGCAATCTAGCATCAATAAAAAACAATTAGGAGTAGAGGTAATAAGTGGTCGCAACCTTTGTCACCTTTGATGTCATGCAATATCTTGCGAAGTGTGTGTAGCTATAGAAATCCTACAAAATCTTGTAATTTCGCTCCATCTGAAACATTGCAAGGAACAAGCATTTGAGGGGTTCCATCAAGTCGCACAACATTCCATTTGTTTATGAACCTCTACAACGCACCTATGAGCACTTGCGGTTCTTGTTTCTGCGAAGCTCTACGTACTTATGTGCAACAATTAACTACAGAGCTACCCGTCAACAAAATCCTACTAACTTCTGGAAGGTTTGGTAGAGTCCTGCATAATTGCATAATAATTGCTTCGCGTAGCTAAGAATTGCTTTGTATGTGAGCTAAGATGACCCATATAACTCTCTCTCTCTCTCTCTCTCTCTCTCTCTCTGTGTGTATATATATATATATATATATATCGATTAAGATACAAGTAAAAGACCATACTAGAGCCAACACACAAACAAAGATATAACCAAAGGGTGTGGATAGTTGTGGATCTAGAAGAGAGTAACCCACACTCAATGTTGAAGGTATAGGGTTCCAAAGCCTATATCTAACATATGGGGATGGGGTCTTGCTAGGATACTAAGGCTTCTAAACAAGAGCTAAGGTAATATGCAAGACCTAATCCTAAACTAAGGCTTATAATGTCATTAGGAAGGTAAGCATGTGCTATAAAGAAAAAAACTGTAATAGGCAAATATAAGCTACACTATCCAAGTCTAATACATGATACATCAATATAGTCAATCAACAAACATATAAGAAAGGGATTTAAGGTTAGGGATACTTACCTTTGAGTAGGCATTGTTGCCGCATTAATCCCCCTCCTTGGTTTGTAGCACCTTGTAAGAGATTTTTTAGGGTGGATCATAGGAGAAATAGGTGGAAGACCTAAGCAGACCAAAGTTGGGGACTCCAAAGATTAAGGTAGACCTTGTTGGTTCAAATCCTATTCTTCATGCTCCTAGTAACTCAATGCTCTAATGATGACCTCCAAGCATAAGGTAGACCTTATTGGTTTAACTCCTATTCTCGATGCTCCTCGTAACCCAATGCTCCAATGATGACCTCCAAGTCTAAGCTTCACTAAATCCTAAAACCTCCAAAATATTTAAGGGCAAAATTTGAGAGTATAGGTAAAGCGGACTATTTGATGATGTATTTGAAAAATGACAATAATGACACATATAAATAGGGGAACATAACCTAATGTCACAAATCAACTTAGTCAACGCCATCAGCCATGGTTGATGATGTCAATTGGAAGATGTCTACCAGACGTCATTGACCATGATCAATGGCGTCAGCTGCAAATAGTCTAAGAGAGAAGGAAGGGTGGAGCAAGATACTTGGAGTAGTTATGAAGGTGATCTAAAGGGGCTATAAGGTGATAATCTAAAGGTGATATAAGGTAACAGTACTGAGTTGTCAAGTGGTGGTAGGAAGGCTAAGGCAATGCTAGAGAAAGCTAAGGCAAGTGCCACAACAATCTTTCTCAAGGTGCTAAGAACCGACCCCAACCCTTTCCCATTGCACCCCATAAGGCATGTACTTGAGGGGATTAATGTGACAACAACCTGCAAAAGAGAAATCATTAGTAGGTGAAAAGTAAGGTATATACATATGTCCTAGCTAAAGATCAACATGCATGGCACAATAGTGTAACACAAGATGGTTTTTAAGAAATAAATATTAGTAAATGATTCTCAATGAAGTAATAAATGAGAACCCAACCAAATGAAAAATACTTACCTCCTAATACCTTTCCACGAGAATGGATGCATTTTTAACTTCATGCCTCCATCCGTGGAGGGTGCAGAATCGCTTAGTAACCGAAGGGATACAAGACTAAAGAAACAATATTGGATAACAATTTAGTCTAAAAATAAATATAAACAATGTAAAGAGAGCTCATAAAAGGGTGTTAGTACAAGTCCAGATAGCCTATAGAGAAACGCTAAACTAGGATCAAATGCTTGAAAAAGGTTTTTAAATATGGGTGTCAGGTCTAGCCTAGATATAAGCCTAGGTTAGGTCCAGATTGCCTATGGAATGGTCATAAAAGAAGACTCAGTCGGGTCCAAAAACTTAAGAAATGGTCATAAATAGGACTAGGTCGGGTTCAGATAGCCTATAAGGGATGACTAGATTAAGTCCAGAAAACTTAGGAATTGATCATAAAATAGGACTAGGTTGGCTGCAGATAGCCTATAAGGGAAGACTAGATTGAGTCCGGAAAACCTAGGGAATGGTCGTAAAATAGGACTAGGTCAATTTTGGATGGCCTATTAGGGAAGTCAAAATTAAGTCCGGGAATCTTAGCAAATGATGTATGGTGCTTGACAAGATGTAACTGGTCTAGCGACTTATAAAAAAGAAAAATGAGGGTACAAATGGCGTAAGGCATGAAGACAAACGACTGGGTTAAACCCACAAGGCTCAAAATAGGTGATTTTTTGAGATTTTTAGAAAAAGTGTCTGAAAATACCACAAAATTCCTTGTGTCACCACAATCATGATGCTTCTTTGGGTTTGTCTCTAGGAGCTATAGTTGCAAAGATATGTCAGTTTTAAGAAATTTGGTGTACTTTTTTTAAAGTTTCAAATTTTGGTTCGAAGCCTATAAATAAGAGGTTGAACTTTTCATTTGTCACTTTACTGTTGTGCAAAAACAGGGAGGCAGCCTCTGAGTATTTTATTAATTTGGAAAAACTAATTACAGAGCAGGAGAATAGCTGTAATACTTATAGGTATTACACAGCTATGTTTAAACAAACAACTTTGTTATACGGGTTAAACAACCTGTTAGCAATTAATTGTTGTGAACATTAATAACTTTTATGTTTATAATTGTGTAAACAAATTCCTCACGGTAAATGAGTAATTAGTTAATGTAATAGTTAATTGGAAGTGAATACTTTGTTAGTAAGTTGGTTAAACGTATTATTGTTATAAACAATAATACGTAAATAAGGATTGTTGGTAAATTAGATTCCTGTTTTATAGGATGCATAATTACCTATAAAATAGTATGTATGAGGAGAATGAAATGTAACAGAGGATATTGAAGATCATTTGTAATTGTTTTCTACAACTCTCTGATCCATTCCTTTCATCTGGTATCAGAGCAGTTCAATCCAAGATGAGAGTCTCTGAATTCATGATCTGATTTGTGTGCAGTCCTATCAAAACATTTGAATGACCGTGCGACCTGTGCAATCACAAGCGCCCAGACTTCGCATTTGTGATATAGAATTATGTTAAGCTGATGCATTCATTCTATTAAATACATCAATGCTTGGCATACACATCAGACACAACACGGTCCACATTAATCTTGCAGCGGATCAACGTCTTCCATGTGCCCCTGTCGTCCCTTCAATCTTCTGGCATCACCACAGTAGGCACCATTCCTTTCACGAGCGGCCACTTATCTGCCACTCCATATCAGTGATGTCTACAATAACAAAGGCGGCACTCTAAGTCCGCTCACAACATCTCCAAAACATCCTCAAAAGCGCAGATCCAATCTGCCAAGGTGGATCAATCATCTACCCAGCCTCACAATCACTTGAAACTCGCAGAACTGTCAGCGTTCAGTGCTGATCTGATCACACATTCAAAGCACGTTTGAATGCAAAAGGTAGCGTGATAGACCTGCAGTGCCTTCGTAGCCTGATACAAGAGGTAGCTGGATTTGGTAGTTATCAATCTTGCGAGCATCAATGTCCATATGCCAGGTAGATCCTCTCCATTGGAAGTTTCCAAATGAATTGTTCAGCCAAGATCATAGGTGCATTGATCAAAGAACAGTTGTCTTGTTTGCTTTATACATTGAGCTCGGATAGCGTGACTTGTTTTGTATCATGGTTCATTTCATTTGGCTTCCTTGCACCTTCCTAGCACACTCACCTAAAAAAAAAAGCTCCGGCATTCTTGTATGTCAGTTATGAGTCATGTATCTCTTTTTTTATTTTGAAAGTCATATAATCAAAGTCAATCAAAGTCAAATTGCATTAGTTAAGAATGTCATTTAATATATAGTGGGATTGAAGATATTAAATGATCTTTTTATTTTGTTGAGTCTACATCATTCTAAAAGTCTTTAGTGGAGTCATTACAATAGCATTTCTTATTTAAGTTGTATTTGAAAGTCTCAAAGTCATTTTTGGGTCTTTATTATCAAGTTCAGAAATTTAGAGTCATTTTTATGTCAAAAGATAACATAAAAGTAGTCCATTGTCTTGAAGTCAAAAAATTCAAGTTGTCATTTTACGGAAATATGTCATTGAGCCATTGTTGTAAGTGTCATTGTAAAAAGTCCAAAAACGTCAATAGAGTTATTGTCTTGTCGTTGTTCAAGTATAGTCGTCTTGTGGAGTCATTAAAAAAAAAATAGCCTCACTTTTAGCTGGACACATTTTTGGTGTAACCCAACGTCTCAGTTGGGAGGAGAGTTGTAATTGAGCTCCATGATCAAATCCGGCTGAGTTAGCAGCTTTCAATCGGAGGAAGGAGGTCGACCAGCGACCTCTCGTCAGTCGCCAACGACGAGGCCGCACAGATCGTTTGGTGGCAATTTTTCAGAGTATGTTTCAGCATTTCTAGTTTTTAGTGTCCTTGTTGTGTTGTGTATTGATTAAACCCCTTTTTAGAATTTGGGAAGGATTCATGTTTTCAGAAGACTCACTTCTGGGGAGCAAGAGAAGATTACAAGGTAGGCTCGAGGATGGTTATCCAACTAGTTCCAAGCTTGTGGATCTTGGAGATCCAGAATTTGGGCGCCCTAGGAGGAAGGGAAAGTCCCACAAGAACCCAAAGAGGTAGGGAGTATTCCTACATAATTCGGCTTATCACTACACCTTTACAAGGGTAAAGAGATAATCTATGGAGTTTGTACCTGGTATAAGCAGTGCTTTCAGGAGGTGGTTCAACTTCTTCGAAATTTGGTTCTTCACCGTGTTCACATTAAGGGGGTGAATATTTGGAATTAATAATATTCACACCACGGGGGTGAATGTTAGGAATTAATTGTTGTGAACATTAATAATTTATTATGTTTATAATTTTGTGAACTAATTACTCACGGTAAATGAGTAATTAGTTAATGTAATAGTTAATTGTAAGTGAGTAGGTTGTTAGTAAGTGGGTTAAATGTATTATTGTTATAAAGAATAATACGTAAATAAGGATTGTTGGTAAATTAGTTTCCTATCTTATAGGATGCATAATTACCTATAAGATAGTATTTATGAGGAGAATGAAATGTAACTGAGGATATTGAAGATCATTTGTAATTGTTTTCTACAACTCTCTGATCCATTCCTTTCACAACCCAACAAACTAAAACAAGCAAAATAGTCCTACGGGAATAATATTCTCAATTAAACAATGCAAACAAATAATATGGTTCTAACCATATAACAAACTAGCTATATAATAAATAACCTAAGGTAATAGTAATAACCTTATTAATATGCATAATTAACCATCTACACATGTTTTTAACCCAACATTCCCCCCCTTAATTATGCATCGTTTCAAGTGAACAGAAGAGAAATTCTCTGAATATCTCAAATTTATCTCATGTAAGTGATTTTGTGAATACATTTGCATGTTGTTGATCTGTTGGGCAAAACCGAAGCTGAATGTTGTGTTGTATAACATGTTCGCGTATGAAGTGTATTTGTACCTCGATGCGCTTCGTTCTCTTGTGAAACAACTAGTTTGTGAACAAGTTTTAGAACACCTTCATTGTCAATATACAAGATGGTAGGTTTCTCATGTGGTAGTCCAAGTCCCTCAAGTATACGTGACGTAGCCATATCGCTTCGTAGATAACTCTTCTTGCAGCGCAATATTCAACTTCTATGGAAGATCGAGAAAAAAAAGTTTTGTTTCTTGCTTCCCCGTGATATTGGATCAGATCCCAAAAAGAATACAAATCTAGAAGTGGATTTCCTATCATCAATGTTACCTGCATAATTTGAGTCTAAATATCCTGTCAAGAAGAATTGATCATTCTTCTTGTACTCTGGGCAAAAATCCATAGTTCCTTTAAGGTTTCTCAAGATTTGCTTTATTGCTTTCCACTGACAAACTTTGGGTTCCTGCATGAACCGTGAAAGATAGTTGACCGCAAAGTTGATGTCTGGCCTAGTATAAGTCAAGTAAATGAGACTCCCGATCAACTATTGATAGAGAGTTAGCATTTACCTATGGTGATGGATCAGTACAAGACAATTGAATGTCTTGTCTCCATAGGTGTGGCAATGGGAATACAATCCATCATCATGAAATTTCTCGAGCATGGTCTTGGCATATTTCAATTGAGAAACAAAGATGTGATTCTCTTTCTGCCATACTTCCAAGCCAAGACAATAGTGCATCAACCCGAGATTTGTCATGTCGAACAATCGATTAAGATCTTTCTTCATTACATCGATCATCTTCATTGTGTTGCTAGTGATGACTAGATCATCGACATAGACAACAACAATTACAATCTCCCCCCTTGCTTTTTGAGGTAGAGATTGGGATCATAAGGATTCCTTTGGAATCCATGTTGAACAAGATGCTCATCAATTTTGATATACCAAGCTCAAGGAGCTTATTTGAGACCATACAATGATTTGATAAGTCTACATACCTTTTCTTCTTTTCCAAGTACGACAAAACCTTCTGGTTGAGTCATGTAGACTTCTTCCTGCGAGTCTCCATTGAGAAAGGCACTTTTCACGTCCATCTAATGAAATTTCCATCCAAACTGTGCAACTAGAGAAAAGATCATCCTGATCGTCTTGATCTTAGTTGTGGGAGAAAAAGTCTCCTCGTAGTCAATACCTTCCTTCTGAGCATACCCCTTTGCTACTAGTCTCGCCTTGTACTTGTCAATGGTCCCATCTGCTTTGTACTTTATTTTGAAAATCCATCTGCATCTAATGGGCTTCTTCCCTGGTGGAAGATCGACAAGTTGCCATGTGTTATTCTTCATCACAATTGATATTCAACATCCATGGCATCTTTCCAAGGTTTGGACTATAGGGCTTCCTAAACTATAGAGGGCTCAACAGATTCAACAACTTTACTCATTAAGGAAAATTTACCTCTTCACGAGCCTTGTTGCTAGTTTCATGGTCCAAGAGTGGATGTGTCTAGAGGACCATCCAATTTGGCATCTCGAATCATATTAGTATACCATTTAGGCATACATTGAGTTGTTCTTGTGGGTTGTGGTCTTGTCAAATCTTCACCATCATTCCCATCATCACTGTCATCATCAGTGGGAACATCATCTTTTGTCTTCACAACAGGGTTGCTTTGAACATCTGGTGAGTTTGTGGAAGGAGCCTCAACTTATTTCTTCTCAAAAAACTCAACATCCCTGCTTTTGTACACTTTTTTGGTCTTTGGATCCATCAATCTATATCCAAGAGCTTCTTCACTATACCCTATGAAGATGTATTTCTCAGCAACTTTCATGTCAAGCTTCGTTCTCTTCTTCTTGGGAATGTGCATGCTCACTTTGCATCCAAATACTATGAGATGTGCAATAGATGGTTTCTGTCCTGACCATGCTTCATGTGGTGTTACTCCATCAAGAGCAACAGTGGGAACTCTGTTCAACAGATATATTGTTGTTTTGGCTGCTTCAACCCAAAATGTCTTCGCTAAGTCCTAAATCATCAATCATACATCACACCATCTCCATGATAGTACGATTCCTTCTCTCAACAACACCATTTTGTTGTGGTGTATGTGGAGGAGGCATTTGTCGACGAATTCCATGAGCTTCTAAGAAGGCTTTGAACTTGTTGTTGGTGTATTCCCCCCTCGATCTAAGTGGAGAGATTTGATTTTACGACCAGACTCTAGTTTCAACTACAATTTGAACTTTTTGAAATACTCAAAAGCTTCATCCTTAGTATGAAGACAATAAATCCACATTTTAAGTGAAAAATCATCAACAAAGAGCATAAAATACTGGAATCTAGAATGACTAGGTCTCATGGGTCCGCAAATATCGGTATGCACCAGATCAAGCTTACCTGGAGCCGAAAAATGTATTTCTCTGGAATGGTGCTCGATGTTGTTTACCGGCTAGGCAATTTGGGCACTTATCTGTGTCCTTGAGAGGTGGCAATCCTCTCACCATGTCATACCGGCGGAGTGTGTTGAGATATTTGAAACTGATGTGGCCAAGTCTCCGATGCCACAATTGTGCTGAGGAGGTGTCTTTCTCCACAAGTGCCTGATCATCTCTCTGGATAAAATCAAGTTGGAACATCCATCCCACATTGGAAGTTCTTGCAACAATTTTTGAGCTTCTAGATTTATCTCTAATTAGACACATTTTCTTCCCACCTTTGCAGTCAAAATCAATTTTCAAATTGTGATCTAAAAGTTGACTGACTGATAGCAAATTCTTAGTTAACCTAGGGGACATATAAAACATCAGATAATCTACAATTACGTGTACCAAGGGGTAAAGAGATATTGTCAATACCTTGGACATTGTATGATGAATCATCACCCAATGAAACATGATTCTTTAGAGGGTGTGTATCGCATTGTGTAGAACTAGTCCTTGCATCAGATCATGTGTCGAGTAACACACGAATCAATGTACCAAATTACACTTGTAGACGTGGTTGCTTCACTGGAATTGGGCAGCATACAAGAAGTCTCCATCATCTGAGTTATCTTCATGTTCAACAACATTGCCTTGCTAATGGGGTTTCTTCCTTCCAATTCCCCTTACTTACTCTTGCTGATTTATTTGTCCTTGTTGAGATTGTTGATTTTTTGGCTTCATGTTTCTTGACGAACCCTTTTTAAATGTGTTGTACCAACAATCTTTCAAATCATGGCATTTTTAGCCACAAATCAAGCACTTTTCTATTGATTTTCCCCTTGTTGATTGTTTTGCTTCTGGGACTTATTGGAAGACTGGAATTGTTTCTTCCCTTTCTGGTGAGAAGCGAGTACCTATTCTTCTTCTTCATCTTTGTTAAACATGGACTCCTCCTGTTGCAACATATTCACCAGCTTTTCAAAACTAATGGTCTGCTTGGACAGGTTGATTGTCATCACAAATATTTTGTATGAGGGAGGTAGTGCTCTCAAAACAATAGGAATAAGAGCGTCATTTGTGATATCCACTCTCAGTGTTAGGAGTGATCCCCTCAATGTTGTAACTCGCCTCAGGAAAGCCTCCACTTTCTCATTTGGCTTGAATTTGAGTGTATGTAGCTAACTCTGCATATTCAAAATGGTGTTCTTGTTTTTGGCCTCGTACATAGTGCTAAGTTTATCCCACGCTTCTTTGGTCATTTTGGCATCTCGAATGTGTGGTTACACTTTGTCGAACACTCTGAACAAGATTATCAATCTTCACCTTCTGGTTGGCTCTATCAAACTGACATTGTTAGGTTGCATCTGCCTTCTGATCTAGTTACCAAGCTATCGACCACAGACCAAATATCTTCAAATTCGTGTTGGTCGTGCAAATTTTAGTCTTCCACGCGGCATAATTATCGCCACAAAGGAGTTGCAAGTCAGGTGAAAAAAATTGGGAGCATTGTTGGCCATTGTGCGAGATTTACAATCTTCCTGACTAAATGACTCGTTAGTACAATTTGAATAATTAAAATACATTGAAAAAAATCACATTTAGCCCCTGTGCGGAAAATTAGATGTTTGGCAGGCAAAACAAATATTTCTTTTTGGTCCTTTTCGGCCTCTCAACTTACTAACTTATTTAACAAACTATAGTCAAAGGAATTTTCCACAAAAATACAATGAAATTGGGTACTACGGCCGCTTTGGCTTTACAAAATAGGTAATACTTGTCATTCTAAGCAAAATGGGAGAAAAAGAAATTTTACCCTCAATAGGGTTTTTACCACTAAATTTAGCTAGTTATAGCTAAAGGCTTTTAGTAGGGGTCTATTTTCAATGGTACCCCTACATGGCGGGCCGTTAAAGTTGTTTAAGCCTTTTTTAAAAATCTTATAAGAATGTGGGGAGGAGAGAGGCTCGACCCCTTAACCTCCTTGTCAATAACCTAGCAAAGAGTTGTTAACCAATTGAGTGCCTAAGGCACTTACCACATAGAACGAGCTAAATGTTATTTAAAAATGCGATGAAGACAAACAAAGGCTACTTTTTGTGTATAGCAATGTGGTTGTCTAGGAGAGGCCCGCATGGCAATTTGTGAGAGGCCGCATAATTTGCTAGGGTTGGGTATTATTTGGTTTTGACTGCCATTTTAGCTCGCCGAGTCTTGTATCCGCTTAGTCTCCTTTTAAATTGAAACGCCTTTTCTCTATCCTTGTGGCTGCCACATTTGGATGCAGGGTTATTTTATTACGTTGGTCGTGTTTTTGTTTGCTTTGGCCACTTCAATGATTAGCTCAGCTTGTCACACTGGACGAGAGCCACCGTTAATCTTCTCGCCCCGTCTTCAACTCGCCTGACAAGGTCAACTCACCCGAGTCTTGTTTGGCTCAACTTTTCAATGTATGGCTAGGCCTGCGTGTGCAATGCAACTCGGTTTGGTTTGATTCTTCTTTGTTTACCCTGGATTGGGCTTTGTATAGCTCGCCACCACCGTTCAATGCAATGTATAGCTCGATTGGCTCTAATCCTTTCGCAGCTCGCTATTTGTTTGTTTCAATGTACAAATGACGAGCTCGAATGGAGCTCGAGTATATTAACTTTGTGCCTTAAAAACACAGGAAAGCCACCAACTATAGTGTTTTATAGTGTTTTAGCCAAAGTTAGCTATCACTAAGTGTGTCTCTAAATTTCAAGACAAAACCCCTAATGGGGAAAAAATTGATTTGAATGAAATTTCTCTAGGAACTAGGCCTGGTGCAGGGGGTAGTACCTGGGTGGCTCCTCCTTGCCCAGTGCTAAAACAATTTCTTGCAAACCGCTTCCAGAGTCCAGGTAGTGTTGTCAGTGGGTGTGAGAGGTTGGGAATGGGGCTAGGAAGAGGCAGAGGGCTGCAATGGCTCCTTTGCTGCTGCTCAAACTTCTCCAATTCCTCCAAACTTTTCCTGCAACCTTCTCCTACACTCCAGGCACCTGCTTTGATACCAAAGGTTGTGCAGAAATAGGGAGGCAACTTGTGAGTACTTTATTAATCTGGAAAAACTAATTACAGAGCAGGAGAATAGTTGTAATACTTATGAGTATTGCACAACTATGTTTAAACAAACAACTTTGTTATACAGGTTAAATGACCCAACAAACTAAAACAAGCAAAATAGTCCTACAAGAATAATATTCCCAAGTAAACAATGCAAAAAAATAATATGGTTCTTACCATATAGCAAACTAACTATATAACAAATAACCTAAGGTAATAGTAACAACCTTATTACTAAACACATGTTTTTACCCAACATTTACTATTAGACATTCTGAGAATTTGGAGCCTTGGATTAGTTGTTTTTAATGAAATCGGAATACATGGCGTGAGTGCAAGGAGGCCAACGTAGGGGAGCTAGATTATGGTGCACATCAATGGTTTCATAGGAAGGTTTTGCATTTAATTTGGAATGGGTAGTTACGTCGAAAAGTAACAAATAGATGTCAAGGTGAATCCACGAAGTGGAATTTGCCCCAAGTTGTGTCAAAACAAAGCTATTGACAAACTCTAGCCGGATTTCGGATGTTTTAATGTTTGGATGTGTTTTCCACGTATGTCATGATATTGGAATTCCTAAATTGAGGCATTAAATAAACCTTCTAGTTAGAAATTTTGAGTTAAGCTTGAGTTGATGGAACCAATCTAAAGCATCACCTATAAGGGTTTTAGCCAAGAGTTTGGTAGCAGCATAAGAATTTGTTTTTAGCCCGTCCTTATAGAGATTCCAAAAATCCTCAAGGTGAAGAAGGGGATTAGTTGATCCCCTAGTGTCCATTGCGGCAATCTAAGGTGTTAAAGGCTCATTTTGTAATGATTGAAGCACTGTGTTATGACATAATGGTTTTTGGATTGGGTTCCCATGATTTTCAACAAGGTGTAGCGACCTCCCAACGGGTTACTCAAAAAAACAACCGGGAAAATTTTTCTATCCGTCCAAGTATACACGGTCGAAAACAGAAACGAGGCACTCTTGATTCCTAGTCCTTACCAAACACAAACTATATATTATAGCATTCTAACAATTAAACTAAATTAATTTCTTTTCCAAAAGAGGTTAGGTTACACCATACTCATTAAATTTCATCTCTATCTCATTTAAATTTTAAACCATGTATTCATGTTTATCAAATTGAACTCAAGTAAATTTAATTGCCAATCATACTTCTAATTCAATTTCCATATAGCAAACTCATCACATTCAATAAATAAACATGAGGAATAATACAAATTTTCACATTTAGAAATATAAAAAAGTACTAGGGTTTTCATTCATATTTTCAATCCACAATTTACATTTACATTTTCACAATACTCATTACATCATTTTCATTACAGCTTTATATACAAGGTTGATACAACATTTGCTAACTTTGCAATAGTCAAAATACAAGTACAAACATTCAATACATGGTATTGAATCAATTGGAAATCATCTAAAGTTACAATACTAATACAAGAGGCAGAGAGCATCATTAGAATGTTTTGCCTCAAACCAAAGACCTAGTGGTCCCCCTCACACCTCCCAAATATGCAAGGAGTGGCCCTACCCTTCGACAAAGCAAATAGATATGGATACGAAGTGGCAAGAGGGTGAGTCATCTATGCAATTTTAAGTTGTCGCATAACACTTGGTATGTATTTTACAATAGTGAGCTTGAACAGGAAATATGTAGTATTTTTAAGTATCAATAGTATACAATGTGCTTGTGGCCACGAGACTTTAGGGAAGGCAGGTACCTCCTACAACTTCTCGCTCTATGTACTAGGGTTGCCGTAAGGACCTTGATTTCTATGATCCCAGCAGTTTACCTACATCTCTTATGTACTAAGCCTATGTGAACATCACCACCTAGTATGTCACATTTCCTAGTTCACCGCACCCTCATCAATTGCGGATATCGGCTCACAATTCTGACCTAAATTCATGACTCCACTAAAAAATGTTCGATAAAGATAAAGAAAGAAAAATTCTAATCACTTATCATCTGGGGTGCAATCTATTGGGGGACAATTCAAGAGAATAACAGAAGATGGTTTACACCACTAAGCTTACATACGTTGGTTAGCACTTTCAACATGATCAGCCACAAGATCCAGCCATCTTATAATGTACAATCCCCACGTTGAGTTACATCAACATTCCCAGATTGAGCGCATCTACATACTAATAAGAGTATACAGTCACTCTTAATGAACATATAGCTGAATGATCATTATATATCTCGATCCCGCGATAATACAATTGTGGGGTGTCAAAGCCTGCTGGCTGAATTCATTATCTAAAAGTGTCCCATGAAAGGGTACAACGATATCAAAAAGTGCAATAACAAGGCAGTTTCGAGTGGATAACTCTAGTTCAGCTTAGGACATCTAGCAAGTCCATAAGAACAAGAAGGCATAAAATCCACAGTACAGCTCACCAAGAGCATTGCAGACCCTACACAGTTTCATAGGAGTTATGGTTTGCAGGACAGAGGTCTATCCCTGATGTGCTTTCAAAGGTTCCCTAGCTGTCATATTGACC
Source organism: Taxus chinensis (assembly GCA_019776745.2). NCBI lineage: Eukaryota > Viridiplantae > Streptophyta > Pinopsida > Cupressales > Taxaceae > Taxus > Taxus chinensis. The sequence goes on along the minus strand of CM034151.1, from coordinate 543,190,608 downwards.
TCAAATTGCACTTCGGTCAAGAGAAGGCTTCTTTTATGCAAAACAGGGATCTAGGACTGCTATATATATTACTTGGGCATCAGTCCAGAACTGATAAGGTTAGAATATATATTCTATTCATCTCCTCTCATCATTTCCTAGGGTCTTGGTTTTACACAAACATAAATCATCTAGCTTAGCATGAAGTCATCTATTTCAAGGGAAAAAATTACAGTCGTAAAAGCCAAGATGCAGCCTTTAACAAACAAGGTTTTCATACTCTTTTAGATGCACAATCAGTAGAGATTACAACCAAACAACCATAAAGCACTTCTGATAATTCAACCTAGAAATGATCACAGTCATTCATTAATAAAGAAAGAAAACAAGCATTCAACTTCAAAATCCTGTTTTTTTTTTTAAATTTTGCTTAATAAGTTCCACAAATACATGATCAGAAACACACTACAATCATACATGTTCTTCACAATCAGAGAGTAGGCAGGATTAGAAGCAAAGAGAACACATGCTTGTAAGATAGACGTTAATTAGGAGAGATTGTATCAGATTTGAGATGTTCTGGGTGGATTTACGAGCTCTTAACATAATACCAAATGCTCAACCACCATCGCCTCCTCCCCTCAAGTCAACAATTTTCTGCTCCTTGCATCTAAGCTTGTAGGGTTTTTAAGAAGATCAAGGTTCTACGATTTTAGGAGCTCTCAGCAGAACACTTGGTGGTCCATTAGGCCCTAGTGTTGCGACCTCGATCTCTAATACGAAGATGAAGCAACCTCCTGACCGGATACCGGAAAAATTGACCTGGAAAATGTTTCTGTCCATTTCCAAGTATACACGATTGAGAATGGAATTCCAGGCACTCTCAATTCCTAGTCCCTACTGAACGCAAACTATATACTACAGCATTTTAACAATCAATTCAGTTGTGCAAACTAGATTAAAAATGTTGTTAGGATTAATGATCGTGTGAATTCAGCTAGCACTCTTCTCTGTCGAGATATTTGTCGGTAAAGGAAAAAAATTCCAGCCCATTTTTCTGATATTCAGCGGAGAGAATCGCTACAAAGGGGAGGGGTGGGTGGAAATCGATTTCAGCATCCCACTGAACATGATGTCATCTACTAGTCATTTGAGCCAAGTTGGCTTGCATTTGCATGAATTGGTTGTTTCTAGATAGTCGCATGTTGGCCATTTGGTCCAACTCTTGCATGGTCATTTGTGTAGAATCCACCGAAGGGCTTTGATTGAAGTTGTTGGGTTGAGGGGGGTGAGTTATTAAGGTTAGCACCCACCATTGTTGAATAAGATGAAGGAAGTGTAGAGGATGAGAAGATAGGGAAATTTGTGCTATGGCTAGCCCCAATGGTTGAAACAATATTTGCAACAGGATTGAAAATGTTGAGGAGTTCGTCCATACACTTTTGGATAACGTCTAGCGATTCCCCAGCATATCGAAAAAGAATTTTGGATGAATTGTTGCATTGCGGGTGTGTATTCGACATAATCAACATGTTCACCCTCTTTCTCCGATTCTTTAGTAATGGAAGGTTGGTTTCTTTCTCCAATTCTTCAGTAATGGAAGTTGTGATCTAGTGGCAAACCTAGAGGCAGCATTAGACGTGGTTTTCTTAGAGTTAGAAGCAGCCATGTTACACTTTACGTATAAAGGTTGGAGGTTGAATGAAGCCTAGTCGGCATTTTTTGTTTGAGTGCCATTAAAATGTTCCATGGTAAGAAGAGACATTTAGCAATTCTAAAGGTGGAATAAAATAAATTTGGCACGCAAGGTATACTTGACAAATTGATAACGCCAAGACGCTGAGAAGAGAAAATAACATCAATAATACTCAATCAAGGGTGGCGTAAGATTTGCTTTGGCTTCACCAGAATGTATGTGAGCTATGATAGTCGATATGATTATCCTTTCTCTCTCTCTTTACAAATTAGGATATTAGTATAAGACCATACTAGAGCCAACACACAAGCAAAGATATAACAAAAGGGGTGCGGATAGTTTTCAATCTAGAAGAGAGTAATCCACACCCAATATCAAATGTAACGGGTTCCAAAGCCTATATGCAAAATATGGGGAGGGGGTCTTACTAGGATTCTAAGGGTTGTAAGCAAGAGCTAATCCTAAACTAAGGGTTGTAATGTTATTAGGTTGTAAGCATGTTATAAAGAGAACAACAATGTAATAAACAGGGATATGTTACACTATCCTAGTCTAATGCATGATACATTAGAATAAAAGAAAGGGGTTCAGGGTTAGGGATACTTGCCTTCGTGTGAACATTGTTGGTGTTAAGGGTTCCAAAGCTTATGTCTAAAGTATGGGGAGGGGGTCTTACTAAGATCCTAAGGGTTGTAAGTAAGAGCTAAGGAAATATGAAAGAGCTGATCCTAAACTAAGGGTTGTAACGATAATAGGCAGGTAAGCATGCTATAAAGAGAATAACAATGTAATACATAGAGATATGCTACACCATCCTAGTATAATGCATGATACACTAAAATAATCAAGCAACCAACGTAAAAGAAAGGGGGTTTAGGGTTAGGGATACCTATCTTTGCGTGAACATTGGCAGAGCATTAATCTCCCTCCTTGGTTTGTAGTGCCATGTGAGAGATTGTTGTGGATGGATCACAAGTGGTATAGGTGGAAGACCTAAGTAGACAAAAGTTGAGGACTCCAAAGACTAAGGTAGACTTTGTTGGTTCAGTTCCTATTCCTAATGCTCCTAGTAACCCAATGCTCCAATGATGACCTCCAAGCATAAGCTCAACTAAACCCTAAAACCTCCTAACCTTTAAGGGCAAATTTGCAACCGTAGGCAGTGCAGATTACTCAATGATGTATTTGAGAAATGACAATAATGATGCCTATAAATATTAGAACATAACCTAAAATCACAACTCGACTTTGTTGACGCCATTGGCCATGGCCGAAGGCATCAGCTGCAAATAGTCTAATAAAGATGAGGTGGACGAGAGAAAAGGAAGGGTGGAGCAAGATATTTGGAGTAGGTGTGAAGGTAATCTTAAGGTGTTATAGGGATATGATATGAAAGTAATATAAGGTGGTAGTACTGAGGTGTCAAGTGGTGGTAGGAAGGCTAAGACACACTAGGGCAAGCTACAACAAGTGCCACGACGATCTCTCCTAAGGTGCAACAAACTGACTGCATCGCTTTCTCGATGCACCCTTAGGGCACGCACTCAAGATGATTTAATGTGATAACAACCTATAAAGAGAAATTGTTAGGTGAAAATAAGGTTTATATATGTCACATGATGTGCAATGCATCACTTTAAGGCAATGCAATAAGGCACCTAACTACCTAAGCATAACTTGGGAGTAGGTGAAGATTCGCAAAGTGGAGTTGCCACGTCTCAAACTAAGGCATTTCTTTGCGAAATCACTTCCATAGTGGGCATGTGGATAAAGGAATAATCTCTTTTCGAAGGATGTAGCTAACAAGACGAAGAGATAGGATTGAGCCAAGTCAGAGATGGAAGGAGAGCTCGAGGATAGAGAGTTGGCTCGTAACAGGAAGTCCATATTGTCCTTCCTAATGGATACTTTGATTAGCTCACAAGGAGTAACATACCAAGAGTGTGTGTGCATTCACATCCAAGTCTGCAGAAGTGGGTCACAATCCATTGAGGACAAATACTGTAATCTTTGTGTAATTTGAAGTCTGTATTAAGACTAGGAGTAGTTGTGCCTACAAGCCTTGTAATTTGCTTTGGGATCAATAAATACGATTTTGATGGTGTTCCGTTGTTGCGTAAAAATATGTTGTGCAGTGCGAATCTAGGTTGCACAGTCTAAGGTTATTGTTAACTTGACTCCTTGACCATGACTAAGTCAATATCTTAGTAACTCTATAAGTCTCCCTCCATGCGAACTCCCAAGGCTCAGCACTGATCAATTGTTGAATACAAGCTTAAGAAGTCCTCCATGGTTGAGAAACTATTTAGGCATAGAATTAAATGCCAATCTAACTACCCCTTAGCACACTTCAGGAATATACTCAACATTTTTTAGAAGATAACATGGAATTTTGAGGTGTTCCTCAATAATTGGTCGATCTATGGAGAGAAGAAGGTGCACTTTTGATCCTATGAGGAATGCATGAAGTTACACCGCCATGCCAAACTTGTGCTAAAACCTAAGAAATGTTCTTTCGTGATTTTGTTTGGAATTATATTAGGACATATTGTATGTCGTAGTGGGTTAAAGGCATACCCAAATAAAATTGGTGTGGTGGAGCGAATGGAGGCTCTACAAGATGTGGGCACTTCAGTCATTCTTGGGACATGTCAGGTACAACTAGAGATTTGATAAGAACTTCACACATGTCTCCTACTCACGTGATGTTTCAACAAGAAAGGGAATACCATTCATCTCATGGGGATGAATAGCAAAAATCATTTGAGGAGTTGAAGCTAAGAGTAATAAGCATGCACAACCTAGCACGTCCAAGTTAGAGTAAAGAATTTGATATTCACATGGATGCATCAACCTTTGCAATTGGATGTATGTTGGCACTCCCACCTAGTGTACTTTGCAAGTACATTTGCAAGTAGACTCTTCTTAAGGTAAAGACCAACTACACCACAATGAAGCATGAGGCCTTGGGAACAGTCCACTTGGTGCATAAATTTCAACATTACCAATTGGCCAACCCCTACATATTCTATGTGGATCAATAAGCACTAATCTACTTTGTTAATAAGGCAATGATCCAAGAGTAAGCACATGGTTCTTGTTGCAAAATTTGACATTCAAGATTCTTGTCAAACAAGAAAAGCACCATGTTTGGTAGGCCATCTATCAAGACTAAGGTCGGGAAAGCAACTCAATAAAGTACCAAATGAATTCCTAAAAGCAAAGTTGTTTCACATTGCAATACCTCCATAATGGTACAAGAATATAGTAGTTTCATAGAGGATAGGAGCACATGAAAACAAAATAAAATTTTATCCAATTTGTGATCTTTCCAATTGATACATGGACTCTTTATAAGATTTATCCCGGTCAAAAGCTCCAGGGATGTTTACTACAAAAAGAAATTTCGAGAATCTTTAAGGAAGCATGTGAAGTTCTCGCAATGGAACACATGGGACTAGGCCCTACAGCAAAAATTTCTTTTTTCCAAGACATAGTGAACTACAATGTTTTGAGATGCCAAAGAATGGGTCATATCATGGAAAGTGTGCCAAAATAAACAGCTAAGCCTATACCCAATCCAATCGCAAGAATTGTTCAAGAGATGGGGCATGGATTTCATTGGACAGTTCAAGGAGATGAGTCGATGGAAGTGTTAAGTACATCATCTTGGCAACCAAGTACTTGAGAAAGTGGAATAAAGAAAGGGTTTTGTTGGATAACTCTGCTGCGAGTATGGCCAAATTTCTACATGAGCACATAATCACAAGGTTTATGATACCTCTTCACCTTCTAAGTGATCTCGGAGGTCAATTTTAGTATCAAAAGCATGCCTATTAAATATATACTAAAAGATCATGGTATGAAGAATTCAGCTAACATTCTCTCCAATGAAGTTGTATCGTGATATGAAGAATTTAGCTAGTATTCTCTCCAATGAAATCATTTCTTATCACAAAGTACAAGTGTAAGTACATCATCTTTGTGACCAAGTACTTGAGAAAGTGGAAAAAAGAACGGGTTTTGTTGGATAACTCCACTACAAGTATGGCCAAATATCTACATGAGCACATAATTGCAAGGTTTCTGATACCTCTCCACCTTCCAAGTGATCTCGGAGGTCAATTTTAGTATCAAAAGCATGCCTATTAAATATATACTAAAAGATCATGGTATGAAGAATTCAGCTAGCACTCTCTCCAATGAAATTGTATCGTGATATGAAAAATTCAGCTAGCATTCTCTCCAATGAAATTGTATCATGGTATGTAGAATTCAGCTAGCATTCTCTCAAACGAAATAATTTCTTATCACAAGGCCAATCTAACCTTCAAATGTCTACTTCATTCAAACGGTCACTATTGTCATTGTTTATTCCAGGGGAAATTACAGATTTGTATTGTTCTTTCAACTGTTGATGCTCCATATGATACTCCATGCTCAAGAACAAAATTATATAAGTTATGACCAGTCAAATATGGTGTACAAAATTGGTCCAAATTTCAGAATATAGGAATTGTGGCTCAACTCCTCTTCTTTCAATAGTATTTATTCAAAAGATGTATTTTAGAAGTGAGATAACGTTCTTCTTTACCCATTCCTATTGTTCCTCGTATGCTCCCCCGCACACTATGGCTTGACAAGGTAGTGCACCAAGCCCACACAATTAACCAAATTGCACATACATTTGTTATATGTTATAGATAATATCATAGAATAAGATTTAAAATGGTATAAACTCCGCCATATGATGTCTATAATTCTTTAAATTTATTTGGATTTCCTGATGGTCTTAGGCCTTAACTTTCTCTAAATATGAGATCAATGAGCAAACACAATCTAGAGAAAGACGACAAATTTTGGTGCAGTACTTGACACAAAATGAGACTACTTAGAATCAAAGAGTGTTAATCAATAACAAATTGAATCATAAGCCGAGGCAACAACAAGCAAACTCAATATCTACAACAAAACCAACAAATAAACTAAAGACAAGAAGCCAGAAAAGTGACACAGTAACTTTAGAAACAAATGTAGAATGAAATTGAACATCTAACACCCCCTTACATACAAGCCAAATGGATATAAACATAGATAGTTCCTTGGTAGCAAATTGTAATGTCCCTTTCTGGGCTCTGTTATGTACCTTGGGATATGATATTATAATGTACCATGGGTTGATGGAGATGCCAACATGTGGCACACATCCCCCTTAATTATATATTTATAATATATGGGGTCACATACAAATTAGTTATATCGGGTAATGAGTCGGCCTACATTGGGATTAGGTTTTACCCTTCCATTAAGAGTAATGTATATCTATATAAATGATATGAGTATCATTATGAGTTATGTCATGGTGTATGAGTTGAGTTTTCTGCTTAGTAGAGGTATATTGGAGGTGTCCCCCTCAAAGTGGATTCCCAACTTGGGAGATTGTGGAGTTACTCCTTAAGGAGCATTGTATGGTGTTACCCTACCTTAAGGGTATTATTCTGCATATATTGAATATTTGGGCATCTTGGCCCACAAATATCTTGTGGTGTTATTTTTGCATATTATTCAGCTTGCTCATTTATTATATGCAAGGATCTTATCAAGTAGTATCAGAGCATCGATCTGGGCAGTTTATGGGATGAAACCCTAATTTCAATGATTCGCTTATATCTTGAGATTGAACAAGTGTGCAATGATTTAAAGCACACTCACTATATGGCTTTTTCTTATGTTTTGCTGACAAAACATGTCAAGGAGGGAGGGAATGTTATGTACCTTGGGATATTATATTATAATGTATATGGGTTGATGGAGATGTCGACAAGTGGCACACATTCCCCTTAGTTATATGTTTATAATATATGGGGTCACATAGGAATTAGTTATATTGGGTAATTAGTCGGCCTACATTGGGATTAAGTGTTACTCATCCATTAAGAGTAATGTATGTCTATATAAAGGATATGAGTATCATTATGAGGGATGTCATGTATGAATTGAGTCTTTTACTTGGTAGAGGTATATTGGAGGTGTCCCCCTCGAAGTGGATTCCCATCTTGGGTGATAAGATCCTTCCATATAATAAATGAGCAAGCTGAATAATATGCAGAAAATAACACAACACAAGATATTTGGGGGCCAAGATGCCCGAATATTCAATATATGAAGAATAATACCCTTAAGGTAGGGCAACACCGTACAATGCTCCTTAAGGAGTAACTCCGCAATCTCCCAAGATGAGAATCCACTTCAAGGGGGACACCTCTAATATACCTCTACCAAGTAGAAGACTCAACTCATACATCCATGACATAACTCATAATGATACTCATATCCTTTATATAGACATACATTACTCTTAATGGATGGGTAACACCTGATCCCAATGTAGGCCGACTCATTACCCAATATAACTAATTCCTATGTGACCCCATATATAACTAACTAAGGGGGATTTGTGCCAGATGTTAGCATCTCCATTATCCAATATACATTATAATATCATATCCCAAGATACATAAGATTCCCTCCCTCCTTGATATGTTTCATCCCTGAAACATGAGAAGAAGCCATATAAAGAGTGTTCTTCAAATCATTGCACACTTGTTACCTTGCTTGATCATCCACCCACCCACATGGTATATTAGTGGGTGATTATTATCTAAACTTGATTCCATAATCTATTACACTACTCTAATTTCATCTTTGTCCATATTTGTTCCTCCTTGGCATTCATGCATATCCATAATAATTATCCATGTGATTCCATGTCATAAATTGTTGCTCAATTGATTCCATGTATAGCCATAGTGATTACTCCTTCAATTCCCTACATACCCATATATATTGCTGCCCTCACATGTACTAACATACATACATGATGTTTTCCTCTCATAATGATGTGGGTGTCTATATGGCGGAACCTTAGTATCCTCAACCTTATCAATATTTTCTTCACCTTTATTTTCCTCTTCCACCTTTTTGTTTGTTATTTCTTGTTTCTCTTGAGTAGATGATTTGTTTTTTCTTTTTCATCTCATTCTCCTTCTGAATCATCCTTATCCCCTTCTTCACCATCTTCAAATTCATCTTCATGATCCGTTTTTACATTACTTTGTTCCTTCTTAAATGTGATATCTTGTAAGGTGATATTCTTTCTACTGTACATATCTTCATGAATTTATTTTGCACATTAATATTAATTGTTCCCAAGGTCTCTAAGAAAGGGTATCCAAGAACAATATCCGTATCATCAATATCTAAAACATAAATAGAAGAATGCATAACATATTTATCCATAAAGAGATTTAAATTCCCAAAAAAATGAATCTGCTTACCATCCACTTGAGCTTCCTTGATATTCTTTTCTTGAACATGTAGTTGTTGAGATACATCCATATTGATGAAGTTATTTTTACTGCTAGGGTTTATAGAAACAATTACCTTTTTCCTTTGAATGCACCCTTCAAACTGAGAATATTGAAGCTTCCTTCCTCTGGAGACACACTATATTCAACTCATATCTTGATCCACTGCCTCTCCTTATAAATCATGTGTAGCCTCTTCAACATAAACGTTTTCTTCTGCTTCTTCTTCTTCTGATTCTTCTTCTTCTTCCTTCACTATTATCCTTACATTTTTCTTCCTCCTCCTCCTTTTCTTCTTCTTGTGTGTCCTATCTAATCGAAGAAAACCTATTCCAATTTCTTCCCAAGACCAATTAGACCTTTCCTTTTATAATTTAGAAAACCAAATCCATGTACAGGGCCACTAATCCACCATTTGAAACACCACATATTTAATGATGGAAAATATTTATCCTTAAAATTTGTTCCACCATTCTTTGGCATCAATTTCACCATCTCCACAAATATCTTCCATCATCATGAGCCACAAAAAACTAAGGATTTTAAGAATAGACCCTTTTGATCAAAACATGTTCCCTACCCATTTTGGCTAGAGGTTAGAAAAAAAATCAGAAAATACAAAACACAAACCCCAATTATATTTTTAAGAGATTTCCGAAAATGTAAAAAATCTAGAAAAATTCCTAATATTTCGGTCTATGGAAGTGAACTCGTGAAAAACCATAAAACTGTAATAAATCTCACAAAAGAAATCCAAAATGTCTTGAATTTTTTATGGGTTTCACTTCATGACAAAATATTCAAAATCAGCACAAAAATAATTCACTGGAATAATTTGTCACCATTTGGAAGATATAGGTGAATACATTTAAATTGGGGTTTTAACCCTAAACCTGAAATATCTTACACAAAACAACTCCAAAAATATATGAAATTTTTAGGGTAGATTCCATGAATGACTTATCCAATTCACGTACAAAAATATAAGAAAAAATCACATTTGATCTCAAGATATAGGCGAATCACTAAAATTAGGGTTTCAACCCACAAATTACCCAGATCAATGCTTTGATACCACTTGATAAGATCCTTACATATAATAAATGAAGCAAGATGAGTAATATGCAGAAAGATAACACAACACAACAGAAATATTGATGGGACAAGATGCTCAAATATTTAATATATGTAGAATAATACTCCCTAAGGTAGGGCAACACTATGCAATTCTCCTTTAGGGAGGAGTAATACTCCACAATCTTCCAATATAGGAATACTAGTTCGAGGGGGAGACGTCCAATATACCTCTACCAATTACGAAGAATCAACTCATACTTCCTATGAAATCTCTCCTAATTATACTTCATCTCCTTTATATAGGACATACATTACTTTTAATAAATGGGTAACACCTAATCTCAATGTAGGCCAACTCATTGCCCACTATAACTAATTTTTATGTGACCCCATATATTATAAACATATAACTAACTAAGGGGGATGTGTGCCACATGTCGGCATCTCCATCAACCTATATACATTATAATATCATATCCCAAGGTACATAGCATTGGGAGATTGTGGAGTTACTCCTTCCTTAAGGAGCATTGTATGGTGTTGCCCTACCTTAAGGGTATTCTTATATTTCTGCATATATTGAATATTTGGGCATCTTGGCCCACCAATATTTCTTGTATTGTTTTATCTTCTACATATTCTTCAGCTTCTTCATTTATCATATGCAAGGATCTTATCAGGCTCTAACTGAAAACAAAGAGAAATTGCACAAACCCCAATAGAAAGTAAACTGAAATTTACTGGCAGCCAACTGAAAATTATGACAGTTTGGTACAGCAGTTTGATTTTTTATAACAGCGAGAAAAATGCAATATCTCTTCAAAAATGCATCATTCACACTATCCATAAGCTAATTCCTATGTGAAAACTCATAAATATTATAGAACATATAACTAACTAATGGGATGTGTTCCACATGTCAGCATCTCCAGATCAACTTTATATACATTATAATATCATATCCCAATATACAGTGAACATCTTCTTTATAGAAGCATGTTTGGACCCTTAATGGATTCTAAGTGCACACCTGAAGTCCCAATGTAGATTCCGACTGCATTACCCAATATGAGACTAATTCACAATGATGGTTGACCTGGATATATGCCGTGACCTAAAAACCCCCATATGCCACCTTAAGGGGAATGTGTGCCATCATAGTTGACATCTCCATCAACCTATATATGTTATAACCCTATCAACCTATCCTCAAGATACATAACATCCAAATTGCAATGACATTTACAAATCATAATGTTCTTTGAAGCTCCTTGGAAACCCCGGGATTGTAGAATCCTCAAAGGTTCTGAAGACTTTTTATTCTTCAATGAAACAAGGAAGGTTATTCAACCATCACTTGGATAATAGCCACATATGAGCTTCGTTTCATCCTCAAGTGGAGATCATTGAGCAATCAACCCAAAAATTATTATGCAAATTTCTTCAGTGGTCAAGATGATTATCCATGTGAATAAATCTCATTTAACAACTTCTTGAATCGAACATTTCATGTGGCAAATAACACCATGAGATATAAAATTACGAGTTTTGTTTTTTGGGGACTGATACGGACCGACCTCCTTAGTTGGATTGAATATTAAATTAGTTGAATAGTTGTATGCTTTGTGTTAATGTATTAAAGTGTCTTTTCATGGTTATCCCTAGTAAACTTCAATAGAGTCTTAGAGATTTCTACTAGGTTGAATGCTTTATGCTAGCGATTTTTACTGACAAATAGGTGGCTGATGTTTACTCTTTTTGTTTATATAAATTCGTGCCCACGGTGATGTTTATCCTGATTTTTTAAGACGAATCTTGCGGTTGCAAACTAGCTTGAGAACAAGTGTATTTTATTCTAATTGAAATCTGAGCATACATCTTTTCAAGCTAATAAGTGGTCTAAAATGATCATCTTACCTCACTACTTCAATGAATTAATCTATTAGGTTTTTAATCTTATGGTTAAAATTGCAATTCTGGTGCTGTTGTATTTTGAAATTTATGATGAGAAATGTTATGGATGATTATACATTTCAAGTCAAATTTGTAAGATTTACATTCTATAAACTCTGAATCAATGGCATGTAAAGTGATATGACCATCCTGATAGTTAGTTGTGAACTTTGAATTCTAGACATATTTTATTGTATTTAAATTTATAGAATTATACAATTGAATGATCTTAGACTTGTCATACTGTTAACTTATTTAAATTCAGTTAATAAAATATTGGAAAACCTTCTTGTGTATTCAAATAACCAGAAACCATCTTGATATGTAATTGGATATGGAGACCTTATAATGTTACTGAATTCAAGAAATTTTGGGCACACACTAGTGTAAGTATGTTGACAAGATTGCGAAATGTTTACTCTTGAGTCTTAGGTTCTCTTAGTACTTGATGAAATATTTAACATAAGTTCAAGATAGACTTGAGACAACCATCCCTCCTTTTCTTTCTTTATGGTTTGTGATTTGGGTTAACACGTATAGGGAATCTATTAATGAGATTAGCATATGGTTGTGTGCATTATTTTATACATGCTAATGATATGGTCAGATCCAAAAGTTGATTAGAACAAATGAGCTTGGACAGTGGATGAAAATCTAGCATGAAATTTTCTTGAGGGACAAAATGGATTATTATTGATTTTGTTTTCATGAAACAATCACACATGTTGTCTTAATACTTCCCAGAATCTAAACATCAATAACAACTAGATATACCATTCATCATTCCAGGAAGCCAAATTGCAATATAAATTACAAGCGTAACAAATTAATCCTACAATTGATCACATATATCCATGTATTGACTTGGTATAATGTGGCTAGAATGTTTTCTTTGGAGGACTCAAACCCACATGATTCAGCCAATCTCGATCTCATTCTGGTGGCATAATTTATACTCGACATTAATCAGATACATGAAAACTGAGATTGAGGAGAACTTTTATAGCAAGCAAGCAGTGCCATGATCCTATTAATCAGACATCTTCAAGTCATGTTAGGATCATCTTTCGTTGAAGGGACGGATTTATCACGACATTTTTTTTCAGAATTTTTATTCCACAACTACTATATTTTTCTCTTCTAGATCTGTGCCTTTTCTCTATTTCATTCAACTTATTTATTCTTTTAGACATAGACATTATTGTCACATGTTCTGCTGAGATAGGGGCAGCTTGTTGGTTTTATTAAGGAAGTCCCTAGTTCTTGGTAGTTAATTCGGATTGGAGTCAATAAGCAAAAGATCAAAATTGGATCACGTTTGCATCTTTCTATGATGCCTTGATAATGCAAACTCTTTTTGAGGCATCGGACAAAACACCTCTGTTGATAGTTTTATCAAACAAGTTGTATCCCAATAGAGGAATAAGACCAGATTATTTCTTGTAGAAGGCATTTTACCTACACAAAATTTCATAGGTAGAGGTCAGCATTAGTATGGAGAAAGCTCTTTTGTCACCTAAGTCCTTGTGATATTTTATGTCACTCCATTTTCTATGAATGCCTTTATAATCAGAAGCTCTTTTTGAGGTAGGTCTCAAAGAAGCCCATTGGTTATTTTATTTAGGTGTGTATCAGAAGGACAAATGAGCAGTAGCTTCTTTTTTGAGAGATTTGTGAGGCATTTTCCCTCCACATTACCCTTCATAGGTATAAGGTAATAGCTGTCAAGGGAGAAACTCTTTTTTTACCTCATACTTGTGATCTATTCTTGTTTCTCAATTTCCTCAGATCTTCATGTGATTCTTTCTTCACTCGCAAATTTCCTCATTGCCTATGTTTCTGTATTTCATGTCACCAACTATATTTTCAGTCTACAGTCAAGCAGCTTTCTCATTTAGGCAATGGTTTTATCTTCATCATTTGAGGACACTTTCTTTGCTAAGCATATAAAGAGGTTGATGTCTTTCTCTAGTGTGCCCTCTGAATATGATATATCTACTACAATATTTTCCGAGTATTTGGCCCTTTTTTGGCATGTCTTCAGATGTAGAGGAAGATTCTTCCTCATCAAGTTAATTCACCCATTATGCCCCTGCAAATTATTCTCACCTCGATTTCCATTTTCAAATATCAAAGAGACACTCCTCCTATGATCAATGCGTTTATTAGATGAACCCTTCATCTGCACAAGGATCATTCCATGGTATTCACAATTTTCCCTAAGCAACATCTCATGGCGCATATAGTTGATGGGATGCTCGTAGATCTAGCTGTAGAGGTGACATTATCCAGTCGCTTTATTTTTAGGGGATCTTTATGGAATTTTTTGTTGAGGGGAGCTTTTGGAGCTTTCTTATAAGGGAACATTCTTAGTACATGTTATTGAGGCAGGAAGCCTCTTTCAACTTCATAAACCTATTCATCTATATTTTTTTGAAGTGAGATCATAAGTACTCTGAGTCTTTAGGTCTAGCTAGCACATAATCTCCTTTATGGTACTGTAGTCCCCGTTCAGAAAGAGTAATGTCTATCCATGTGGTACCTCTTCTAATATTTGTTGATTCATTCCCTTCAGTGAATCCTTTTTAACAACATGGTATCATCAATATTCCATATCTTTTACTTATCAAGCAAAGGGCCAATTTAATCCTCTCTCTATAAGGTCCGACTTTGACCTTGTCTCCTTGTGCTCAAAAGATTTGCTTTAATTCCTCATTTGTCAAGCCTTAGTGCATAATACCACATTAATTTTATAAATGTTACTCTCGGCTTACACCAAATAATAAATTCCATAAGATGGTTTCAGTCATTTTGGATTCCTCATGGGAGAGAAGTGCAAACGATATCCAAATTCCATCAAGTTTCTCCACTGTTCCTCAGTATGACTTAGGTACATATTGCCTTTCATCACAATAAAGCTACATTTATGTATGACTGTTGCCTCCGTTTTCAAACCTTAATCTTAATATTGTGGTTTCTGCACCTCAACGCTCTGGTGTATGTTCACAAATTTTAATGTTAAAATTGCAGTTTCAGCTGTTAGTAAAAATGTGTCACTGGTTCGAATCACAAAGCTGACTCCCCAATAAATCTGGCGCCAGGAATGGTGGTAACCATTCATTTACCTAGTCAATAACACTAAAAATTCACCCGGCAAACAAAAGAATACTAGTGGAATCGAAAGAAGCTCTGTAAGTATGTCATGATGATATGTGCACCCGCACAATTTCCAACCAATTCTGTTGTATTCATCTGAACAAGACAATAATTGCTTCACGTAAAATTAGATTTCTGGTATACAAGAAATAGAAAATTATATATTCCCTTGCCGAAGACAAATCGAAATTTTAGACGTAAATACCTGACAAACGTAGAAGCCGAACAACCTGTGGAAAGGCTAAAGAGAAATAACCTGGTATTACAGGCTGCAAGAAATTTGGCCTATTTCGCTAATATAGGTGGAGTTGTTTTATTTAAGCTTTGCCAATATCACAGTCTCAAACTTAGAGCATGGTCCCATGTAATGGGAAAGCTAAAAAATTTGAGCAGATGGGGGAGAGGAAAAATAGGATATTTGATAAAATAGGAAGTTTTAGCACTAGCAAAAATAGGGCTGAAATAAACTTTTGGATGAAAATTTGAGATGGAAGTTTAAATTAAATGTCAAGTGTCAAAAAAGTTCCCTAAAATTTTTAAGCTCCTAATTTATTTTTGTGCCCCTAGCTGCTTTATGGGGCTGAAAATCCTCTCCCTAAAGTATAGCTGTTAAGAAATTTCAAGAATTTTGTTGGGTTTTAGCAGTAGCAATAAATTTTTTTGCATGGGACCATATTTCCCAAATAAATAAGAGCAGTAGCCCCTAGCATGGGACCATGCTATTAGTCTCCACTTGGACATGATATCTATAATAAACAAACTTCGAAACTTTTTTCATTTTAATACTTATAAACTTTTATTTTTCTTGATGAATGAAATGAAAAAATGAAAGATTTTAATGACGTCCAAGAGACTGAAGAGTCTATGGAACTAAAAGATGAGACTTTAAGATTATTTTAGACTCTTTTCAATATCAGATCTTGTACTATGAAGCTTGAGCACAAAACTCGCGATCTTTTTAAGTCTTGTTTCTTTGAATAATTCATTTAATTTGTCCACTTTCAAGTCGTTTTCGTACTAGATACGAATATCGTCATAAGTTGAACATTCCATGATGAAGTGTCATTTCGTCTCTACCACCTCTTTGCTGCAGAAAAGATAAGTTCTCATTTCCCAATCCTCTTTGGGTATAGTCCATCTACCGGTTTCACATCGAAGGTGATGAAATCCGGTCTGAGCCACTAAAATCCTTATTTTACCCTTGATAGATGCCCCTAGATAAGCTTTCTCATCATGCTCCCAAGTGGGGTTGAATTCTTTGATGTAATATGCTTTCTTTCGACCAATCTTCTTTGTCCACATGGCAATCCAAATTTTTTCTATCACGTAGTTTTTAATCTCCCTGTTGTTATTTTGACACTCCTGAAAGTTGATGCCCCATTTGTTCATCTATTTGTTGTTCTGCTTGATCCAACTTTTCTTTCTACGCTCTAATTTTTCCTCCAAAACCATTTTAGGTCAGCGATGATTATCCATGCTTTCAACCTTTTTTAGATAACTTAGCAACCGAGTTATTGTTGATGCTTCCATCGGGAAAGTGCCTGCTTCAGCCAACAGGATCTCATAAGGGACTGTTGATATAACTTTACGGGTGCTTGTGATTAGATATTTTTGGATTCTTTCTAATTGTCTACCCCCATGATTTGACATGTTACTTCCCCATACGTTGCAACCATAAAGGGCAACCGGGGTAGTCAACAATCCAAAAAGAGTTTTCTTAGTTTTCCAATCCCAAAGTTCAGTTGTCTTACACCTATTTTGAAGTAGGTACGATGCTTTCCAACACCCATGTATCATTTTTTGCTCTACAAGCATCCTAACTGAGCTTGTTGTGCAAATCAATCCCAAGATATTTGTATTCTCTTACAATTTCCAACGGACTCCGCTCAAAAAGAAAGTTAATTTTTTTCTCTCCTTTTTAAAGAAAAATTCATGACTTTAGTTTTGCTAATGTTCACTTACATCCTGATTTCTTGGAAAAATAGTTATAAGGCTTTCAAATTATCCCTCAATCCTTGAGTTTTTTTTTAAATTAGAAAAAGATTGTTGGCATATAAGAGTAACTTCACCACATAACCTTCCAATTGTATGCCCTCTCCCTCAGTTTTTTTTAACCATTCTTTAAGTTTTTCAATGTATAAGACAAACAAGGTGGGAGAGAGAGGACAACCTTGCTTGACACCAATGTCACTACCAAAACATTATGACATACCCTCTCTGGTTCTAATTTTAGCTCTAACCTGCTCATAAAGCCTATGCATTGCTGCTCTAAGCTCGTCTAAGATCCCAAGAAGTTTGTTTCTAGGTACCGTGTCAAATACTTTCTTAAAATCAACAAAGCAACAAAAAGATTCCTCGCATTGGGTATCTCGTACATTTTCAATCAAGTGCCTAAGAGTGGTGCAATGGTCGATGGTTGAATGTCTAGGTCATAAGCCAGCTTGCCTTTTTGCTCTTTTACCCTCTCTTTCGTCCCAACTACTAATTCAATGTTCTATCATGCCCTCAAAAAGTTTAGCAAGGAGAGGATTGACCATAATGGTGCGGTAATTGGATAGATTATTGATATCATTGCTTTTAAATATAGGAATAGAAACACTAGTCGTCCACTCCAATGGGAATCCATTTTGGTTGATCTCATTGAATATTTTTCTGATGTGCGGAGTGAGGACCTCAACACCCCACTTTAAAACTTCAGCATGCAATCCATCAATATCTTGTGTTTTACCACTTGCTAGATTCTTTATGCCCTGTTTGATGTATTCCACTGAGAAAAGCTCGGTTGAAGTATTAGTTATGGGAGGAATGTCCTTCTGTTAAGACCACTCATAGATGATCCTCGCATACTCTAACCACTGAGCATTTGTGATATTATTTTCTATGCATTTTTTTTTTGCAGCTCCCTCCAAAAGCCTTTGGGATTGTGTTTTCTAAGAGAAATTAATTCTTTCCTCTTCATATTCACATAGCTTTCTTTTTTGTATTGTACTAATTTTTCATGTTTCTTTTATTTTCTTTGTTCATCTCACTTTCCTTCGAAGATCTTTTGGCAGCCTTACATTTTTCGACATGCCACGTATTCGTTGGAAAAGTATTTGTAACTCTCTTTCTAGGCTTAGATCTTTTGCAAGCACTTAAGGCCTTGTGAATTAAAGGAATCAACTAATTATTGTGAACATAGCCACTTGTCCCCCTTGGTTGCCTTGCTCTCTATGTCATTTCTTGTCATCTAAAATTGCTACCCAAGGACAACAACAAAGATTTCCTGATTTGCTTTATTTACAATGATTTTTCTTTTTTGTTGAGTTGTCTTTTGCATGTGGTGAACGTGTTTTCTTTGGTGTTGATTTGAGATGGTACCAAGCTTGATAAAGAGAGGTTTATGATCATATTTTAGCTCAATAGGACAATCCCCTATTTCAAACTCAAACAACTAAGAAATAGAGCTTTGGGAGGAAATGACATAGTCCATTACACTTTGACCATTGTATGTTTTGCAAGAGATATTGACTGATCTAGGCCAAACCCTCGTGCCATTAGAAATAACTATGTTGTATAAGTTGCATAGGCCTAGAATCTCAACCCCGAAATGTATCACCCCTCCATTACCATCTTGAGATATTCTTTCCCAAAGTTGGTCCTCTTCTTCATCAAGCCATAAAGGATTGTCATCCCCACCTTCTTCGCTGCTCAACTGGAGAGATTGATTGTTTGCAATCCTCGCATTAAATTCACTCATTAAAATTATTTCCCCCGAGGTATTGAACACATAAACGTCTTTTTTTTAGTAAAGCATATGGATCTCTAGTATCTAGATTACTTCTCTTATAAGTCTTTGAACTTTTCGGTGCAAAGTAACAATCAACCAATCTAATTATCACCTCATTATCTGATATTTTTCAGCCATATGTATTACTTATTTGGGTCATCCTTTTCAACTTTGAGAGTATTAAGCCATGTTTCCTTGATTAGCACTGTGATCCCCCCATGGCCTTTACATGTTTCGCTCCCTTCGTTCCAAACTGAAATTTTGTTGTATCCTTCGAATTTTGGGACTTTGTAGCCCTCGTGCTCATGTGTTCCCATAAGAATAATAATATCTTTCCCCTCTACTATGGGCCCCAATCCGGGTTCTCTTCTCCATGTATACCTCTTGAAATTCCAACTTACTATGTGCATGGATTCTCGTGGGGCCCCAAATCTCTATTTCTTTATTGATAATCGATCGCTTATTTAGGCTTTTCCATTTCTCAGTCGTTCCCATTTTCCCTCCTCTCTTTCCTCTTTCACTTTCTCCCGTTCCTTCTTTCGATCTTCTTGTTGGGAAAATGTCAAGTCTCCGTCTATATGTGTGCGTGTGTGCACGCGCACCTCTAAGAAGTCCCCTACTTTTTAGGATAGCGTGTTTTTCTTCTATAATTCTCATGACAACTCGCACACGAAGATCCTTTCCTCCTTCTATTATCCTACCAATCTTGTTGGCTTGATGTACATAACTTTTCCACTTCAACTTGTCTTTAAGGAAGTCCCTTGCCAGAATGTTAGTTCTTTCCTTTTCACCAAAGTTTTTCAAACCTTTGAGAGTAAAACTAGTTGATTTGTCTTGCTTGTCCCTTTCTTCTTTTATCTGTGTTTTGATGTGTTTCTCTATGATTTTTTTTTGTTCAATTGATGATCCACTTACTACTTGTGACCAAGATTTGGCCTCTTTTATTTGATCCTTTGGTTGGTTTTCTTTCATTTCCATGTTTTCAATTGCTGATTGAATTTCATTTATATGTATTATTTCATTCACTTTTACCATTTTGGGAGTTTTCTTTCCGATTGTTTCCAAATGTCCTAGATCTTGTTTTAGAATGGCTAACTCTTGATGTCCTCTTTCCATGATGTTTTGAAGATTTAGTACCTGCTCTCTGAGACCTTTATTTTCTCTTTCCAACTTGTATCTATATTCTATAAATTATTTTCTCTCATTGTCTTCTTGCAGCCTCTTATTTTCTAAAATTCAAAGTTTTGCATATAGTTTTTCCCAGAATATTCTTCTACCCTTTATTTAAGAATATTCCATTGTTTTTACTTGAGACTATAGTTTTGATAAAAGAAATTACAAAATTTCTTGCTACAAGTCTTGATTTACGTACCACATAATATTGAAAATAAAGAGTGATGGCAATATGCCTCTAGGATATTCAACAAGGTTTGTATTTTTAGCAAAATGCCTAACTTTGGGAAAATTATCATGCACCATGCTTATCAAATAATTCACATTAAAAAAATTAAAAGGTCGTTATCAATTTTTTTCTCTTTCTGAAATTTCAAGTGGGCATTAGCAATATATTTTAATTTTTGTTTCGATTCAAGGAGCATCATCTCGAAGTATTTAATTGTTACAAGACTGATAAATCACAGTATTTACTTGTGTGGGGTTGGATGATGTGAAAGACCAAAATATGAGGTGTATGGCTCAATTCCCAAAGTATAGGCTATGGTACTTAGACCCTTCTCCATATTCATCTTTTATACTCTATGTCAGATTGTTTTTCTATCAATTTGGGAATTTTACTATGAAGATTAGGGTTACCCAAATTCCAAACGCAATAGCCACACCCCATCATTAGACACTTTGTTCAATAATAACATGAAATGATGCACTTTAGAATTCATTTTACGCATTTATTTCAACCAATTTGTGGCCTTCCCATGATATGGCATGTTGCTTAGTCTCATTGTATTCTAGACCCATACATATCCTTCACGGGAATTTGTAACTACATTTGTAAGAAAGAAAAAGAGCATAAAGTAAGGTGGCCATCACGAATATCTTAGATTAGGGAGGAACATGCCTTGCAAGGTATGGAATTGGGCACAATTCCTCTGGTTTTATCTAAAATACTGATGAAATAATGCCCATGTATAGGTGAATTACTCCCTAGCCCACAACACTAAATTCAAATACTTGTGAGTCTAATTCTAATTCTAAATTTGATCCTAAATTTTCTTTCAGTTCTTGTTCAAAAATTTAATTCTCGTAAGGGAAATAAAAATAACAACATCAGAAGGGGTGTGCTCGCCGCAATAGAAATCATCAGAGGGGGGCCTCAGATTGTCTTAAAATCCCTTCACCAACAAGCCCAACAAGAGTAAGGGGCCCTAATAAACCCAGTGACTTGGCTGGCTCTAAATTAGGGGTCCCATGCAGGGGACAACGCATAAGTTTTTAGTAGGTGTTGCAGAGAATTTATAGGAGAAATTAGCAGTGCTAGGGTCCAATGGAATTTAATTATTTCTATAAATATATTATAATATTTGTGATAGGGTGAAATGATTTTGTGGAGGGAAGCAAATTTAGAGGGAAGTATTTGGAGGGAAAATACTCATGCAATACTTTGTCGATAACCAGCCAAAAAAAGTGGAATGCATGTGTGAAAATTTTTAGCTCCCACCAATTTCCATCACTGAAACAGTCTTTTTTATGCAGTTTTGCTCCACATTTCAATGACAAGTATTTGTTTTATGTTGTAGTTGTACAATAAACATGCATGGGACCGCCTGACTGCATATTCCCATTGCAGTTGCCCGCCGTATGGGACCGTTGCCTAAGAGAATATTATGATACCTGCTGATAGGCCTAAAGGCGAGTATGACATTGTGAGTCTCCCAACAATTACTGTCTGAGTTGTAATTTTTTCTGCACTACAAAACCTTAAAATGCATCATGGGTTCTCTTTGAATTGTTGGAGATATGTGCCCTAGTTTCCTGACACCATGGAATTACAATCTAACGGCAAATATAGAACAAAATCAACTAAATATTTTTTATCTATTTAGTGTTTTTTACTTCTGCAATTGTGTTCATTTCATAAACCATAACTCCCTTTTTATTTTTCATGGTTGCATGCAAATTGATACTAACGCTGTGAGGTGTTAGATGTTATACTATGTTTTCCACGAAAGTGACACTTACAGAAGGACTGACTTGAGTTTACAAAATAATAACCAGTGTATGTTTATAGAATGGTAACCATTGTATCATTCTCAATATGTTGCATAAGTTTGGGAAGTCGAAATACCTCTCCTACCCTCATGTACAAATCAATATATTTATTTCTTGTAATTTTGTAAAGAGAGGATTTTGGTCATCTTTAAATTTTGAACTACGAGTAAAACAAGTTTATGGTAAACAAAACATTTGTAAGCTTTGCATTAACATCAAGTTTCCACTCTAAAGTATCAAAAACTCATTTTCCAAAACTTCCACTCCTTATTGACCTTCTTCTCATCTAGTTTATTACTCTCTAAATTGAACGTTCTTAGCTGGAGCAGAGACTAAATATTTCTTGCTTGCATGGCTTCTACGACCAAATACTCCCCCAATTTTTTTGCAAATCTCTTACTTTCACAAATCGCTCGCTTTTTTATTTTCCCATTACACTTATAATTCATCAACTTCAGCAATATTTTCCATATCATGGGCTTGTTTAAATACTCTCTTTTAATTTTTATGTATTTTCAACATAAAAATCCAAATGTAATAAAATTAAGTGCACTTCACAAGTTTAAAAGGTGTAAAATATTGCTAAAGAAATGGAGATAGAAAGTAATGAAGTGTGTGGTAAAAATTGTACATTAGATTAACGTATTTAATTGTGGATAAATGGCTCAGAAGCTCAAAGCAAGTTTTGGGAACAATAAAAAATGAAATTTAAGAGTTCGATTGTTTCATGATGAAACTTGCCAGAAATAGAGGAAGATGACCATAAATGGTCATTGCTTCTACGAAAGACCTTGTTAATAGTTGTTGCTTGTCATTACAAGTCTTGTAGGGTTTGATAATTTGAAACTTAACAAATACGATCATTTACTTCTAATTGGGGAAAATATCTTTCGAATTTATGAAAGTTTGCAAATTGTTAGTGTATATAGTTACCTATACAATATTGTATGTTTTTAAGATGCACTTGGAATATTTATTATAATATGCGGAAAATGCACACTTATTCACATACTATTTATATAAAAATGTATCAATCAAGTTAGTGACTTGATAGATTTTCACTTTTAATAGCATAAAAATTGACTTATTCTAAAAGTTAACTCCTCTCCAAATCCTAACCCTAACCTCTATCTTGCCTTTATAAGAGCATAGAGAGCTAGAGTTTGTGGTATCATTGTGGAAGAGAGTTACACTTACAAATTTTTGTCAGAGCTATTTATCTAAATAGATAGTCATGTTCCTTATTGGCACCCAAAACCATTCACCTCATTTTGGGGCCTTATAATTGAAATTTGGCATTTGATCATGATTATTTGAGCATTTTAGGCACCTTGATATCTTCAAACTTATCAAATTTTCTTCTAGTAATCAAGTCTAGGTTTATAGGGGTAAATCAGGAAAAAAATTAGTTAAAATCATGTGTTTTGAGCCCCAAAATGGGACGTTGATGCCTTGATCCATGTCTTCATTTATTCTTCAATCCGTTAAATTTAATCCAGTAGATAAAAGAGACACTTAGCGGTCGTTGGTCACTTGGTTCATGTTTTGCCACTTAGGATTAATCCCATATGCACAAGGATAGGGATTAGGATTGGTTTTATAAATAAGGTGATCATAATGTTTAAGTGGAACTAAGGCTCCATGACCTAACCCTTTTGCATGAGTTTGAGATAAGTTGGGCGAGTTGGGCCTGAGTTCAAGCCGAGCTAGAGTTAATTCTCAAACCCAAGAGTTGGAAAGATCAAGGATCCTAAGTACATGAAAGTTCATCATTGGTCCATATGGACTAATGAAAATGTTCCCTGATATCCAAGGTCATGGTGAAATCTCAAAGGCAAAATACATTTGGGGACTTAGTCTCCTGAGAACCCAAGAACTCGAGAGATTTATAAAATTGGCTAAGGCATGGAAATCCAAAACTCTGAAAGCCTGAGAAATCATGGAATCTTGTAAACTTGACAATGTTAAGGAGCACATGAAAGGTCACCAAAGTTAAGAAATATGAACCCAAGAGGATAAAAAGCTCGAGATCAAGGAAGGTCATGATTGGTCTATGTGGACCAATGACAATGTTCCTTGATCTTGACCCTTTTCATCGTCATGGATTCATACTTCTTGACTTCGGTGACCTTTCACATGAAAAGGCCTGAGGTCAAGGAAGGTCATGATTAGTCAACCACATGGACCAATGGAAACTTTCTATGGTCTTGTAGATTCAAAGTCTTGAATAAGGAAACATAAAGGTTTTAATCCCTATGAATCCATGAATGAGTCATTTGTCCACATGGACCAATGACGATAGTGTTGGTGTGTGTGACTTGCCTTGTCATCACTCAGAGTCTTGTCCACCTCACATGGCGAGTCATCTCACTTAGGTGAGATCATAGGTAATTAGGTGTAATTAGGGTTTCATGTGTCATGCACGAGAGTAACACAACACTCCTATATATGTACCCTTTCTATTTGAGCTATGATAGTGAGTAGAGCTAGTCTTTCATGCATAATTTTCCTTTGTGTTCGATTTCTTGTTGATTACTTGGAGCATTCACGTCACCATTGGAGTGCAACCTTTTCACTGTGCACGGGGTTTTGTATTGATCCTTGCATAACAATATCACATGGTATCAGAGGGATTGTCGGTAAATGTGCACTTATTTATTTTGGTTGCTAATTACATCTGGTTTTGTTATTCGTGCTTCTCTTGCAAGTTTTTTATCATTTTTGGAATCTTACTAATTGTTTATAACAGTCTCATTTTGGAGTTTGTCTTGGTTTTCTAGTTGTGCATGTGTAATTTCAAGGACTTTTTTTTGCCAAATTTAGCTAACTACAACTAACTTTGGAGGGAAAACTATTTTTAGAGGTAGGCTCTGTATTTTTGGTTTTATCGGTTTTATTTTTCATTAAAAGTATAAATTTTATTGAAATTTTTTTAGTTCAACCTTCCCTATTGATTAACAAAAATAAGGATTTGGTTGACCTAAAAGGGGACACTAGTGTATTAATGATAATCTAATTAGGAGGACTAAAACATTGTAATAAAAGAATAAATTAGTAAAGAGTAAATGTAATTAATTATTTTAATTGAAATAAAACCCTAAATGTGCAAGGGAAGGAAGAGAAATAGCTTAGCTAATTGGCAGTGACTGTCGCATGTTGTCGCAGATCTGGAAATAAAATCAGGAATTGCAGAGGAACACTCAGAGACCTTGCGAAGGACAAATCTAGAGGATTTGAGATGACTGGGGCGCCTAGGAGTGTACTGGAGCACCCCTAGGCACCCAGGTTTATAATCTAGACACTCTGAACACTGTAAATGCTCAAAACTTGAATCTGATATGGTCGTAAGATGTCTTTCAATAATTCATCTCTGTCTAGTTGGATTTGTCAAGTGAGTTATGTAATGACCTGTAATGTAAAAGGAAGTATCAAACCATAGAAAAATGAAAGATGCATATAAATGAGTTAGACTGACCTCAACCGCTAAACTTGTGGTCTTATCACTTAGCATTGCACTACATTTCGAACCTGGATGTAGTTCTGGCATGTGTGTACATGTCGTGCCCTAGGTGCTCTCATGTCAGTCACACTTTGTGAAGTAGTGAGCAACATTATCTATAGAAAATGTAAATAACATGTGTGCATGGAATAGAATAGAATCCCTCCCCTTATGCAATGTGTAAGATGCAAATATCCTAGCCTTGATGCATGGCTTTATGTGGATCCAAGTGATGCAATGAATACAACTCTAGATGGAGTGATAATAGTGTTATGACCTAGGACCCTTATTATGATCTTGTAACTTTATATTTATAGGGCTCTTAAGCTTAATTTTGTAATTAATCCCGACAAGGACGACTGGGAAAAAGATAAAGACAACGAACGACTAGAAAGCCCCCTAAAAGAAGTGGAAAAGGATGTGTATAGACCGGGCCACTCTGGGGCACCCCAGTACAAGCTGGGGTGCCCTGATTTTGGGCTAGAATGACGGGGCAGTTGTGAAATGGGTGGATAAGTGTAATAAAATATGCAGGAATGACAGAATAAAATATAAAATAAAGGTGGCCAAAAGGTGGGATTAATTAATACTTTATCCACTTGAGAACCTTCTAAATAGTAGTATAATATTGAGCTAAATTATGTGTAAAATGCATAATTTTGTGTCTACATTTTTCCCCTACTTCATGTTAGTGAGCAGAAAGCTCGGTAACATAAAGTAGATAGAGATGTGTACTTAATATCCATGTAAAGTGTAGAAGAAGACGTGTCGATGGATTAGACTCAAGCATGGAATGACAAAAAAGGAAAATGTGGAGAAGCGTGGATTCTAAATATGAATAATGCACATAAAAAGTGACGAGAGTGAACCTAGGTCAAAACGCAGGTGTAGTTGTTGTTGTGTGTAGTGTACCTGCATGGTTAGTAAAGGAAAATTCCCTTAGCAGTGTGTTGTCATTGTTGTCATCGTCATTGTTGTTGCTGCCCCCCAATTTGACTGTTTTTTTCTCATATGGCGGACCTGCAAGGAGAAAATGATCAAGTAGTCAAATATGTATGTATGTAAAAATGTTGTGTAAAATACGCATGTGTAAAGTATGCAAATGTAAAATATGCTAGAATAAAAGTGTAAATGGAACATGTGCACCTAATTCATGTCAAGAAAAAGGGTGTAGAAGGTTATCTTGTACTATCGCAAGTTTTTTGGGCAATCTCATGCCACCCTGGCTAAAGAAGTATAGGGAGGAAATGGGTTTTGTCCTCCAACTTTAACCGCTTCTGCTGAAATTTGTGAAGATATCTTTGTATTGTCCTAGTTTTTTGGGCGATCCGATGCCACTAGATGGGGAAGTGTAGAAAGGCACACCCACTGTAACCCCCAAGCCTATAACTGCTCCGCAGAATTGCCGAAGGACTCTTGGAGAACAAGCAGATTTACACAGCAAAATAATATTATATTCTCAATATGTTTCACACAATACAATAGCTTAATATATAGGCTGGAGTTTCCCTAGAATTTAGGAAACTAACTCAACTACAAAATCTCAACCAAGCCTAATTATGTGGGGTGAGAATAACTCACGTAACCCACACATAACAATAATAATATATTGTTGAAACAATATATTATAACATCTCTAACAATAATCTCTCAATAATAATAATTACACACGTAATTATTATTCACACACATAAATATGTGAAGCACTATATAAATATTTCCTAACATTCCCCCCCTTAGTGCGAACATGGGGAAAACCTGCCTTTGTACTTGCACCTGCTCATGATCTGGTGATTTTCACAGGATGATCACAAACCTGAAGGATGGTTTTGCAAACGGTTGACCACAAATCGAGAATGGTGGTTTTGCAATTGGTTTACCACAAACCACAAAGTGATGGTTTTACAAATGGATTACCAACAACCAAGAATGGTGGTTTTGCTATTGGTTTACCACAAACCACAAATGAAGGTTTTCAAGTGGTTTACCTACAACCACATCATGATGTGCCAAGTACTATCATCGACCCTCATCACATTTCACTGTAGGGAATAACATAGGAAATTCTGCTGACATATGTTGCTCATACATACATAGAAAAAGCTGACATACTGGAAATGGAACATTGGAATGATGTTCCCCCCTCAATGTGTAATTTCCACTTATTGAAAACAAGATTACTGCAAACTGAGGCATACCACACTGGAAGCACTAAAATCAAACTGCACACACACATGTTGCCAAAGCTGATATGCGGCCCTGTCGTTGGCAACTGACGAGAGGTCCCTGAATGACCTCCAACCTTCGATGCCTCCTGCCTCCGGTTTCATGCTGCTAGTAACTCAATTGGATTTGGATATGAAGCTCTATTTCCACATTGATATTATTCTTTTCTTCCTTCCCGCAATGTGAAATACTTTATTTCCAGACGTCGGGTAACACCAAAAATGCGTCTGTGAGGCAATTTTTTTTTTCCAATATTTTTGTCATTAACTCTTAACACCACCTAAAATCACCTATTTGACATGACTTTGACAAAACAACAAGGACTACATAACAAAAGATGATTTTATGACATTTGACACTATTGGATGATATGAGGACTAGAATAGAAATTTAAAAAATAATAAAATGAGATAAATTTTTAAATGAAAAATGACTTTGGTAATGACAATACCAAAAAAAAAAAACATTCAACTCTTTTACATAGCCTCAAATTTTTAATGACACTTGACAAAAATAATATCTACAATAATAACATTAATATTACAATGATTGACACAAGACTAACAAATAATATAAACACTATTTAGATGACTTGAATATTGACACACACATTAATGGTAGACAAAAACATAAAATGAATGGAGGGAGAATATTTTAACAAACTTGCATATATTAGAGCGATCATATTACTGTCCTTCGTTCACGAATCCTTCACTTCCACGTGCATATTTGAGAGCTTGAGCTGGAAGGATAAGCAAGCATTCACATCCATGATCTAACCATGGTTCTGATTTTAATTTCGAGCGAAGAAGACTTGTAGGAGGCGGTTTCAATGTGACTTCAGAGATTGCTTCAACAGCGGACAATGAGGATCAATGAATTGAGGTGTTTCATTACAAATATGTAGACCAAGACGTGGAAGACACGTGAGATCCACACTGTGGAATGGAGAGTGAAAAGGGACGTTAGATGCAGAAATATGAGTCACCAGTCACCATGCTTCAAACTCTAGATTAGAGAACAACGTTTGAACCTTTCTTATCGCTACACCATCCAACCACTGCAATGACACGTACAGGATTCTCAAATTACTTAGTGTTTGCTGGATATAGCTAGGAATGCGGCTCAATTACATGAAATGGCACCACTTTCTACTCCTTTTAATTATTTAAAAAATATATGTATCTTCAAATTCTTTGTAATCACGCAACAAACTTATAAATCCTCTCGTTATTGAAGACTGCACATGGACTTGATAAAGGAGATAAGCAATTAGGTTGAGGGACTTAGATCTGATAACTAGCTAGAACGCCTTTCCAAGTCTGTTGCTCCACTATGATTTGTAACGTCTCAACAATTTGACTCCTTTCTTCAAGCTGGCTGAAGAGAAACATGCTTCGAATAATAGATTGAGATAGTCACAATGATCTGCGCTGATCAGGAGTGAGCACGCTCAAAAATAAAATTATTCTTCATTATTCAGGTTAGCCAATAACTATAGTGGCTCTAACCCCCATACAACATATCATATCTCCATTAAATAATTGATCTGACCGCTCTGATACCAAATCTTGGAGAACAAACAGATTTACACAGCAAAATAATATTATATTCTCAATATGTTTAACACAATACAATAGCCTAATATATAGGCTGGAGTTTCCCTAGAATTTAGGAAACTAACTCAACTACAAAATCTCAACCAAGCCTAATTATGTGGGGTGAGAATAACTCACGTAACCCACACATAACAATAATAATATATTGTTGAAACAATATATTATAACATCTCTAACAATAATCTCTCAATAATAATAATTACACACGTAATTATTATTCACACACATAAATATGTGAAGCACTATATAAATATTTCCTAAGAAGGACATCATGTCATGTTACGACTATTGTGTATGGAGTTCGTAGACTAGTCTGAACTCACTTGTTGTGTCTAAACCAGTGTAAATACATTATGTTAGTAGAAAACCCTCAATGATGCCCCCCCTCTTTGGGGGTGCATGTGACGTCGCAGAAAGGAGAATGCGACCCCAAAAGAGGACCCAACTGCACTCTGACATGTAGAACTCTGCCCTACAGGGGGAAAGGGAAAGACTTGGTAGATACCAAGGCACGCACAAAAGGGGATGGATAACCAAAAAAAGTGTTAGTCTGAAAACACATGCATGCAATAAGACAAGTGTAAAATACGTAGACAATATAGAAACTACCAAACAAAGTAGTGTAAACACGCCAAAAAAACAAGCAGATCACACAAAGTGGGTTTCAAACATGGGACATCACTCACGATGTCACAAGAGACGCAAGGCCATCATGGCCACAAAACAACAGAAAAGTGTGCACACAAGCAAAGGGTAAAGCTTGCATACAATGGCAAACAACGCAGATAAGTAGAAACAAACAAGTAGTCATTGAAACATGTAATCCTGCAAAACAAGTGCTACACCTGGAACACTTGTTAGTATGTTAGAGTGATAACCAATATTTCAAAACATGTATGAGTAAGTAGTATAAGATGCTAAGTACAAAATGAAACAATAACATCTAGATAAGACTAATGTGGATGCCCACAATGACCAGTGTATTAAGGGTAGAAGGCTAGCATCCATGTTGTGTGTAGAGATCAGTACCTACGATCACACTAAATAGAGACGTGAACACACATGTGTGTATGATAATGACATATAAGAAGGCAAGCTAACATGTGTAATAAAGTGATCATACATAGCACTAGTAATGCAACAGTAAATTCCATTAAGACAATGTAATATGTTGTGGTTGGATGGAATGGAATACAAGATGGAATGATAGGAGCAACGTGCCCCCCAAGTGGATGGAATGTGTATGCAATGAGGTTCATTTTTTTTGCCCCCTCAGCAGTTAAGTATGAACCGTAAACGATAGTGTGTCATCGAGAAATGGCCGAGTAGTGTAGGTTGTGTCTAACGCACTGTGATGAATGTGTATGTGTAGTGGTGATGAAATGCGACATGGGGAGAATATGTGAGTGAACCCTATAGTCGAAACGTATATCATGACTGTGTTGAACGGAGGAGTGATAATTTATCCCTAAGCGTATATCACTATAGAATGAGGAATGGGAATGAGATATAGGGAAGGATACACATGGACCCTATAGCCTAAGCGTATACCATGACTTGTTGAATGGATGAGTGATGATTTAGCCCTAAGCGTATATCACTATGAGAGGAAGGAGTGAAAATGGGTGACAATTTAGCCTAAAGTGTATGTCACTATAAGATGGAAGGAGGGAGTGGTGATGTACCCTAAGGTGTATGCCACTACAAGATGATAAAATAGGGGTGGTGATTTAGCCTAAAGTGTATACCACTATAATATGATAAGGATAGGGGTGACAATTTAACCTAAGGTGTATGTCACTAACATGGGTGAATGTTGGATGAGAAAATGTTGCATTGGTGAATGTAAGGTCCATTTGATTGGTAAACCCTCGATAGTCAAGTATGGACCGAGGAACTAGAGTGCGTCATAGGGTGGTGAGTGCAGCGCATAGAAGACAACATAGTATAAACTACCAAGTGATGAATATGTGATGTAAATGCATGTTGGTGGAAAATATAATGTAGAATGTGTAAATGTGTATATAGGATATGTAATGTATATAAAAATATGAATATGTAATGATGATAAAACTAGACCCATATGTAATGGAATCTAGTGTAGCATATAGAATGTAGATGATAGATAAATGCACGATGGGAACTATGCCATGTAGGAAATGTAGGGTGTATAGATTATGAAGATGTGGATAAGGGTAGATATAATATAGAATGTGTAGTGATAGACTGTAAAGCTATACCCATGAGTATAATGTAACCTAGCGTAAATATAGAATGTATGGAAGAAATGTAAAACTAGACTGCATATCATATGATGACTAGTGTAGTATGTATGAGATAGATGATGTAGAAATGACTAATAGATGAGGTATGTATAGGATAATGTAGGGTGTTAGACTAAGTATAGAAAGGATATGGATGATGTAGGATATGTATAATGATAGAATGTAAATGTGTAGACCTAGAGTGCAGTGTGTGGGGTTTAATGTAATGGTAATCCCTCAATAGTCAAGTGTGAACCAAAGCACAAGAGTGCGTCATCGGTAATGAGGGTGCTAGAAGGTAAGAAATATACGTATGTGTGAAGGAGAATGTAAAGCGTAGAGGTAAAATTTACTATGCTAATATGAAGAAGGGGGAGTGAGCAGTAGTGGATGTCCCCCCAAGTGATCAGGAAAGGTGAGTCAACCGATAAGGTCAGGGATGGAGGCCCGTTGGACTGTTATCGAGGGTAAGGAAAGCATCAGACCATGATCCATGAGGGGGGATATAGTAGATAAGATTGGTTCCTGTGAACAAAAACTACACGTATGCAAAGGATGAGTGGAGGAAAAATAATGAGGTGGTGAATGACAAAGGAGAGAGTGTTGTCTTGATGGGCCCTAGGTAGTGCTACGAGCCAAACGAGCCAGATGGGTGGAATGAGGAAGGAAGAGGGGTGGTGGAGAAAATGAGAGGAGTCCTAACTACTAGAGATCATGAATAATATGGTTCAAAGCATGACACGAGTCAGTATGATGCCCTAGAATCTGATGGTAGCGGAAAAATGGTTGATCACGATATTGGTTTAGTTGAGAAGAAGTAATAACGACGATTAGACGGGAGAGAAAGGAGTTGATGATGAAGAAGGTGGCCAAGAATGTCCTTTGGCATAACATTGGAATGAACAATAAGAGGTGGAGGGAATGGTACGACTGGTGGATCAGTGAGGGGACTAGTAGGGGACATGGGTGCGACACAAGAGCTATAGGAGGAGTAGGAGCATGCAAGGTAGAATACATCCTTAAGTTTCTCTATCTCAGCATGGAGAGACGTAATTGTGGCTTCTATGGACTGACATTGAACATGTAGTGCTTGTATATCCTCCAATAGGTGTGTATTAGATGGAGGATGTGAGGGTGAGAGTCAGCAGGGGAAATGGTGGATATGGAGCTTACTGGAGACAATGGTGGATCGATGTTAATAAAAGAAGGAAATGGAGGAACAAGCTCATCTAAAGGATCAACAATATGAGCATTGAAATCGAATTGGACAGTGCAGGAAACCTGATAAGGAATGGTGTGTGGTAGGTCATCTAAGTAACCATGAATGCGTAAGATGTACATGACCATGGTGTATTGTTCATCCATAAAGGGAGGTAATGGACACCCCTGGGCATACCAAATAGTGAAGTTTGGTGTATAGTAAGAAAGGAGCTACTACAAATATGAGATGTGCCAAAAGGCATGGGGAATGTGATATCAACATGATCAGGATCAAGTGTGCCTCCAATATAATCTAACCAAGACTGCCAAGTACAAGTGGAGAAGTGGTAGGACAACATGCTAGATGGAAAACAAGGTGGAAGATGTAGGCCATAGGCTGTAGTAAGAATGACATAACCATGATATAAGTGTGGATCACATAAAGGAGTATGAAGGTCATTGAAGTCAAAACCCAGTCAAAGGATACCATCATGTGAACATACAGTGGTAGGAAATGATGTGTTGAGTGGTATGTGCTCCCAATAAGAATTATTTATGAAGAGAGTGCAAGTGAATGGTGGGTGTTGTAAGGAGGAGGTTGATGGCATGGGAGAATGGTATGATATCTAGAGCTCGTAAAGGTCCCTAGTAAGGTATGATAGTGGTAGTAGTAACGGATGGTGGGGAAGAGATGGTACTAAGCATGTGAAGAGTAGCTGTAAATGACATCTCATATAGAAAAGGATAGTGGGAGGAATAGGAAAAGTGACCGAGTAATTTGGGGTAGGCGTAGTGGACAATATCAAAGTGTTTTGCATCAACAGGAGTAAGTGGTGAAGTAGAAGGGACCATATCAACCATGTAGATAGTAGGAACTAAGCCAGGTGGAGTTACTCAGGGGTGAGAACCAATCATGCTAGAATCTTTTATGTTGTCAAGAGGGAGGGCCTAGAATTCTGCTACAAGTTGAGCTAGAGCTGTAGGATTAATGGTGCATAAATAAGCAGTGACAACATCTTGGATGTCCCAAGGATCCATTCCAGAAGATGGTAGTTGAATGAAACAAGGACAAGGGTTATAACCAGAAGTAGTAGTAGGAGTGTTGACAAAAGCACGACCATGACTGTCAAATTGGAGAGTAGTTGAAGACTTAGAGGAAGAAGACTTTCTATGATGTTTACCCATGATGAGAGGTGAAAATTCAAAACCCTAGAAGGTGATAGAAGGAGACTTCAGGTTCACCAAAATGATTAACAAAAATATGATCTAGTTGACCTAAAAGGGGACACTAGGGTATTAATGTTAATCTAATTAGGAGGACTAAAACGTTGTAATAAAAGACTAAAACAGTAAAGAGCAAATGTAATTAATTATTCTAAGTGAAATAAAACCCTAAATGTGCAAGGGAAGGAAGAGAAATAGCTTAGCTGATTGGCAGTATGACTGTCGCAAGTTGTTGCAGATCTAGAAATGGAATTAGGAAGTGTAGACGAACACTCAGAGACCCTGTAAAGGACAGATTTGGAGGATCTGATATGACTGGGGCACCTAGGAGTGTACTGAGGTACCCCGGGGTGCCCTGGTCTACAATTTGGGTGCTCTAAACACTGTAAATGCTCAAAACCTAAATCTGGTATGGTCGCAAGTTATCTTTGAATAATTCCTATCTGTCGCGCTGGATCTATCGATGAGTTGTGAAATGACCTAGAATGTACAAAAGAAGTATCAAACCCTAGAAAAATGAAAGATGCATATGAATGGGTTAGACTGACCTTAGCCACCAAACTTGTGGTCTTATCACTGAGCATTGCACTACATTTTGGACTCGATGTAGTTCTAGGTATGTGTGTGCATGTCATGCCCTAGGTGTTCTCATGCCAGTCACACTTTGTGAAGTAACAAGCAATAATAACTATAGAAAATGTAAATAAAATGTGTGTAATGGAATAGAATATAATCCCCCCCTATGTAGTGTGTGTGATGCAGATCTCCTAGCCTTGATGCATGACACTATGTGGATGCAAGTGATGTAATGGATGCAACTCTAGATGGAGTGATAGTAGTGTTATGACCTAGGACCCTTATTATGGTCTTATAACTTTATATTTATAGGGCTCTCAAGCTTAATTTCATAATTAATCCCGACAAGGCTGACTGGGAAAAGATAAAGACAAAAAATGGCTAGAAAGGCCCCAAAAAGAAGCGGAAAGGATGTGCATAGACATATCGGGGATCAGTGCACTCCGAGGTGCCCCAGTATAGGTCTGGGGCACCTGATTTTGGGCTAGAATGATGGGGCAGTTATGAAATGGGCGGATAAGTGCAATAAAATATGCAGGAATGATGAAATAAAATATAAAATAAAGGTGGCCAAAAGGTGGGATTAATTAGTACTTTATCCACTTGAGAACCTTCTAAATAGTAGTATAAGACCGGGCTAAATTATGTGTAAAGTGCATAGTTTTGTGTCTACACCTGCCTCCTATCTTTCCTTGTTGGCTATGCATTCTGGTTTACCCTTGTTGTCTCTTCTCCTACTCAGCTCGGCCGAGCTCTGTCTAGCTCGGTGAGATCCTTATTGGCCCCCCCCTCTGTCATCTCACATGGCGAGCTGGGTTGTTGGGCGAGTTGGGTCAATTTGATCCCTTTCCTCCCTAACGAGTCAAGCTAACCTTGGACTGATGAGTTTGCATTTGGGTAGAGTTGTTTGTAGTCGAGCTACTTGTTTTTTTTCCTTGGTCGTGTTGCATCATGCTACTGAGTTTTGTTTTCTTTTTTTGAGTTGTTTTTACCTTTGTTTCTTTCTCGAGTGTTTGATTGTATGGCTCTTTTGTGTCTTGTGCTCTGCTCACCCTTCCCTGTGCACCTGGATGTTTCTTGTCTCGACCATCGTGCCTTCAAACCCTACATCGATGTATGCCCTGGATCAACTATCCACCCTATGTGCAACGAGTGGTTTGGCCTGCTCTTGTGTCTTCGAACTATTACCTATTATAGATACAAAATCACGCACTTGGGTACATTTCTAGGTCCCAAAAGCATACTAGTATTTACATGATTCATAAGCAAGAAAACTAGTAATTGACAACTATCTTTGGCCTCTTTTTCTATCTTTCTTGTTTTCTATTTGGTCCTACACACCCTACATCCCAGTTAGAACTTCACTTGCTTATCTTTTATGACTTTGGACACCATCTCCCAGTCAGGACGTTAACGCCCAGGAGCTCTCATCCCCTCTGGGCGCACCTGACCTCTTTCCACTTTACTCACATTTTTTAAGTCTCTTTTATCTTTTAGGTATTTTATTTTCTTATGAGTTGGCCTACCAATTGTCAATTACGAAATTCAACCAAGGGAATCATATAAATACATAGCTATATGATCAAAATAAGGGACCAAAATCTAAGCATACTATCTATCACCTAAGCTTGCATCCAAAGGAATCCAAAACACTCAAAGGCATCCATATAACATCCATTCAAGGGACAAGGGACTACATTTTCTACATACACTGCATAGGAAGGGAAGTCTATTATGTTCCATAAATACATTTACATCTTGTAGAAAATATAGTTTGTTATCTAGTGCATCTTGCACAAGGGCATCCTAAGGCATGATTATTTCACACACTCACAAGAACTAAATGGAGTTTGATATGTAGTGCAATGCTCAGTTATAAGTTCACTCTATCGAGTGACCATCGGGGTTAGTCCGACTGCCCATATTGCATCTTTATTTTTTGGATTTGATGTGGTTTTTTTAATTTTATAGGTGAACATATATTTTGTAGGTTACAGGTACACTCAACGATCAATGTACGACATACATGTGATCAACAATGAATTATAGTGGCAATGGTGCGACATAACAAAAATCAAGTTTTGAGCATTTTCATAGTCATACCCTCCCAGTACTAGACTTTGACACCTGAGCGCTGCTGACCTAGTCCAGGCACCCTAGTCTACCCTTATACGAGAATTCCAAATTTTATCCTGAGTATTAGTGACACATATCACCTCCTGTTTAATAGTTTTTTCCCAGTTCAAAACATTTCGAGATCATGCGCAAATCAACTAAGTCTTTCTCTCTCTCTCTCTCTCTCTCTCTTATAATTAGGGTTTCATACTTTATTGGCTTATTGTTTATGTCAAAGTGTATCTAGTAACTGTTCATAGTTTACATTTAGTTACTCTACAATTAGGGTTTTACAAATGTTTATTTTTTGTTAAATCACATGCACATGGGTTCAATTTTTTTACCCTGCGCGCCTCACATCCCGGCCGTTTTGGTCTTGCTCGACATGTTAAATGCATGCCCTGACCATTTCGTAAAGTCTATCCCTGCTCGGCTTGTGTAATGGCTCTCTCTCCATGTGCTCGCTGTTTCCCGTTCCTACCTGCCACTTTGGCTCACCTCGTGACTGATTCTCTTTGGTATCTGTTACATGTAAATTAACTCACATCGTCCTTGCTGACCAAGCCCTTTTCCACCTCGTTTCTCATCTAGTTGTGATCCCTTCAATGGCTCGTTCCTCGAGCTTGCTCCATGTGGAGCATCCCATGTCACTCAATCGGTTGACTGAGCAATCACCTCACCGATCCAACCATTGAGTCAACATACTTCCCTCCTCCTTTTTTTTAATTTGATCCTTCACCCGCATTTTGTTTTGTTCAAGCCTTATAAAATTTTAAACTTAGGATTTTATGTTCTATGTCTAAGTTTTTTTATTAGCCTTTGGATAATTATTTAGGGTCTAGTGAATTAATTAAAAGGAAGGGTGTTTAGTTTAAAGTGGCCATCTAGATTAATTGGGGGTTTAATTTAATCTATGAGGTCTTATTAAATATGTAGAGGGTTTAATTAATTTCCTTAGGGAATTAATTAATTTAATGAGTGGTTTTAATCGATTAATTAACGTTTTAATTCTTTTTAATTTTTAAAATTAGATTAATTGATAAAACTAAAGGTGTGAAATACTTGCATTAGTAGACTTTTTTTTATCACTAATTGTTTATGGAGTGTGCAACGCCCCTCTAAGCCCTTTTCCACCTTCCAAGAGCTTGTCATGTGTCCTGGAGATCGTTTCGGCTCATTTTGAGCCCTTCTTGCATTGTATCTCCCTTGTTATTGCTTGCAGACTAGTGAGCACATCCACCATAGTTTTGCGGAAAGGGGGTTTCTTCTGCGACGTGAGACACTTTTACTCACACAATACTATGTTTTTCTATCCCCTTTTCTTGCTTTTAGCTCGTTTTTTGCTTGCTTACGGTGACAAATTGCCACGATCAACGAAAGTTTATTGTGGTCTCCACTCTTACGCGTTATTACACTGAATTTAACGTGAGTGACTGACTATTTCATGACACACATTCACACATGATTGTAATCAACACAGTAAAATATAAAGTTCCAAAAACATGGGGGTGATAATATTGTTTTGAGGTGGTTTTGTTTCTTTTTCTTTCATTGTGTATTCCTTCTTTCTCTCTTTTCACGATGGATGATCTTTTAATTCCTTTGCTCATGCCACTCAAATTTTTCAAATGGAGATTGAAAATGGTAATAAAAATAAGGGGTAAAGGGTTATTTTACATCACCATGGGAGCTGAGATAGAACCTAGTGATGATCTCAAAAAATCTAAGTGGTTGAACCAATGTGACGAAGCCTTAGGTCTTCTTTGTATGTTCATTTGTACTGACTAGCTCTTCCACATTCAGTCGTTTGAAACATTTGACAAAGCATGGAAAACGTTAGATAGTATGTTCGGACAACAAGATAACATGAGAGCACATGAGTTGGAAAATGAACTACTAGTATTAAATCCTAGTGACTTTGAAAAACCTACAAGCATTCTTCTTAAATTTTTCTTAAGGAATGTAAAGTGGAGAAGAAATATTATATACACACAAAACTATGCATGTATCATCACTTTACTATGCCATTGGATATGTTGATTAAATGCATGAATCCTAAGTAAGAAAAGTACACACTGGTGACACTTTCCCATGTCCCTTTATGTTCTTTGATTGATTTCTATTATGAATCTCTTCTACATCTCTCAGTTTTGTATGCACTTCTGGTCAAGGTCACTAGATCCATGTTTGTCTGTCTTGTCACAATTGGTCATTTTTGGTCTCGGGACACTAGCGCCCACTCTAAACACTAGTGCCCATGCAACTCATGTCCCTTCTGGGCACTCCTGTCCTCCTTGTTCTTTTTGCACATTTTTTCATTTGTGGTCTGACCTTGTTTCTTTTATTATCCTTATCCCACATTCTTAGTCTGCCTTCAGTGTCACTAGTGTCAAAATTCAAGCAAGGGACTCATATATATACACAACATACTAACTATTATTCATCCAGTTAGAAAATCAAGAGGGACTATCACATCTACATATTACTATTAATACTCAAAGGGACCGCATTTTGGGTTGCATACACTGCATAGGAAGGGAAGTGTATGAATTCCATACCACACATATGCATTATTAGATCAAAGCTAGCTATAGCTACTATCTTGGTGTCATTGGCATGAGGGAAAACCTAGGCTAAGGACACCATTTCACAC
This sequence comes from Taxus chinensis, assembly GCA_019776745.2. Taxonomy (NCBI): domain Eukaryota; kingdom Viridiplantae; phylum Streptophyta; class Pinopsida; order Cupressales; family Taxaceae; genus Taxus; species Taxus chinensis. The sequence continues at coordinate 543,151,010 of CM034151.1, read as the reverse complement.
ACAAGTGCACAAAGAACTACATGGAGTCTGAGATGTAGTGCATTGCACTCGGTAATAAGTTCACTCATCGGGTGACCACCGGGGTCAGTTTGACTTCACATATTGCATATTTTATTCAGGTATAATGTGTTTGTGAGAGTTGTGTACAGATAGCTAGGGTTTGTTTTTATGTTATAGGTGTGATTAAAACCCTAAAAGTGAAAACCAAAGTGAGAAATAAGTAATGAATAGAAGTGAAGATATTCCAACCTAGAAAAGACCAGATCTTCGAACATTCACGTAGTCACAAGCACCTAAAATAGTCACCAGTGCACTTGGGGCACTTTTGACCTCCTGAGCAGGTGCTTCTGTCCAGTACAATCCCGAGTTCTAAACCCTTAGCGAGCCATTTTGACACTGTTTCCAGCCTAGATCCAGTAGACTACAGATAAGTCCTAATCACTTCCAGATTAGCAAAAATCAGATAAGTCTCTATCCTCCCTTCACATTTACTTAGGGTTAATCAATTTTAGAGACTTATAAATTGCAATATTACTATATGTAATCACCTAAATATCATTTATTACATAGTAAGTTACTCTGAAATAAGATTTAATTCAAATTAGATTAAATCATTTGGTGAACCCCACTCCTTGATCGAAATCCTTTCCCTAGGATCCACATCCCTCATGGCTAAAAAATGGTACCCATCCCTAGATCACCCTAAGACCTTTATGAACATTGAAGCAATTTTTTCCCACACATGTGCATAGATTTTAATTTCATGATTTCATCCAAAATACTGAGTATCAAACCCATGTCATCCAACACCTCCTTTCATTCCAAACATCTAGTCCTAATGACCTCCCAAGTCCTGACTCTTGCTTTGTCTCCCCCATTCAAAAACTTGATGAATATTCTCTTCCACCCACTGCAAGACATGAATGTTGTCCATCCTCTCCTCCTTGTACTATGGTAAATGATAGCACTAATGTAGATTATTTACATGATGATTATTTTCTTAATGAACTTGTGAAAATAGAGATGATAGTGATTATGATTATGATAATGATGATGCACATGTTAATGATGATGTTTTCTTGCATTAATATTGTTAAATGTGAATCTATACCTCATATCTCTTTTGCTTCTGAAATTGTTTCCAATGATTTCAATGTTGAAACCAATGCTAATCCTAGTGCATCTCCTATTATTCATGATGATCATACACCAATTGAATCCTCACATACTACACCTATAGAACCTCCACATACATCCCTTCTTCCACATCCCATTCCCCTCCTCAAGTACCTATGATCACTCATAATGGAAGACCCAACCCCTCAACATGCCTCTCACTTCCCAAACCATTCCTCCTGCAAGACATCCTTTCTCTCATGCATGTTGTTGGTGATTTGCAAAGAAAATTCCATACCCTTACCTTAGAGAGAAAATACTATTATGCTTCTATTGACAATAATATCCTTCCCGGAAATCCCATCCCTAAGAAAATTCAAAATTCATTTTTCCTAAGGGTTTCACTATGCCTACTTTCTCACATTTCAATGGCACGAGAAATCCTTACTTACATCTTAAAGCTTTTCAATTAGCCATGGCTTCATATTCTAATGATAGGTTGTTACTAAAATATTTCCATCATAGTCTTGTGGATATTTCTCTTCAGTGGTATACTCATTTACCTAGTGGATCTATTAGCACTTATTATGATATGGAGGATGCATTCCTTACATGTTTCATTTCTAATAATGGGCCTAAAGTTACATATGAATTCTTACCTTCTTTGCATCAAGGAAAGAAAAAACCAATTTTAGATTATATTTTAAGCTTTAATTCTTACATGCACCATTTACTTTTTCATCCTATTGATCTAGAAATGTAATATATCTTTTGTCATGGCTTAATTCCTCCTTTAAAAGAAAATTTGTTATATGATACATGTGATTCCTTTATTACTCTTTGTTATAAAGTTATTGACTTGGAAAAATATTTACTTGTGGATCCTGTTATGGTACCTGTTTTTACCTCTTCTGATCCTCCCCCACCTACTAAGTCTCTCATCTCTACCTATTGTACCCCCTTCACGGTCACCATCTCCTCCTCCACATAAGCATCCCTCCCCTCCATCAGCGCATCAACATCCACATAGATATTCCCCACCTCCCACCCATGGAACCATTATACTTCTCACATGTTGCTAGACCACATGATATCTTACATACTTTACTTGATGAGTGGATAATTCACTTTACCTTCCAACCAGCATCATAACCCTCACCGGCTGCACCACCATCGTGACCATCCCTTTTATAATTTCCATAGCATTAATGACCACCGTGAAAATGATTTTTATTCCCTTCATGATAGAATCCAAAAATTAGAAGATAGGGGTGTCATTTCCTTCTACACCCACTCTCATGATCATATCTCTCTCTCCTCTTCTAACGTAGGCGAGCCTCTACAACCATTATCTTATCTCATTCACCACCTCCTAAGGTCATTATTCATTCCCCTCCTAAGGTCATCATTCATCCACCTCCTCCATTGGGTTTTCCCACCTCTTCCACATCCTCTCAACCTACCCCTATTGTTATTACACCCCAATGGATTCCTAAGTAGCCCACTTCCACATCTCCCACCATCACACCTCCCACTATTGGCACGGTTTCCTCAGACATACAATTTTGTACCTACATGCATGATCCCACTATTCCACATGCTCCTAATGTGCATCGTCCATTTTACTCTTAACCTATGATAGATGATCCCCATATCCATATCATTACCCATGAAACACTTGTTCTCAAGGTTCATACATGACTATTGAGGGCATTGTTACTTAAATGAACCTTACTCTCACAGCTGGGGGGAAATCATCCTTTTCCCCCCTCCATCCTCATCACATTCAATTATCTATTTCATTATGCATCTCATTATCATAAAATTATCATTGCATCGTTATTTTATCATCCTACATTCCTATATAATTATCTCATCACATAACCATTTATATCTATTTTATACTCATTGTTATGTTTCATCACATATACACATACTTTATATACTATATGATCTACCATTTATTTATTATCCAAATGCAATTCTTATTCAATCCAACAATTAATGCTATACAATTATTTATACATCATCACAAATTTCAATAATCAACATTATCTATAAATCAACAATACAAACAATGTATACAACACTAACAAAATATACAATACTGATAGTGCAAAAAAATCATCACATAGTACACAATAAACATCAACACTTGATAAGCCATCAATATGATTACATCATATACACATACATACATATATACATCCAGACATATACAGGCATACATAGAATATACATACATACATTGGGGGAAATTTTCCATTATAAAATACAATCATACCCCATGCCTCAATACATCATATATAATACATCATATGTCCTCATCACTATCACTATCTATAACTGCGGGATCTAGAACTCAAAGCTTCACCACTAACCCTACACCATCAATCTCGGGATATATGTCTCTCCAGATGGATCTGACAATATGGAATTCTCTACCACTTACTCTATAAATTGTCCATGAGCTCCACATATCATGTAAACACATCAATGGGCTAGGCCACCACCTCCCACTCTCACCCATTCATCCTCTCTACGAACCTTGTCACGCTCACTCAAAAATATTGTATTAGTGCCCTCCTCTACTGCCAAAGGTTCAAATAGATAGCATGCTTACCTGTAATCACATTCAACTCACTCTAACATCCCTCCACCTAGGAGCACATATGGGGGAACATTAAGAGTCAACGTGCATATGGAGGTATCTATGATCAATTTCCAGTAAGCATCGCCTACAACCACATGAAAAAACATCATATTAGAAACTACACATCATTATATTCATCAACCAAATTAACAAATATACCAATAAAATGTATGATACTTACTCTCTTCTTGTTCTGCTACTGCATCATCTACCTCAGGAGTGGGTACATGACCCCTGAATCCTCCACCTGTTAGCCCACTTTCATTTCTACTACCACTAGAAAAAAAACACCATTGGTATGTCACCCACCATTGACTATATGTATGCCTTGATACACCCTACATCATCCACCTGTATTAACCTATGGATGGATATTCCTCATCTAGACCTGGGGCACTAGGTGTGCTCATGTTTGGGGCCTAGTCTTGACCTTGATCACCTCACTATGCTTGTAAATTGACACCATATGTATGGCTCTAGGAGAAACATCATAGGCCATACAAACTTTCGGGATACCCGCTTACCCTGGAATAGATCTGCCACTCTTCTAAAACCAGTCCTCCAGCCACATGGTGTGTTGAATGCACCGCAACTCAATGTCATCCTCCACCCATCCTCTGTAATCTCTATATGGCCTCCAAATAATCACCCCAGGGCTATTTGATCCAACATTGACCTATATGTGGTCGTGTCCATCCTCTTGTTCTTAGATCCCCACCCACCTCGATGTAAATATCTTTAGTTGAGCCCAATCATTCTGTGGCCCACTAAGTGGCCTCACTATCACTATATGCTCATAAGAACATACATGTAATAGGGTGGTAACTCTTATCCCACCACCATGGTCCTCCTATGTGAATTGGTACAAATCCCTATATAAATGGGCCAACACACATCGTGCCCATGCATATCTCATGTGCCATGCTCCTTTATACTTATGAAAAATCTCATGCATCCTATACAGAATGCCAACCCCACCACCCTCCACTACCAATAATGAAGCTAGTACAACTGTAATGAATTTCTACAATCACAGAACTCATACCTCACAATCATATCCAAACTAATATACATCTTGGCATGCCCTCGAGACCCTGTAAAATATTACAATTTTTTCCTCATCTGGCTATGGGCATCTACTACTACCATAACATGTACCCTCTCTCTGACAACAGGTAACCTCAATATCCTATACACATCCTCCAGTGTCACCATCATCTCTCTTATAGAAAACCAAAATGTGCAAGTATCTACACACCACCTCTCACACAATGCAATGTAAACAATGGAATATTATGGGGTACCTCCCCCAATCCGGTGATGTGCTACAAGCCATGACATGGTCCAATACATCCCACTCATCATCAGTTAATATCAATCCAAGAAATGTGCTCAAATGACATCCCACATAAGAACTCCCTCAAGTGTATATCTCTCTACATAACATAAAAAGGTAAAAAAACATGAACTATTATTAAATATCCATACTTCAAAATCAATCATAACAACATCAAAATAAACTAAATTAACCAAACATTACCAAAATTAGCCCCTAGACACTAGAATCCCAGGAGTTGGACACTAGCGTCTTATGACAAGTCAGTACCACCAAGAATTAGGTGTAGTGTCCTGATGGACAAAAACATTCCCTTTCGACTTCCATCTCAGTCAAAAACACCAAATTTTACAAAATCCCAAATTTCACTAAAAATGATAAAAATAGATGTATTTGACAAAATCTTCCAAATTTGATCATACATACCAGATCCTTGGTCGTTTTGTGTAGCCATGACCACCATCACCCTCTCGAATCCTATCCAATAGCCTCCCTGACACATGCAACATCCTCATAACTCAGCTCAAATTAAACTCACTCTCAGTTCAAATGAAGTTACTATTCACCTTTTTCATATTATTATATATAGTAATTCAATTTTACTTTACACTATAGTCGCTAATTTTCTACCATTCTCTGCAAACTAATACAAACACATGGTTTGGCTCATATTTGAGCCTCATTACTCCATTTTTCTCCCCATTTGCAATATCTAGATCACAGTCTCATCTAGTACCGTATAATATAATTATAAACACTGTATCTTCAATTCCAAACATGAACTATTCAATATGTACACATACTTATCAACAATACTACATCTCCTATACTATCTCTTAGTTACTACTACAATTATTAACATCCTTGCTTTCACATCAATACTTGTTTCTCCACCCCTCTCCCTTTCGATGAAAGAGGTGCATAAAATCAAGATCATATTATAATCCCTCTTATGATACAACACAATCAATCAACACTCCTAATACATTACTATCACATTTTCTCTAATCTCATTCAAATACGGATACATTTATTCTATACGATAATCGATAATTTTTTTATTTCAAATCCATTCCCCCAAATGACCTAATCTAGGGAAAAATAAAACCTCTCCATGAGTAATCTTCCAAATACATCATATTCAATAAAATCCTATAATTCAAACCAATCAATCAATAAAATAACCCTAGTAGTTACTATCATTTCTAGATGACCTAACTTGGGAGCCACATTACATCACCATCACTTCTAGATGACATAACTTGGAATCCATCTAATACTATTCAAATCATAACACCCATTACTATAGGAGTGGGGCAATGAGATGTCATTGCCTTTCTTGTACTGATCCTATGTGGGTTCTTCAATCAAGAAAAGTGAATTTCAATTAGAACAAAGAGGTAACAAATAGGTCCTTATCCATCTACAGTGGTTGGACCTTTTGGGGAAGCATCAATGGAAGGAGGGAAAAATAGACCTATCTCTAAACACTCTTCCTCTAGTGGCATGATGCCCAAATCCTTCAATCATCAAAAAATTTGGTTTGGAATTGATCACTCCCTACCTCTTCTATTATCTTTGGAAAAATATTTTAAATCCCCAATATCATCACAATATTTCTCTAAGTCACTCCTTACAATAGTTTCCTATCCTCTTCCTACACCGCATGGGTCAAAAATTTTATCCATGGTTCGACATGCTATAAGTTTCTATGTTCTACACACACTCTACAATATGGATTCTATGGACCCTATATAGGTATGTTTCTTACTTCTTTACACTACTTGAATTTCCTTCAGATAAAAACTATACATGTATCATCGCATTACTATGTCATTGGTTGGTATATTATTATATACATGAATCCTAAGTAATAAAATTACACACTCATGACACTTTCCATTTTTCCTCCACATTCTTTGATTGATTTCTATTGTGACTCTCTTCTAGATCTCTCATTTCTATATGCACTTTTGGTCAGGTCACATGGATCACTTTCTATCTATCTTGTCACATCTATCATTTTTTTTCACAGAACACTAGTCCCCACTCTAGAAACTAGAAATTAGGTTCTCATTTCCCTTCTAGGTGATCATGTACTCATTTTTGCACATTTTTGTCATTTTTGGTCAGACTTGTTTAGTTTCTTATCCGTATCCCACTTTCTCAGTTGGCCTTCAGTGTCACAAGTGTCAAATTCAAGAAAGGGAATCATATATCACACAACATACCTACTATTCTTCTGGCTAGAAAATCAAGAGGGACTATAACATCTACATATTACCACTACTTAAAGGGACCACATTCTAGGATGAATACACTACATAGGAAGTGAAGTGTTGAATTCCATACCACACAACTAGATTCTTATATCAAAGTTATTTATATCCTGTTATCTTGGTGTCATTGGCGTTAGGGTAAAACTAGGCTACAAAAACCATTTCACACACAAGTACAAAGAACTACATAGATTCTGATATTTAGTTCAATTCTCGGTAATAAGTTCACTCATTGGGTGTGTTACGCCCTTGACATATTGCTTGTATTAGGATATGAGTAGCTGACTTGTGGCTTACCATATCATTTTATTATATCATTTATATTTTCTCATGATTAGTAGGTTAGCCTTGGTGATGGCCATAACATATGAATAGTATATATAGGGGATTGTAGGTAGTAGTTCATCATCATTGGAGCATTTGAGTCTTATTTTATGGTTTGGAGGTTGCCCCCTTGAAGTGGTGAAGCTATTCTAATTGCATATTGAGATCATTATTATGAAATATTATGTTATTTTGTGTTCTATTGTTGCTCATAATCTGAATTATACAAGTAATTTCATTACAAGTGGTATCAGAGTTGCAATCTGGGCCAAAACCCTATTTTTTTGTTTCCACCATACATTGCGAACTAGAGTGAATTAGTGGGAGATATTTTTACTAGAGTTGTGAAACATTTCAAGTAAGGTTCCCTAAAAATTTTAGACTTTTTTGATTTATTTTGCAAAAGTGATTACAAATTTAGGGTTTTTCATAAAATCGCTCCCTAGGGTGAAAATTGTGGATTTTTTTCAAGTTCGTTACATTTTCAGAAAGAGAAAAAAATAGTTGGGGTTTATTCTTTAAGTTTTTAATATTTGGCTGAAGTCTTATCAAAATTTGAAACCCTAAAATTTGACCTTGATCCCTACATCCTACTATTTTGGGCATCATGGCGGAGCCTTCCACAAGAGGCAAAAAGAATCCCATCACTTCGGGTAAAACACCAGAAAAGGATGAGATAGTAGTGGAGAAGTTGGAGACATAAGATATAACTACAGATTCCTTAGGGTTAGGGTTTACTTTGATGGACCATAAATTAAGCCAACTTGAGTTTAACTTGAGAGACCTCAAATCTCGAGTGGCCAGCAAAGAAGATGTGGACAGGATTGGACATAGATTGGAGGAATTCATGCAAAAATTCAGTAGGCATATTATGGGTAATCATACTTCTATCCATCAAGGTGGATCCTCAGGTCAAAATAATAGACACATGAGTCAGGGTGGATCTTCGATCATTCCCAATCTAAATACGAGCACTCTGCAAGCCCGTAATATGTTTCCAAAAGTGGAGATGCGCAAGTTCAATGGAAACTATCCACTCAATTGGATCAACCAAATGGATAATTTATTTGAACTACATCAAATTCCATTAGGAAAAAATGTGACCATTGCATCTTTGTATCTCGAACCTGACCAATTCGTCTGCTATCAATGGTTATGTGCTCAAAGGCAGAAGAGTGATCTCAATGTTACATGGACAATATTCACTGAAGAGTTACAATTACACTACAGTTCTAGTGTGTCAGATAATTACTTCAGCCAATTAGCAAATTTGAGACAGACAGGATCTGTTAAGGATTACATTCATCAATTTCAAAACCTTTCTCTGCAGGTGGAAAATATTACTGAAGAGAATCTGAATAACCTATTTCTTGGGGGTCTTAAGGATCACATTGAGCATGAGGTGCGTATGTTTAATCCTCATACAGTTTCTGATTCTATGACTATGGAAAGAAGGGCAGAGGAGAATTTTTTTTCAAGTAGGAGGCAACATTTCACTTATACCAGAGATCGCAACACCTTGGCCCCAACACTCCCTTGACCAGTTAGATTAACACCTCAACAAATTGAATAAAAAAGAGAAAAAGGGTTATGTTTTAAGTTTGACAATAAATTTGTACTCGGAAATAAATGTGCTGAAAAGAAGTTATTCTACATTGGTGGGCCTAGTGAAGATAAAGAGAAGGATGAAGATGCAGAGTCAGAGGTCTTGGTTAAGCCAGAGGAGGAATCAAGAGATCCCCAGCCAACGATCTCATGCCATGCAATTTTAGGTATTAACAGCCCCCAAACCCTCAAGGTGGTTGGATTCCTAAAAAAAGAGAGGGTCATAATGTTGATTGATTCAAGAAGTACTCACAACTTTATCAATAATAAGTTAGCAGTGTGCCTAAACTATTTCATTTATCCAACTCCTGAATGTCAAGTAATGATTGCTGATGGAGGTATTGTTACTTTTTTTGGAAAATGACATAACATTAATCTTTCCATGGGATATTGCATACTAAATAGTCCCATGTATGCCATTTATATGGGAGGAGTAGACATTGTGTTAGGGGTTCAATGACTTACCACTTTGGGAACCATTGAGATGAACTTCTAAGACTTATTCATGCGATTTCACTCTGAAGGAAGGACTTTTGAGCTTAGAGGCTTAAGAGAAAAGTCTCCATAGATAGTAAGTTCTCATTAGATGTAAAAAATGCTAAAAAAGGGTGTAGGTGGATTTGTGGCACAACTCTTTTCATTGGAGGATCATCATTTTAAGGACATTATACCATCGGATATGCAAGCAATATTAGATGCCCACTCTGTCGTATTTGAAAATATTCCAAAGGGCTTACCTCCAAAGAGAGATCATGGTCATGTTATTTAGTTAGTACTAGGGAGCCAACCACCTAACATTAGACCTTATAGGTACCCATATGTGCAAAAAAGTGAAATTGAGAAGATTGTACAAGAGATGTTGGAAGCATGAATCATCTGTCATAGTGAAAGTGATTATTCTTCTCTAGTAGTGATGGTACGGAAGAAAGATGACATGTGGCACATGTGTCCTGATTATAGGGAACTTAATAAGAACATAATCAAAGATAAGTTTCCTATTCCTGTAATTGATGATTTGCTTGATGAGTTGCATGGTGTTGTTTATTTTACAAAGCTTGATCTTCGTTTGAGATACCACTAAATCATAATCAAGGATGAGGATGTTCATAAAACTACCTTTCAGACACATGAAGGCCATTATGAATTCTTGGTAATGCCTTTTGGACTCACAAATGCACCTTCTACATTTCAAAGTTTGATGAGTTTTATTTTTAAGTCATTCCGACGGAAGTTTTTTTAATGTTTTTTTATGATATATTAATTTATAGAAAAACATGGGAGGAAGATTTGCATCATGTAAATAAGGTTTTGGAAACCCTTGAGCAACATTAACTTTATGCAAAGCCCTCTAAGTGTTCTTTTGGACTCAAGGAGGTTGAATATTTGGGCAACATTTTCTCTCATGAAGGGGTTAAAGTGGATCCTAATAGGATCAAAGCCATGATGGAGTGGAAGGTTCCAAAAACCCTAAAGAATCTATGAGGTTTTTTGGGGCTTACAGGTTATTACCAAAGATTCGTAAGGCATTATGGAAGAATAACAACACCTCTCACAAATTTATTAAAGAAGGACTCCTTCTATTGGAGTGAGGATGCAATCAAATCATTTGAGCAACTAAAGGAGGCCATGTGTACCACTCAAGTCTTGTCTACTCCATATTTTTCCAAAACATTCATTGTTGAATGTGATGCATCAGGGGTGGGTATGGGGGTAGTTCTCATACAAGAAGACCATCCTATTGCTTTTTTGAGCCGTCAATTCAAAGGTAAGAATCTTTCAAAGCCAACTTATGAGAAGGAAATGCTAGCCATACTTCATGCAGTAAAGCAATGGAGACCATATCTCATAGGAAGACACTTTAAAGTGAAGACAAATCATGATAGTCTGAAATACTTCTTGGAGCAATGTTTATCATCTGAAGAACAACAAAAATGGGTCTCAAAGATGTTAGAATATGATTTTGAGATTATCTATAAGAAAGGGAAGGAGAATGTAGTTAAAGATGCTCTGTCGAGGAAAGATGACTCAACTGCAACATTTTTATGTGACATATCCATATTAAAGGAAAATTGGATAGATGAGGCAAGGTCCAAATGGAGAAATGACCCGATCACACAAAACCTCATTCACAATCTTGTAGTGCCCACATTTTACACACCCAAATACAACAATAAAATACTAGGATATATATATACATATATATACATATATATATATATATATATATATATATATATATATATATATATATATACAACAATAAAATACTAGGATATATATATACATATATATACATATATATATATATATATATGTATGTATGTATATATGTATATGTCATATGTATAGTATGATATATATGTATATGTTATATATATATGATATATGTATATGTATATGTATATAATGTAATATGTATATAATCATATCTGTGTATATATGTATATGTATATGTATAATATGTATATATATACTATATACATATATACATTATACATCTACATATATACAACACACATTATAATATATATATATACACTATATACATATACATATACATATATGTATATAGTATACTATCATATACATGATTACATACATATATACATATCATACATATATATAATATGTATATATGTATCTATATATGTATCATCCTATATACTATATTATATATATATATATATATATATATATATATATATATATATATATATATTTGACTTACAATGCTCGCTACACACAACATAGCAAGGGCTCCAAGTACAAAAACTCGACTCGCATATGACAATCACATAAGTCATCGACTCACATAGACACATGAAAACAACCTAAGCATGTCAATGCCACACCTTTCCCAATGAATGGTTACTAGTACTGACCCAACCACAAGAAAAATGACTTTAGGAATGGCGAACCCACAACACATCATTTCTTTAATTGTATTTTAGTTACGATTAACACTCCAAGAACATTATTGTACAAGGATAAATTCCTCATTTGTCCACCTACCAAAAAATTTAAGTTCGTTCCACATTTAATTTGTAGTTTGACCATTTTAAGTTGGTTGCTTATTCTTTACAAAACTTTCCATAACTTGCATACTTATTTGGCATAATTTGAATGCATATAAAATACTTAAGTATCTTGTTCTTATGTTAAGAATCTTCTCCTCGAACATAAATTCAATGTCTACTTTTTTATTCTTACAACTCAAGTGGATGAGACTTGGTGTCCATATAACGTTATTAGGTTTTAACGGAGATTTAGATGCGAGATAGCTTTTGACCAAAAACTTACCTCGATCACGGGTTAGTTATTTCCCTACCATAGTTATTCCAATTCAATGAATTGAGGAATTCCACTTTGATTTAAATAAGTATTTTGTTTTCTTGAAGGTTTATCACACCAAAGCAAAACATATTCTTTGAAAACAAAAGAATATATTTAATTGAGTTATAAGGTCTTCAAGAGTGGCATTATTCCAAACCTCTAATCCCATTTTTACTCTTATATGCTTTATTTTCTACGTCACGTTATGGTCTTATTACTAGCATTGTCTTGCAAAAGGAGTTACGAAATGGTTTGCCTAACCTCTTGAAGACATACATGATTAGAAGACCTGAAGCTACACACGAACCCTAAGTTAACATCCGACTCAACTGAGGTTTAGATTAATTCCACTTCCCCTAAGGGTCTACCCCTCAACTCAATATGAGTTTTAAGTGAGAGGACGAATTTATGCTAAACCACCTTCCAGAAGGGACCAAGGTGTAATGTTGAGAGACACCAAGGTAACACATTTAGCTGGATCATACTAATATCCAGTGTGATTGCATAACATTGAATCCTTTCTCCAAGTGTGGGACTTGAAGAGTGAGAAAGGAATCTCCAGAGAAAGGTTGGTTCCTATTCCTCTGTTCAGGTGCACACGAAATATGCAGAGGGTTTTCTCAAAATCTAATCTAATCTGCCAAGGAGACAAGGTAAGAAGATGCATAAAATAAATCTAAGCTAATAGAGGTGATGCACCGAGGAATGAAGAACATATGCTTTGCCAAATTAAACACAGACCATGTAGATATAACACAACACCATGCACAGATAGCAAAAAATGCAATGAAAGATCAAAAATGACAGTAATAAATATGTAAGAGGGTTTAGAAGCAACCACAGACACATATATATTGCTCAAGGATCGATTCAATACATTGCAATGGCCAAAAGGCAAAAAACGGTGTTACAGTCTATATGGGAGGTTTGAAAACTCCACAAATCTTCTTATGAACAGGAGAGAAGGGAGGGTGCAAAGCAGAAAAAAAAATGTCCAACACAGAAAGAAACCCCTCCTTACAATTTATAGGAAGAATGGGAGAGAAAAGAGAGAGGAATTCGAAATCTGCCCCAACCACCTCTAGGTTGCATTTAATTCGTCCATCATGGCAGAAGCGGCGGGTTCTGGCAAAGCGGCGGTTTGCCTAACAGAAGCGGCGGGTTGTCTGCTGCATTAAAGTGGTTGTTGAAGCATTACCTCTGCTTGTTATTTCGTGCCAGAGGCGTTTCTCAATTTTCTCCCTCCAGACTACACCAAAATGCAAGATTGACCCTGGAAACGTGTAGAGAATTTCAGCAGCTTTCCGTTGATATCAAGAACGTGCAAATCCGAGCTCTGGATCGAAAGATATGTCGATCTGAAGATTTAGGGCACGGAACAGGCGAAAACGGATTTTGAAATATTTTCCCGCGCACTGCCACTTGGACGCCACGTGGCATGCTCTGATTCGCTGAATAATTCTCTCTCCTCTACTTTTCGGTGGGCTGTCTCTTGAATTTTGACTTTTGGTGCTCTTGGAATATTTTCCACATTTTTCCCACGCCCCGCCACTAGGGATACGTGGCATGCATTGGTTGGTTCACGAACCTGTCGGGTCTTCCTTCCCTTTTACCCCTTTTGGCTTAGATTTGGCCAAACTTTCCAACTCCTCCCCGAGCTCCGCACTTCTATGCTCCATTGGACACGTGTCCAATTTCTATTGGCTCAGGCCAGCGCTTCAAACCTTGCCTTTTGACCTTTTGGCTTCTCCTTGATGACACGTGGCAATTTCTCAATGGTTCTCGGGCCTGCCGGGTCTTCCGCGTACTTCGCGTCCATTCGTCCCGGACGTCCCATTTTGATTTTGGACCTTTTGGGACAATTTCGGCCGGTTCGGGTATTTCTGGCCCGCTTGTCCCACTTTGATTCGGACTGACTTGACTCTTTTCGGCCGGTTCGGCCAGTTCGGGTCCTTTTGTCCCGCGCGTCCCGAACTGCCCCTCTCAGCAGTTAGTCGATTTTCTCTCTCGGTCGAACCGGCATTTCGCGCCCGCCGCGTACTTTCGTCCCACTTGTCCCAAATGCTTAGTGGGCCGCCTGGACTCATTTCGGCCGGTTCGGGCGGTTCGCGTACCTTTGTCCCATTTGTCCCACCTTGTGCTGGACTAGGACTTAGCCGATTTTCACAATTTTTTCTGGCCCAAACTACTTGCTTTCTGCAACCTTCTCCGAACTTTCTCAAAGCTTGCTCCTTCCTTCTTCGGCCTGGGGAGTTTAGAAAGATTCCTGAAGGGACCCTAGAAACCTGATTTTGCTCTGAATCAGTCATTTTTCTTGGAATTTGGACATCCTGATGCATGTTATCAAATTTACCCTGGGGGGGTGAATTTTGGATAACAATTTGGCGACTCAGCGGGATCATCTGCCTGCTAGATGAAAAGGCCAGTTGCCTGAAGCCATCCATTGGGCATGGAGTCATCAAATATTCTGTTAGAATCCAAACTGACTCAGAATGTGCGAGGAGGAAGATGGAAAGAGACTTGATTTTAGCAAAGACATGCATCATCTCCATGGACAGCAAGCTGTGCCAAGGCACTTAGGGAAAACAAAACTAATCTATAGCAAAACAATGTGCACAAGCACTTGGAGGAAAGAAAATCTAATCTAGTATTTACAGATGTAGTGAACCTCCCTCTAGAAGCAACGCTTGAGATAGATTCCATTTACTGGAATCTGCAGTTCTTCACCATCCAATGAGGCCAATTGGAAAGCATTGTTGTTCTTGCACTTTGTGACCATGTATGGGCCACTCCAAATGGCATCAAATTTTGAATGCCTTCCTGGTTTTGCTCTGTCCACATCCCATTTCAATACTAGATCTCCTACTTGAAAAGATCTATCTTTGGCCTTCCTATCAAAGGTCTTCTTGATCAAAGCCTGATCCTTTTCCATTGCTTGGAATGCCTGATTTCTGATTTCTTGCAGCTCCATCAATTCTGCATATCTCACCTCCATGGGCCCAAACTCTAGCAACTCCAGCTGTTTCATGAGTTCCAACGTTGGCAACTCAAGTGACATGGGCAAGATTGCCTCTCTTCCGTAGACAAGCCTAAATGGAGAGTTACCTGTGGATCTTTTGGGAGTTATCCTATCAGCCCATAAGGCTGATTTCAGTTTGGTATGCCAAGCCTTCTGATTCTCATCAAGAGTCCTCCTAATGATCCTCAGCAAGTTTTTGTTTGTAGACTCGGCCTGGCCATTACCTTGAGGGTAATAGTTTGATGAAGTGCTCAGGTAAATCCCGTTCTTGACAGCCCACTCAGTAACTTTAGATCCAATGAATGCCAATGCATTATCAGAGACTATTGTAGCAGGTACACCAAATCTGGTAGTTATCCCCTCGTAAAAGTCCAAGATGCTAGACTCATTCGCCTCTTTGAGTGCTACTGCTTCTGTCCATCTGGTGAAGTAGTCTGTGGCTGTCAAAATCCATTTGTGCCCTTGGCTCGAATTGGGATTGATGATTCCAATGAAGTCCAAACCCCATTGCATGAATGGCTGGTCAACTGAGATTGGATGTAATGGGAGGGCTGCAAGTCTCTCTTTTCCTGTGAAGAATGCACAATTCTTACATTTCTTGATCCATGCATAGCAATCACTAAAGATTTTAGGCCAATAATAACCAGCCTTCATGATTTTCAGAGCTGTCACTCTTGGTGCAAAATGGCCACCAGCTGGTCCATCATGAAACTCCTTTAATACCCTTTGAATCTGACCTGTGTTAATGCATCTCAGCAGCACTCCATTCACGTCCTTCTTGAACAAAACTCCATCAATGATGGTATATGGAATAGCCTGCAACCTGAAGTGTCTTCTTCTTGCTTTGCTCATTTCTAGAGGGCACATACCCGTCTGTAGGAAATGTATCATATTCTGAGTCCAACAGGGAGTGGACACATCATCATTTTCCTGTTTTTGATCATCTTGTAATAGCAGGACAGCGTCTTCTTTATCTTCTGGGTTGTTTAGTTGTTTGGAAGCGAGCTGCTCACACAAACCTTTGCCTCTTACCAGCTTGGTGATCTTGATCTCAATGTCATACTCCATGACACGGGTGATCCAACCTGCCCTTTTCTCATTTAAATCCTTGTTGAGGAGGAAGTCCTTAACCCCAGCATGTGAGACCAGCAACTGGACCTTGTTGTTTGAGACTAAATGCTTGAATTTCTTCAAGCTCCTGATTACTGCAAGCACATGTTTTTCAATAAAAGAGTACCTCAATTCGCAGTCATTTAGGCTTTGGCTGAAGAAGGCAATCGGCTGCTCATCATTATCTTTGTTCTGCTGTACCAGAATGGCAGAAATAGTGTCATCACCTCCAAATGCATAGAGGATGAAATCCTTGGAAAAGTCTGGGTTGATGAGAGTGGGTGCCTGGGAGATGGCTTCTTTGATTGCTTCAAAACTCTCCTTGCCTTCTGCCGTCCATTTGAAAGCCATGCTTTTTCTTAACATTTTGGTAATGGGTTTGACAAGGGCTGCAAAATCTGGGACAAACCTTCGAACAAAGTTTATCCTTCCCAGGAAACTCTGAAGGGCTTTCTTGTGACTTGGCAATGGTAGAGCTCTTATGGCTTCAACCCTCTCTGGATCAATTGCTAATCCTTCCTTGGAGACAATATGGCCAAGGAGTTTCCCTTCATGTGCAAGAAAGATGCACTTCTTAGGATTCAAAGACACTCCAAACTTTCTACACCTCTGAAACACTTGCCTGAGGTGAAAGAGATGGTCTGCAGCATTCTTTGAGAAGACAGTGATATCATCTAGGTATATCAGCACTATCTTGTTGATCAAGCCTTTGAATGCCATATCCATGGCTCGCTGGAATGTTGCTCCGGCGTTCGACAGTCCAAATGGCATCTTCTTGTAAGCATATGTGCCCCATTTGGTTGTGAAGGCTGTCTTGAACTGGTCTTCCTCCTTTACCATAATTTGATTGAAGCCTGAGTATCCATCAAGTAGTGAAAACCTTTCTGAACCAGCTACGACCTGCAATATTTGCTCCATGGAGGGGAGTGGATAATGGTCCTTGAGAGAGGCTCTATTCAAATCTCTGAAGTCAACACATAGCCTGATCTCTCCACTTTTCTTTCTGACCGGAACCAAGTTCGCAACCCAGCTTGAATGCTTGATAGGGAATATAATTGCTGACTCAATCAGCTTGTCCAGCTCCTTCCTCATGAGAGGCTCCATGTGTGGATTGACTGGTCTCTGTTTCTGCCTGACAGGCTTAGTATTTGGATCCAACTCGATTGTATGCTGAGCTAAGTTGGGATTGAACCCTTTCAAGTCTTCATAGCTCCAAGCAAACACATCAGGGAATTCTTGACATAGCTGTATGAACTCATACCTTTCCTGTTCAGTTGTCATCTTTCCAATTTGCAGTGGCTTGTTCTCTTCTACCAAGATGGATGCCGAATCTTCCCTCTTGACCTGAATATTTGCTTTCTCCTTTCTAAACTGATCATTGGGGTTAAAAATTGACTCCAAGGTGACAAGTCCCTTGGGCAGCTTGTCAGTTCTCAGCTGTATCACCTGGTCACCATATTGCTGTTCCAACTTCTCTTGATTCTTAGCTGAGAACTCAGCTTCTTCCTGCAAGAAGTGGATGATTTGCTGGTCATTCTCAAATACTTGCCAATTGACATCGTTATCCGGCACTGAAGGCCTCACAATCACGTGGATGTTTGGCTGTACCTTGTCTTGTTGAATGTTTTCTACAATGTCAAAGGCTGCCCCTACTGCTGCAAGCCTGTCAGCAGCTTGATTCTCTTTCCTGGGAATGGCCTTGATGCCGAAACCCTCAAAATCTTCCATGAGGTCCCACACCCTATTCTTGTAGCATCTGAGTAGATCATTTTTGGCGGCATGCTGTCCCTTGACCTGATTTACAATCAGCTCACTGTCCCCAAAAACTTGCAAGTTATTTATTTTTCTCTTTATTGCCCAATGCATCCCTTGCACCAAGGCTTCATATTCAGCAGTGTTATTGGAGCATGCAAATTGAAATCTAAAAGCTGAATAATACTTTACTCCTTGAGGTGAAATAAGCATGGCTCCACCTCCTGCGCCTTGTCTACTCCTTGATCCATCAAAAAACAGTTGCCATACCTCGTTGTCATCCTTGTGGTTTGGCTTGGTGATGCTAGGAATAGGTTGACTTTCTTCGTGTATACAATAGACCCCTAGCTCAGATTCTTCTACTTCTTGATAAGGATCAAAAGCATGCACCTTGCTTGCCCATTCATCAAGAGTCAAATCTGGGATACTTCCAACCTTAGTGTCGGCTTCATCAGTGCCAAGGTGATCTTCTTGATCAAATGCTGAGCAATTGGTATTAATATGACTTGGAGTATAGGGCTCAATGTGGAAATCTGCAATAGGTTCTGACCTAATTGTAGCTTTAGTTCCATACCTCGTTCTGAACAGCATGTGTGACCAATCAGCGGACAAATATCCCCCAATCTTGGCAGTAAAGTCCCTTGACAAACAGAGGGCAAAGAGTGGTGGAAGGTCTATGACTGATATATCTTGTAAGACAACAACATTTGGACATGCATGCAAGGTAAGACTCAAATTTCTAATCACTCCAACTGTTGCTATTGCTGTCCCATCCAGCTGCACTACTCCCTTAGATGTTATTTCATACTGGAGCCCTAACTGATCAGCTATCTGTTTAGGCATTACTGAGCTACTTGCCCCGGAATCTATCATGCAATTATGTACTAGCTGATTTCCAATGATTAACGAAACATAGAAAGGGGGAGGTTTCAGCATTCTACCTTGTTGTGCTCCATGATTTCCTTCAGGCTGGGCAGCATTTGTAAGCACTTTGTCTTGCCTCTGAACCTGTTGATTCGAAGTTGGCCAATCCTTTATGGCAGCTTGCAGCAGATTTCTTTGGCCTGGGATGGATAGGGATTCCCACATAGATATATTGATATTTGTCTTCTTCATCTGATCAATGATACTAAATGGTGATGAAGGATCTCTCTGCTGTCCCTTGATTTGCACATTTGCTCCTTGAATGTGGGCAGCAACAGCTGGCATTTGAGTTGGCCTAGGGGCTGTTCTTGGCTGCCCTTGTGCATTTGAAACTGGGTTTTGCTTGCCAATCATTTGTGGAGCTGTGGAAGGTTGTGGATTGGCTGGGGCTAACGGCTGTTCTTCACCCAAATTTCTCCTTTTTGACCTTGTGTTGGCAGCAACACCTTGAGAAACTGCCTGATTCATGCCACAGAAATCCTCTGCTTGCCAATTTACCAATGTGGTGTCATTTGGGGCAGGTTGCTGTTGGAATATTTCTTGTTGTTGGCTGTTTTCTTGACTACTCTCACCCTCCACACCAGCACTTGTTACCATTAAAGCTTGGGTTAAAGCACCATTATAGCACATGGATTGATTATGGGGTTCATTACATGGAAAACACCATTCATACTCCTGGGCAATGTTGTTTTGTGCTGGTACTAATGCCTTAGAGGCAGATATGGCATTTGGATTATAGGGCTGGAATGGTCTATTGGCAGGAGGCCTTGTTTGATTCATATTTGCAGCTGGATTAGGTGGCCTTTGAGGCTGATATGGCTGCCTATTAGGTTGAGCTTGAGGCTGATACGAAGGTCTAAAACCTTGAGCTTGCTGTCTTTTTAGAGTAACCAGCTCATTGCCTAGATTTTGCAATTGCTTCATGACCTCCTGAAGCTCATTTGGGGCACTTGGAGATGAAGTGGAAGCTCCGTTTGAACTTTGATTTCTAGGAGTGGGAATAGGAGTTAAGACAGGTGCTTGACCAGTACTTGGGCTCTCTAAACTTGGATATAATGGCATTGGAGGCCTAGGAGCTAGCTTGCCAGCTTGAATCAGACAATTTTCAGCTCTAATGGCAATACTATAAGCAGCAGGGATAGTTGTGCCTCCCATAGATTGAACCAACATAGAAATATCAGAATTTAAAGCTTTAAGGTAGTATAGAAAAGCACCTTCTGCTGTTGGCCTGACTGCCACCGGAATTCTATCCCAAGATCTTTGAAATCTGAAGTTGAAGTCGGTTAGCTGCTCATTGGGAGCTCTCTTGATGGTTGTCAGCTGCTCCAAAAGAGACAAGTTGTCTCCCTTCTCTCCAAATTGATCATGAAGTGCAATACATAGCTGATTCCAGTTTGTGATAGAGCCAGCTCCAAGGCTCCTAAACCATTGCAATGCTTTCCCCTTGAATGAAGATGCCAGCAATTTGACAGCTACTTGCATCTCATTAATCTCATGGATTGCACAAATATTAGCAATGTCCTTGACATGATCACCAGGAGTGGTCTGATTTTCTCCAGTAAAATATGGAATGTTCTTCAATGCTGCAACTGGGATTGGATTTTGTGCATTGAGAGCAAGTGGGCTGCTGCCTGTGAAGTTGACATAGGGGTTTACTGGTTGCGCCATTCTGAGTGGTCTTAAAACCCTTGTATATTGAAAGAAAGGCCTGTCAGGTGGAGGAGTTGAGAGAGTTATGCTTGGTGGAGATGGAGACCTTTGAATCCTTCTTCCTCTTTGCCTTCTTCTTGGAGATAGTTGCAGGTATTCAAACAGCACTTCCTCTTCTCCAGCTCTTGACCTTGTGATTCTTCTCATAAGCTTTTAGGCCTGACTGCTGAAACTAGTTGATTCTTCCCCTTGGAGTCGCCAGATATGCAAATAATAGCTCTTTTCAGCAAGAAAATTGCAGCAGATGCACATCAACCTGCTGCAATAAAAAAAATGAGACCTCCTGTCCCACCGGGCGTGCCAAAACTGTTAGTGCAAAATCACAGCACCCCTGGATGTTGATCAGATTTCTAGGTTGATCATACTAATATCCAGTGTGATTGCATAACATTGAATCCTTTCTCCAAGTGTGGGACTTGAAGAGTGAGAAAGGAATCTCCAGAGAAAGGCTGGTTCCTATTCCTCTGTTCAGGTGCACACGAAATATGCAGAGGGTTTTCTCAAAATCTAATCTAATCTGCCAAGGATACAAGGTAAGAAAATGCATAAAATAAATCTAAGCTAATAGAGGTGATGCACCGAGGAATGAAGAACATATGCTTTGCCAAATTAAACACAGACCATGTAGATATAACACAACACCATGCACAGATAGCAAAAATGCAATGAAAGATCAAGAATGACAGTAATAAATATGTAAGAGGGTTTAGAAGCAACCATAGACACATATATATTGCTCAAGGATCGATTCAATACATTGCAATGGCCAAAAGGCAAAAAACGGTGTTACAGTCTATATGGGAGGTTTGAAAACTCCACAAATCTTCTTATGAACAGGAGAGAAGGGAGGGTGCAAAGCAGAAAAATGTCCAACACAGAAAGAAACCCCTCCTTACAATTTATAGGAAGAATGGGAGAGAAAAGAGAGAGGAATTCGAAAACTGCCCCAACCACCTCTAGGTTGCTTTTAATTCGTCCATCATGGTAGAAGCGGCAGGTTCTGGAAAAGCGGCAGTTTTCCTAACAGAAGCGGCGGGTTGTCTGTTGCATTAAAGTGGTTGTTGAAGCATTACCTCTGCTTGTTATTTCGTGCCAAAGGCATTTCTCAATTTTCTCCCTCCAGACTACACCAAAATGCAAGATTGACCCTGGAAACGTGTAGAGAATTTCAGCAGCTTTCCGTTGATATCAAGAACGTGCAAATCCGAGCTCTGGATCGAAAGATATGTCGATCTGAAGATTTAAGGCACGGAACAGGCGAAAATGGATTTTGAAATATTTTCCCGCACACTGCCACTTGGACGCCACGTGGCATGCTCTGATTCGCTAAATAATTCTCTCTCCTCTGCTTTTCGGCGGGCTGTCTCTTGAATTTTGACTTTTGGTGCTCTTGGAATATTTTTCACATTTTTCCCACGCCCCGCCACTAGGGATACGTGGCATGCATTGATTGGTTCACGAACCTGTTGGGTCTTCCTTCCCTTTTACCCCTTTTGGCTTCTCCTTGATGACACGTGGCAATTTCTCAATGGTTCTCGGGCCTGCTGGGTCTTCCGCGTACTTCACGTCCATTTGTCCCGGACGTCCCATTTTGATTTTGGACCTTTTGGGACAATTTCGGCCGGTTCGGGTATTTCTAGCCCGCTTGTCCCACTTTGATTCAGACTGACTTGACTCTTTTCGGCCGGTTCGGGTCCTTTTGTCCCACGTGTCCCGAAATGCCCCTCTCAGCAGTTAGTCGATTTTCACTCTCGGTCGAACCGGCATTTCGCGCCCGCCACGTACTTTCGTCCCACTTGTCCCAAATGCTTAGTGGGCCGCCTGGACTCATTTCGGGTGGTTCGGGTGGTTCGCGTACCTTTGTCCCATTTGTCCCACCTTGTGCTGGACTAGGACTTAGCCGATTTTCACAATTTTTTCTGGCCCAAACTACTTGCTTTCTGCAACCTTCTCCGAAATTTCTCAAAGCTTGCTCCTTCCTTCTTCGGCCTGGGGAGTTTAGAAAGATTCCTGAAGGGACCCTAGAAACCTGATTTTGCTCTGAATCAGTCATTTTTCTTGGAATTTGGACATCCTGATGCATGTTATCAAATTTACCCTGGGGGGGTGAATTTTGGATAACAATTCTCTTTATTACATTTACAAAGTATGAATGCACAAGATGAATCATTAATCATTTATTGAACACTGAATATGCACTACAAGATATTACTTCAAATTCATTTACCTTATATAAATATCAAACCTATTTACCATGTGTACTATGAATCAAAATTGAACCTAAGATCAAATGCACATTTCCTAGATGTCCTTGAAACTAGCATCTTATACATAACAACAAATTATCAAATATAACCTTCTGTAACATGAGACTATATTATACATTTATTCTTCTAACAATGAACTATAGAAATTACAATGATAATTAATGCATTACACAACGCCTTTACGTCATCATTCTTTCATCCTGCAAAAACCATGTGAGCAAGATATCAATGATAATTCACTGGCATGGCATCCACCCTAAACAATCATAATTATCATTTTTCAGTTTTCCCCTTTACATATGATAATAATTACAATTTTGCAATTGAAATAAAAGGTTTAGAGACATGTATTCGTTACATTTCATTTTACTTCTTTTTGTAACCTAGGAGAGAGAAAGAGAAGGGAAGAGAGAGAAAACACCATTTGTCAAAAGTTCTATTTCACACAACAAGTTACACTATAGAGTTTTAAACAGTTATTTGCATGTGTTAAAAGTTTCCAGGGTGGTTTGGCAACCCTACGAGGGTCTCGTAGCTTTCTATTTTAACAATTTCACACTAGCTACAAAACATTCAAAATGGGCTCAGAGGCTAAGAAACCACTTCCAAAAGTTATCTTTTGATGTGAATGCACACCATGATCAACTTTCTACGTGTTCCCAAATATACCAAGAGCTCATAGCAACTGACAAAAATAGGAAAAAGTGAACGGTTTACGTTTGGCGACTAGTTTTCCGGTGTAAATGAACAAAAGTTAGTTCGAGGGCTCGAAAATCCATGTCCAAAAATGACATTCGATGGATGAATGTGCCACAAGAAACTTACTACAAGTTCCCATATATACGAAGAATTCAACAAAGTTGATGGAATTCAGAACTAGAAAATAGTATTCAAACGGCGACAATTTTTCTGAAGCCACCGGTCCAAATTGGTCCAGTTTGACCTTGTCAAACTACGACCAGAGGCTTACAAAATGTCATCGTCAAAATATCCAGAAAGATGTTTTTCCCTAAACTGAAGGTTCCATGCAATTGTCTAGTATAAACACTAGAGGTTTGCGAAGACGAGAAGTAATTTCTCTATCCAGGTTTCAAATGGCGGTTCAAAACGAAAGCCAACTTTCTAGATTTAACATCTTTATACTACTATAAAACAGTGTAACAGGGCTCCTATAAGAGCGTCAAAAATATCTCATATGTTCATTTGGGGTCAATCCAAAGGTCGAGGTGACTCCTCGCATACCAAGGTACACGAATGAAGCTTCACATCTCGTTTTCAGAGTTACGAAGGGTACTTAATGAGTCTCTAAAAAATGCAAAAATTAACTATTTAAAATAGGGAGAAGGTCAACATTATTACTGGGAAGTCAATCTCATTTTGTCGATAAAGTAATGTTGTAGTGAACCAGTTGGGTAGTAAGTTTTCTACATGACCTCAGAATGAGGGTGGAAGGTCATATTTTAATGCAAACGGTTTATTTTGACTTCGTGAGTTTTGACATGACATTTCATTATTTTTGGAACGAGTTGAAATAAACATTAACTGTATTAAAATCCTAATAATTTAAAATACTATTAAGTTACAAAAGAGAACTAAACACAAGAAGTATGAGAGGTAAGGGAAGATGAACCATGCCTAGGAGGAACAGAGTCGATCAAACCCGTAGGCTTCGGTTCAGCATCTTGCTTGACACTTCATCAACCAGTTCATGAGCTTGGATCTAACCTCCACCACGTCACACCAACTTCCCGATCACTTGAAGTTTTTCAACAGAAAAAGTAGTTACTTGTGCGTATCTAAAACCTTTTGAACAGATCCATTATGTGCATATCCTACAATCCTGGTATTCCATGAGACAACATTTCTTTGAGGCATTCTCCCAAACAATTCACACGCCTTTTCAACAAATCCATTTTGTGCATACGAATACTCTAAGTAATAGCTTTCAAATACAATACACATGAAGCATTAATTAATGGCTCTAACAAAACAATCCAAAAGCTTGCACTTGAAAGAGGTGAGGCAATAATTCTTGGCATCAGAATCTCATTTAAACAGTAATGATAGAAGGAAATCACACCTCCAACATCCATCCTTGAATTTCCAAGTTCTTACCTAAAAGGTCTCTAATTTATAGTGACACAGGAATCTGATATATTTGGAAGAAAGTGTAAATTCTCGTGCCAAATTCATAGATAATTCATCTCGTTCAATGAACATTGTTTAAGTATTGAAATATATCTACCTTTTTTTGTCCCTCTTTATGTTGCATTAAAAGTATCTAACTTTGGATCATAGATCTCAACCAGATTCACTGCTAAAACCATGTCTATTGACTGAGCCTTTGCCAAGAGAAAACAGAGGCCAATGATGAGGCCCATACCCTACTCCAAAGTTTCCATTTTGGCACAGGTTGGAAGAACCCTGGCAAATGAAAACTCATCAGGTTGGAGACCTGTTTGTTGTGTGGTGAAACAGTGTGATTGCCTTAGAAGGAAATCCATGTCTTCTGTATGCTGAAATAGTCACATTCCATGAGAATTTGTTTCCTTCTTTCATCTAGTCAAACACTGCAAACAACGCCCCCCTCAACACTTGCGAGTACAACATCTATAAAAAAATTCCTCTGTCTTTTATGCTTGCTAGCTGTCCACGCAAGAACTGAGACTCGGGTTTGACATAGGAATTTCTTTGAAAACAAACAAAAAGCTCCCAAGGCACATTGATTTGTGCAAAACATACAACCAGAGCATTAGCAACTACCACGTCGGTTCTTCATTGGAGAGCCACAAATTGATCCACTCTTGTCCTTGGCGAAAGTAGGGAGAGAAGAGACAAAACATCCCTAGTGCGTGGTAGAGGAGGATGAGGCAAAAAGCTCCTGGTTTTTCTCTACCACCACCCCCCTAAACTTGCCCCATTTCCAAATGCCAAAGACATAAAACCCTAACTGCAAATTTTAGAGCTTTTTTCACCCTCCTCCAATCAGTTTTATTTTATTTTATATATTATTATATATGTATTTTTATTGAATTTAGTGACTGTGTAAGTTTATGCGTATTTCATGCATTTGCTTATTTGGTCCATGACCTATACTTATCTAATTTTTTAATTTTCCTTTTACGCGACACGAGGCGACCAATCCAAACAAAAAAAAATCACTAATAAAAAAAATAATATTACTATTATTTTTATTACTATTATTATTACAACTTAATAATACTTTATTAATAGTATTAACAAGGACCAACATTTAAGCTTGACCAAAACAATAATAGCAAGAATCGACAATTCGAATGAATAATAATTATTATGTAGGTGTTCCCTCGAGCCGGTCACGCCCTAACAACATCAAGACATCATTCAAACCACCTATCAAATTCAAGAAAGATATTTTTTTCCTTAACAGGGTAATCGACAAGGTGAAGCCAACAAGGGTCAGTAGGAGCACAACAACGTTAAATGCTTAGCAACATGGTCGTCGAAGAAGACAAAGAAGAATGAGGAATGGGGCATTACAAATCTCTAGAATGATCCAAGTGTGTCTGAAAAATTTGTATTGAAAGGGGATGCTTTATGGTATAAAGATAGATTATACCTATGTAAGAACTCCACTCTTAAAAATAGGATTCTATCCGAGCTTCACTCTTCTCTAGTAGGGAGGTACTTTGGATTCTTGAAGACTTATCATCGAGTGAAACAATATTTCTTCTGGGAAGGGCTCAAAGGGGATGTCCAAAAATTTGTGGCAGAATGCATGGTTTGTCAGCAAAATAAGGGTGAAACAGTTTGATCTCTAGGTCTTCTACAACCTCTATATATTCTTAGCCAGTGGTGGGAAGAGGTTTCCATGGACTTTATCACAGGATTGCCTAAATCTGAAGAAAAAAATGTCATCATGGTTGTGGTGGATAGACTCACCAAATATGCTCATTTTTGTGCCTTGTCACACCCATTTGCTACAAGCACGGTAGCAACAACCTTCATGAAAATAGTTTAAAAGCTTCATGGGACACCAAATATTATAGTAAGTGATTGAGACCCTAGATTTACTAGTAATTATTGGACTAATTTATTCTTATGTTTGGGTACTCAATTAGCTCGTAGCTCTTCTTATCATCCCGAGTCTGATGGGAAAAAAAAGTTGTAAATAAGTGTTTGGAGGGATATCTCCATTGTTTCACGTTAGATAACAAATAAGATGGGTCTAATGGTTACCACTTGCAAAATGGTGGTATAACACTTCCTTCCATGCTTCATCTAAAATGTCTCCTTTTTTGGCACTCTATGGATACCATCCACCATCCATCACATCATTATTGCGAGGATAACCACGGTTTAGAGCAGTAGAAGAGCACATTCAATATCAACAAGAGGTCCTCTCTGGTCTCAAGGAGAATTTAGCCATGACACAAAACCACATGAAGCAACAAGCTGATTAACATCACACAGAAAGACATTTTGAAGTTAGTGATTGGTTTTTTGTGCGGTTATAACCATATAAGCAAATGTCTTTGAATAAAAAACAAAAGGATAACAAACTTTCACCAAAGTATTATGGCGCCTATCAAGTATTGCAGAAGATTGGTACTATAACATACAAATTAGAACTTCCACAGTCAACCATAATACATCTAATATTTCATGTTTCTTGCCTAAAGAAAGTAATTGGACAGAGAGTATCAGCCCAAACAATGTTACCTAAGCTCGATGAGGATGGGAGAGTCATCTTGGAACCTGAATGCATCCTTCAAACATGCACTAAAAGGTTGAGGACACGGGTTATTACTGAGTACTTGATCAAGTGGAAGAATATGGACAATGAAGATGCAACATGGAAGATATGACATTCCTACAACAACACCCAAAGCTTCCCAACATTGGGGACAATATTGATTTGAAGGGGAAGGGCATGTTACGCCCTTAACCTATTGCTTGTATTAGGATATGAGTAGCCGACTTGTGGCTTACCATATCACTTTATTATATCATTTATAATTTCTCATGCTTAGTAGGTCAGCCTTAGTGATGGCCATAACATGTGAATAGTATATATAGGGGATTATAGGCAATAGTTCATCATCATTGGAGCATTTAAGTCTTATTTTATGGTTTGGAGGTTGCCCCCTCGAAGTGAAAAATCTATTCTAATTCCATATTGAGATCATTATTCTAAAATATTATGTTATTTAGTGTTCTATTGTTGCTCATAATCTGAATTATACAATTAATTTCATTCTTAGATTAAAGCTATCTATAGCCCATTATATTGGCACCATTAGAGCAAGGGAAAACCTAGGATAAGGACACCATTTAACACACAAGCACAAAGAAGTACATGGATTCTGAGATGTAGTGCAATGCTCGGTAATAAGTTCACTCATTGGGTGACCGTCAGGGTCAGTCTAACTTCGCATGTTACATATTTTATTTAGATATAATATGTTTGTGAGCTTGTGTAAATAGCTAGGGTTTGTTTTGCAGGTTACAGGTGTGATAAGTACCCTAATAGTGAAACCAAAGTGACAAAGAATGAATATAAGCAAATATATTCTGACCAAGAAAAGACCAGATCTTTAACATTCGCACAGTCGTAAGTGCCCAGAATAGTCACCAGTGTTTGGGGTGTTTTTGTCATTGTGCAGGTGCTTCTGTCTAGTATAGTATTGAGTTATCGAGCCCTCAGTAAAGCATTTTTACATTGTTTCTAGCCAGATGAAACACTCAGATAGTCACAATCACTTCTAGATCATCCAAAACCAGATAAGTCTCTATCTCCTTTGTATTTTACTTAGGGTTAGTTAATTTTAGAGACTTGTAAATTGAATAGTGTTGTACTTAATCACCTAAATATCATTTGTTACAGTAAGTTACTCTAAAATAAGATTTAATTCAAATTAGGTTAAATCAGATTCCCAATTGATATTGTCAGTTCTTTCTAAGTTAGGTCCTGAATACTCCATCTTCTTTTCAACTTTCCACGCCATGAAAGCCGCTCTGGGAAGTACTTGGAAAATGCCCTCATTTTATAGTTTTTCATCCTAACTCATTCAAGAATAAGAAAAACTCATTAAAATGGGGACTCTCAAATCCAAGTCACATGCCCTTGTATCAAGTACTGGTAAGCTAAAGAAAAATAAATAGAAGAAAGAGAAAAAGGACCAATCGAAGAAGGAAACCAAGACCAACCAAGCCCAAACCAAACCTAACATGAACTCTTCTAATTCTAAGCCCAAAGAAAACAAGGAAAAGTATAAGTGTTCCTATTGCAAGAAGACTGGCCATGAAGAGCATCAGTTTATGAGAAAAAAAATGATCACCTAACTCATTTACTTGAGAAGAATAACATAGATGTTCCTGAGTCTATCAAACAAAATGCTTCGAAAGCTGAGTTTTCTAAAACAATGGAATCTAAATATGAGAAGAAGAAAGGAAAGGCCCGTATAGCTATAGTTGTTCCTTTTTCAACATGGATTATTGATTCTGGTGCCTTGCACCACATGTCTTCTTTTCATGCTGATTTCTCCAACATCAATCCATGTGGCATGTCCCAAATCACATTACATGATGATCACACGATGTCAGTTTCCATTAGTGGATTAGTAGAGATGGATGGTGGTTCATTTAAACAAGTGTTGAGTGTTCCCAATCTCTCTACCAATCTCCTATCGGTTTACTAAATAAATCACCATGGTGAAGGAATGAGAGTGGAACTAGTCCTAACTCGGTGATTATTCGTGAGCTTCACTACAACACTACTGTGGATAAGGGAAAGACATATCACCGTTTGCGGTTGTATACCTTCTCCCACTTTACTTCTAATTTAATGCCCATTGCCTTTATTACTCATGTATATGAGGTTAGTTAGCTATGGTATGGGCATTTTGGCCATCTTAACTATCATTACCTTGAATAATTCAGCCAAAATAAAATGGTCAACGAGGTACCCTGTGTCAATTTTTCTAAGGGTTTTTGTGAGGGTTATTCCCTCGGGAAACACCCCAAAGAAAGTTTTGGAAAATGAAAAGCCTAGAGAGCTACTCATATTTTGGATCTTGTTCATAGTGACATTTCTGGCCCTTTCTGATTTCCTTCATTTACTAGAGCTCTCTACATTCTTACCTTCATTGATGACTTTTCACGTTACACTTGGGTGTATTTTCTGGAGTAAAAGTTTGAAGTTTTCGATCACTTTTGAGACTTTAAGGATCTTGCTAAGAAACAAGCTAAAAGTTCTATCAAGGTTCTTCGAACCATCAATGTAGGTGAGTATGTGAGAAATAGGTTTGAATATTTTTGTACCTTTGAAGGGATTTCTTTACATCGTACAATTGCTTACAAATCTTCTCAAAATGGAGTTGTAGAAAGAAAAAACCGAATGCTTAAAGAGATGACCACTTGTATGGTTCACTCGAAATCTCTTCCTTTGTAGTATTGGTATGAAGTAGTGAATTGTGCTTGCTACATTCAAAACCATGTTCCACACAAGGCAATAAGAGGGACACCCTTTGAAGCCTGGTTTGGACACAAGCCTGATGTCGAACACTTTTATGTCTTTGGATCTAATGCTATGGTCTAGATTCCCAAAAATAAACGTAAGGCTTTGTTACTAAAGTCCAAAACTTTTATTTTGTAGGGTATAATGATAACATGAAGGGGTATAGATTGTTGAAACCTACTACTCATCACCTTTATATCGAGAGAAGTGTGAAATTTGATCAGTTATGTTCGACTTCTACTTCTCCACCCTTCGAGGTCCTTATGCTCTCTAATTCTGATTCTGGCTCCTTAGATGATGATGTTGTTGAGTATGCTCCTCCTCCACTTAATCTTATTAATCCTCTTGTGCCTCCTTGACCCTCATGTTTCAAAGTCTTCCAATTCTGATAGTAGTGATTATGAGGACATTTTCCCCTCTCACTCAATGAAGAATCTATAGATTCTGAGCTTGACTCACCTTTTGGCCTGCATTGGGCTAAACAGATCTTATAGAGTGTTAGAGAATGGATGGGAGATCCTTTAGATGATAGATAGACTCGTTCATAGTTCACTGGACCCTACACCTTATTTACCTCCACTTATGACCCTTAGTCTTTCTGGGAAGCTTCTGGGATTCTGCTATGGATGAATAGTATTCCTCACTCATGAAGAAGGATACCTAGGATCTCACCTATCTTCTGAAAGGAAGAAAAAATGTTCAGTGTAAGTGGATTTACCAAAAAAGTATGGTGATGATGGAGAAGTTGAAAATTTTAAAGCGCAACTTGTAGCTAAGGGTTTTTCCTAGGTAGCTGGGCTGATTACTCAGAAACCTTTGCTCTGATTATGAAGATGACGTCCATTTGACTTAACCTTTCCATCATTTCCGTGAATAGATGGGAAGTCCATCAGATGGACGTTAAGAGTGCCTTCCTTTATGGGGACCTAGAGGAAGAGATCTACATGGAACAACCTCTGGGTTATGTCCGTGATCCCTCCCTTGTTTACAAGTTAAATGAGTCTATATACGGCCCTAAAATAGTCCCTTTGGCTTGATATGCCAAGATGGAATATTTTCTATTGACATCATGGTTCACTCGATGTCATTGTAACCCTAATATTTACATTCTATGGTAGGATGAATCCATGCTCATCCTCGTTCTCTATGTTGATTACTTGTTAATTGTAGGCAACTCTTCCTCCACCATTAATTCTGTGAAGATTGTCTTGGCCAATAAGTTATCCATGTTTGACTTAAGATTGCTTCATTAATTTCTTGGGATTTAGATTTCACAATATGTCTTAGGAATTGTGATTTCTCAGCCTAAGTACTCCCTTGATTTGCTAGCTCATTTTCACATGTATGATTGTAAGCCTTCTCCTAGTCCTTTCCTTTTTGAGGATAAGTTGGCTTCTGATTGCTCTAATCCTATGACTGATGGTACATGTTGTCCAAAATACCCCCTGGTTATTTTGATAACTTACATCTTCATTATCACTCTGAAGTTAAAGTTCATAGGTTGTGCACACACTCTGGTTGTTTCCTTGGCACAGTGCTTGGTTGTAATTCTTACACGGACCCTTGTGTGCCCTTCCTACTCCTTTGGGCCTTATTTTTCCTTCACTTCCTCCTGCACACTTTCCACATGCTCCCACTTCCCTCTATATCTTCTATCTCATTTCAAAATTTCTTCACGCCTTTTTGTTGTGTGCCTGCTCTCTTTCTTGGTCACTGCACACTCTTTACGCACACCTTGTGACTTTCCCTCCAAATCGGCTAAGTCCCTGGCATGGATTCTACGTGCATGCCCTTCCTCTCTAGCTCCACACATTTCCTCACACTCGCTCATTTTCCTCCTTCACATTCTTCCCTCACGCATTGAGCCTTTGCACTAGCTCTGCGCACCCTTTCATATAGTGCTCACATGTTCATTCATTATGATGCCCACACCCCGCTTGCATACTTATATCCTTTTATAGATATGCATATTTTCTTCCTATCTCTACATGTGTCATTTTTGCACACGTCTTCTACTTTCCTCTTTTGTGCACCTTGCTCTTGCACGCACACTTAGTGTAGCTCTTCCAGGTCAGTCACTATGCCATATGGAAACTTATCATACTTGAGTGTGTCATACACAACCTATCAAAGTGGACCAACTGGATGTCGAATCCTTGTAATGAACCAGTGCATGAAATGTGGTAGAAACAACAAAAAAATGAATAGTTGGCTGATCCTTCAACTGATCAACGTGGACCATGTGTCATTGCATGTTTAGTTTGCACTGTAGAATTCAAATCGCCATAAATTTTGTTGTAGGTATTTGACACATGCATGCCCAATTTTGTTTGAAATTTGCTGACAAGGGCTACACGTCAAACCATTCAACATAAGATTTTGGCAAGATTTGGTAGGCATAAAACATGGAAACACCAATCAAATCATTAATGTAGACATCTAATCGACTCAACCACCCATATTTGATCTGATTTGCCCTCTTTCCTTCTTCCACAAGCAAAACAAACATGTGGAGGCACATATGAAAGCTTTGCAGGCATTTATTACTTGTTATTGGTGGTTAAAGATTTGAATACGAGTTTCCCTTCTCTTTATCCTACTCTTATCTCTTTATTCTTCTATAAATTGTAGAGCTCTTCTCATTGAAACAGATCCCTCTTTTTTGTAATGACACCATGCCAAAATGATGGCCAACTTCCCATGAGTTTCAAACCTTAAACTTGGTCTCTGCAATGTATTATCACCTTCTACTATGAATGTAGTTGATTGTGCATCCCTTAAGAAATAAAAATTGGGTTTTGTTGCACATCTATCTACCATTTTCTCATTTCTAATGTATCTTGCCTCTTTGTTCACATTTTTTGGCATGCTGTGTGCATTTCCCACTTGCAGGTTTCATTTTTATGTGTTGTCAATGCACGGGAAAGTTGGGTTTCCCTGGTTCTTGTCTATGGCACGCCTGTCTGCCCTTTCACCCACATTTTCTCTATGTCCTTCCCCTTCTGGAGAGTGAGCAACCATTTTTCTGGCGATATCGCCCCCTTTTAGCTTAGGATTTCCCTTATGCATCTCATTTTAACCCTGGTCCCTTGGAGTGTTAGTTTAGGATTAGATAGCTTCATTTCAAGCATTAGGAGTAGTGTTAGCAATAAAAATAGGTAGAGGAATCAACATTATCTAAGTTCTATCTCAAACACACAAGGTCCCACAACTTGGAGACAATCCCATGTTGCCTCAAATACCCAGTTCATCCTGATCGAGGATGGGTGTAATTGTGATCTCCAACAGTACCCTTTATCGACAATTAGTGGGGAGATTGATTTACCTGACTCAAACTCATATGTATCTTTCATATGCTATTAGGATTATGTCTAGATTTATGTAGGAGCCCCATGATTTGCATTAGAGAGTAGTAAAGAAGATTCTTCACTATGTTGATGACACTTATACAAATGACATTCACTATCTAAGATGGAAAAATATTGATTTAGTTGGTTTTACTGACTCTAATTGGGCTAGTGATATGGATTATTAGAAATCTTCCTCAGGATACAATTTCTCTCTTGTTTAAGGTCTTATCAATTGGTCTAGCAAGAAGTAGAATGCGATTTCCATATCATCTATTGAGGTAAAGTACAGAGGAGCAGTTAACATTGCCAAAGAAGCCATTTAGTTGTAGGGAATCTTGATAGAGTTCGGTATTCACTTTTGATGGCCTAATATCATCCAATGCGACAACATGAGCACCATCTCTATTTTCCAAAATCCCATTCAACATCAGCAGATAAAGCACATCGAGATCCATATGCACTTCATTGGGGAGTTGATTAACAACAACATCATCGAATTGTAATATTGTCAGACTTATGATCATGTTACAAATATTTTCACCAAGCCCTTCACTTAGGAAAAGTTTCTTCACTTGCTGTCTCTTTTTGGGGTGAGGTCCTATGTAGCCGCCCATCTTCTTCAAGATTTCTAGTCCTCTTCTTCTCTTCTTCTTTTTTAGAGAGATGTTGTTTATACATGATTACCTTAACAGGCCTTTAGTTTTCGGGACCCATATAACAAATCTTTCTTAGTTGTCTTTGGGAGTTCTCTTTATGTTCTAACATTCCATGACATCTACCTCAACTTTTATAAAGGGGTTGTTAGTGTGTGTGACTTTCCTCATCATCACTAGACATATTTCCCACCTCACATGGTGAGTCATCTCACTTAGGTGAGATCATAGGTCATTCACGGGAGTTACACAACACTCCTATATATGTACCCTTTCTAGTTGAGCTAGGAGAATGAGTAGACTTATTCTTTCATGCATAATTTTTTGCTAATTACTTAGAGCATCCACATTGTTGTTGGAGTGCAACATCTTCAATGTGCACGAGGTTTTGTATTAATCCTTACAGAAAATATCATAGATATATCTGAGTACCTGAAAATTCAAGCTATGCACAAATAAAGTGGCTAAGGTTAAATGATTCCTACAAACCCAAAAGCTATTGGTTGGTCGTCGTGGACCAATCGCAAGATGCCATTTCTTTTGGAGGTTAAAATAAAGGTGTGTAGGAACTTAAAGACCATGAGATCTCAAATTTTAGGGATTTGGATGTGTGGAAAAGGTATACATGTGGCATAACACAAGGACCTACAATAATGCATATTAAATGGAATTAAATTTGACAAGCTCCTCTAGTGAAAAATTTGGCTTAAGTACTTCAAAATTTTAAATAATGGTGATGAGAAATAGTTCATTTTTTTCCATACCTTTTGACACATAACTCCATTTTACCTAAAACTTATATAATTGGAAATATCTTTCAGAGGGATAACAACTTGTTCAAATTTCAAAGCAAATATTTGATAAATTCTTGATATTTTAGTGATTAACTAAAATTAATATGTAGTGTGGGGATAATTAATCTAAGCTATGAACAACTGTAATAAAATAAATAAATGCAGTAAAGAAGTATGTAAATGAGCTAAAACACTATACAAAAGGAAATGCTAATGCTAATGTGTAATAGAGAAGAGGAAATAACTCAGTTGAATAACATATGCTTGTGGGACTATGTCGCAGAGGTGATTGGAAAATCTGGAGGTATTAATGACTGTGTAAAATCCTAGAAAAGGATGGATCTTGACTGATTCCCTAGATTAGAGCACATGGGAAGGGACTGGGGTGCTTGTGGGCACTCTGGTATACAAACTAGGTGCCCTGGTACGTGTAAAAGCTCTGCAACTGAATCTCACAGGGCTTGGAGCTTGTCTAAAACCCTTACTATGTGTCACATCAGATTCGATATCCTGTACTGAGTGTCATCAATAATCCAAGATGATGTAAATATCTGCAAAAGACTAAGAGAAGTATCAAAACCCTAAAAAAAATATGTAAATGAATGGGTCAGTCTGACCTCAGTTGCCACAATAGTGGGCTTACTAACTGAGTGTTACACTACATTGCAGACCCAAATATAGTTCTAGTGCGTGTGTCATACTGTGCCCTAGGTGCTCTTGTGCTAGTTGTACTTTGTGAAGTAGTGAGCAATAACTAAATGTAGAAAATGTAATAGTATGTGTTCATGGAATATAATAGAATCCTCCCTATGAAGTGTGATGCAGATGTCCTAGATTTGTACCTTGATGATGGATCTATGCAGATTCAAGTGATCTCCAATGTAATAGATGGATACAACTCTAGATGAGTGATAGTTATAAGTGATGCTAGGTCCCTCATTATGGTCTCATAACTTTATATTCATAAGGTTCTCTTGGTCTAATTTCATAATTAACACCAAAAAGGTTGACCATAAGAAAGATATAGATCTCAAAATGGCTAGAAAGATCCCAAAAAGAGGTGAGAAAGTGCTAAAAAGACCAGGGCACCCACGGGTGCCCCGGTACTAATATGGGTGCCCCAGTCGAGGCTAAAATAATGTGGGATGATAGAAGATGATTAGGAATATGGGTATAAGAGGTTGATAATGAAAAAATAACATAAAACAAGATGGCCAAAAGACGGGGGTTAATTAATACTTTCTTCACTCAATAACCTTCTAAATAGCTAAAATGCATAATTTTGTGACTACATTTTTCCACCACTTTATGTTGGTGAGTGAAAATATCGATAACATAAGGTAGATATAGATGCATACCTTATGTGCATGAAGAGTGTAGTAGAAGTATGCCGAAGGACTAGACAAAGTGTGGAATGACAAAAAGACGGAGGAACATGGAAACTAAAGATACAAAATGCGCAAAGAAAAAATGATGAGATTAAACCTAGGGTGAAACACGTGTGTAGTTGTTGCAGTGTGTGATGTACCTACATGGTTAGTAAAGCGTGTGCTATCGTAAAGTGTTGTTTTTGACGATGTTGTTGTTGTTGCCCCCATTTGACTGCTTGTGTCTCATACGAGCGGACCTGTAAGGAGAAAATGATGAATTAGTCAAATATGTATATATGTATGTGTAGAAACACAATGTAAAATATGCATCTATATGAAAGCATGTAAATTTAATATACATAAATGAAAAAGTGTAAATGGAACATGTGTACCTGATCCATGTCAAGAAAAGAGTGTACAAGGATATCTTGTACTACGAGTTTTTAGGCAATCTCATGCCATAGGCCGAAGAAGTATAGGGAGGAAATGCTCTGTGTCCTCCAAACTTTAATTGCTTCCCTAAATGTGTGTGAAGAGATATTTGTACGTATTGGTTTTTTGGGTGATTTGACACCACTTGCCAAAGTAGTGTAGAGAGGCACACCTACTGTAACCTCCAAGCCTGTAACTTCTTCCCACAATGCTAAGGAAACTATGTCTTGTAAAAGCTGCTGTGTTTGGGGTTCATATGTTGGGGTTAACACACCGGTTTTACATACAATATATCAGATCTAAGCATACATGCAAATAAAAGTAGATATTCTACTAGAAGAAATATACAAAATAAGAGACATAAATCAACACCAGATTTAATGTGGTTCACCCAGTGTGGGTTATGTCCACCAAGAAACAAGCCAATATATTATCCAAAGCTTTGACAAGATATATAATGAAGATTTACAATCTTCCACACCTCTTAGATGTACAATACTTTCTTTCTCTCAAGCTTTTTACTTCATCACCAAGAATTCTCTCTCTCACCAACTTTTGCAAGTTCTTTCTAATTCTTGTTAATCATTCTTTTTTACTTCTAAACCCTAGATTTTATGCTTATATAGTCATTTATAGACTTAGGGCACTTAGCCATGTAATTACAATCAATAGAAATACTTTAATGCTAAAAATAGATCTAATTCCCAAGAGTTAATTAAAACATCCTCGCACAGGTAACCGATGTCGATTATCCCTAACCACTGTCAGTTCCTCCCTTGCCTTGACCGATGTCGGTCATACTTGACCTACCAGGTCTAGGGTGACTGATTTCCCCCCTAACCGATGACAGTTACTGTATTTTCCAACAAGTTTCCATTACATGCTAAACTGAAGTAATTGAGCTCCACAACTCAACAATCTCCCACTTGGAGATTAATTACTGCACCATACCTGTACAATGTCATTCTTGGATCCTTCCTTAGCTTTGTTTCTTCCTCTTCAAGTCTCAAACTTCGAAGACCAACAGAAGTGGAGTGTAGCTCCAACTTCTCCTTTTCTAATGGCTTCGTTAGCATATCCACAGGGTTCTTGCTTGTATGAATCTTTTCCAGATTCAACTGTCCATCCTCCAATACCTACCGTATGAAGTGATACCTCAACTGAATGTGTTTCATTCTCAAATGAAATGCTTGAGTTCTTTGCCAAATGAATTACACTCTGACTGTCACTGAACAATTTACAATCACCTTGCTCCTTTCCCAACTCTTCCATGAACCTACTCATCCATATCATCTCCTTGCTAGCCTCTGTAGCTGCAACATACTCTGCCTCTGTAGTAGACAAAGCCACAACCTTCTGTAATCTTGAAATCTAGCTAACTGCCAGTTCCACCTACTATGAAAATATATCTAGTAGTGCTCCTCCTACCATCCAGATCTCCAGCCATATCCAAATCAACATAGCCACATAATGAAATATCTGAACCTCCATAGCATAACTGCATGCTAGATGTCCCTTTCAAATACCTGAGTATCCATTGGACTGCTTTCCAATGCTCTTTACCTGGATTAGCCATATATCTACTCATAACTCCCACTGCCTGTGTAATGTCTGGTCTGGTACAAACCATAACATACATAAGACTTCCAACTGCTGAAGCATATGTCACTCATGTCATGTATTTGACCTCCTCATGTGATGAAGGAAACTGATATTTTCTCAATTTGAAGTGTCCAGCCATAGGTGTGCTAACAAGTTTTATCATTCTGCATGTTGAACCTTTCTAACACCTTGTAGATATAATCCTCCTAAGACAAATACAATTTCTTGTTTTTCCTATCTCTATGTATTTGCATGCCAAGGATTCTTTTTGTAGCTCCTAAATCCTTCATAGCAAATGTGTGAGCTAGCTTTCCCTTAAGCTCACCAATGTCCTGCATACTAGATCCTGCAATAAGCATATCATCCACATATAGTAACAAAATAATATAGCTCCCATTTTCAAGCTTCTTGAAATAAACACAATGGTCAGATTCACATCTCAAGTAACCATGCTCATGCATAAAACTATCAAACCTCATGTACCATTGCCTTGGAGCTTGCTTGAGCCCATATAGGCTCTTTTTCAACATGCACACTAGTTTCTCCTTACCCTTGACTTCATACCTAAGTGGCTGCTACATATAAATCTCTTCATCCAAATCACCATGAAGGAAAGTTGTCTTCACATCTAGTTGCTCTAAATGCAAATCTTCTACTACAACTAAACTCAATACAGTACGAATAGAAGTCATCTTAACAACAGGAGAAAATATTTCACCAAAGTCAATACCTGCTTTCTGTGTAAATCCCTTTACTACAAGCCTTGCCTTGTACCTTTTCTGTCCACCCTCTTCTTCCTTAATCTTGTAAACCCACTTGTTCTGCAATGTTCTCTTACCTGCTAACAACTTAACCAAATCCCAATTCTAGTTATGTTCCAAGGAGTCCATCTCCTCATCCATGTCATGCTCCCACTGAACGTGAATCTTATCTTGCATTTGCTTCTTCAAAGCTCTCTGGTTCACCATTATCAGTCAACAATAAATAAAATAGAGAAGGTGTAAATCTTTCTAGAAGTTTACTTACCCTTTGTGACCTTCTCACAAGGAGTTTGGGGTACTAGAGGCTCAATTTGGACCTCCTGGACATTTCCTATCCAAATCTGACAGTGACCGATGCACTGGTCACCTCTAACCGACATCAGATTCTACTAACCGATGCCAGTTTGGATCTTCTGTAACTGATACTGGTTTGTTCTGACTGGTGCTAGTCAGGGGTCAACCGACATTGGTTACTATGTAACCCTGTCAGTAATTCTTTTAAATTTGAGAGTTCATTTTCATTCACAAACTTCTCAACTGGTTCATCCTTGGGTACCAAAATTTTGATCCCTGTACATTCTCTTTTCATTCCATTCAACATCACGAATCCTAATAATTTTAGAATTCTCTAAATCCCAAAAATGAAACTGAAATCACCAGATCCATAACCAATGAAAGTGCATCTCTTGGATTTTGCATCTAACTTTTTTCTATTTTCCCTTATCAACATGCACAAAAGCTTTCTGAACCAAAAACTTTAAGAAAAGAAAGATCTACCTCTTTTCTGGTCCAAGCTTCCTCTGGTATTCCTCCATCTAGTGAACTTGAAGGCCCACGGTTAATCAAATAAACTGATTGTATCAACTACTTCTAACCCAAAATTGTAAGGGCAATCCAGAATGTATCCTCATACTTCTAGCACGTTCCATGATTGTCCTGTTCATTCTTTCTGCAACACCATTCTCCTGTGGTGTTCTTGGAACCGTTCTTTCTCTATGTATTCCATTCACTGAACAATAATCATTGAAAGCCTTGCTACAATATTCACCACCATTTTCAGATCTAAGGCACTTTAACTTAGAATTTGATTCATTCTCAACAAGGCTTTCCATCTTTTAAAAGTCTCAAAAACATCATATTTATGTTTAATACAATAAACCCATACCTTTCTTGTAGCATCATCAATGAAAGTAACATAATACTGGGATCCTCCATGAGAAGCTACCCGAGTTGGTCCCCACACATATGAGTGTACAAGCTCTAATTTCTACTCCTTCTTAGTTGCCCCAAATTTGAGAAATCTCACTCTCTTTTTCTTTCCAAAGATACAATGCTCACAGAAATCAAGATCTAAATCTTTCAAATATGATAACTTACCCTTAGCCTTTAAGATCTGCATTCCTTTTTGACTCATATGACCCAACCGGTTATGCCACATGCATGCATCTGAATCTGAAGTAGATAATGCAGAAAAGGAATCAGTAATACAGGTAGATAAATATAATGTTCCTACCTTCTTACCTCTTGCCACAACAAAAGCACCTTGGTGACTTT
Organism: Taxus chinensis; assembly: GCA_019776745.2. NCBI lineage: Eukaryota > Viridiplantae > Streptophyta > Pinopsida > Cupressales > Taxaceae > Taxus > Taxus chinensis. The sequence continues at coordinate 543,109,568 of CM034151.1, read as the reverse complement.
CCAAGAGTCTCCTGTAAAAGTAACCATGCAACCAGATTCACCTAGTTGCCCTACAGAAATAAGATTCCTCCTGAGGCTTGGCACATGCCTCACATCTTTCAATACCCATGTATTTCCATTATAAAATTTTAGATGAACTTCCCCTTTACCAGTAATACTGCAAGGTTCATCATCACCCAAATAAACATGCCCAAAATTTCCCTGGACATAATTTTTGAAATAACCCTTATTAGGGGTTGCATGGAAAGAAGCTCCTGAATCTAAAACCCATGATTCAATTCTACTATCTAAAGAAAGAATAAGAGCATCTTGCATTACCTCTGATGCAACAAGATTTACTTCTTTACCTTTATCTAGTTGTTGGTTCTCTTTATCCTTTGACCAACAATCTTTCTTTGCATGTCCTTTCTTTCCACATTTCCAACAAGTAATTCCCTTACTTTTGGATTTAGATCTGTTATCCCTTGAATTTGATTTCCCATTACTCTTACTCTTGGATATCTCCTTCTGCCTACCCCTACTTTCTACATTCAAAGCATTTCCAGATGATGATTCCTCTGTACTCTTCCTGCTGAATTTCTTCATTCAAGATTATACTAACCACATCATCAAACTTCAAAATATTATTAGCAGATGTTGTATTACTAACAACCATTACCAAGTTGTCCCAACTATCAGGAAAAGAAACATAAGAATAAAAGTTCTTTTACTTCATCATCAAATGGTATAACAACTGATTTTAACTAATTTACAATAGATCAGAAAATCATTCAAATGACTAGATGTAGATTCACCTTCATGCATCTTAGAACTAAATAGTTTCTTCATCAAATAAACTTTATTTGAAGCACTAGGTTTTTTCATATAAATTAGCAAGAGATTTCATTAACTCTACCGTAGAAGCCGCTTCTATAATATTGGAAGCCATGGATGCTGCCAGGCTCAATCTTATAGATCCCAAAGTCCTTTCTGTCAAGAATCTTCCATTCTTCATCAGTCATCTTCGTAGGTCTAGACTTCTCATCCAATGGTAAATACAAATCTCTTTGATACAGATAATCCTCAATTTGCATCTTCCATAATTGATAATTTCGGCTGTCAAATTTCTCTACCTTGTATTTGTTTTCTTCTGCCATTGCTGTAGCTCCCACTCAATCAAAAAACCCTCTGTGAGTAAATATGTCAACACACAAAACCCTCAAACAAAGCTCTGATACCAGTTGTTGGGGTTAGCACACTGGTTGTACAAACAATATATCAGATCTAAGCATACATGCAAATAAAAGTAGATATTCTACCAGAAGAAATATACAAAACAAGAGACATAAATAAACACCAGATTTAACATGGTTCACCTAGTGTGGGCTACATCCACCAAGAAATAAGCCAATATATTATCCAAAGCTTTGACAAGATATACAATGAAGATTTACAATCTTCCACACCTCTCAGATGTACAATACTTTCTTTCTCTCAAGCTTTTGCTTCATCACCAAGAATTATCTCTCTCACCAAATTTTGCAAGTTCTTTCTAATTCTTGTTAATCATTCTTTCTTACTTCTAAACCCTAGGCTTTTATGCTTATATAGTCATTTATAGACTTAGGGAACTTAGCCATGTAATTATAATCAATAGAAATACTTTAATGCTAAAAATAGATCTAATTCCTGAGAGTTAATTAAAACATCCTCGCACAGGTAACCGATGCCGGTTAGCCCTAACCGCTGTCGGTTCCTTCCTTGCTTGACCGATGTTGGTCAAACCTGACTGATGCCTAGTCCTAGGGTGACCGATGCTGGTTCCCCCCTAACCGATGACGGTTACTGTATTTTCTAGCAAGTTTCCATTGCATGCTAAATTGAAGTAATTGAGCTCCGACAACTCAACATCGTAGACTGGTCTGAACCCACTTACTGAATATAAATGAACCCAACCAATGTAGAATCTTTGTGTTAGTATGTAAAACCCCCCAAATGATGTCCCCCTCTTTGGGGAGTACATGTGAAATCCTTGATAGGAGAATAAAACCCAAAAAGAGGACCAACCACATGTATGTTATAACCCTAAAAAGTGCTTGGTAGAAACCAAGGCACGCAGAAACAAAAGGCTAGCCAAAGACAAGTGTAAACATACATACATGTGGAAAACAATGTGTAAGCTACGCAAATAGTGAACTAATGTAAACACACAAGAAGACAAAGTAAGCCACACAAAGTGGGTTTCAAACATGATACATCACACACAATGTCATAAGACACGCAAGGCCATCATGGCCATAAACAACAAACAAGTGTACACACCAAACAAAGGGCAAGGCTTACATACAATAGAAAACAATAACAGACAATGTAACAGACAAGTATGGAAACCAATATCCCTGCATAAAAAATGTTGCACATGAAGCACCCGTTAGCATGTTAGAAATATAACTAGTATGTAAAAAGCATTTATAACCAAGTGATGTAAAGTGCTAAGTACAAAATGAAGCAATAGAACTTGTAAGAGACAAATATGGATGCCCCCAATGACCAGTGTAGGAAGGGTAGAAGGTGAGCATCTGTACTACGTGTAAGAGACCTGTATATGTGATCATAACTAGAAAAATATGTGAATGCGCATGTGTGGATGAAATAGATAAATGACATACAAGTAAGATAACTAGCATGTGTAATAAAGTGACCATGAACAAGAAAAATTAAGTAAGAGTATAATTAACCATAGTATGTAGTATGATGTGGATGGATGGAATAGAATGTAGGATGGAGTGATAGGAACCGCATGCCCCCCGAGTGAATGGAAATGTATGCAGTGAGGTTCATTTTGTTTTCCCCCTCAGCAATCAAGAATGAACCATAAATGAGAGTGCATCATTGGGAAATGGTCGAAGTGTGTGTTGTGTTTAACGTGATGTGATGAATGGGTATGTGTGGTGATGAGATGTGACCTAACAACAATGTGTGCGTGAACCCTATAGCCAAAGCGTATATCACGACCAAATGAACATATAAGTGATGATTTATCCTAAGCGTATATCACTATAAGAGGAATGGATGAGTGATGATTTAGCCCTAACTGTATATCACTACAAAATGAAAAAGAGGGAGTGGTTATGTAACCTAAGGTGTATAAAACTAAAAAATGATAGAATAGGTGATGATTTAGCCTAAAACATATGTCACTAGCCTAGGATTTTCATATGATGAAAGGTCGAATAGTAAACATGTGATGAATGTAAGGTCCATTTGATTTGTATACCCTCGGCAGTCGAGTATGGACCGAGGAACTAAAGTGTGTCATTGGGTAGTGAGTGTGGCGCGTAGAAGACAATGTAGTGTATGGAAAAATAAAATTTGACCATGTGATGAGTGGAATATATAAAGTACATGATGTGTAAGATGGAATGCAAAAAGTGTAGAATGTGTAAAATGTAATGTATAGAATGTATGTATAATAGGCTAGTAATGTAGGATGTAAGATGATGTAATGCTAGACTCATATATAATGAAGACTAAGATGATATATGATGTGTAAATGTGCAAAATGTCAAAATAATGAAGAGAAAATGTAGAATGTATGGTGTATGATGTGTAATATGTGATGAAATGCAATTTGTAATAGCTATAGTGCAGTGTGTGGGGTTAATGTGTAGTAAGCCCTCAACAGTAAAGTGTGAACCAAAGCACAAGAGTGTGTCAGCAGGTAATGAAAATGCTAGAATGTGAATGAGTATGCATATGCTAGGAGATTTATGGATGAGAATGTAAAGATGATGAATGAGTATATGCAATGATGATAAATATACCTATGAGGATTTTATGGGAGGGATACTATGCCCCCCAAGTGTATGAACGATGGAGGTTTTATTCAAAAGATACTATGTGGAATCAATGTAGGGAGTAGTTTCCTTAACAAAAGTGGTGGAAAGATGAGGTGGAAATGTTGCTGACAACTTGAATGGAGAGGTACTTGCATTAACAAAATGATTAGGAAATGAAAGTGGAGTGGGATGATGAGAAAGCTTGAATGGTGGCAGCCTTGACGGTATTGATGATGCTAACGAAGGAGAAGGGATATTGATTTTGATAGGTGGTTGTGCATTTTGACTTAGTAATTGTGAAGAAGACCCGTGAGAAACAGTGTTGTGATGCTCATTAAGTGGAGAAGAAGCAACATCAAAAATATGAGAAGTATTTTTCTGACTAGGAGAAGAATCATTATGCACATGTGAGTGATTGTATATATCAATCATGTAATGAATAAGAGAATCTTCAAGAACTTTCTTAGAAAGATTAGATGGAGTCTCACTAGTAGTCGCATAGCCTGGTATAGTAGGTGGAGATGGGCATGTAATAGAATGTTGTGAAACAAATGAAATAAGACCTTGACGATCTAGATGCTTGATTATTCATGGAAAAGTGTGATAATCATTATCATTATGTTCATTGATTAGATGATAATTGTAATATGGATGACCTCGATATTTTGCTAACCGATAAGGAGAATAGTAATGAGTAGGCTGTAGAGTGATCGACTGATGACTAAGGAGATGAATAAGAATGACATGTGGCATAGTATTATGCTCAAATATGAGAGGATGAGGTAATGAAATATATTTAGGTTCAACTAGATGACATGTAGTGGACATAGATTGTATGGAGGATGTAGAATGAGCACAAACATGCCATTGAGAAACATGCTTAAGCTCTTTAATTTTAGATCTAAGGGATGCAATATTTGATTCCATAGCCTTAAATTTGTCTTGAAATAAAGCATGTAAAGCTTGAATTGAATCCAATACGGGGTTGAGTAGATTGAGGAACACTAGGACTAGGGTCGTTAGATAAATGATTAAATAAAGTACTTATTTCATGCGGCGGTGAATTGTCCTCAAGATACAAGGTGTCTAGGGATTACTTTGTAAAGCATCCTAGTAATGGGGATATCTCTTAAGTAAATCAAATAAAGAAAATTGAGTAACTATGGGGGTTGTTAGGAAATAATATTCTAGTGCTCACATTATGGGTTAACATAATATAATTTGTGAGCTAGTATACAGGTGAGTTGTTTAAAATATTGTTATGTATGAGATTTGGTTGTTAAACCAAACTCACCTAGATAGGAAATTTAAGGAGTGTTGTTAAATTTTTTTTGTTTTAAGTATCCTTAATATTTAGGATTACTCCATTCTATATATATGTATAGTAACTATTCAGAGTGATATTGCTGTGTAAATCTATTGTTGCATCTTTATTTGGTATCAGAGCATGGATTTCATGAGGAGAATAAACTCTTAAAATTTGGACAAGGGGCAACGCTTATCAGTTTTTTCTCCTAACAATGGTGGTTTTGTAGTCTAATGTGTTTGCAATTATTATAATAAATTTGTAAACCTTAAGGTAATTTCTAAATTGTTGTATATTTCTGGTGTAGATCTCTACATTCTCAGTCAACCATACATTATTAAAATTAAATCCCCACATCTTACAGTACTAATATCTATTGATTCCCATGCCTTTTTTATTGCAATATGAAATTGATGGGCTTAATTTCTTCCATCTATATCTCATACATAAGACACGAATCTTCCAGATGGTCTTCTATGGTTGGATGTTGTCATAATTTTATTTTGCATTGGATGTATTCAAGGAAGATTCTACACACAAGTTTTTGTATAGGTGGTAGAACCATTATTGCACATTGGACTCCTCTGGAGATCTAATCTGACACACACCAAGCACGAATTCATCATGTACAATTTGAATTCTCTTGTGCGTCTCCTGATCTTGAGGGCTGAATTGGTTAAATGCATGCCCACTAGCTGTCAACTTCCCCTCGATCCTATGCGAATCGACAAACACGTGGTTTTTGGTTTAGATTTATTGAAATAATTTTCAATATGGAAACGTTCTATTTAGGTTCGCATTCTCCATCATTTTATTGGGTTATTCTTGGTCTCTGAAGCATATGTTACCTTAGAATCAAAATGTTTTCTTTGATCTTGCATTTCAAGACCTTTCGAAAGCTGTTACAAATCCAAACGCATAAGTGTCTCTTCATGTTAGTGTCAATTGTGTTTAATTACTTAGTATGATTCAAGTTTCATTTGTCAAAAATAATAAGGTGGGTATTTTAAACATTGTATGTAAATAAAAATTCAGAAGGTTTTAGAACATAGTCTTAGATATAACAAGTGCTAATTAGTCTATTTTGATTTGAGTCATTAAAAAAACTGTTGAGTCATTTTTCGAAATACAATTATAATGAGTGGAGTCATTTTTATGTTGAGTTTGTTGGTGCCATTTTTGAGCTTGCACCATTTTTCCCTAAATTTTTCCTTCATTCTGCGTGCTCTGAAATGTTTTTCTTTCAAATTGGTGGTCAACAACTTTTCCCTCCAGTCGAGTGCCTTGAAATGCTCACAAACTTGTTGTTTTGCCCCAATTTGAAAGAAATCTGCATGTGTGCCCTGTTTTATGCCCTAAATTTTCCAAATCCATGGGCCTCTACCATTTTTCCTTTTTTACCTGATCGTGGAAGTTTAAAATTGATCAATTTGCACTTAAATGCCATTGAACATCCAATTCCATGATAAAAAAATGCTTTGAAAACATGTTTCAGTTGGTTCAATTTCGAGAAATTTGTCGTCCTTAGTGAAAAAAATCGAATTCTAGCATCCCTGGCATTTTCTATGTTTTGACAATCAGACATGCGTCATTTACCTGTCAATTTCTTCTTCAGCATTCATCGGCAACGTGGCTTGTTCTAATTGACTGAGGAACGATGGAAAATTGTTTTAACTTATCACTTTTTGCTTTTTTGGCAAAAGGGTGAATTTGGTCACATGGCTCCGCTTTACTCTGATTGGTCCTAATGTGCTTACATGGCATGTTTTGATTGGAGGGGGAGTGGCGGGTCTTTTTGTGCCTTAAGGCATTTTGGAAAAAGAGTTAAAGTGCAAAGAAAATGCCTAGGGCCCGCAACAAATCAGAATGGAACACGTGGTGGCTTTAGAGCCAAGGACGGAATTGCGGGGTGGTCGGGTTCTTTTGAAGTTTTTTGACTTTATTTGGCTAAAATATTAAAGTCACAAAACAATCCGTAACTCTGCAGCGAATCACAGGTGGACACGTGTCACGTTTGCATCAAAGGTGGGAATGGAGGCTGGCGGAAGACTTAGAAAAATTATGCTTTTTGGCAAAAGGGAACAAAAATTGTGAAAAGGGGAGCCGTGGGTTCACCAGGCCAATTAGGAGTGGACATGTGGCAGGGTCAGAGGTGGAACTTCGGGCCTTGGGGAAAAATTGAGATTTTTTCCCTTTTTTGGCATAAAGGCATAAAATTAAAAGGAGCAACGCAAGCTCGTAGCGAATCAACAATCACCACGTGTCATGGACAGAATCAGAGGTGTGGGTCCGCGAGGATAATTTGGAAAAATTTCCATTTTCCAAAAAATGTGGAAATGTGTAGAATCGGTCCACGATTCCAATGGGCCCCACTTTGGGACACATGTCAGGCACATTTTCAAAGGGCGGAGGGGTAGAGAAAAATGTCAATTTTTTTACATTTTTCTAAAAGTGTTAAAATGTCAAATGGTGATCCCCAAGCCCATTTCCAATCACATTGTGACACGTGGAGGGCTTAGATTAAAGGATAAAGGAAGATCAATGGTAACTGTGTATTTTTTAGTTGGGCCGCCATTCGAGCTCCAGGAAGCTTGGAGATGCGATTTTGCATCAATTTTCACCAATTTTTAGCGAATTCATGTCATTTTTTCTTCAAGGATCAATGAAATCAATTTGCATCAATTTTCACAACAAATTTTTGGTGAATTCATGTCGTTTTTGCCGTCACGGGAAAATCTGGGAAGAAGCCCATTCTCTGAGTGACCACTTGAGAAAATCATGTAACTCTCTCCGTATCAGATTTCAAATCATGTTAAGTTTGTTACACATGTATATCCATTAACAAGCTCTGGGATTTTTTTTCAAAACATTCCCCTGTTGATGAAATTTGATCATTTTTGAGTTATTCTGTGTTGTCTTTGGGAAAAATCTATGAATGCTTACATTTAAGAATGCATTTCAAATTTGTGTTTCTTGTTTCCTATTGTAGTCTTGTGTTTAAAATCTCTCTTGATCATACATGGTCTCATTTCTTGTGATAGTTTAGTGGCATTTGCAATCTCACATTCAGAAGAGCTTTCATCTGATAAAGAGATAAACAAATTTAAAATCACTTTACCTTCCTTGACTTCATAGATTGTTTGTCAACCTTTGGGTGCACCTTAGGACATGATTAAATAGTGATTGCTAAATGCTTCATTGGTTCATTCTAACTTAAGCTTTTGTGATAGATGATCAAAGATGGTGTGGAAAAGTGCAGATCTAGGCCTCCATTTGATGCACATATCTTGGTTGAAGGGATGATTAACCATTTTGATACTTTTTGATGTTAAGTTTCTCTATATTTTACTGAAATCCTCAAAGAGTCTGGCGGACCTTGGTTTGACTTATCTAAACTCCCACCCAAAAAATCATTCAAAATAACTAATCCTACCATGTTTTACCCCTGTTTTGACCTGTATACCCACAGAAGATCAAAATCCATTTGCTAAAGTATGCAGAACAAATCAGGATTCCAAATGTCTTTAGTAACCCTTGCCTTGCATTGAAATTATCTCCATAATCTGGAAGTGATAACTTGTGAAAGTCAGATTTGGAGTGTTGATCATATTTTCCCAAGGCCCCTTCATACTATTCATACAAATTGAGGGATATCTTCATCTCATTCACCATTTGAGGGTTACAAAATAGGTTCTCTTACCTTGGTTGAAAGGCACAACCTAAAATAGTTAGGACAAGATCAAGTCCTATTTGAGTGCTATCCATCTCTGCACAAATATGAGTGCTAGTTAGATCATATCCCCGGCTACAAAATGACACACACCATGATCCATTTGTCTTTAAGCTTCATGCCATATATTTGATGCTGATCAGACTGAAAAGGAGAACAAATTTGGGTACTATAGAGTCCTTTAATTTTCAATATATATGAGTTTGTCATTAGGTCAAGTCAATTTGTATTGTATTGATCTTGTCAAAAAATCATCAAATTTTTGATTCGTCGTCAAAATTTGTAATTTTTTTTTTTTCCCTCACAGACGTATTTTCGGTGTAACCCGATGTCTAAAAAATAAAATGTTTCACATTGCAGGAGGGAAGAAAAAAATAAGCTCAATGTGGAAACAAATGTGCTTCATGTTCACATTCTGCTAAGTTAGTAGGAGGATGGAGGTACAAGAGGCTGGAGGTCAATCAACGAGCTCTCGTCAGTCACCAACGATGGGGCCGCACGAAGCTGTGGTGACAGTGTGTGTGTGAGTTTTCTTTTTATTTCAGAGTTGCAGTTTGTTTTAGTTGTGTGCAGTATGATTTCAAAGTTCCTATTTTGGGTTGAATAAGTGAAAAGTTCACATTGAGGGGGGAAAATGGTTTCAATGTTCCATTTTCACTATTCCCTATTTTTAGATTTATATTCAGTAAGCAATATTTCCTACATAATTCCCTAAAGGAAAAACATAGTGGATAGATGGAAGCACAAAGGAAAAACAACATCATGATATTTTGGGTTGTTGGTTGTCTTATAAAACCATCCTTTATTGAGGTTGTTAGTTGTCCTATAAAACCATCCTTGTTAAGGTTGTTGGATGTCCTGTAAAACCATCCTTGTTGAGGTTGTTGGTTGTCTTGTAAAACCATCCTTGTTGAGGTTGTTGGCTATCCTAAAAAACCATCCAGATCATGAGGACACACGGGCAACATGCTTCGAAAGAAGTGTGATTATTTTTGTTCCATGTTCGCACTAAGGGGGGGGGGGGGATGTTAGGAAATAATATTCTAGTGCTCACATTATGGGTTAGCATAATATAATTAGTGAGCTAGTATATAGGCGAGTTGTTTAAAATATTGTTATGTATGAGATTTGGTTGTTAAAAAAAACTCACGTAGATAAGAAATTTTAGGAGTGTTGTTAAACAAAATCTAATTTACATCTCCTTATATTTATGATTACTCCATCATATATATATATATGTATATATATGTATGTATGTATGTATGTATGTATGTATGTATGTATAATAATATTCAAAGTGATATTGCTGTGTAAATCTGTTGTTGCATCTTTCGGATACATGATAGATGAAAACAATAAGGATACTAAGTGTGAAAGCAGTCGGGTTCACCAAAATGATTAACTAAAATTAACTATGTAGTGTGGGGATAGTTAATCTAAGCTATGAACAATTGTAATGACATAAATAAATGCAATAAAGAAGTATGTAAATGAGCTAAACAACTATGTAAAAGTAAATGCTAACCCTAATGTACAAGAGAGAAGAGGAAATAACTTAACTGAATAATAGATGCTTGTAGGACTATGTCGTCAAGGTGATTGGAAAATTTAGAGGTATCAACGACTATGTAGAATCCCTGAAAAGGATGGATCTAGATTGATTCTATAGAATGAAGCACATGGGAAGGGACTGGGGTGCTTGCGGGTGCTCTAGTCTACAAATTGTGTGCCCTGGTTTGTGTAAAAGCTCTGAAACTAAATCTCATAGGGTTAAGAGGTGGTCTGAAACCTTTGCTGTGTGTCGCATCAGATTAAGATGTCTTGTACTGAGTGTCGTCAATAATCCAAGATGATGTAAAGATCTGCAAAAGACCAAGAGAAGTATCAAAACCCTAAAAAAATAAAGACGTAAATGAATGGGTCAGATTGACCTCAGTTTCCACATCAATGGGCTTACTAACTAAGTGCTGCACTACATTTTAGACCCAATGTAGTTCTGGTGAGTGTGTACATAATGTGCCCTAGGTGCTTTTGTGTCATTCACACTTTGTGAAGTAACAAGTAATAACTAAATGTAGAAAATGTAATAGTATGTGTGTATGGAATAGAATAAAATCCCCCCTATGAAGTGTGATGTAGGTGTCCTATCCTTGTGCCTTGATGATGGAGCTATGTGGATGCAAATGATCTCCAATGAAATAGATGGATGCAACTCTAGATGACTGATAGTAATAAGTGATGTTAGGTCCCTCATTATGGTCTCATAACTTTATATTTATAGGGTTCTCTTGGTCTGATTTCGTAATCAACCCTAAAAGTGCTGACCACAAGAAAGATTAAGATCTCAAACGTCTAAAAAGAGCCCAAAAAGAGGTGGGAAAGTAAAAAAGGACCGAGACACCCCTGGTGGGACCATGACGCCCACGGGTGCCCCAGTACTAATCTGGGCACCCCAGTCAAGGATAAAATAACACGGGATGACAGAAGCTAACTAGGCATATGAGCGCAAGAGGTTGGTAATGAAAAAATAAAATAAAACAAGATGGCCAAAAGATGGGGGTTAATTAATACTTTATTCACTCAAGAACCTTATAAATAGTAGTATGAGACCGAGACTAAATAAAGTCTGAAGTGCATAATTTTGTGACTACATTTAGTGACAGATTTTTCCAATCTTTGCCTCCATCTAACACTCCATTTTTTAGTTTTCTTGCTCTTGCACATATGGGGGGCCTCTTTTTTTTCCAGATGGTTATATGCTTCTCAATAATTGAATTGGGGCCCTTGGATATTTTGTAAGCTTCTAATTGGTGTCAATTGTCATATGATCTATGGTGGAGCCATTAAAGTGATATATGCATGTTTATTCCTCTTCTCTAATTGAATATCTCAGTTTTAAATTTCATCCAATTCCATTTTGGAGTGTTCTTCCAAATTGTATAAATTGAAGAAGTATTCACTTCATCAAATCATTTTCTAGCTTGGTCATTCTTGGTTTGGATATCTGATCCATTTGGTAGTTTAGTCTATATGTGTTTAATTCAACTTTTTTTAGGTTTGGAGTTATGAATAATTGTGAGAAATTCAAGGATCTTGCAATTTAGGTTTAGAAAAGTAGTTGCGTATGCTAATTTAGTCATAAATGAGAATAGTAGATTTTGAAGGAAGTTATTATTAGAGTATAAAGTGTATTCTCTCTGATTATTAGGATATCCATCTAGTTATTAGGTGTAGAGGTCTGATGTGTAGTCATTAAACCAACTGATTATAAAATCCTTGTGCAATTTTGTTTCCATTTGTGCACTCTTTAACTTGTCATATGCTATATTTTGGATTATGAATTAGATTGGTTTGATAATTCATTAAATCTTAGTGTATGTGGTTTATGAACTGTCTAAATTATGGGGAGTTGCACTAATTGTGTAAATTGATGTTTCTCTTATATTTTTTTGACTTCTTCATGTGTGCTTTGTAGATTAGCCTAATAAACAAGGCACATATGAATTGGAATGATCAAACCTCCTTTCTTATTTTTTGTCCTACCCCTTTAAGATGTTTTGCTTCATCTTGAGTATCTTTATAAGTTTCGTTGTTATAAATTTGGCTTCACGTTTGCTTAGATGTGCTTTAGATCTCTGTTATAATAAAACTAACAAGTTATGGATATCCTCATATCTTTGCAACAAATTAATTTAGGCCTATTTATTTCACTATAAATGTGTGTTATGTCACAAGTGACATTTAATTGGGTGATTAGTCATGGAGGTTTCCTTTAACAACCAAATATAGTGTGTGTTTAGGCTCATCTTTTGATAAGAATTGTTAGGGTCTCTCCCTTTGGCCTTACAAAATGAGAAGAAGTAGAGAAGTTGCCTTCCTTCTCACATTTGTTGGTATTTAATCCATTCCAAACTTGTTGAAAAGAACCCCTTGCTATAATCGATTCATCCTTCAACTTCTCATCATTAACTTAAAGGGCAGAACAAATTTGAGAGCAAAAAAAATGGCATTGTTTTTGGGGATGTGCCAAATTTATTTGGTTAAAGGTTATTGGTATTACATTTTCCTATCAACAATCTTTTTCAGTTTCAACATTTCATATCTTTACAAAGATTTGTGATCTTGTTCTTCCTTGTGAAGTGGTGACTCCCTATTATTTTATCGACCAATGTGCTTCAACATTTATTTTTGTTCTCAAACATTTTGATGTTGGTGGATTATGTTCTAAATTTTGGCAAAACGATTCAGAAATGGTGCTCTCATTTTTCCTAGCAACTCCTCTTTGTTGAAATGTACCTTGAGATTTGTATTGAATTAGATTAGTAATTCTTAGAGTTTTGAATGTAGTGGGTGAGTATTCTAGTTGTAAAATTTGTGGTGATACAGAAATGGAAACCATCATTTATCCTGTTGGAGGTGTTTATGTTATATTATTCATTCAATGTCTTATTGGTGATGCCTGAGAATGGTATAATGAACTTCTTATAAATATTATTAATTCTTGGGATAATTGAGACATCTCTTTGTTGAGAAATATGTTAATAAAGTTGATTATGCTTCTATTAGAAAATAGTTGTATAATATGGTAAGAGATAAGGATGAAAGTATTTAGGATTTTAATCACAAATTTAGGAAGACATGAAATAGAACCCCTGAGCACATTAGACCAATCGAAGCTTATGATCTTATTTTTTATAACAAGGAATTAAATGTTGAATTATTATTTGAAAGACAAATGTCCACTAACAATTATTCATGCTTTCAACCTAGATTTAAATTTTGAAACTATTTCTCATGCCTTTTATTTGTGTATTGTTGAGAGTGAATTTGAGTTAAATGATGGTGAAGAGGGTATAGATTTTGAGTATTTAAACACTTGTGAAAACTTTGAGACTTTGGTGAAGGAATCTACGACTGGGGGTTTTGATTTTAATGACAATGATTCATATTTTTTTGTTGATATGTAGCCCCATGTTCATATTTTGTTGTTTGGTCATTCTACCACATATTCACATGTTTTGGAGCCTTATGTTTACCATAGTTTAGTTCCTCTTGAGTTCTAAACACATTTTTAATATAATAAGTTAATTATTGAGCCTGGATTTTTTCCACCTTTACATAATGATGCATTTTATAAGAATATTGGTGAATCTGATTATGTATTAGCACGTGATAGCGGGCTCCTTGATGAGATCAATGAAATTAGTGAAGTCATTCACGAGAATGAAGAAGAAGAAGATTTTATTGATCAAAGAAGCATATGTGTTACAAAGGAGGAAATTCATTCAAATGATTATCAAATTGCAGAGACATTGGGTAATATGTGTGTCTTGATAGCATCTCAACATCTAGAGGATGTAATGAATGATGCATTGAATTATTTATTTTAGTTCTTCACTAGTTATGCTTATAAGGATGAAGTTATAGGGTTATTTGTTTGTGATTATTTGTAGGTAGAGGTAGATGGTGATGATGATAAAACTCTCACTGATAATTGTGAAGATGATAAATCCATGTTGATTGAAAATAAAGATCCTTTTGAGGTGGTAAGTGAGTTAGTGAATGATTCATGTTATGAACTTGTTATGGAAATAGAAGAAGAAAACTTATATTCTTAAGAATTGGTTGCACGTGCATCCTTTTTATGTGATAAGATTTGTGAGTTTTCCAAGGATAAAGATGAAGAAATTGTGATTACATTACATTGTGAGTTATCCTTTATTTGTTAAATTTCCCCACCCTCCCTCTCCTTCTACTCATCTGGATAAAATGGAATATGAAAGATTTAAATAATAACATTGAATTAGATCCTCTACATCCATTGAATCACTACCCATAACTTCACACATACGATTATCCATTTTAGTATTTGAGGGAGCTCTTTCCTGATCTTGAGTCTTTTTCCACACTTGGTGAAGAGAGTGTGTTAGATGAACTAGTATAAATTACAAAAGTTTTTTAATGACGAGTTATGCTATGAATATGTTTCATATTTATATTCTAACTTGTTTTACTTTGCTACTAATAAACTAGTGTTTTATAATGAGAAAAAATCATACAAAAGTATTACATTTGATCATGGTATTAACTTCTAGAACAAAGGGTTACTTGATTATGATAATATTAAAGAATTATATGTTGATGTTTATGTTACAACCATTATTGAGCCTATTTATTTTGATAAGGTTGATTTTTTGGATCAAAAGGGAGAAATAAAAAATAAGAAGTCAGGAGGTAAGTTTGATTTTAATTTGAGTGTTGATCAGAGTTATGGGTGCATTAATGTCCTTAAGTCTAAATCTTACAAGCCCAATATCATTTTTACTCAAATTAATTTTAGGCTAGAATTCATATGCTCATATTCTAGTGTTAAAGTGAGCATTGATCCCTTTGGCATACATATAAATTGTCCACGTGAGTTTTAGATTGCTTCAAACAGATGGTATTGGGCATATCTGTTTAATCGGTTTCAACAAGAGCATTATTACAACCGGTCTTCATTTTTGCTCTGATTTTGTGTTTGGGCCTTCAAAATTAAATAATCCATTATGGGATTGGTTGTGGAGTGTTATGCTAGTTTTTTATTGTTACAATCTACAAGAAAAATGCTCTACTTTGCAAGGAAAGGTTCATATTTCTCCAATCCAGTGAATGGGTTTATTAAGTAAGAATTAGGG
Source organism: Taxus chinensis (assembly GCA_019776745.2). NCBI lineage: Eukaryota > Viridiplantae > Streptophyta > Pinopsida > Cupressales > Taxaceae > Taxus > Taxus chinensis. The sequence continues at coordinate 543,094,037 of CM034151.1, read as the reverse complement.
ATTCTTATCTCTTGTATAAATTATAAATACTTATATAATTTTTAACTTTCAATTAGTGCTTTAGATAATTAAACTTCTATGATTTGTTAAGATTTTTTGATTAGATTGGTCCTTTGCAGCAATTTTTAAATTATAAAGTTTTGTGCTTTGTAGTTCAAGTGATTGCTTGGATATCTCTTGGAGGTACTGGTTTACTTCTCTAATTTTTTTTGGGATTTTTGATTACGCAAAGGGGGTGCTTATTTTTTTAGATAGAGCTAATGTTGGTTCACCTTATTTTTGGGCCTTCAAGTTGAAATTTTACATTTGATAATGATCATTTGTGTATTTTAGGTACTTTGATGTCTTCAAAATTATCAATTTTTCTTATATATATCAAATCTAGGTTTACAAAGGTGAATCAAGAAAAAAATTAGTCAAAACATGTGTTTTAAGCCCTTTAATGGGATAAAAACATCTTGATTCTTGTTTTCCTTTGTTCTCTAGATCGTCAAATATAATTGAGCAGATCAAAGAGACACTTAGCGGTTGTTGGTTAGTCACATTTCGCCACTTGGGATTAATCCCATATGGACGAGGAGAGGGATCAGGATTGGTTTTATAAATAAGGTGATCACAATATTTAAGTGTAACTAAGGATCTATAACCTAACTCTTTTACACGAGCTTGAGTTAAGTCGGGAAAGTTGAAAATTCATACGAGTTGGTCAAGTTTGTAACCAAATTGGGCCCGAGTCCAAGCATAGATTGAGTTAATTCTTGAGCTAAGGAGTTGGAATAGTCAAGGATCCTGAGTACATGAAGGTCCATCATTGGTCCACATGGAAAAATGACGATGTTCTTTAATATCTGATCTCACAAATAAATATCAAAGGAAGAGACATTTGGGGACTTAGGCTCCCGAGAAGTCAAGAACTCGATAGATTGATAAAACTAGCTAAGGCATGGAGATCCAAAACTATGAGAGCCTGAGAAATCTTGGAATATTATAAAACTGAGAATGCTAAATAATGTTAGGACATAATTAATATTCTAGTTCTCATATTATGGGTTAACATAATATTATTTGTGAGCTAGTATTTGGGTGAGTTGTTTAAAATATTTTTTTGTGTGAGATTTGGTTGTTAAACCAAACTCACGTAGATAGGAAATTTTAGGAGTGTTGCTAAACAAAGTGTATTTTACTTCTCCTTATATTTAGGAGTATTCCATCCTACATATACGAGAAATAATAGTCAAAGATGTGTGAAATAATATACAAAGATTATTGTGTTCACTTTCTATATGAACTTGGTCATACCTTTGCATATGGTATCAGAGTGGATAGTATATTTCATGGAAGCATAATAATTTATTAAGGGGGAGATATAATTTTCCTCACCCTTATAGATGAAAGATTAAATAATTTTTTTGTGAGTGTTCTTAAATTTGGTTCAACTCAATCCATTTTCTTTCACCCCTGATCTCACAATTGGAACAATACATTTGTTATTTTGTAGTAAAAGTGCTCCTAAGGTGTTTAAAGACTCTTAAGTATTCTACAAATATGTATATGCATTTGGATTAATTCTCCTACAGAAGAAATTTTGAGGAATGAAAAAGGTGTTTTGAGCAGTTGAAACGAGATCTATTTTTTATATAAGTAGGAGAAAAGCTTGTTAAGATCATCTATTCAACATTGGAAGGTTCAACAATTTAAAATCTTTACATATCGATTTGGAATGTAGATGTTTTCATCGACGAATCTCATATTTCCATCTCCATGAGCCAAATTTCCACCTAGGTGACTCTATCTCCAAGCTGTGCAGACTTTGGAATTTGTATTGGACTTGTTTGCCAAGGCTTGCACTTGAACTCGCCACATATTGTTCATATTATCACATGCTGAACATGTCACTTCTAATGTCTGCTATTACATAGAACTTTCATCTGCACATACTTTCCTAACTGGCCACATCTCCACAATGCCTTGAAATCTACTTTCTATGTTGTTATCCACACAAATTTTAGTCACGAAAATATTTGGAGTCTATCCCTCAAGCTCATGGTCTTAAGGTAGTCGTTTAACATTTATAGCCGCGTCGATCAAAATAATTGTTCCTTTCCTTGTCTATTGTAAAACATTTGTATTTTTTATTGTTAATTAATTGTGTCTTTGTATCTCTTAGGTCTATAGCCCTATCCAAGTAAATTTTGAAGTCACTTTAAAAGGGTCACGAGTTTATTCAAAATATAGTCTTCATATCATTTAGGCCATGTTAATTATCAATTAGTCTAAGTATTTTATTAAGTCATTAGTCTTGTCAAAAGTATTAAAAGTTCAAAGCCATTGTTATTGTTGTGTCATTAAATTGTCAGAGTCATCATTTCATGTTAAAATGTTATTTATTATTATTGTCAAAATTAGGTGTCGCAAAGTTTAAATAGGTGATTTTAGTTATGGTCCTATAATGACGTGTTGTCAAAAAAATCCAAAAATAAAATAAATAATTACCTCACTTTTCAATAATTGGACGTATTTTTACTTGTACGCGACATCCATCTTGTGGGGATGAATTGTACAATGAGCTCCATGATCAAACCCGACTGAGTTAGTAGCACATCAATCAAAGGATGGAGGCAAAGGGATGATGGAGGTTAATCAACGACCTCTTGTCAGTCACCAACGACGGGGCCACACAAAGGTTTGGTGACATGTGTTTTTGTAGTGTGTTTTCCATTTTGTTTTCAGAGTTCTAGTTTTAGTGTGCTTCATATTTCAGTGATCCTATTGTTCATGTATGGTGTGAATAAGTGGAAATTTCACATTGAGGGGGGGGGAACATGATCCAATGTTTCATTTATATTATGTCATCATTTTCTATGTGTGTATGAGCAGTAGAATTCATCAGAATTTCCTATGTTATTCCCTACAGTGAGATATTGATGAAGACTGATAATAGTACTTGGCACATCATGATGTGGTTGTAGGTAAACCACTTGAAAACCTTCATTTTTGGTTTGTGGTAAACCACCATTCTTGGTTGTTGGTAAACCATTTACAAAACCATCACTTTTTGGTTTGTGGTACTCCAAATGTAAAACCACCATTCTCAGTTTATGGTCAAACCGTTTGTAAAACCATATGTTGAGTTTGTGATTATCATGTGAAAATCACTAGATCATGAGCATGTGCAAGTACAATGCATGTTTTCCCCATGTTCACACTAAAGGGGGGCATGTTAGGAAATAATTAATATTCTAGTGCTCACATTATGGGTCAACATAATATTATTTGTGAGCTAGTATATGGGTGAGTTGTTTAAAATATTGTTATGCGTGAGATTTGGTTATTAAAACAAACTCACGTAGACAGGAAATTTTAGTAGTGTTGCTAAACAAACTTTGTTTTACTTCTCCTTATATTTAGAGAGTATTCCATCCTATATATATGGGAAATAATATTCAAAGATGTGTGGAATAATAAACAAATATTTTTGCATTCAATTTCTATGTGAATCTGGTCATACCCTTACAAGGAACATGTGAAAGGTCATTGAATTCAAGAATTATGAACCTAGGAGGATGAAAAATCCTGAGATCAAGGAAGGTCATGATTGTTCCACGTGGACCAATGATGACATTATATGGTCTTGGAGGTTCGAAGTATCGAATGAGGAAGGGATCTCATAAAATTGTGAACAAGTCATTGGTCCACATTGACAAATGACAATAGATATGAGCTCTTGAAAGTTCAAGCTTGATGTAGAAAAAGTGCCTAAGGTTAAGTTATCCTCGTGAGCCCAAAATGCAGTGATTGTTCACCATAGACCAATCATAAACCACCATTTCTTTTAAAGGTTAAAAAAAAGGTCTGTAGGACTTAGAGACCCCAAGATATGAAATTTTAGGGATTTGGATGTGTGGCAAAGGTGAACACATGGAACAACTTAGTGACTTGTAATAATGCACATTACATAGAATTAAATTTGATTGTTTCCTTCCGTGCAAAATTTTCCTCAAGGATGTCAAAAGCTTAAACAATACTGAAGTGCATCAATTCATTTTTTTACATATCTTTTAGCATAGAGCTCTATCTAACCTAAAAATTATATCATTAGAAAGATCTTTCAAATAACTACACACTGGCTCTAATTTGAGAGAAAATAATTAACAAATTCTTAATATTTTAGTGATAGATTTTTCCAGGCTTTGTCTCCATCTAGCACTCCATTTCTTTAGTTTGCTCATTTTTGCACATATGTGGGTCCTCTTTTTTAGATGATTGTATGCTTCTCAATAAATGAATTACGGCCCTTGGAAATTTTGTAAGATTCTAATTAGTGTCAATTTTCATATGATCTATAGTGGAGCCATTGAAGTGATATATGCATGCTTATTCCTCTTCTCTCATTAGCTCTCTTGGCTTTGAATTCCCTCTAATTCCATTATGGAGTGTTCTTCATGAAGTAGTCACTTCATCAAATCATCTTAAAGCTTGGTAATTTTTGGTCTAGATCTTTGATCCCTTTGGTATTTTATCCTATAGACATTTTATGTTTCGAGTTATGGTTAATTGTGAGCAATTCAGGTTTATGAGAATAGTTGTGCATGTTAATTTAGTCATAAATGAGAACAATGGATTTTAAAGGAAGATGTTATCAAATTTTGAAGTGTATTCACTTTGATTATTAGGATATCCATTTGGTTATTAGGTGTAGAGGTTTGATGTGTAGTCACTAAAACACTTTATTATAAAATTATTATGGAATTTTGGTTTTATTTGCACTCTTTAACTTGTCATATGCTATATTTTAGATTATGAATTAAAATGGTCTAATAATTCATTAAATCTCATTGTATGTGGTTTATGTATTGTTTAAATTGTGGGGAGTTGCACTGAGTGTTTAAATTGATGTTGATCTTATATTAATTTTGACTCCTTCATTCAAGCTTTGCATATTAGCCCAATGGACAAGGCATGTATGAAGTATGAATGATCAAATACCCCTTTCTTCTTTTTTGTCCTACCCCTTTGATACTTTTTCTTATTCTTGAGTATTTCTAGAAATCTCTTTGTTATAAATTTAGCTTCATGTTTACTTGGATGTGCTTTAGATCTTTGTTATAAAACTAACAAGTTATGGATATCCTCATATCTATGCAATAGAGCAATTCAAGTTTTTTTAGTTCACTATAATTGATGGATATGTCACAAGTGAAACTTATTTGGGTGCTTAGTCATGCACATTGCATTTATTTCCATTTATATTGTGTTCTTAGGCTCATATTTTGTTAAGAATTGCTAGGGTATACCCCCTTGGCCTTGTAGAACCAAAATAAGTAGAGAAGTGACCTTCCTTTTTGCATATGTTGATCTTGAGTCCATTCTCATCTTGTTGAAGAGAACCCCACCTTTGCTACAACTAACTCATCCTTCATATTCTCTTCATCAACTTAAAGGGTGAAACATATTTGAGAGCCAACATTTCATATGTTTTAAACTTGTGTAATATCTTTATTTTAAGGTTTCATTGATTTATCATATATATGCATGGCTGTTTTTGTAGACACCTAAAATACATCTACACAATTTTATTACTAAAATTGCACTAATTATCCTCTCTTCTATCATTCTTGTCATAATTAGTGATTTCTTGCTAATTAACCACGATCTTCACTCTCTTGGTCAATTGACGACACTTCGTCAATAAACCACCATTTTTCCTATATTCTTGTTAATTAATTATATTTCGATAATTAATTAGCCTATCACACATGATACTGATTAATGACCTTTCGTTAATTAATACCCGCTTCTACTTGGGTTAATTAATTATTATTAATTAATTACGCTCACTACTCTAAATCAATAAATCACCATTTATTGGACTAAATTTCTCTAACATCCCACAAATCATACTAATTTTCCTCTAATAAACTTCTATAAGGTTACGCCTACCTATTAATTAATCACCCTTGATTTAATTAAAACACCGCTCAACTCCCATGAGTCACTAATGAAAAATTAAACTCTTCTGAATCAAGGTTACCTTTTCTAAATAAACCTTATCCATTCCTAATCTTAATTTACCCTTATCCCACATACACTAAGATGCTAAGTTCTCTCAAACAAGAGTGTTATATAAATAACCCTCCTCTTATCCTTTCTTCTTACACCTCATTTGCAATAGTGAAAACTATAGGCATTTTGATCTATATCCATTCTCCATTGCTGGAAATAGCTTTTGCAGCTTGTATCCATTCTCTCAAATTGAAGAGAATGGGAAGATCCAGAAATGGCCTTGTAGCCATTTCTTGGTGATATCTCATCTTCAAATATTGAGGAAACAACCCCATTTTGATTGCTTAAGTGATCTAAATAGGTTCATTTATTAGTTAGCAATCTTAAGGAGTAAGAAATAGCTTAGCATTTAGCTTGAGATTATTCATGCATTGAAGAATTTGTTCCTAATAAGCTCTTATCTTAATGGTTCTATAGTAGGTTTGATTATTGCTTTGAAGCTATTAGGTGTTAGCTTCTTTCAATTAACATGAAAAGTTATATATGAACACATATGGCATGCCCGATGGGAGTTAAACCTGGGTCTCCTACCTTTTCTCACATCTATGAGATACTCATCGCCGGGATGAAACTTGCTATTAAGTGGAATATTTGACAACTCAAAGTCATTGTAGATTCATAGTTAATTATCAAGAAAGCCAATGATGACTGAAAAGTTAAAGATGATAAGATTTTCCCATACAAGAAAATGGTGGAAAATCTCAAGGAATATTTTGTACACATTACTTTTGAGAAAATCCCAAGAGCACAAAATTAGTCCGCAGACACTATGGCTACAATAGGATCCCTGATGATATGCCATTCTTTGTTGAAAATCTACAGATGCCTGCATATGACATGTTAGAGTTATGTCTTGTTTGTGAAGTTGTTGGTCCTTTTTCCCCATGGTATAAACCCATATTTAACTATCTGCAGGACGATACCTTCCCCCTAATATTTACCATCCTGAAAAATGGAACCTAATCCAAAGAATAGCTCGTTACACCCTCCTTAGAGGCACCCTCTATCATCGTGGCTATGACAACAACTTGTTGTGTTGTCTTAATTCAGTTGAGTCCATCCAAGCAATCAAAGAAGTGCACAAAGGTGTTTGTGGATCTCATATAAATAGGATGGTGCTAGCAAATAAATTATTAAGAGTAGGTTACTATTGGCCTACCATGAAATCCAACTATTGCAAACATGTTAAGAAATGTTCATTGTGTCAGAAGTATGGAAATATCATCCATGCACAAGCTCAAGCCTTGCAGCTAATCACAATACCATGGCCATTCTCCAAGTGGGGATTAGATATCATAGGGAAGCTCATTCCAACTTCCTCAGATGGCCACACCCATTTTATTACTGGAACCAAGTACTTTACAAAATGGGTAGAGGTTATGCCTCTTCATATGTTATCGATGCCTAAATCTTCAAGTTCATCATGAATCATCTCATTTTTCGTTATGACATCCCTTCTGCCATTGTAGCTAATAATGGTAAGTCCTTTAAGAAAAAGACCATGAAAGCATTACGCCAACACTTTCACATATGCCTAAAGTGGTCTACTTCCTATTACCCCCAAGGTAATGGTCAAGCAGAGACCACCAATAAAACCCTGGTTCACATTATGGAGAAGATGGTAAGAAAAACTGGTCGTAACTAGAACCTATGAATCCATCCCGCCCTCTAGGCTTATAGGACCTTCATTTGCACCTTACTAGTGTCATGCCTTATCCCCTAGTCTTTGGAACTAAGGCCATCATCCCATTGGAAATTGAACTTCCCTCCTTGAGGATATCTCTTAGAGACTATCTAGATAAAGATGAAGACTACCGCGTGGCCAGACTGGCAGAGCTAGAGTTGTTAGATGAAAGATGCATTCACACACTCAACTACCTAAAAGTGTATCATAATCGAGTGTCTCGAGGCTACACAAAATGTATGATGCCTCATCAGTTTTAGGTAGGGGATATTTTCCTAAAGGAAAACCAATTCAACAATGTGAAAGAAAGAGAAAAGAAAGGTATTTTTGAACCAAATTGGTTAGGACCCTATGTCATCGTAGCAAAATATGGATCACAAGCTTACAAATTTGTCTATCCTGATAGAGAATAGCTATGTGAACCCATGAACACCACGTATCTCAAGTTTTTATACTCTTAAGGATGGGGATTATATTAGGAAAAAACAAAAAAAGTAAAAAAGGATCAAAATACAAAATAAATAAAGATAAAAGTAAAGGAAAAATAGGTCATTCAAGTGTGAAAACCATGCAATTATGGCACTTTGGACTAGTCCCTTGGTAAAAACCAGTTTCCGGCACCTTTGGAGGATTCGTTGTTCACAAACATCTCACATCTAGGGGTACATTTGCTTTATCCTGGAGCTAATTTTCACCTACATATGAGATTTGAGCCTATCCTCCATAGCTTTGATCTGACTGAGCCTCCTCTTGTATATCTATGAACAGTTTGTCTTTGTACAATCCCACCTAATGCTGGGGGCATCTTCACATCTCCACTTTCTTGTACATACATGTGACATTCTGCGCTTGTACATTCCCATATAACACTGGGGGAAACCATGTTTCTCTATTTTCTCGTACAAAGCTTTGGAAAACTTTTCAAAAAATTAAAAAACATTCATAAATGTTAGAAAATCCCAAAACATTAGAAAACCATTTCATAGAAAAACCCAAAAATAATAGAACATTGTTTCCAAAAACTCCCAAAAAACAACATAAAACATATCAAAAACTATCCCACAAAAAAACAAAAGTGCTTTCCTTGTTTGTTTGTGTGTTTCTTGTTTTGTTTTCTTGCTTGTTTGTACATTCTTGTATAGTTTTTCTTATTTGCTTGTACATTTTTTATAGTGTGTTTCTTAACATACTTCTTAGATTGGTCTTGTCTTTCCTGGATTAGATTAATTCTTTCTTGTTTATATTTAGTATGTTTTGCATGCTTGTATATATCTGTACATAGTTGTGTTGTTAAGTTTGTTTGTGTGTAATTGTTAGATTTCTTAACTTTTGTTGTGCTTGTTTGTTACTTGTACATTATGTATTATCACATCATCTATATCATCACATATAACCTCACATATATCATATATCATCAATAACGACAAAGCTACATCATCATGAAAATAAACATGCAACATATATGCTAAGCTACTATCATCTTATCATATCACCAATGGGGAAATAGGGAATACCTTATGTCCCCCCCTCACCAATATCAAAAATTAAAAACATGGGAAATCATAAGTATCTCATCAAAAGTAAATGTGATATCATCCAAATATATCTCATAAATCAAATACATGTGGTACAATTATACATCATAATAAAGTCCATCATCATATACATGTAAATATGTCAAAAATTTCAATGTCCATATACAGTGTGTCTCAGTACATAGTCATTAGATACAATGTATGCCATAATGGGCATGGATAAAAAGCGTGCCTTCACATCGAGGCATAACAAAAAACAATACATATACATCATCTCAAAAATGTGCCTTCATATTGAGGTGTACATAAAAAATAAATACATTTGTACATATATATCATCATAAAGCGAGTCAGTCATGACTCTCACCTATCCCTCGACTACCTGGCTAGTGTCTAGGTGGCAACATCTATTACGAGCCCTGTGATGGTGTAATATGATGTGAACCCTGTGGTGGTGGCACATGCTGTGCCGATGGCTGCTGGATCGATCTCATTGATCAAGATGGCATCTGGGATCATGATCGCTAACCTAATTCTAGCTAACTGACTATAATCTAGAGCCCTATGATTAGCCACGATAGATACATGATATAACATCCTATAATATATTGCCTCACCAGTGAAGTAAGCAAACTCAAACACTAACTTGGGAAATCCTGTTACTTTCCCTGACTACAGGATAACATTGGGCTCTGCTATGATACTACCTAGCTCAGCCCGCAACTGATCCCACTCAACTTGTAGCTGATCTCTCTGATCTCTAATCTACTGTAACTATTGCATAAAAGTAGCCAAGTTCCTGGAACTCCAAATGATCTATCTAGGATGTGATGGTACTCTGTAGGCCTCTCTCCATCCCCCACCTGCTGAACTATGCGGAAGTGTCCCCCATCTATCTCCTCCATCTCCTCTAAATCCTCCATCCCCTCCACCCCATCCATATCCTCCATTATGGGGTGGACTAGCTACGTGTGGTGGTGGCTGTATCACCACCTCCTAAACCACAAGAATATGAATGTGTTGAGGCTGTTGTGGTGGCATCTGCTGGGGCTGCTGTGGCGGATGTACTGATTATTTTGGGGGACCAACCTGCAACGATGCCTACATCTATCCTTGTGCCTTTTCTCGATCTAAGAGCCCTACCCTGTAAACCCTCTACAACTGCTACAATCCCTACATCTATGACACCATGTGAGATAGTCAACCTTTGTGGGAGCACTATGCTATACCATTTATAGTTGTTTGACACGCCTACGGTGATTTTCACTTGCCGCGATGGTCAAGGAAGGTGATGTGATTGCCGTAATCCTTCTATTTTATTCTACCACCCATCGCGATGGTTATTTTTATTAAATAATTGTTTTTCACCCATTTTCGCTACACTGGGGCATATTTTTGTTACCTGGCAACCTTTTTTTCTCCTTGGGGCATATTTTTTGCTTCTAGGCGATCTTATGTACCATAATTCTTCTAAAAAATCCAAAAATTCTAAAAATTGGTAAATATGCAAAAATTATAAAAACATTCAAAAATTGTTTAAAAATCCAAAAATTGTAAAAATAAAATGTTTTTCAAAAATTGGGTAACAAACATGCACACAACTGAAGCGTATGTCAAATACATTGTACTGAAACATCAAAAATTGTCCTATAAAACATCTTTATTTGATTTTTACTTGTTCTTTTACGCGACTCGCAGATCATTTGGATCTACTCTCCATCCACAAAAGCTGGTTTGCTTGTTATATCTGTCTTCCCTGCATGAATGTGTTGCTTGGGGCAGTTTCATAGGGCATAATTTATTTTTCATGGGACTTCTACGTCCTTCACATATTCACCTCACATGTATCCTTGCTTGGGGTGCCTTCCACAACCCTTTTCATTAATTTGCACAAGTCAAAATTGAAGCTTGTTAACAAAAAACATTTGTGAAACTGTCTTGAACATTGTTTGTTTAAGTATGTGTTTGTATTTGTTTAAGTAGATTGTTTGTTTAAGTATGTGTGTTTGTATTCTATAAGCTTACATCTACCTATTAATTAATCACCCTTGATTAATTAAAACACCCCTAAACTCTCATGAGTCACTAATGATAACTTAAACTCTTCTAAATCAAGGTTACCTTTTCTAAAGCAACCTTATCCATTCCTAATCTTACTTTACCCTTATCCCACATGAACTAAGATGCTAAGCTCTCTCGAACCAGAGGGTTATATAAAGAACCCTCCTCCTACCCTTTCTTCTTACACCTCATTTGCATTAGTGAAAACTATAGGCATTTTGATCTAGATCCATTCTCCATTGTTGGAAATAGCTTCTCCATCTTGCATCCATTCTCTCAAATTGAAGAGCATGGGAAGATCCAAAAATGGCATTGTAGTCACTTCTTGGTGAGATCTCATCTTCAAATCTTGAGGAAACAACCCCATTTTAATTGCTAAAGTGATCTAAATAGGTTCATTTATTAGTTAGCAATCTTAAGGAGTAAGAAATAACTTAGCATTTAGGTTGAGATTATTCATGCATTGAAGAATTTGTTTCTCATAAGCTCTTATCTTGATGGTTCTATTGTAGGTTTGATTGTTTCTTTCAATCTACTAGGTGTTAGATTCTTTCATTTAGCATGAAAATTTATATATGAACACAGTTTGTAGTGATTATCAATAATACCAAGTAACTTTAATATAATATTAGACTAATTGAAACTTCGCCTCACATTGCATTCAAGTATAAATATTAGATGCATTTTTTTAAATTTTCCAAAACTTATATTTATTGTAATTTCATGCAAGTTTCAATCCAAATTTAGGGGCCTATTACAAATAATCATTAAAATGTTCTCACCTTTCTTATTGTGAGTTCTGGGTTGATAAAAAACTAGTGAATAGATTAGATTACTAAGATTTGAATATGATTTTTTATAGAATTATCCTATGTCAAAACATTGTTCTAGCGGTTATAAAACTCATATGAGATATTGTTCTCACTAAATTGGTAATCAATTTTACTCGATCCATAGTGCGAGGGGTACAACCCCGATACTCAAGTTATCAAACATCATTGTATATAGGCTTTAGATTTCACGTATCTAAAAATATATAGGAAACACTTAGGTTTTTAAAAATTGTTTCTCAATAGGAAGTATTTTAGTTGTTTGATTATGTGGTATATTAGTAAGTAGTTAGCCTCTAAAACTACTCTCTACATACCACAGTTATGGTATAATGTGACTACGGGATCAGTGGAATCCTTGATACTCAGTGTCCTGAAACATTAGTTCAATTCACTATTTATGAACAAGATAAGTATATCAGAGAGCATACATATAAAACACTACATAACTTAGTAATTCTTGAAACCTCTTGGGTATACTTGGAAGTTTTACACACTATTGTCATATATTTGTTCATATATAGAATTATTATTTTAGATTTGGTGCAAAATATTTCATGTTGAGTTTTAGTTTAGAACCATGTGGTGATATAGTGCAAATTTGTTGTTTTAGTCTAAAATTTGTTCCATGTTGACACTTTAAAATACCTTGAGTTTGTATATAGTTTTAGAGACCCTAATTTTTGATATAATTTGAAAACATAATAGTGCAAAGGGTAGTGCAAGGGATGTGTTTTATTAGATAGAAAAGGATATAAATATTTTTTATTCATATGTAATTTCATGATTTTGAGTGAAATTTGGACCAAGAAGATATCAAAACAGTGTTTCCACATGAATTAGAAAATGAAAAAAGAGTATGGGAAATTCTACTCTAGTTTTACCTTTACTTCCTAGTGTTATGGCATGTGTGTAAGCTCAAGACAACACCGTGTACACCTTATTAAAGCAATTCCCTCATGCCAACATATCACACAAGAGGTTTGCCTTGTTTTCTCACCCAAGGCATGCGAGAATAACAATTCCCATTGATTTTGGCTAGGTCGTGATGTCTACACTAAGTACACGACTTAAAAATTTTTAATCATTAAGAACACACTCATCTATAACACACAAATTCATGTGAACATTTAGTAGAATAAATATTTGGAATACACAAAAGATCAAAGTACAATTTTAATTTTTGAACATGAATGAATAATCATTAACCTTTACAGAGACATACAATTTTTTAACAGTAACCATCTCTTCTCAAATCCTCTAACTACACATACCCATTACCAATGTATCAAGTAACATATATATTGATAGTGAATTTCCCTTCATCATTTTTTATTTAAGTTATACTGGCCTTCAAGTACTAATTTACAATGACTAAACTAGCAGTCTAAAGTCAACATGCATGTAAGATGACGCCAATCCTTATCTTTAGTACATGCAATTCTCCTTTAGTCAATCTTATCTTGTTGGAAATTTTGCTTCTCTTGTAAACTATTGTTAACTCATTTTTTTGTTCTGAAATATCCTTATCTTCCATGTAACATATCTTGAACTGGTTGTTTGAATTCCATTAAAATCTTTTATTCCACCATTAAAATTCTTGAATGGTAGTTATTTGGAAATGTGTTTGTTTCTTCTACACACTCAGTGGTGAGAGATCTTTGTTCTACCATGTGCACCAAATTTATTGCCATTCTTAAGTTTCCCCATGCATGCATACTAATTGTTCATGCTTCCAAAAGTGTGGGTGCATCATGTAATCAACTTGCCTAAATGCACACATGCCATACCAAGGGGTTCAAAAATGTTTCTAAGGTTTCACTCCCAAAAATTCCCCATGCCTTGCCCAAAAAGAGTACTTACACAAAATGTTAGTTCAACATTAACCTACAATAACTTAGTTTCATGCCCTTAACTAACCTTTTCTCCATTTCTTAAGAAAATTTGAGCACCTTCTTATGCAACAGGTCTTCAAAAATATACCACTTGATGAGTATAGTCGGTATAATTGGGTTCAGATTATCTAACCATAACCAAAGTCATTCAACATATTTGCATATTTTTACGGGTCCTTAGATTCTTATTTTAATGTCCCAAGTTTCTCCCCCCACATCCTTGTTTGTTTCCTCAAGTTGGCTCTCCTCTTCAAGTTTTTTCTTTTGGAGGTTAGTGAGGCACAACTCGAGTTTGTATTTCTTCACATTGATTTCTTTCTCCGTTTCCTTCATGTCCTAAAAAAACTTGGTCTTGAATTTTTTCCTTAGTTGTATACACTTGCATGCCTAAAACATTTTACTTTTGTTTCTTCGCACATATGAGTACTTCTATAACGATGCCTTAATGTGTGAAGCTCATGAATACCTTATTTGTAGAGGTGTCTTTTTCATTTAGATTGTTAACCGATTCCTCACATTCCTTCATTTTTTCCATGCAAAAGGCCTTAGCCTTATCTCTTTGTACCCTTGTCATTTTCCTCACCTGTGCTCCACTGTCATCTTTTATTTTTTTGAGGAGTAGGTCGAAAAAGACTTTGAGTTTCACCATTTTCATCTTATTGGTCGATATTTACAACAATTGCTAAGTTTTTATCCTCCTTGAGGATCCGTTGACACAAATTCATAGCTTTGATGTCTGTAACTATGTACTTGTGCTCTAGATTTTTGCACTTTTTTTGCTTGGCCTCAAAGAGTCTTTTCCTACGTTGAGGTCCTTCTCCAACTTGTTTACATAGTCATATTACTTCCTAAGTACTTCGTTGTTTGACATATTGTCTTGATACTTTACAAACCATTTTGATTAATGTGTCAATTAATTGTGTTTGATCACATGGTAGGGTTCAATATAACCAATTGGTAGACCTTATGTATATTTTACGAGAGGTTGGCACACGCTAACCAGTGGTACCTCAAAATGGGGATCATATATGTATGCATCCAAAACAAAGAAAAAAACTCTTTTGTTTATTTTTTTCACACTCTTAGGATCCATTATACCCCAAATGTATAGGTCCTTATCCCTCTTTCCTTATTGAAATTGAGTTCGTAATTTTTTTTGTATCTTCTTGGTCTCGATTAATGGAATTGCATAAATAAAAAGTAGTGATCATTTGTGAGACTTGCATGCTGGTCGACGAATTGACAGAGATCATTAATTAAGTTCGTAAAAACAAGGAGCACCATTTTTTACTAAATTAATTTTATAATTTAAAGGTAAAAAACACTTTGGTAATTTAATTTTTTAAACACTTTAGTAATTTAATTTAACTTTTGTAATTACTAATTTAATTTAAAATTAAAGTAAAGAGGGTGTGGGGAAGTAAATAATTTAATTTGTTAAATTCTCGGGTGTGGGGAAGTAAATAATTTAAAGGTAAAAAATACTTTAGTAAATTAATTTTTTAAATTAAAGTAAAGACGGTGTGGGAAAGTAAATAATTTAATTTGTTAAATTCTCGGGTGTGGGGAAGTAAATAATTTAAAGGTAAAAAATACTTTAGTAAATTAATTTTTTAAATTAAAGTAAAGAGGGTGTGGGGAAGTAAATAATTTAATTTGTTAAATTCTTGGGTGTGGGGAAGTAAATAATTTAAAGGTTAAATAATTTAAAGGTAAAAAATACTTTAGTAAATTAATTTTTTAAATAATCGGGTTAGTAATTTAATGTATTAATTTAAAAACTATAATGTTTAAATAAATAATTTTTAAACACTTTAGTAATTGAATTTTTTAAACACTTTAGTAATTTACTAATTTAATTTAACATTAGTAATTTACTAGTTTAATTTAATTCTTAGGGAAATTACATAAATTAAAGTGAAGAGGGTGCGGGGAAGTAAATAATTTAATTTATTTTTTTAAAATTATCGGGTGTGGGGAAGTGAATTTTATTTAAGAATTAAAGTAAATAAATTGTTTAAACAAGTAAAAAATACTTTTAATGTGTTAATTTAAAAACTATAATGTTTAAATAAATAAATAAGTTTAAATATGCAATATATTATTAGGTAAGTAATTTTTAATTTAAATTTAGTAATTTAATTTTATTCTTGGGGAAAATACATAAATTAAAGTGAAGAGGGTGTGGGGAACTAAATAATTTAAAGGTTAAATAATTAAAAAAAATACTTTCGTAAATTAATTTTTTAAATTATCGGGTGTGGGGAAGGGAATTATATTTAAAAATTAAAGTAAATAAATTGTTTAAACAAGTAAAAAATACTTTTAATGTGTTAATTTAAAAACTATAATGTTTAAATAAATAAATAAGTTTAAATATGCAATATATTATTAGGTAAATAATTTTAAGTAATAAATAAGTTATTAACTTCCCCACACATTATAATAATTTAATTTGTTCCTTACAAACAAACCCAGATTGGAAATTGTGACAGGTTCAATAACTTGATAGTAAGATTTTATTCTTTTGGTTTCATTTCAGTATAATTCCTTATTTTAGATAGAACATTTCTCACTATTAAAATTTCTGCATAATTTAATTTGTTCCTTACAAACAAACCCGGATTGGAAATTGTGATAGGTTCAATAACTTGATAGTAAAATCTTATTCCTTTTTGGTTTCATTTTTAGATAGAACATTGTTCACTATTAAAATTTATGCATGGTATTCAGATTAAAAACTAGTCCCGCAACCTACATGATATTGCAGGAAATGGAGACATGAATAATTGCAGTTCACATAACTTGGAAAAAAATATTATTAGAAAATATATTCGGTGTCTTTTTCACTTTGATGTTTAGGTTTGATATGTATTTTTAAAAGTTACTTTATGAATTTATATATATTTAAATTTATATCATGATTAGATTTAATAATTTTGAATGAAAAGAAAAAATCCCAGTTAGATGTATTATTAAAAGTTACTTTATGAAATTTATATCCTATTTAAATTTCTATCTTGGTAAAATTTATTAATTTTGAAAGAAAAAAAATATACTTGAAATTTTGAGTAATTTTTTTAAAAATGTAGACATTGTAAGTTGAATTGTTTAGGAAAAGATTCCGCTTGAGATGTATTATTAAAACAACATTTCTATGTGCCCAAGACAATTACAACTTTAATAATGTTTGTATTTTTATCAACCCATATATTGAATAAAAATTTTCCTAACACATTAAACAATATATTTCATGTTTAATTATAGGTTTCCATATTCCCTAACATAAAAAACCAACATTTCTATGTGTAGATGATAATTATTACTTTAATAATGTTTAGAACTTCACTGCGAAGCATCTCAGAGGAATTATCGTAGAATGGCTGGTAATGTTGAAGTTAATTCTTGGGGCAGGAAATTCAACATCGATGGATTGCGTGCTTGAAACACCAGAAAACTTGGCCCAATATATAATGAATATAGATGTTGTAAATAATTTAGAGAATGATAGTGTGCAATAAGAGATGAAATTACAACCAATACGAACAACGAGAAGAAGAAGAATGCAAAATAATGATTTACAAGAGGAGTTAACAATCGAACCTAAAAGAAGAAGAAGAATGCAAGACTCGCATATTGCGAGAGAACACATGATAGTATTAGGAATAATATTAGATATTGTGAACATTATTATGAGTGTGGAAAAAAATAATATAGTGTAATGTAATACAACTATTTATGAGTTGTTAACTCATGTAAATAGTTGTAATTAGATAAGGTTTGTTGTGAGAGAATAATGGGATTGAGAGTTTGAGTGAGATATTGTGGGGATTATGAGAGATATGTGGGATGAGTGTTGACTCCTAAAATCAAGGAGATCAAACTCTATATATGTAATCTTCCTCTATGTATTTGATATACCGGATGAATAAGGAAGAAGCTTTATAATATTATTTCCGACGTCATTTGATTAGATTTGTGTGCATGCAAACTGAACCAAAATAATATTTGGTATCAGAGCAGGCCATTTCTCAATATGGCTTGATAGTGTTTTAGAGCCTGGGTAGACATTTCTGTTTTACAATGCTCGTGGGAATGGAAGCTAATAACTTTGCTGAAGGTGGATGCGAAGTGAAGAAGATAGATCTTTGTATTAACTGGACATGAGACACCATTGTTTTTAGATGCCACATGTTTTTATTTTACCAGAACTACAATTAGCATTTGTTATCATCAACCCAGACACCGTCAAAACAACACGACAGTTGATCCTTATTTGGCAGCGTCTACATTTGATGTCATTGATCAATATTTAGCTCAGCTATCTAACAGTGCGTACATGCTTGCATTCTCACATATTTCTTGGTCTCGGTTAATGGAATTGCATAAATAAAAAGTAGTGATCATTTGTGACACTTGCATGCTGGTCGACGAATTAACAGAGATCATTAATTAAGTGGATGAAGAAGATATATGTTATCGCTCCTCCCACCTTTCTTAATTTTTCTCCTATTCTTCCTATAAGTTTATAATCTTGGGGTTTTATTTTGGTAATAGGCTTTGTCTTGCATGGGAATCTTCTATGCATGGTTCCCTTGTTCCTTCTATTTTTTTGCGCTTGTGGCTTTCTTATGGGTCACTACCTTAGGTTTGGTTTTTACTATTCACTCTTCATCCTCCTCATTATCCTACTCATGCTCCTTAATCCTGAGTTCCTTACTAGAATCTTCTTCTTACCTCTACATGGGCTACTCCGCTTCTCCCTGAACAAGAAAAAATTAGACTGGTTCATCCTCGTCTATTTGAAGTTTTTGATTTGAATGCCTATTGTTCCTTAGAGGTTTCTCTTCAGCCTATGCGGAGGTTCCTACATCTTCACTTATCCTTTGAATGTTCTTCCTTGGTCATGTTTCTAGGGGTGCTACATTATATTCCTCCTCTTCTTCTTCTCTCTCAGAGATGTGAGAGGGAATCTATAGGGAATATCTCTCATTTGTAGAATATTTTTACTTCATGGTCCCCTTCTTAGGTGTGCACAACATTCATCTTCCTTGACACGTTGATCGCTGCCATTAACCTTCTTCTGGGTCAGTAAGAAGTAGAATAACCAACAAGCCCCCCTCATCTACCATAATTTTTTTTTGGGCTATGTCGGAAAGGTCTAAATCTTGCCTCTCTATATAGGCACCCTTGCATGGGTAGATATATTTGGTACACAACAAATGGGTGTTCGCATCACTGCGCTTTACATCTCATTTTATTTTCACATCATTATTTATTTTATTTATTGATTCTACGAAGTAACTTGCTATGAAATTATGAGGAATATTCGACCAATAGGAAATGTTATTATCATCCAAAAAAAATTATCAAGTGAAAAGTGTTGCATTACCGTAAATTGAGCCTGATTCTTGATTAGATCCAGGAGGATTTTTGTGACACATTTCTCATCTTCAAAGGTTGCCTTCAAATGTATTATCCAATTATACAATTTAAATTTATATGTATTTCATGTGGTGGAAAATAGATGTGATCCTTCTAACACTTAGATGAGGACTTGTTCTCCATTAGTAACTACCACTTTATTTCTTTGTATCCCTTTGGAAAATTGATCTCATTAAAAATAAACAAGGCAAGGATTATGCACCAAATATATTTTCCACTCTTTGCGTGTGTTATTTCTACATCCTCCACCATAAACTCATAAATGTAATGAAAAATGTTATATTATGTCCCTCTGGCCTTTTTATGTGCTCTATATAGGAAATTTTGTTTCACCTTGACCCACTTCTGTGAGCTATCGATTTTATAACTAATAAGGTGCACAAATACCCTTATGGAAATATTACCCACATTAGTAATGGGGAATGTGTGCCATCTAATTTTTCATTTAAAATCTTGTTTAATTTTTAAATCTCCATGTCATCTCAAAGAGCAAGGATAAGGTTTGAACCTAAGCATACTAAACCAATTTCTTGTTGATACATGAGGCTACAATCCTCATTCTTCAATCATCAAATTAAAAGTAACCCTCATGGATGGTCGAGAGGAGGAACTAGACCAACTCCATTGGTTTCCCAAAATAAGGAAACTCAAAAAAATTATAACACCCATAGGTTTTTTAGTGCACACTTGATGCTATCATAAAAAATAATTCCTCTTTTAGGAGTCTTCTTATATCTTTTTATCATGAACTCTTTTTCCAACATTGCTTCAAGGCCTAACACGTGCTGGTTGTAATCCATAAATTTGCATGAAATCACCATTGAGGTTCATTCTTATATGTGTAATACTATTGTAAGGTATTGTATCTCTGAGAACACATTAGAGTTGGGGGAAGAGGTCTTTGGATCTTTATTTATTTTCCTTGTTGGTGTCACCTTGGGAGCTTTCCTGCTACTCATACACATAAAAGAAGTTATTGGTTGTGATTCCTCTCATTTTGATCCTTCACCTTCTACTTCCTCTAGAAGGATTATTTTTGTCTCCTACTCCACCATGGGTGTACCTATGCGTGCCTCTTCAATTTTTTTTCCTTTTGTTTAACCATTTTGAACCCCTTTTGGTTCACCCTCGGGTGATTAATGTTCTCAAATACCCTTGTTTTAACAAAAATAACTTGAACTTCACATTAATGGTGACTGTACGTACCCAAAATTATAAGGTACTGTACTGCCGGAACAACGTTACAAGTGCCCCAATGATGATACAGGTCTCCTCGCAAGGTGTTCGGGATCCAGAAAAGATCTCCAAGTATGCGTTAACATCCCGCATGCCCCGCTTAGTCCCTGCATCTTTTGTTTTTCCCTTTTCCCCTCTTTTCTTGGCCTTTTGCTCGTTAGTAATGAAACCGCTGCCCTGAGTGGGCGGCGGTCTCGTGACCGCTGCCCTGATCAGGCGGCGGTCTTGTAACTGCCGCCATGCTCAGAGCGGCGGTCCTTTACCGCGTTTTCCAGAAAGTGTTTTTTTACCGATTCACATAAAAATCAACGATTCACAAGCTTTTTTTTCCGACTTGGGCTTGCATTTATGTTTTTGGTCCCCTAGAATAGTGTTTGGCCATTGTTTATAGTTTTAGAGTTCAGTTTGGTTTTGATCTTTGGGTGAATGAAAAGCTATAAATAAATGGTTTGTGCACAAACAAAGGATCTGGCCCCTCATTCACTTCTCATACTCTCATTTTCAATAGTTCAGTTTATTATTTTGCTTAGAAGCCATAGTTTCAATCCTTTGCATGTTTAGTTAGCATTGTTCAGCTGTTAGTAAGCCACATACCCATCTTGTGCAGGCGAGTACTGTTATTTCACCCAATCCATGGGAGTAAAATAGCTTAGGAAGCCATTAAAGTTGCAGGTTTTTCTCCTCAAGACAAGATAGTTTTAGGTTCTAGATGCTTTATGTTGCATGACTTGCAATAAATCCCGCTAGGAATTGCATAAGCCAAGCTTTGTACTCTTGCGCTATCCCTCTCCTACTCGCATTGTATTCAGTCTATATTCTGAGCTACCTTTGTCCCAACATCTACTTCTGTTGATGCTAGCATTACACTCTTTTCTAGATTCACGTGAACACGAAGGAACGAGGAAATCACACTGAGGGGACAAGATCATACACGCCATTGGATTCGCCACTGCTATGCAGGATCCAGGTTCTAGCTTTCAAAGTTCTAAAATTAGAAATATATCAAATAGAGTAGATAATCACTTCTTTTTAGTTAAGTTTACTTTCGATATTGCCAGGGAAGCTGTGGGGATTGATAGTTTATGAGAAACTATGATTCATTCCTCACTTCTGAGGTATGATCGAGAGTCTGGCAAATAGATTAAGCAAGTTATTTCATTATTTAGGATAGATCTACAAATTACACAGACAAATAACTACACTCAGTTATTTTGTTTGTTTTAAGTTTTATATTAGTTGTCAAATTCTAGATACGTTTAAATAGCTGCTTTCTTGCATTCTTAAGGTTTCTCAGAAAATACAAAAATAGAAATTATATATATGTTCTAGGTTTATTCCACGTAGTTAAAATTTACTTTGTTGCAGTTATATTTACATTATCGTTTTGTATGACAATCACGGGACCCAGGGAGCCCAGGGAATACGTATTTGAGCCAATTGTGCCTCAACCCAATCTCGTCATGGCAATAGTTGACATAGATCAAAACCTTAGAATATAAATCTTCCAAACAACAACAGATTTACGACAAATTAGCTCTCAGTTGAGGGGATTAAATATAGAAGACGACCAAGCACACACGTTTTGGTCAAATCAACTAAACTACAGATTACCCTAGGCAAACATACATATGACTGTAGAAGGGTTCGAAAGAGAACAAAACTTTGGGTTGTGATCCTTTGGTCCCACAACCAGATGTAGGAGACACTCTTCTAGATATAGATACCAGCCTAAAGAATCCAGGTCGCAAGAACGTCTGTGAGGTATTCTGAGAAGATCGCGTAGTTATTGATCCTAAATATAGAAGCTGAGAAAGCATATGATTATTGGATACTAGGGATTAGGACTTGATTTCGTACATGACCATAAGCAGGACCGCAATAACCAAGAGTCTACGGTTGTGATCCACAAATCCCGCAACCTAACGAATCCATAAGTCAATCAGACATAGACATTGGCCTACGTATATTAGTATTCAGATCTACCCCACTTCCACCTATCATCATCGAACAAATATCCTTGCTAGACACAACAGCTAACAAAGCTAGGGAGTTCTAGACTAGGCCAGAGAATCGTCCATAGAATTGACTACATTTACCATCCACCATATGACCTTATCTAGAGACATACACGAAACTATCCCAGGTCATTTTCCACGTATTCCACAACCCATAGATCGAATCACGCCAGAGCTCGATATTGATTGGAGCCTTTGAGCAGTTATCCTTGCCGATCGATCTATCACACCAGTTCAGGTTAGAAGGGCCTTCTTTGCCTTAGATTCACAAATTCCACTAGTGCGTATTGAAGACATTAGATTGCCTAACTAGTTTGTTTGCATCCCACACATATTCCATCCCCACCCAGCTGTCTCGGCACGACCTCAGGAGGTCGGGTACGTGGAAGAGTTACCTGTAGATTCCCATGCTCACTTGTCGCTTTTCTGGCGTACAGTGACCTCTATTTATATGACCTATAATAATCCATTAACTTCTCTCTGCATTTTCTATTTTTTCCCAAGTTATCAAAATATTTATCTACCAATAATGGAATCCAATATGAGTTTGTTGTGCTTTGCAATTCACTTTGTAATTCTATTTAGTCAACTTTCTCTTAGGAGCTCAACTTTTGTTAAATGCAATGTGATTAGAATGAATTCAATTAATTATAGTTATACCCATCCAAAACTATGCACATTTATTCTCATTAATTCCCTCGTATGCTCGAGATTTTAACTCATCACCTTTTGAATTTATTACTCAATGACTACTAGTTATATGCCACTTCTAGTTCTTACAAAAATTGTGAAATTTAAAATTATGTCAAGTGGGTGATGATGTCATCCTCATGTATTAGCGTGACACAATTCATGTTAGTTTCTCAATGTTGCTTATCCTCGTATATTTTTCCACACTCGCTACCTATGTTCTTGGGCCATGTGTTATATTTGACATGCCTTGATGTATTGTTTTACCTTGTGCACCTCTTTTTCCTATAGCTACCTTGCATACACCTTCTTCTTCCCCACGGTTTTTTCACACATCCCAACCATTTTCTCTTGTATAAATTTTTCCATAACATATTTTACCCTTGTGTTTCACTTACTAATTTCAACCAAAAATATTTTTCAAAATTTTCCTTCCTGTTTACACAACACACAAACCATTGTTATTGTCCAAACTTGTTGTGTTGATAAAATTTTGTGTGTATCACCACACCACATTAAATCCCATATGTGGTCATCCACACATGCTTTATCTTTAAAAATCATTGGAATTTGAATTTATCTTAGAGAGTACAACAAATATTAGAAATTACATGGTTTCAACATGTTTTCTTGTGTATTCAATTTTAAAATATTATAGGTCCATATATAGAGTTATGTAGATTTATTGAACATCATATTGAAAAACTAAGGGCATGTGAGTATGCACTTTGTTGAAAATAGGAATTCCTAAAAAACCCTATCCTAAATCATCTCTTATCTCTTACCCTACTAGTAGTTGCTTACACCTTACTTCATTACAATAATAAAGTTTCAAGGGTGGCAAGGCTTCAAAATATTACCATTGAATTGACCCATGATCATATCTATATCCATATTCTTAAACTTATAAGCCCTAGAGAGTGAAATATCTTAGACCTCAGAAGGTGCTAGCTAATGGGTCTTCAACTTGTATGGATGACAAGTTTATTTTAAACCATATAACAAAATAAAAGTGAATTTATAAAAAATCTTGTGTTTAGTGTGGCAACCATACCACATTTTGTTTTCTTGTTTTTCTCAACATTTTTCACTCTAATGTACAAGAACATTCCTCTCACATTATTTTAGTAATGTTTCAAGCCTTGTCGCAATATAGTATTCATCATTTAGGCATATTACATGTGTAATCATGAGTTACAATACCATTGAATTGATAGGTAGGATAACCTCCACACTGAACACCATTTGAAAGGGTCTTTCCTTATTAACGTTCTTGTAATTAGTGATATATGACCATAAAATAGTTGAAAATTTGGCATCCCAATTATACCTAACTACATCACAAATCTTAGTAAGAGTATTTCCAGAAATAATGTTAAATATGTCCATAATACCATTTACCTAGGGATTGTAAGGAGTCGTTTTATGGCATGTGATCATGAACTCGAAGAGTAGAATGCACATTATATCATATAGGGAATGGGATCCCCGATCAATGGTAAAATTGGGTGGACAAACATAATGTATGATAATGTTCTCCCATAAGAACCTTGTAGCAGTTACGACAGTGCATTCATGAGTAGGTGTGGCCTTGTCCCACTAAGTGAGGTAATTAATCATTTTTATGATATATCTTGTACATGTCGTAAAGGTGGATAGAGAAAAAATACCCACAAAATCAATGGCCCAATTTTTGAATGGTTATTTTAAAGTGATTAGGTTTAAGGGCATTTCATTATGCATATTTTTTTTTCCTATGTAGTGGAAATGATTACACATTTGAACATGTTACTTTCTATCATTCAAAGTGTTTTATCACCACAACCTCTCTATAATGATTTTTCTGGTTTTTGTGTCCTTAAAATAATGACCCTTGGTGATGCCTTCATGTGCCTCTATCAAAATTTCATGTTTTGTATTTTGTGACACATAAACACAAGAATTCATCCCTTCCCATTTTATACAGTTCCCCTTCAATGATTTGATAAAGGGTGTGCACTGCCCATTGTTTCCCTTGTTGGGTTCTCATATTCTCAGGAAGAAGTCTAAATTATAGGAAGATTGACATACCATTGAATTTATTAGGCACACTTTTTACTTGAAATAATTATGCATGCAACATTCCCTCAAAAATATCATATGCTACCTTACTGTTACTAACACGTGAGAGGTGGTCTTTCCTATAATTGATCTTACTAGGTTTGACCACAATAGAGAATTGAAATTCTTAGAAGAGAAAAATCCAATGGTAAATGCATCCATACAAAATATATTTATTGACATGGTACTTTATTTCCATATGATTCATGTAGAAAAAAAGGGGTGGCTAATAAGTACTATAAAAAATCTTACAACACATACAATATTGAGAGGCCCTCACACTCGATTGTGGTGTAATTATGTTCCACTTGTGCCAAATTCTAACTGAAAAAGAAGATGGGATGGTCCATGTTATCCTTTGTTGAATAAAATAGAATGGTACCAATTTTGATGCCAGATGTATTTATATGTCTATGAAAATGGGTTATTTAATCTATAAATTACAATATAGATGTGCTTACTATTTTTTTTTTTTTTTGAGTTCTTCAAAGGATTATTTCTAGAAATATGTCTATTTAAAATGCCATTGCTTTTTGATAATTTTTTCTAGGGGCATGGTAATCTTTGCATACCATCGTATGAACTTCTAGTAATATTTGTAATGTATAAGGAATGTCTGTAAGTCCCTTTGAGATTTTGGAGCCTAAAGTTGAAGGATAATGACTATCTTTGTAGGATCAACCATACTCCCTTCCTTATAAACGGCGTGTCCAAACAAAGTGCTAAAATGAGTCTCAAAGATGCAATTTTTGAGGTTCAAGGATATCATTAGTTGTCAGTAATGCTTAAACATCAAGTGAAGCAATCACAATTATAATTAACAATATCATAGATAGTCCAGTCATACATATATACTTGAAGGAACTTTAAGATAAAGTCTTCAAAGGCGGAAACCATAATGTGTGAAAAATGGAGAAGGTGTGTTCTTCAGTCCAAAAATAATTATGTTGTAGGAAAAGGATCCCCACTTGATGAAAAATGTGGCTTTGATTCAATCCTCCTCTTGTATATTCACCTAATGGTGTCCCAAGAACCCATTGATAAAAATGTAGATCTCGCATCCTGTAACACCTTCCAATATTTGTTCAGTAAAGGGCACTGGGAAGGGGGACAACTACACATGCCACATTGAGTTACCAATGGTACAAAAATATGAAAATGTACCCATATTTATTTATTATTATTACCAAATTGGCATTTAAAATGTCAGCGCATTTTATTTGACAACCTTATGGAAATTTTTTGTCAATTTTTTGGTCAAATGGATAAAAATTGTCTCTTTTTAAAGATCAATTTGTGTGAAAGGTTTTGGGAGCCTCGTGTGGTTTTAGAAGCCCAAATTATAGTCATTGTAAAGGTATCTGAGTATACTTCATGATAATATGATTTAGGAATGGTTTTGAGATCTTTGAACTAGTCTGAAGAAGACATTCACCTTTATCACTTTTTGGGGGAAAAGGTGATCTTGGTCATCAAATGAAGATCAACCTGGGTGGAAGGTTTTAGGAGCCATGGTTGGTTTTAGAATCCAAGATCATAATCATAAAAAAATATTTCAAGGTCAACTACATGTTGGCATATTCAAGATAATTTTTTTTTGAACATCGAGAGTGAAAACCTTTAGGACATTAAGGCACAAGGGCCTTTTCAGAAGAGAGAACTTGCACTGAAGCTTTCTAGAACCTCAAGTAGAATTATAAGCCTAAAAAAATGGTCAAATTTTAGAATATCGATTGGTCTTTTTTAAGTGTTAATTTTTGTTCATACCCATCTTAAGTCCATGTAACAACTCTATTCACTATCACGCTTCCCTACGTAAAAATGGTGAGTTGACTCAAAACTTAAGGATAATTAATTTTAAATGTTTATAAATGCTTTCATTGAATTGTTTGTCCCATTTCTAGTCAAATTGATATATCATACACCTTATAAAGGTTTATTTTTGGTCTCTGACCAAACAATGCATCCCACATTTTAATTTTTTGTTGTGTTGTTGATGTCGGGAAATTAAGTGAACTTGGCACACTTTTAGAGCTTGGAGGCCTTTTGGAGGTGCAAAAAAAAAGTTTTTTAAGTGTCTTTTGAAACCCCTCTAGCATAAGTGCACCCTCCTTTTATTGGTTGATGAGAAAAGGTAAAAAGTGTTATGAAAATAGATCGCCAAGCTTGTTTTTAGTGATAACTTGCAAACCCCAAGGTCTTGGGCACATTTTTGGTCTACTCCATACATGGTAACCATTTGGAATGTTTTTTTCACTTCATAAGTGTTCCTCAAGCTTATTGGAATGCCCTTTGGGAGTGGAGAATGTAAAAAAGGTGCAAATTTTCTTGTTTGCGCATGTCAAAACTCAAAACCCTCCTCTACTTAAGTCATTTTTTTGAAATATTGTCTTTCCCTCCAAAACCCTCAACTTGAAAATAGATAAAGTGCATGTTCAGGAAATCCATTAGAAATTCATTTTTTCCTCCATGGAATCCATTAAAACCATCTTGGATTCCCTGGCTTACTCAAAACACTCTTTTACTCACTGCTCGTTGATCCGGTAGAATGAAAATACTTGAAACGTTTGCCAAAGTGATCCATTTGAAAACATGCCTTTAAGAAGAGATATCACTTGAGGGTCTATCGTACATCTACGTTTTATTTTCTATTAAAGAAATGAATTTTCCAGCCAAAAAACTCCATTTTTCCTAGAACATCTGGAAATTGTATAACATTTTCCCAGTCACTCAGTGAACCAAAATTGCTTAAATTTTGGAACACAATTTCTCTTAAAATCACATTTCATTTGGGCCATTTCTTGAATGAAGAGGTTTATTATTGGTTGATACATGGAGGAATACTTTTTTCATAGTATTTTACCCACTCCATTGGATTTTGCATTTTCCCGTTGATCTAGAAGAGATAATTGTCCCAAAATTGGAGAATCACTTCTTCTCTCTATAATCTTTGAAATCAATCCATTTACAAGTTATTTAGATAATTGTTTCATCTGTAATGACCACATCCATGTTTCAACTGAAATCATAAATGAATATCATTAAAGACACTTGGATAAGAATTTGAAAACTCATTTTCTAACTTGAGGCAACATGCACAAGAGGATTGTTGAGCATGAAACATCTAATTGAATCATTAAAAGGAATTCATGATGCTAACTATGGTGCTAGTGTATTCTTGATCTCCTCACCGCACTCTATTCAAAAGATATGATATGAAGTACTCGTAATCTTCAAGAATAGAATGTCCATTTAGTCAGTACTTGATTCCATCTCACAAATAAGAAGTGTTTCCATTCAGAGGATTTTTATATTATCATTGAAAATTATCAAACGTCTCTAATACTATCAAATCGAAGAGAAATCATAGTTACCAAGTATGGGGAAGGTGTGGTGTGATTGAATTCTTCATGATGATTGCAAGATGAGTGTTTTATCATTTTTGAGAGAAGAGATTATGATCGTGACGAAGAGTTTATTTGGACAACCGAACATTGCACATAGAGATGAAGAGCTGAAAGAAAACTTTCAAGGCATGACCAAAGATGATAAATATAGATAAGGTGTGGAGAATCATTTCTAATTCCAATAAAATACATGAGATAATCATATAAAGAGATGAGAATATCATATTTAGTTACAACATTCATCTCTAAAATGAGGGAAGAGCATAACTTCATCTCGGATCGTCTTCTTTTGATCACCTTTCTTCTCTCTTATTTTCTTTCTCTAACATTATATTTATCCGTTAAGGAACAAATTTTGTAAAAGTGACTTAAGTCACTTAAATTTTCTATTCCTTCATTTAGATTACACTTTAAGTTAAAAATTCACATGATAATGCAAAGAGGCGCTTTCTTTGGATATAAATTGTAATGTTCTCTTCATTCCAAAGGATCGATTTTTTCTCTTTCTATAACATACTATGTTCTTCCATTCTCATCTAAGTAATTTTCCTAAATTATATATTTCACTCAACTGGAGGTATGTGAATTTTATAATGATGAAAGGTATTTTTACCTATTGACAATGGAATGAAAATCATCTTTTGAACTTTCTGTCAATCTTTGTTTTTTTCATGTTCTTTACATAAGTTGTGTATGTTTTCCTATGTATTATAATTGAACTCGAAATATATAATTTGAGTTGTAGTTAGTGAAATATGGGTTCAGCTCATTAATAAAATTCCTCCTCGTTCTCCTCCACTCGTTCACTTGTATTTTCCCCTCTCACTCTATCTCTCTTAGATACTGTTGCAATTACGATAAAGGTAGTTTTTATAGATTTCAATAGTTGCGCATTCCCTAGTCTGTGACCACCCTAAGAGATAGTTTAGTGTACCTTTTTTTTCAAATTTAAATAAATGGGAACCACCCCATATTGAAGTGGAGGGACTCAGTCTCACAAGAATTGAGGAAATTCCTATTTTTCCCTTGAAAAATTATTTTTCCAACACACCATATGAATCACCAACTTTGAATCATCAATAAGTGTTATGATATTGGCTACTAACATGTTGTCAATCTCTTCCTTTTACCTTGATGAAATTTTTTTGGTTCATCTTATATGGTATCTTACACACTAGTTTGGATCCATAAATTATATTGATGTGAATATTTCCTAATGATGAATGCATGCCAATAATTTCCTTATAACTACATGGAAATAGATCCTGATAGTCCCACAATAACTCAATGGTATTTGACATCCCAACCTTAGACCAATAGTCACAATAATAGTGACCTTAGGTTGTTATTTTAAGCCAATACCAACTCTTACTAACTTGAGTGGCTCATGGAATGTTTCATTTGATATTCCTTAGGTTCAATGACCTCATATGAGTTAATAGATGTTTTAATATTAAGATGATTTTCTATGGGCTCCTCATCTACTTGAGAAACCATCATTGTTATTTCTTTTTATGACCATTTTTTGTCCTTCCATATTTTTTCATCTTCTTCATTGGAGTCACTATTGATGTTGTGTTCAATTTTTTGGAAAATCCATCCTATTTTATTTTTGTATTATATGCATGTGATCTTCCCTATAGAAAAAAAAATGCACTTGGATAAATTTCCAGGTCCTAGAGCATATTTATAAATACATGATTCCTAAGTAAGAAGACTAGCAATTGACAATGGATTTTGGGCCTTTTGCTTTGTCTCTTATAATTTTATTGACCTTACACACCCTACAACCTGGTCGATATATAAATGATTTATCTTTTATGGCCTTGTAAACTAGCACCCATTAAGACAAAAGAGCACAGGAGCCATTGTCCCTTCTGAACTCCTAACCCTCTCTAGCCCTTTCTCACTCTTTTGGGTATCTTTTACGTCTAGGGAATCTTTTACACTTTTGGCTCGGCCTTCCTGTTGTCAATTATGAAATTCAAACAAAGGAATCACACACACACACACACACACACACACACACACACACACACACACACACACACACACACACACACACACACACAGTTATAGCTCTCAAATAAGGGGGCCAAGCACTAAGCATTACATACTATCACCTAAGCTTGCATCCAAAGGCACAAGAGCATCACAAATAATCCATATAACACATTCATTCAAGGGAAAAGGACTGCATAAATCTGCATACAAAACATAGAAGGGGAAGTTTATTCTATTCCATCTCACACATTCTATACATTTTCTACATTATATTTCTAGTCCACTATCATTTTGAAACTTACGCAAGGGCATCCTAGGGAATCATTAGACACACATTCACACAAAAATACATAGAGTATGAAATGTAGTGCAACACTTGGTACTAAGTTCAATCTTCAGGTGACTGCTAGGGTTAGTCTGACTCCACATACTGCATCTTTATTTTTAGGATTTGATGTGGTTTGTGGGTATGTGCAATTAGATATTTGTTTTTCATGTTATAGGTACACTCGATGACATTGAAGAGATACCAGATTGAAAAACAAGGATTAAATGGGAAGCTCCTCCTGCACATAAAATATCAAATCCTAATTATCTGGGTGGACACTAGCGTCTAGATCCAGTCACTAGTACCTGGGCACCCCCATCCTCATGTGGGCACTTTTTTCCTGCACATTTATGAGTTTTAGAACCTTTAGTGATACCTGATGACACTCTTCTCATTCTATTTTAGTAGTTCCCTAGTCCAGAACACTTCCTAATCACTCAGAAACTAGATAAGTCATCTCTCTCTCTCTCTCTCTCATTTGATTAGGATTTAATATTATTGCTTACTTATTGCTTGTCCACTTACTATATATCATCATTTGTATATATTTAGTTACATTAGTTGCTCTGAAATTGAGATTTAATTAAATTTATATTAAATCATTTAGTGAACTTGATGTGATAATACTATCCAACAACTGATGATGAGGTCAATGTCGTTGAGCTTACCGATGGAAAATTACACAATTTCAACTTTACCCCTCTTGAAAAAGATGAATCCTACTTCTAAGATACTTTTGTTATTATTGGCCTGGGTGAGTATCAATTCAAAAAACCTCCTTTGACTACTACAACCATTATCCCATTCGAGGATACTATACATGCACTAGATTTCATAACATTTACATCTGTTCCACTGCCTGATCCCTTTATATGTACCTTATTCATACATGACTCTTATTGGCCTTATATTCCACTCGATCCCACTTGCCCTGACACTGTTTGCACACATGAAGGATTGACATAATTAGGATTTACACTAGATGATCTCCTCCCCCATCTCAATCCTCGACCCATATCGTGGATATGTTCTCATTACTACTTCTTATGGCCTTCGTGTCTTCCATTTGTCAGTTTTTCTTACACGTACTCCCCGTTCCTCTCCACTCACCCTTAGAAAATCTTGGCTTGAATATATTAGTGGCACTCTTGACCCTAATCATACTGATATCACCATTCATATGCCTTTTAGCCACATCACCATTTACAATGATTCTTTCCTTGGCTACACCCTAAACCTCACATGTAGGTATAAACATGGTTATCCAAACCTCCTTTACTAATGAAGAATACATTATGGACATGTATACTTTACTCCCCACTAGATATTTCTATGATCAACCTCATACTATCGCTTACTATGTCTCCAATCCAAATCCTATCGATTATGACCCTAACACTGACGATCTCCTTGATGAGTTTACCTAATTATTCAACCATCACACACTTGGAGGGCAACACATTTTCTCCCCCTCCCATCACTATCTATTTTCTCTAGTATTTCCTACTACACTTCATGCTCTACACTTCATGTATAATATTTCTTATCACTCCTACACCTTTTGTACACATATTGTACCGTCATTACTTGATGATACACTCTAGTGCTGTGGTTCACTCTTGAATATTGAGGTCACACTTCATACATGAACCTCACATCCTCTACTCTCACTAAAAATTGATCTCAATACTTCATGATATATATTTCATAACATCTACTACTCTCATACTCCGGTGCTTCATGACTATCTTTCTGAGCATTACCTCATTGTTGGTTCACGTACTTTCTCTTCACTACTTGATGACACACTCTAGTTCCATGGTTCATTCTTGACTGTTGATGGTCCAATAATTAAATTAACCTCAAAACATCTACACTTCACGCTTTGTGCCTCACAATACATCTTTCCTAGTATCTATTCTCAACTGCACACAACACACTTATTTCCTGATGAAATACTCTTGTTCTATGGTTCATTCTTGAATGTTGAGGGAAAATTTATAAATGAACCTCATCTCACACATATCTACTAGGGGAAATGCACCCCCTCCTCATATTCACATCCTACACATTATAGCATACCATTACACTTGGACCACATTTTCATATCTTGGTTGCATTTACTCTTGTTAGCCTATACTACTTACATGTTGTAATTTTCTTACTACGCTATCTAGATTCTTAGTATGTCATTATATTTTTCTATATAAAAATGTGCATTCACTTGGTATTTTGAGGTGAATATAAGACCTTTCACAAATTCATACACGATGCATGATGTTCGATATCGTTCTTTACTAGTCCTGCCAAGGCTCTTAGGGACATCTACCTTTGATACTCTCATCCTATACACATCATAGGTTCTATTGTTACATAATTTACTCTACTATCACTTACTTTTTTCTGCTATATACATGCTTTGACATAATAATTATCTTTCTAACATGCTAACAGGTTCTTCATGTGTAGCATTTTCCTTATAGGATCAATATAACCATGGTTATCTGTCACTTTTTGCTTGTTATTGTTTGTTATTTCTTTACGGGCTATGCCCTATGTCTTGCTTGAATATTATTTGCTAAGGCCACTTAGGCTCTTATTGTCTTGTGAAATTGTGAGTGACCTCCCATGTATAAAACCCAATTTTTATGGTCCATCTTGTCTTCCTATTTACTTATTACATTGTCTTCTATTGCATGCTATCTCATTTTCAATAACACTTGTTACTAGCCTCTCTTGTTTACATGTGCCTTGGTTTCTACCATGCACATCCCCTACCCCCTAGAGGTATCCCTATTCATTTTTGCATATCAGATTAATGTCCTCTCCTTTAGGATGCATTCTCCTATCATCATCGCATGCACCCTAAATGAAGGGGCACATATATTGGGTGAACAAATCACCGCTAGCAACATCTCAAAGCTTTAACACTGGCCAACACTATATAAAATTAGCACACGAACATAGTTATAAATGGGCCTAACATCAGACTTGGGTCCAAAACATAGAGCAGACACTAACGCCCAGACCTGGATTGTAGTAATGGGTGCTTGTGTACCCCCTAGGAGCTAATGTCTTAGGGAAAAAAAGAATCAATTTCTTAGTTCAAAATAGTTTACAACTATTTTCAGATCAGTTCTCAAGTAGCAGGCACTTGCCTCCAATTATAGAATTTAGTTTATTAGGTACAATAAGAACAATCAGAATAATAGGAACAAAAAGAACAAATCAAGGACGTACCATCTATAGTGGTGCTTATTCAGGAAGAGTCATGGAAGGAGAGAAAAAGATAGAACTCTCTCCCCAACACTCTTCTCTTGGCGTGAGATCACCCAAAAATCTCACCTTTGGTGTGAGATTGCTTGAAAATCTCTCTTTTGGCGTGAGACCGCCCAAAAAACCTCACCATCAGCATTCAAAATCAACAAATCCAAGGAAAAATGAATATTTTCTATCTCATACTCTCTTACATATTTGGTGTACATTTTCCTTTTACACACTTTTACACTCTTTACTTACTTATACATACATTACTCTAATTTTTCATATATGGAACTTTGAATAATTTCTCGCTCTTCTTTTGTATGTCCGTCCTTAATACGAAAAAAGAAGTAGCTCACATCAACAAGAAAAAAATCCAAAAACACGGCTACTACACATACACTTCACCCATAGGGTCAACTTCCCTTTCCTAGTCTCCCACGCTTCACATTGCGATCACTTCACGCTTCAATTTTCCACTCAGTATGCTATTAGCTACACTCTTCTCTACAAGATCACAAGGTATGAATCTTCTATCTACTTTATGCTATCGAGTATTCACTCAACAATATAAAGTGGGGGAAAAATGTTGACACAAAATTTATGCACTTTGGTATATTTCTAGGTCCTACAACATATTCATAAATACATGATTCCTAAGCACAAAAAATAGCAATTGAAAATGTATTTTGGGAATTTTTCTTTCTCTCTTATACTTTTATCGACCTTAACACCCTACATGCTCGATCGATATTTGAATGATTTATCTTGTATGGCCTCAGAAATTAGTGCCCATTTAGTACAGAAGCACCCAGGTGCTTGTGTCCCTTTTGGGTACTCATGACCTTCTCTATCCTTTCTCACTCTTTTGGGTCTCTTTTACTTCTTGGGCATCTTTTACACTTTTGGATTGGCCTTCCTGTTGCCAATTACGAAATTTAAATAAGGGAATCATATATACATATACATACATATATATAACTCTTAAATAAGGGTGACAAGAACTAATCATTACATACTATCACCTAAGTTTGCATCCAAAGGAACAAGATCATCACAAAGAATCCATCTAGCAAATTCACTCTAGGGACAATGGCTGCATCACTTTGCATACACAATATAAGAGGGGGTAAGTTTATTCTATTCGATATCACACATTATATACATTCTATCCCACTATTGTTGTGTAACTTGCACAAGAGTATCCTAGGGCATCATTACAAAAAAATTCACAAAGAAATGTATGGAGTCTGAAATGTAGTGCAATGCCTGGTACTAATTTCACTATTTAGGTGACCACTGGGGTCAGTGTGACTCCACATACTACATCTTTATTTTTGGATTTGACGTGGTTTGTGGGTATGTATAACTAGACATTTGTTTTGTAGGTTACAAGTACAATCAATGACATTGAAGTGAGACCATAGTGACAAACAAGGATCAACTGCGAAGCTCCTCCTACACAGAAAAGATCAAAACTTGAGTATCAAGGTGGACACTAGTGCCCAGATCCAGTCACTAGCGCTCGAGAATTCCCATCCTCCTGTGGGAACTCCCGTCCTGCATAATTATGAGTTCTAAAACCTTTAGTGAGACTTGACGACACTTTTATCATTCTATTTTAGTGGTTCCTTAGTCTAGAACACTTCTTGATCACTTAAAAACAAGCTAAGTCATATATCTCTCTCATTTTCTTAGGGATTCATATTATTTCTTGCTTGTTGATTGTCCAATTATTGTATATTATCATTTGTATATCATTAGTTACAGTAATTACTATTAAATTAAGATTTAATTCAATTTATATTAAATCATTCCCAAACAACATTATCTATAAATATTACAGGTTGAATCCTCTGTAGAAACTAGTGTAGTTTTGGTCCATGAGAAGTAAAAGTAAGAGTATGCACAAAATCAAACTTCAAATCCTCCAAGACAATTATCCCTCAATGTGCTTCGCAATTTACTAAGATTGCACCCAAACACATAAAGTATAATATAAACCATATTAATATAAGGAGTGTGGTAGAGATAAAGGGAAAGATTCCTAGGATATGGCCACTTGAATTTAGTACCATTAGTGACTCCAGTATAACTTGGAAAAATTCACACACTATTAATGTGCTCAAATCTAACATGTATGACCACTTGAATTTGGTACCATGTGTTCAACATAGGGTGATGTGTCACACACTAGCACATTGCAATACCTCTCATAACATACACCACTGTGTTAATGCACATATTTTCTAATGGCATATACTCCCTCATTTATTCAAGGAAACACTGGATGTTTCCTCCTCGATGGTATTTTGGAAAATGGAATAAGTTTTTTTTACAAGGTGCCACACATACCACAGTCTTGAATTGTTTTGGGCAATAGGCAAGGGGAACCTTTTTGACTTAACAAATCCATAATATTACATAATTAATTCATAAGAAGCAAGTTACCAATCATCATAGGAAGTTATTGTTATATCTAAAACTAATTATGCATCATCCCAATGAGTTATACCATTAGGAGTGGGGTAAAAATTCCAAAAAATATTTTTTCTGATGTTGTAGATGTGGTATATAGCCTCTGCATCATTTACAAACTCAACATAGGGTGGCCCCTAGCTATTTTCCATTGGAATGACCACATGCTAGGAATAATTTTTAAATGTAACATTTATTAAAGAAAAAGTAGACATTATTTGTGTAACACCTGGGAAGTTGTCTGCTTTAGCCTACTCTATCACTTCACAATATCCTTAAAACTTTACGACCATGATTTTGATGATGACATTCTTTAGTACCCATATAAGAAATATACACATCTTGTTTGTTATGAATAAGATGTGAGAAGATGGATGAAGCATGGGGCACCCCATCTTGTTCCAGTAATCAAGAGTAAGGATGATGGACTCTCCACCCATATTAACCAAGATGTCACCGATCAATCATCCATATATAGAAGCATATATCAAAATATCATAATCATACTATACAATTTGTGTATGCCTTCTCTACTACATGCACGAAAAATGTTTTCCAAGTGAAAATTCCTTGCCCCAGTGGGAAATTCACTACCTAATTAAATTAATGTCTCTTT
The DNA here is from genome assembly GCA_019776745.2 of Taxus chinensis. Classification (NCBI taxonomy): domain Eukaryota; kingdom Viridiplantae; phylum Streptophyta; class Pinopsida; order Cupressales; family Taxaceae; genus Taxus; species Taxus chinensis. The sequence continues at coordinate 543,056,389 of CM034151.1, read as the reverse complement.
CCATGCACATAATTCTACACACTTCATAGAGCTCATCTTTATCAAACACTTCAAACTTTAGAGTTATTCAAAATTGGTTCCAAGCCCTTTTTTCTTTTAAAAACTCAATTTCCCCTAGATTTATTTGACTAACGCCATAGTCTCATGCAATTTTTTATTTCTATTTTATCGTATCATGATATCCTTTTCCTGAATGAAGATCCTCATGTTTGATTGCTTCCAAGAGAGTCTTAGAGGTGTGAGTGCACAAAACATCTCCTATCACAGTTATATTCACCTTAAGGTCTCGAGAGTTTTTTGATGTTATGGGATTTAATTTTCATTCATTTTTTGTGGAGTGTGCAATCTTAATCATGTGAATATCCTTTTTACTTTTCTCTTTTATTATAGTATAAAAATTTGGGCAATCTTCTACCTTCTGTTCCAATCAACAATATACATAGGTTGGGAATGCACTATAGTTGCACTAGTAGTGATCTATAGACACCCATTTATAATAGTTTTAAGGTGGAATATTCCCTCGCAACATCTACCATGCCTGCATCCACCATAACCTCATGTATTCCAATTATGATATTAGGGATTTCTCCCCAAATTTACATGTCTCAGCCCAAGACTTTAAATCTAATGTCTGTGTTGAAGGTCCAAAATTTCCTTCTCCTTCCCCTTAACTAAATCATTATAATTATCGATTTTGATACAGATACCTTTAATATCAAGAGAAATAATTGTATGAGCATGCATGTTGGGTTGCGAAAGAAGGCAACAAAATTGTATTATGGTTCAACATTATCCAGAGCTTATTTTTTTCCAGCGATGCATGTCTCTATTTTTACCATGCCTTATTCCTCATAATGATCATCCTCACACCATTACCATCCTCACACCATTCTCATTCACCTCAAGTCTTTAGGACACTTCTAGAGTTTGAATCATCCCCCTATTGAAGACTTCTTTTGGCTAGATCCTTTTTCTGAGATTATTCATAATATTTTCACCTAAACACTCACTCATTTGAGACATTCATGTTTAAATTTATATTTAATTGCAATCCTCCTTCCTTCAACCTTCCATGTTGCTCACGCATGTAGGGGTTTAAATAGCCATACTAAATTACTCAAATCCTAGGGTACATATATTTTTTCTTATGCAATTTGTCTCAATGTGCCCTTTGACCTCACATTTAATATACCAAATTATACTACATGTATCATGCACATTGTTGGAAGTCAATTTCTCCAACTAGGTATCCATTTATTCTATACACACTTCTATGAACAAGCTTATCCTAATATCAATGTTTCCAATATCCTCTGCATGAAGTGCAACTTCTAAGGCCTCCCCAGGATCCATAAAAGTCTTATTTTGAAGGGTGGATTAGAAAGGAAACAATAATCCTCAAAAAAACCAATGTACATGTTAAACTTGATGGATATTATATGAAATCTTGTATATTAAATACTTAAAGTGTGCATCATACACAAAAACTTTATATAAAATTCTACTGGATATCCTTTAAATCACAAATGATCCACCACTCAAAATCAAATTCTTTTAGTAAAACTTCTTTTATATTTTCATAATCAACTACATATTTTTGTGGGTCATAATTTCAATATAAAGTATGTGCTTGGTCCAAAAGGGCCATGAAATATTGGCATACCTTATGCTCTTGAGAATTAATCCCCTTCACACTCGAGATCAGTTCACACTTATGAATATGATTGGATACATTCTCACGCCCTCAATACTCTAGGAGATGAAGAAACATCTTGTAGAAAACATGATATGCAAGGACTCAAATATGTTTTATGGAAATAATTTTTTACATAATATTGGTTCCCCATTTTTTTTCCAACTCATGTTATTTCCCAAAAAATGCAACTTAACACAATGGGTGAAATAATAGTTACTATGATTTGTGGCACAATTATCATAGTTCCACCTGCCTGTGATTTTGTAGCTTGTTGTGTTATTATGATGTCCCCAGTCCTAAGGGATTGAGTTCTAGTGAAGGCATGATTAAAAATATCACTACTCATCATCCTAAACTATCAAACATTATATGGATTCCTAAATTAACTAGTTGGTTATTCACTTGATTTATTGAAGAATGAATCTTGCTATAATATTAAGGGAGACACACCATCCAAATATTCCTTATCCTCCCCTTTGTATAAATCCTCACCACTATTAGTTTCAATCCATATAATACCTACGATATCAAGACACCTAGCTATATAAACATGTATGTTGGGTTGGAAATGAAGGACACAAAATTATATTGTACTTAAACATTCTCCAGATCTTAATTTTCTCCATCAACATGTGTCTTTTCTTTTCCTAGGTCTTACTTCTCATGCTGGTCATCCTCACACCATTCCCATTCAATCCAAGTCTTCATAACACTTCTAGAGTTTGACTCATCCTCTTGTTGAATACCTTTCTTTGCTAGATCCTTTTGCCAAGATTTTCCATAATGTTTTCACCTAACTTATCATCCACTAAGACATCCATATTAAAATTTTTAATCAATCACACTCATCCTTTCTTCAGCCTTACATATTTCTCATGTGCATAGGAGTTTATCCAGACGTAGGGAAATTTCCAATCCCAAAACATATAATGAGCTTCTTGATCTTGAGAGGAATACACTCCAATTACATTCCATGCGACTCATGGAGGAGATTGAAATCTACTTCATCTTAGAAAGAATATGTAAAAACAATGTATTCAAGGACATAACTATGAATCATTCCACTCTACCAAATATCAACAACATGTGTCCACACAACATCTAACTATGGAAGTCTCCAAAGGTGCTCTCCACTCCAAGGATGCTTACATCATAGATTTAAGCTTCATCGTGCAACATAAGAAACTAACCAAACATATAAATGTTTTGGTAGTTCATTGAAAAATTTCTTGTATAAAGCATCATTTAAGTTCTTCTCTACCCATTTTTCTTGTGAACAATTCCTATGGCTAGGATATTTTTTGTGCAAATTATTCTTCAATGATTTTTAGCCAACGCTCAATTTTCTCTTAAGTAAGCTGAAACATTGTTCTTCACTACCATGATGGTAACACAATGTGACATGTCCCAAAAATGGAATCAAAGGTTTGTTTAGTTTTACCTTTACTTCCCAATTTTAGGCCATGAATTCAAAATCAAGAAAACACCACACACACCCTATAAAATCATTTCCATTATGCTTATATATCACACAAGAGGTTTACCTTGTGCAATCACCTGAGATGTGAGAGAAGATCAATTATCATCAGTTGTGATTACATCATGATGTCTATACTAAGTACACGAATTAAAAAACTTTCAACCATTAAGGAAAACACTCATTTCAAACACACAAATTATAAATACTAGGCATACAAAATAAATCAAAGCATAGTAGTAATTTCTAAACATGAATGAATAATCATTAACATTTCATAGAGACATATAATTGTTCAAAAATATCCATCCATCCTCAAATCCTCTAACTACACACACCCATTACCAATGTATCAAGGAGTATATGTAATGATGGGACATTTCCATTCATCAATTTATCTAGTAGTTATACTAGCCAGTAATAGTTTACAATGAATAAAATAGTAGTGTCATGGCAGTATGCATGCAAGATAACACCAATATTTATATTTAGTACATGTAGTTCTCTGTTAGTCAATATTATCCTAATGGAATTTTTTCTTCTCTTGTGAACTATTGTTAACTCATCATTTTATTATCAAATATCCCTATCCTCCACATAATAAATCCTTGGATGGTAGTTTAATGTCCTTTATTATATTTGATTACACCACTAAAAGTATCACATGATAATTGTATAAAAAGGTGTTTGGTTCTTCCACACACTCAGTGGTGGGAGATTTTATTTTTCTATGTACATCAAATGTATCAGCATGCTTAAGTCTCCACATATGCATGCTAGCTATCAGTGCTTCCAGAAGTGCAGGAATGTACCATGTACTAACTGTGTGCATGCTGTATTAAGGGGTTCAAAAATTCTCCTAAGATTTACACTCCCTAAATTTCCTTGTGATACACCTAAAAATATTATTGAGAAAATACTTGTATATATAGACAAAATGTGACCTCAACGGGGAAAAACTAGTCCATGAAAACTACACCGTTTTGATCAATTGGTTGAGATGATCATATTAATGTGTAGTTTTGAAAGCATTTTTTTGGAAGAAATTTTTTTTTCCACTGGTTGGATAATCCATTGTGATCTTCTTATTGAGATGATCATTTTAATGTGTATTTATTAAAGCATTTTTTAGGGGGAAAATTACATATAAAAGACTAGGTTATTTTTGAGCTACAACAAGTTTTTATACTTCATTATGGCTTAAAAAGGGTTATTATCATAGGTTTAATTTACTTTAGTTAGAAATTTTACCTTATTAATGTACCCTTTGAAAGGGTATTTATCAAATAGAAATGAAAAAAAAACTACACCTCTTGACCTTGTGAAATTGCCAAAATGGAAAACCCACTACGATGAAGCTAGATGTATCATTGGATAGTCACTATCCCTTAGATGAAATTTAATTTTTAGGGTTAAATGGACCTTATATAGTTTGGAATACCTTAGAGGACATTTTTGAAAAACATTGTAAGATGTGGGCATGCCAACTAAAAAATAATATTTATGCTCTTAATCCAGATAACTATTCTTGTATTGAGGATTTCATCACTCAATTCATATTCTTAAGGCTTCTAATTGTTGAAGCTAGTGAAAAAAAAGTATGATGAAGAAATCATTAGTAATATTTTTTCTATAATGGGTTGTGCTTACTCATTTTTGTCTCCAACTACTATACACAAAAATTTATTTGATCACTGCATAATAACACTAACTTTTGATAAGTTATATGAGCAACTTTAGAGAGAATAGGAAAAACTTATTTTTATTGTTGACATACAACTTACAGTTACCAAGTAACATACATTAGTAGTCAATGAATCTAATGTAACATCACACCCTAACTCATATAAAGGAAAGGGCCCTGCCAAACAATAAGGTAAAGTAAATCCTAAGCTTAAGGACAATAAATTAGCTACATAGGGACCCCCCCTTCATCAAGACAAAGGAAAATGAGAAATGAATGCTAAAGGTGAAAAAGAAGGCTGAAAATTTTGTGGTAAACACAACCATGTTGAACATCATTGTTTTGGGGAAAATGACATACTTGGAAGAAGAGATGAAAATTTTACACCCTCCCTCCTTCTAATACAGGCGCTACTCTTTTTGTAACAAAAATTAGATCACAAATAAATGGTTAGATTTTGGATTCAAGATCCTCCAACCACATGGTGAATTAGGGTTTATTGTTTCAAAATCTTAGGGACATCCACACAAATAACCTTTTTTTGCGTAACAACAATCCTCTCAATGTCGAAGGATAAGGCTTCATTGAGGTACAAAATGTTCCTTTCAATAGAGTTATCCATGTTCAAGAACTGTCTACAAACTTATAATCCTTATATAAAATAACTCATTCTAGCGAGGGAAAAATTATTGGGTTTTCTTCCAATGATGTTGTTATCAAACATATAAGATACCAGTACGCTATTGTAGCCATTAACAAGGTAGATTATCAAGCCAAATTATACAAGTTTGACAACTTTTTAATTGATAAACCCTCTTAACCATGTTATGTATTTAATTATTCATATAATTATTGTATAATTTTAAGATACATTTGAAATATTTATTGTAATATAATCCATGGTTAATGTACTAATTAGGGCACACTTATCCACATATTATTTATAGAGAAGCATATCAATCATGTTATTAACTTGATTGAATTCCATTTCTAATAGGACAAACACATACTTGTTCTACTTTAACTACTATCCAAACCATAACACTAGCCTTTGTCTTATCTTTATAAGAGCATAAATATCTAGTGTTTGTGGTATCACTATGAAAAAGAACTATACTATAGACTTTATGTAAAATATTTTAATCTAAAGTGGTAGTCATGCTACTTGTGTTCTAAATAAGTGTAATGATTTAATTTTAAGATTTAATTTATTTATTGTGCATGCATGCATGTGGGTTTACGTATTGTGGTTTTTTTAATGATTCTAGAGAATATCGAGTAACTTTAGTAGGGATTACTTCTTTTGATCTGACTCCATAACATGGAATTTCACTCAAGAAAATATGGAGAAAAGGAAATAGAAATGTCTCAGGATACCTCAAACGGGTTTTTTCTACATATAATGTATGGAATCATGGATCTTATATTTGTGTAAATTTATGCGTCACATCCCAAGTGAAGCCTCATAAATATCTTCAGAATAATTAATCAATGCAAACAATGCTACACCCTTAATATTGTGTCACATATTGAGATATGTATGGCTGACTATTTATTAACATAATATCTTATCACGTAATATCACATTTATTTATGCTTTCATATTCTAAATATGTCGGCCTTGGTATTTTACATAGTATAATAGGGTATATATTGGAGTTAATAACTAGTAGATGACCATATTGAACATTTGAGTCTCATTAGAAGGTTGTGTAGTGCCCACATTTTTTATATCTCTAGTTATATGTTGGTTCCTTTATGCATAGACATGTTTTGACTGAGACTCTGATATATTTTGGACATTATGCTATGTTATTTATCCTCATGGACATTATGGTATTTGGGTGCATAGCACCAATTGGACTAGATTAGTATATTGATATATTCCTTATGATGTGATGACACTAACAGAGTTACATGATAGTGAGATTTATTGGTTAGATGTTGATTTCTTGTAGTCGATTTGATCAATGATATAGTTTTTTGGATTTAATAATGGTAACTCATGCTAGCATAGGTGTATGTCATTGTAATTATATCTGTGGATGATTCATGGTGGACTATGTGTATAATTGTATGCGTTGCACTATCAATTGTATAATGATGTTAGGATATTATAGGTTTGATTAATTTTGTGATGAGTAGATGATGTTTATTGTATTGGACAGATGCGGTTAATGTGTGCAATGAGTGTGCAGGTGATAGGTTATAGGAGAACGTGGGTTTCAGGGTAGCTACGCAATTGTGCACAAGTGGCCCATGGGCTAAGTCCTAACCATGCTAAATGTTTGAGGCCTTAGAGTAGGTGTATTAATTGGGCACCATGAGTGAACCCTCAATTGTAATGTATTTATGTCTTGTAAAATTAATTATGTTTAGGGTGTGTTTTATTTAAGTAAACTAGTTTAGGGGTTTAATGATCTCATTTTAATTTAAGTGATGGTTTTGTGTAAGTGTGTGTGTGTGTTGTGTAGAAGGGATTGGGGTTACATGTGAACCTTGGGTGGACCCCACACCCTCTACCCTTGTGCCCAAGTGTGCCAAACCCGAAATTGGGCTATTTTGGGCATTTTTAGTGACCCCTTTTTAGTTTGGGAGTTCACTTAGCATGAAAATGGGCCCTTGGACCCTACCTAATAGGTAGGGGGGCTTATTTCCAAGGTTTGGAGGGAGTTTCCCTCCCATTTTGCCTTCCTTTGGTCACATCCATGTAAGGTGGATGGGGAAGTGTGTTTTGTTAAAAGTTGCTCCACTTTGTTTTATTTACATTTTTAGTATTTTGGGTGATAAGGGCTAAAAGGTGAGTTTACTTTTACTTATTTGGTTTTTGGGAATCTTTGACTTGAGGAAGGAGGGGGGGTGACACATGTCATTTTCCTATTGGTGAGGAAACTTTTGGGTTCCTCTTGATATTCTTCCTCATGGTGAAGGAAGGGGACTTTTTCCTCATTTTTTTTGGACTTGGACTTGGAGAATTTTTTGGGGAGCTTGAGGATTGCTTGGACAAATTGGAAAAGCTTAGAGTTTTGGAAGCTTGTAGAGGTAGGATTCTTAATCCCTCTTTCCTTGTTGTTGCTTGTATTGCTAGCTATGCATTTGTCAATAAAATAAAGTGTGTGAAATTTTATATTGTAAAGCTTGTATGAAGAATGTAGTCTTGGTTGTTTTTTTTTGTTTTTTTTGTTTTACTCTCCACCATCATATGGCTTGATGGTTTTTGGAGAATGTAGGGGAAGAGAGAGGGATTTCCCTCTCAAACCTCATGGCTTTGTTGGTCAAGCCATGAAGGTTCCTTCTCATCCCCTCATATGGTTTGAGGTGGTAGAAAGGTTCATATGGCTTGAACTTTTCCCCATTCTTGGAGAGGAAACCCATTGGGTTTGAAAATCCTCCCAAGAAGGATTTCATTGACATAAAGGAGAAATAAGGAGGATGAATGTTGGGAGAAATAAGGAGGTTATAAAATATGTATTTGGTGTATCCTATGGTTGGACACCTTTGTTTTTGGGCATCCTATTTCTTCTCTTCCCCCTTTTTTTTGTGAGGGTGATCTTGTTTCTCCTCATAGTGTTGTTTCACCATGTGTATTATGTCTAAGTGTATGAAATGTTTCTATGTATTCTTGTTGTATTTATCCCCTTTATACTTGTGCACATTGTGGAAGCTAGTTCCTCTCTCCCATGGGCTTGGGGGAGGCTAGCATGACTTCCAACCATGGAAAGGCATGTGATGATGCCTATTGGTTGGGTGGTAAACAAGCCATGTCTCTTGATTCAACATTCTTAGAAGAACACTCAAGGTTGGAGACTCAAGGATGAAGTTTAGTTGGAGTTGTGACTTTTGTTTCTTTTATCCTCAAAATCATTGTAAATATTACACCTCATTGTAACTATGTTTTATATGGCTGATTTTGGATAGCCTCATCTTGTAAACTTATCATATTGTGATTTGAAAGTCTTGTAATACCATATGTCTCTTTTGTTTTGTAACTCTTCTCTATTGTAAAAAAAAAAATTAAAAGAAGGAAAAAGGAAATATTACAATATTAAAATCATGAGTTCTTTTATTTTTACTTGTCTTCATTTGAAAGGTTTGTTTTGTGTGAAATCTGCATTATCTAGTTATGCATTACATGTTAAATCTGAAATATTTAGTGTGCTTACTTTTAAAATGGAAAATTTTTAATGGCATTACAGGTTGGAAGGTTGCCCTCTTGAAGTGGTTAAGTCAGTCATATTTGCATATTCTCATATTATGCCTCTATTTTGGTGTTATTGGTGTTCTTTTTTGTTATTCTTATGATCTATCTAGATAATTTCCTTACAAATGGTATCAAAACTTCAATTCAGGCCATAATCAGGTTGAGACCCTAATTTTAGAGACTCACCTATATATCATGATTATTTACAAATTTTAATTCAATTTTTAACTAGCATTTATAAATTAGAAGAAACAACTACCCTCAAAATTTCAGCTAATTGTAATTCGTTTTGGGAAAGTTATTGCAATATTAGTGTTTTTCACAAATTCATTCACTAGGTAACAATTTATGGAATTTATTTGAATTGTTTACATTTTAGGATGTATATCTGAATTTGAATTATGGTTTGGTCTTGAGGTTTTTTTATATCTATCTGAAATCATAAAAAAAACTGAAAAACTAATCACCATGATAGGGAGATCGACTAGATACCAATGAAAACGTTTTTCTACCCTAGGGAAAACTCCTAACAAGGAGGAGGCCAAATCATACTTGGAATGGGGTGAAATTTTTGATGATATGTATTCATTGGTGGATGAATAAATACAATCTCTAGTGGAAAAAATTAAGTAAATATGGATTCGTTGGATTGTAACATGTCAGGAGAGGTGGATTGTAACATCTCAAGGTGGATTTAATGGATTAATAAAACATGATTCACATATACATCACATTGATTCGAAATATTTTTCCTCGAACCGATGCCGAGCCCTAAAATTTCCTCAAACGATAAAATTTTCCTTGTTGTAATGCCGTAGGTGGTTTGGCCTCCCCTAAATAGGGTTCACCTCCTCTCATTCTTGGCAACGTTGGAGGTTCTATTCCTCTTCACTGTGGAAATGACATTTTTTAAGACGACTCTGCTATGGTGGTTGGGGGTGATGGAAGAAGCATTGTGGGAAATAATGGGGATTGAATTATCAAGGATTTTGTGGCTTCTTTGGGATTGAAGCCATCTTTATCTATCTTGGAGTTGTCTGGGACCTCTAGCAAGACTTAGGGGTTTTGCGATCAATGGAGACAGCTGGGGGTGTCGCCGTTGGTGGTGGTAGTAGGAACTGCTATGCAGAGGAAAGATCTACCTTTTTGTTGGCTACTACTGAATCCTTTATTATGGATGTGGGTCATTCCTCTGCCCCTTTGTTTCTTGGTGTAGTTGTGGTCCTTGTTGTAGTTTTTGATCTGGCGAAAGGTTGCGAGCATAGCCCTTTGACTGTGCCTCCTCTGCAACGTTCCTTCGCTGCTACCACAAATTCTAGATAGGGAGTAAAACTCCTCAAGGTGGAAAATAGATCACCTTCCGTTACCTTTGGAGCTTAGGTAATTGAATCTAAAGAAAAATTCACTAGAAAAAGGTTTGATATGTAGATTTAATGGATTGTGGCTAGGTCTCTTGCAACTCCATTCTTAGATCTCTTCTGAATGACGACCCATCATGGTAGGTAGAGTGGATATTTATCCCTATGCCAGAGGTTTTTTTATTGTGGTTTTTAACCTAATTGAAGATAGAGATAGAATTTTTTCTATGCTTTGGAAATTCTAGAACCATCTCCTTCTCATGAAACTGTGGTTTCCTTCCTTCAACCCACTCATTGAAACCTTCCATGTTAATATAGTATGGATTTGGTTTCCTCACCTTTCACTACAATTTTGGGGGGAGGAGAGCCTGTTTTTGATTGGTAATGCATTTGGAAAATGTTTGGACATTGACACTAAAACTAAACTGTATACTCATACCATATATGCCTATATTTTGGTAGATTTGGATACCTCTGTTGATCTACTGACATCGATGGAACTTAAGGTGTTGGATCGGATTTGGTCTCAACCTTTAGACTATGAAGGGATTCCCTTCAGATGTAGGAAATGATTTGGACTAGGTCACTTGACTTCAGACTGTAAGAGTGTGAAACACAAGGTGAATGGGTGAGTTTATTGGTGGAAGGATGCTCAACCTAATATGCTGGTTGTGGAAAATGATTCAAATTATTCCTTGGGATTGACCTCTAAAAAAGGTATCTTGAAGAAGGATTTAAATGTTGGGAAAAATGAGATGTTGGAGGTCTTGATCCCAATCCATTCAAATGAAAATACAAACCAAAATAAGAGTGAGGGTTGGAGAGTTGTGAACATAAAAAAGAAAGGAAAGAACATCATCACTCCTCTTAAGATGAAATTAAGATCCCATGGTCGGGTGTCTCTTGGGTAACCTTTCCTTTCCTTTGGTTAGGTTTGTATATTTGGGATTTAGGGCGATCCTTGATGATGGTCAAGTCTTTTTGACTTGATTCTTTAGAGGATATTTATATTTTTTATTCTTACCTAGATTAGGTGTTTAGGTTGGTGCACTCGAGGGTCTTGTTTTTTAGTCTTTGAACAATATTCACTTTGTCCCTTGTTGGTGCCTTGATGATTATCTTTCGGTTGTATAAGGTTATTGATCCCTTCAAAATCTTTACTATTTCATTGTGACCGTCCTGTGGCCTGACTTCATTTCTTGTAAAGGGTTTTTTGGTCCCTTAAAAACCAAATTATTATTACCTTAAATTAGAAAAACATTTACATCACATTCCTATGGAGTGAGAATTAATTATGGGTCGTGGAACCTCATGAGACCAAACCAAGTCTCATCTATTGCACAAAATAACATTATTCCTTCTCTTATAAAGTGGATTTAGATGTAGTCTTAAGAACTAGATAACTTATTTAAGATTAAATGTAGAATATATTTGATCTATCTTTGAAAATTCCATTGCAATTTGAATGTTTTCATTTCCTAATATTTCTTGTAAGTTGGAGTGCAGTATTGTTAATGAGTAGGTCATTTACTCTCTTGAATGTATTGTAGAAACTTTAATACTCACATGGATAAAAGCGCATGAATCACAAATATCGTAACACTCATAAATCTATGAGTGTAGGACTCACATAACTAAGAGTGTAGGACTAAAAAAGAGTGCAAGAATCACAATAAATAAAGCGCAAGACTCGCATAACTAGCGCATGACTCACAAAATCAACATAAGACTCGCTCTAACTAAAATTGCATAACTCCAAATTAGAATATATGAAAAGGGTTTTTGTTTCTCTTATTATTAAGAGGAAACAAATCTCTCCGTTTTTACACAACAATAATATTTTTGAAGATATCAACATTTGAAGAACGTTTTCAAACTTAGTACTAGTAGAACAACCACAAGACTCACTGTAACTAAACTTTTAGAACTCTAAAAAAGAATATGAGAGAGGTTTTTGTTATTATTATTGTTAAGAGGAAAAAAATCTCTTTGTTTTTACACAACAATAATAGTTTTGAAGATATCATCATTTGAAGAAGAAGGTTTTTAAGTGCAGTACTAAAAAAACCAACACAAGACTTGTTCTAACTAAAATTTCAGAAATCTGAGGTTTTTGTTCCTCTTATTATTAGGAGGAAAAACCTCTCTCCATTTTTACACAGAATAATGTTTTCAAAGATATCATTATTTGAAGTAGAAGGTTTTCAAGTGCAGGATTCGCACATGCAACATTAGATTCGCTCTAACCAAAGTTTAAGATCTCTAAATGAGAATTTGAGAGAGGTTTTTTTTAATCTTCTTATTAGGAGGAAAAACCTCTCTCTGTTTTTACACAAAATCAAAAATTGAGGAGATATATTCATTTTAAGTTTCAGCAGAATAAGGTTGGAGGAAAGTAAATAAGACAAAAAACACAAGTTCAATAAAAAATTGATATCTCCTACATTTCTCAACAAAAATACAAATTTTAAGATGTTTTGGAAATATTACAACAAGGAGCACCAAACCCAGAAAATATTTGAAAATATTCTTCCAATTGAATTCATAGTAATGATCAGAAAATCAGGGATAAGAATATGGCAGGACAACTGTCATGTTGAAAGATTCAATCATGCAAGAGCAAACTTGTAAAATAACAATAAATAGCTAAATGCATGTGGAAGATATAGTTCAATTTAGAGTTGTAATATTTGATGAATTCTCTTCCATGTTTGTCTCCTTTTCAAGTGGAAGAATTGGTAGTTCAATCTAGAGTTGTAGTGTTTGATTAAATCTCTTCTATAGTTGTCTCCTTGTCAAGTGGAAGAAGTAGTTGAATGCAAGTAGAGTTTTAGTGTTTGAATAATTTTTTTCCACATTTATCTCATTGTAAAGTGGAAGATGTGGTCAAGTCTTGCCTAAGATTATAGGTAGGTAGTTATATAATCTTGGAGTAGGGATGGGTTATGAATATCTCTCCAAAGCACTCAATGCAACAGTGGTGGGAGATGGATGATTTTTGTAACATCATTTCTGATTAATAAAATTTACAGTTTAAATTTCTTAACAGAATATTCTTTTTAGTTTTGTTAACCCAACTCTAAGGGAAGATCAAGGGCCCACTCTTACCTAAGGAGAAGGATGGTTTATTGTTTTTTAGAATAGATCATTATTGTTTTGCTTAGTTTGTTTAAATATGCTTTGTGTGTTTTATTTTTCTTTGTTTGTGAAGCTTCACTTTTATTTGTTTACTTTCATTTATTTGTTTTTAGTTATTCATTTTGATTTGATAGATGAGATTTGTTTTCTATTATTTCTTTCAATTTGTTAGAATAGATTCATTTTTGATTATTGAATTTTCTTTCTAGCATTTTCAATTCTAGAGAAAAGAAATGTAAGATCATTGTTTCGTTTATCCCCTATTATAGATAACCTTAGACACCGCGTAGTTTTGAAATTCTTTGTGATTAAATGGTGAGGATTGTAATGAACCTCATCATAACCTACTCCCAAAGGTAGACATGTAAAATTTTGATGGCAAGGACCCACTCAATTGAATCACCCAAATGGAAAATTTATTTTATATACATTAGATCCTAATGGAAAGAATGTTATTATGGAATTGTTATATCAAGAAGTAAAAAAATTCACTTGACATCATTGGTTCTTCCCTCAAAATAATAAGGATTTTAATGTCACTTGTTTAGTTTTCATGGAGGAGTTACAAACGTACGATAATCATAGTAGGACAAAAAAATACTTCAATAAATTGGTAAAGGTATGGAAAATGGAGATAGTAAATGATTATATTAAGTAGTTCCAAAGCTTATTCTTACACGTGGATATAGTTACAGATGATAATATGAATGATTTTTTCTTGAGAAATATCAAGGATCATATCTAACATGAGGTACGAATGTTTGATCCAGCCAATGTTTTTGATTCTGTTATCATAAAATGTAGGGTAGAGGAAAAATTACTTACCATGAAGAGGAATACCTTCACTAACATTAGAGATTATATCACCTCAGTTCCATATTTCCCCCAACCTATTTGGTTTAATCCTCAAAAAACTGAGGAGGAAAAAGTAAAATAGATACATTTTAGTTATGAATGGAAATGGAGAAAATGACATAAATGTGCTGAGAAGAAGATTTTCTAGATTGAAGGGCATAATGAGGAAGAAGATGATGAATAATCTAGTGAATAGGAACAAGTTCCTAAGACCGAGGTTGAAGAGTCTTAGCCAACTATCTCTTACCATGTAATTTCAAACATTATTACCACACAAAATCTTAAGGATATTAGTTTTGTGAAGAAATAAAGGGCGACAATACCAATGACTTTGGAAGTACTCATAACCTCATCAATCATAAGTTGGCCTTGCACTTAAATTATTATTTTTTATCATCCATAGAGTTTTAGGTCATTGTGAAAGATAGAGGTAAATTTAGTTGTTTAGAAAAGTTCCACAAGATTAAGTTATTGATGGAAGATTACCTACTTGAGGGCCCCATGCATGTCATTTCAATGGGGGGTTTAGATTTTATGTTACAGGTACAACAAATTAATACATTGGGAACTGTTGAAATGAGTTACCAAGATTTATTCAAGTGGTTCTATTTTGAAGTGAGGAATTTTGATTTTTTGGGATGAAAGAAAAAAATCCACTATTAGTATGTTATCATAAAATGCAGAAGATTCTTAACAAGGGTACAAATGGGTTTATGACCCAACTATTTTCACTAGAAGCTCAACCATAAAAATTAAATATACCATCATATATATAAACAATTATTAACGAGCACTCAATTTTTTTTAGTATATGTTTAAAGGGTTATCATGATCATGCTATTTAGTTAGTACCGGAATCCAATACCCAATATTCAACCTTATTGGTACCCTTATCTATATAAGAGTAAGATTAAAAATATGGTACATGAGATGTTGAAATTAGGCATTATTTTCCATATTTAGAGTGCTTACTCTTCACTAGTGGTGATGGTATGAAAGAAGGATGAAGGTTGGCACATGTGTCTATATTACATAGAGCTCAACAAATTCATGGTAAAAGATAAGTTTCCTATTCTTTTCATTGAGGATTTTCTATATGAGTTATATGGTTTTGTTTATTTTACAAAATTAGATATTTGGTTGGGATATCATCAAATCAAAATTCGTGATGAATATATTCATAAAATAGAATTTAGGAAACATGAGGGCCACTATGAATTTATGGAAATGTATTTTAGCCTTACAAATGCACCCTATACATTCCAAAGTTTGATGAATTCAATATTTAGGACATTTTTACAAACTTTTGTACTGATATTCTCTGATGAAATATCAATCTACAACAAGAAAAGGGATAAACACTTAAATTACATCAACAAGGTTATAAACACTCTTGAACAATAACACCTTTACACCAAAATCTTCAAGTGTGTTTTTGGAGTCACAGAGATAGAATAATTGGGTCATATTATTTCTCATAAAAGTGTAAAAGTGGATCCTTTTAAGATCTAGGCAACGGTGGACTAGAAAATACCTAAAATCCTAAAAAACCATAGGGTTTATTATTAATTACAGGTTATTATCAAATATTTATGAAGAATTATGGTATAATTTGAGCACCACTCATAAATTTATTGAAAAAAGACTCATTTTACTAGAACGAGGAAGAAACCTAGGAATTTGAGACACTAAAGAGGGCCATGTGTACCACTCTAGTTCAGGATACCCCAAATTTCTGTAAAATCTTCATTGTCAAATGTGATGCTTCAGGGTGTGGTATAGGTATAATAATCATGCAAGAGGGAAGATAAATAACATTTTAGATTCATTAGTTTAAAGGTAAGAACATATCAAAACCATCTTATGAGAAGGAAACAATGGTCATCCTTCATGCAATCAAATAATGGAGACTATATCTCACAGGTCATCACTTCAAGGTGAAAAAAAAGAAAGTTTGAAATACTTTTTTACAATAATTATTATCATTAGAAGAAGAATAGAAGTGGGTCATAAAGATGTTAGGTTATGAATTTGATATCATTTACAAGAATGGAAATGAAAATGTGTTAGTAGATGCATTATATAAGAGAGATGAGTTCACAAAAGCATTATTATATGCAGTGTCTATATTACAGGTAAATTGGTTTAATTAGGGAAGATTGGAATGACATAAAGGCAAAAAATATCATTCAAAAGATTCAATAGGATAAAAAAAATTAGGAAAAAATTATGGAAAGGGGGTGCATAATGGTACAATGATTGATTGTACTTGTGCAAGAACTCTATGCTTAAAATTTATGTTCTCTCCATACTTCATACTTGTATAGTGGATGACAATTCTAGGTTTCTAAAGACTTATCATGAAATCAAACAAGATTTCTTTTGGGAATGTTTAAAAAGGGATGTTAATTTTTTTTGCAGAATGCTCAGGTGTGTTAATGTAATAAGGGAGATATTATTAAGATTTTTTGTATTCTGCCACCCCTATCTATTCCTAGTGAGTGATGGGTAGAGGTTTTCATGGATTTCATCACAAGATTTACAAAATTTGAAGGGAAAAGTGTAATTATGGTGGTTATATTCTCATTTTTGTGCCTTGTCACATCCCTTTATAAGAAGTACGGTTACCACATATTTTATGGATATAGTTCAAAAGCTACATGGTACACCCATGATTATAGTTAGTGATCATGAACATACATTTAGTAGCAATTTTTGGCGTAGTTTATTCTCATTTTGAGTATTCAACTTGCTCTTAGTTAATCATATCACCTCTAATTTGATGGATAAATTGAGGTAGTGAATAAGTGTTTGCAGGAGTAACTTTAATGTTTTTCTTTAGGTAAGCAAAAGAGATGCATACAATGGCTACCATATATAGATTTGTGGTTTAATAATTCATTTCATACCTCTTGTAAAATGCATCCATTAGTAGCATTGTATGGTTATCATTGACTATCCATCACCTCCAAATTTCTGGTCCATCCTAAAGTGAGAGCAATTAGAGAACACATTCAAAAACACTAGGAGGTACTTTATAGCCTTAACAAGAATTTGGAAATGACACATAACCACAAAAAGTAACAAGTTGATCAAAACCATAGTGAGTGAAGATTTTAAGTTGGAGAATTTATTTTTGTGTGTTTACAACCATATAAGTAAACATCCTTAAAACAAAAGAACAAAGGTAATAAGATTTCACCTAGATACTATGGACCTTATCAACTATTTAAAAAAATGGCAATGTGACATATAAGATGGATCTTTTTTAATCAATAAAAATACACCCAGTTCTCCATGTTTCTTTCTTGAATAATGTTGTTATATAGAAGGGGTATTTCTATTTAGTGTTTCTATTTAGTATTATCTTTTATATATTCTTCATATAAAAGATAACACAACATAAGAGGTAGTTGTGGGCCAAGATTCCCTAATACTCAATATATTCAAGACAACACCCTTAAGGTCGAGAAAACCATAAATACTCCTCAAGGAAGGAATAACTCCACAATCTCCCACTATGGGAATTCCACTTTAAGGGGGATACCTCCAATATCCTTCTACCAAGTAGAATCTCCTTACATACATACCATATCTCATAATAATACTCATATCATTAATATAGGCACACATTACTCTTAATAGATGTGTAACACCTAAACCCAAAGTAGGATGAATCATTACCCAATATAACTAATTCCTATGTGACCCAATATATTATAAACATATATAACTAGAAAAAGGGGATGTGTGCCACACGTGGCATATCCATCAACCCATATATAACTCATTACCCAATATAACTAATTCATATGTGACCCAATATATTATAAACATATATAACTAGAAAAGGGGGATGTGTGCCACACGTGGCATATCCATCAACCCATATATATTATAATATCATATCCCAAGGTACATAACATCCTTAGTATTGAGTATGTTGCGAAAATATTTATAACTATTGAAACCCAAATTTGATGATTTTGCAATGGTATTTTTTCTCATCTCCCTTAATTGTGACTTGCAGGCATGAACATACCTTAAATGTATCATCCTACTCTCATAAGACTTGTAAATACTTTGTATTATTCTATTATATTTCTCAAACACCTAGATGACTGATTTCTTTACTTGCATACATCTTACGCTTTATAACAAACTCTTATAGGTATCCAATTATAATATTCTATCCTCCTTAACAATAACATACATATTGGATAGGATCACCAAACAATTTTTTCCCATATCTTATAACTTTATCCTTTGTGTGAAAATGGTTAAATTTATTATGTTTAGCCTTATTCCCCTTCCTAGGTTAGCCTCACATTGGAACATTATAAAAGTAATTTAAACACCATTTACTCACTTGCTCACTGCTTGACAACTCCACCATTACTTAAAAAATACAAGGCACTACTTGGTCTTCATCTCTAAGTTGTAAGAAAATTTACCCTAAACTTTGCTATTCTAAGATTAGGCATTAGGAGAAAACTCTACATAAATATACAACACTCTAAGTTAAGCCAAGATCTTTCCCACCCAAGTCAAGAGAATCTCGAACCAAGTTATGATATTGATATCAAGTGTTCAAAGAGTCAAAATTGTAGTTGCATTCATTTAGTTACATCAACAAAATTTTAAATTCAATAGATGGATATTCCTGCCTTTTAGAAGAAGTGCTATTTAGGTGGAACAAGAGTGCTACAACCTAAAATGCTAACCAATTTGTATAAGTATCTTAATAGATCTAGGTTTTGGAGGAAAATTTATTTTGGGTTATTTACCACATATTTTAATCTCACTTTGACACATAGGGTAGAATATCTATCTATCACACATGTTATAATAGTCAAAATTATAGAAATCATCAAAGGACAAAACCATAGTCTTTGGAAACTATTGTCATGCTTAGTGTCAAGAACTCATGACTAGTGTCCCTAAGGATTTGGATGGTTAATTTTAGAGAAAAATATATATACTCTCTCCATCCTATTCTACTCTACTCCGTATCCATGTCAATTTGCAAAACATTATAAAACTAAGTAGATCTTTCCTCTAGTGTTTTACTATATTTAGGATGTGCCTAATTGATCAAATCATTCTAAATGATTTACTATATGTGTGAATATGTACGCAAATTCTTAATTTATTTACTTAAATATATATTGTTTCTAGATTCTTGTCCTAAATTAGGGATTTTTAGTCCACCCTTATAATATTTAGGGTTAAATAATTTGGTGAATCCACTCATTGATTGAACATTATTATCTACTTTTCCTAACATGAACCCTTATCAAATCAAGGGTTATATATATTTATATCCTATTTATTTTTCCATGTTCTATGCGCGTCTACCAAAGTGTTAAGATTAGTAGCCAACTACTTAAACATATTTAAATCCCATATACCATTAGAATGGGAAAATAATAAAAGGATAACCCCTTTATTCCTAATGTCAAATTATTTATGAGAATGTGCAAACTAATGATATCCTGATGGATTCTCTTGATCTAGATAATTTTGATAGTCAAACCAATATCCATTCATTTGAATAATCTTATAGAATTCATCCTAATGAGCTTATTGCCCCTAATCAAATTTTCTTGTTATCTATTTTTTGAAATTTTCTTCAAACGAAACCATACCATATTGATACGATTATCAAAATTCTCCTCAAACAAAAAATTCTCAAAATTCAATCAAGTCAACCTCAAAGGGAATCTCCCTTCCAAAATTTCTATCATAACAATACTTTGTCTACCTCTACCCCACATACATCTCAAGTGGAAATTATTTTCAAACCTCTTGATCCTATATCCATTATGCTTACATATACCATTGGTATGGGGGACCCTCTTGTTTCTCATAAAATTCCTACCACTATTCAATTTAATACTAATTTTACATCACCTCTCATGCACACACATGGAATCTTACATATATCATATTCTCCACATTTCCTCATGCATACCACTCATAATCCATGGGATAAAGTGTTATATTATAGAACTATTAGTCTAAGAACTCTCATGCAATAGATTCACACATTTTACTTCACAATCTACTAGCACCTACGGTGGCTTCCTATCCTTTGCCTACATGTTTCATTGCTCCTAAGATAACAATTTGTAATTGTAAAGGAGATCGTGAACATCATCTTCAATCCTTCCATGCAACATGTATAGATTATACTTACAATAATAAGTTCTTTACTAACTTATCCCATGAATCCTAAAGGAGTATGACCTATAATGGTTTTATGACCTTTAATCTGTTAGGACCTTTCATCCATTAGTTGATCAATTTTTAATCCAATTTTCTATCATTATTAACAATAAATTATCTTACACTCAAATTTCAAAACTTAAGTTAGAATCTAATGAGACTATTAACACCCATGTGTTATCCCGATAAAAGACCATACTTACTAAGATGAAAATTTCATTTGCAAATGATCCGTAAACTTCTACTTTGGAACTCTACGAATCACACAACTATCCTATTCTACTTTCAACTTTGGAAAATGATAGAATTGCTTAAAAATTAGAGCTTCGTGACTGATTATCTAGTGTTATAGAAAGAAAATTGTACAGAAGGAAATAATTTAAACTTAAATTTTATCCTAGAAACCTCAAAGGAGGAAAACCAGTCGGGAAGGGCAACTACTCTTTATTCCCATTTTTATTGGTCTAACATAGACAATTACAGATTACAATAAGTATGAAAAGAAGAAACAATGTAAACCTTCTCTCTAATTACTTGCTTGCTTTGTTTCTACACCTTGCTCCTACAATTCCTTTCCAACACTGAAGATCTTGCTCACTACTCTCATTAAACTCTGCTTCTCAATCTCTCTGGATATTTGAATGTCTGATTCACCTTTGAATGTCTATTCTCTTGCTCCTTCCATGTATTTATAGGCCTTCCCATGTCCTCCCGTGCACTGGAGGATGTGAAAGGGCATAGAAGGGAAGAGACACGGCTGGGCGCTTCAAGAACGCGTCTACTCACATTCTAATCTTCTTTTCTGTTTGAAAGTTTCAGGACTGCCGCCTTGCATAGACTGGCGGTATCACGACCATCGCCCTAGTTGGGTGGCGGTTCTATACAGAACCTCTGTTTACCTCATTTTTCTCACTTTTCTTGTTTCTCCTTCTTGGTGCTGATGGAACTAATGAAGTGGTGTGTTTTTCTAGATCCCTATGGATCATACCTCCCCTACTTAGGAGGATTTTGGTCCCACAAAATCTTAGTGGGGGAGTGGTAGAGGAATCAACTCCCTCTCATGATCATTCGAGTACCACTGGGTCTTCCTTGGTGTCTTATCTCGTCCAACCTGCCAAGACTCCTGTGGATATGTGGTTTTTTGATCTAGTGCTACATCCTCCTTTGAGATTCCTCAAGTACAATCCTCTTTGGAAGGTAACTTCTGTATCTTTCCTTCTTTGTCATGCATATATGACATTAGTGGATGCGAGCTCTTGTAACTTACTATCGCATGCATCTGCATGAAGTATGGCCTAAAGGTTTCTTCTCCAACCTAGTCAAGTATGGTGAAGGTTCCATACTGTAGTGGTTTAGTCCTTTCTTGCATTTGTCTCTTGAGATGGATTGGCTAAATCCTCTCCCAGTAGGCTGCTATTATAGTCACCACCATTCCTTGTATCTCCTCTTCTTCTTGCTGCCCCACGGTCAGGTCCTGTGAATCTGTAGGTAGATACGGTGACTGCATAGCGAAAGTTTATTTTGCTCCTTGAATGAGCAGTTATTGTGGTGGATTCTTCTGTAAAAACTAACAAGTGCTATCCAAATTCTCCATCCTTGGGTTAAAAATATCTGCTCTCACATCCATTTTGTTTTTCTTCCAATGAAAGCAACAAAACTGGTGATTTTCCTGAATAATTCTTGGTGCTTGGTTGGCACTTACCATAGCTTTCTTTGTTTTTCTCTGGTGTGCCCGGATGTTAAAATTGACTCCATCCTTAAACCATCTGAACCGGTTCTCCCTCCTTGTGAACACAACATCCCTGGCATACAAGTAAGGACTTCCGAAGACAATGTCAAATGCATTAAGAGGAATAATATCAGCCTCTAATACATCTATGTATTGGGTATTTATCCCAAACTGAAACTTACACTTCCTTGTAACTTGTATTTCTACACCCTTCTTCACCCATCCCAGTGGGTATGGATGTAGATGCACATGAGTCTCTAGACCAAGATGTTCTACAACCATATCAGAAATCAAATTTTACTGAGAACCAGAATCTACTAAAGCGTTTACCTTAGTCTTCTTGATTTGGATTCTGATTTGAAATAAATTACTCATATCTTCTTCTTCTGCTGCCCCGTACATGTTAGTGGACATGCATCCCAGCCTCTTGTCTACATCCGAATCATCCTTAATCTCCACATCTCTTTGTGTCTTCACAGTTGCCATAGATTAATTGGAATACTTGGTTTGGTGCCTTGGGTGCAATTCCGGATGCAACTTCCAACATGTGGCGTCAGTATGTCCATTCACATCACAATTCTTACAAAAATTCTTAGGATCTTTATAAGTATGCAAAGTAGCAGCGGCATGTTTACCTTTCCATTTACCTCTACTACTTGTCTTCCCTTGTTCTTTGTCCTGCTGTTCTGTTGACTAGTCTCCCTTTGGCTCTATTTCTCCTTGCTTCTTCTCATCATCAATGTAGTATGCTTGTACACAAGCTTCACTGAGATCCTTGAGCTTCGTGGAGATTACCTTCCTTCGAAGGTGAGTGTGAAGTCCTCCTAAATACTTAGTCAAAATGTCCTCATCCTCCAAGTCCATATTAAGCAACATGGCTTGTCTCCAAAATTTCGTAGTGTAGTCTTGCACGCTTTGACCACTTCCCTATCTAAAGTACTACCACTTAATCATCATGTCAGTCTTATGGTCAATAGGATAGAAGTTAGCTCTAACCAATTCTTTAAAACCCTTCCAAGTACTGACAATATGACGTTTCTTCTTCTCACAAGTGCCTAGATGGGTTTCCCACCAAACCACAGCATGACCTTCCATTTTGAGACATGTAAAGGTGACCCTTTGTGCCTCAGTGATATTATGCACACTAAAGTAGAATTCCAACTATTTTAGCCATTTATCATGTAATTCTGCATCTGCTTGTCCTTTAAAATTCTTTATTTCCACTTTTGTTTCAACTGTAAAAGGTGTATGTGTAGATTTTACCTTGTTGCTTACAATTGGCGTCTCTTCATGCTCTTCCCATTCTTCCTCTTCATGGCTCTTTCTGATACCAAATTTTTTGGCTAGTGCTCAAACCATCGAGTCCATGGAATCTTGCTTAACCAAAGAGGTTTTTTACAGATCTGAAAGCTCTTCTTGTTTCCTATACAATCTATCCATCATGGTCTCTAGCATCTTGACTCTACGGACTAAGTTCTCTTTCTCCCTTTGAGCTCGAATTCTCTGTTTCCACTTCTTCATAGAAATATTTGGCTCACAAGGTAAAACTTCTTCACCTTTGGACATTTTCACTATCATACAAAATCACAAGAAAGATTCAAATGCCATAGTCCTGGATATATAATTAGCTCTGATACCAAAATGATCCGTAAACTTCTACTTTGGAACTCTACGAATCACACAACTATGCTGTTCTACTTTCACCTTTGGAAAATGACAGAATTGCTTAAAAATTAGAGCTTCGTGACTGATTATATAGTGCTATAGAAAGGAAATTGTAGAGAAGGAAATAATTCAAACTTCAAGACCAACAATTTTATCCTGGAAACCTCCAAGGAGGAAAACCAGTCGGGAAGGGCAAGTGCTCTTTCTTCCCATTTTTATTGGTCTAACATAGATAATTACAGATTACAATAAGTATGAAAAGAAACAACAATGTAAAACTTCTCTCCAATTACTTTCTTGCTCTGTTTCGACACCTTGCTCCTACAATTCCTTTCCAGCACTGAAAATCTTGCTCACTGCTCTCATTAAACTCTACTTCTCGATCTCTCTAGATCTTCAAATTTCTGATTCACCTTCGAATTTATATTCTCTTGCTCCTTCCATGTATTTATAGGCCTTCCCATGTCCTTCCGTGCACTGGAGGATGTGAAAGGGCATGGAAGGGAAGACACATGACTGGGTGCTTCAAGAACGCATCCACTCACATTCCATTCTTCTTTTCTATTTGAAAGTTTTAGGACCGCCGCCCTGTAGGGTGGCGGCTCTGAAACCACCACTTTGCATAGAGTGGCGGTTCTATCCAGAACCTCCATTTACCTCATTTTTATCACTTTTCTTGTTTCTCCTTCTTGGTGCTAATGAAACTGATGAAGTGGTGTGTTTTTCTGGATCCCTATGGATCAACAAATAACTAGATTTAATAATTATTCACATATATTTTATTATTCCCATATAATAATCTATCATTTTTTCACAGTTTTAACCTTTTTATGAACTATGTCATACCCTTAAGGAATAAGAGGTAAAACATTTAGTATTAAACAAGCTTAAATATAGGTCCAATATATAATCTACACATGTTACTAAGTTTATAGGAAAACCCATTTTTTTAATTCAAAACTAATGACAACATTTTTAATTCTTTTATTTGGATGAAAGAATTGTGAAGAGAGGTAAAAAAACATTTTTAATGTTTTTAGTACAAGAATTTTTGACTTTGGACTATAAAATAGTTGTGTTATTTAAGTTTTAATGCCTCCGATAGAAGCATGGGTCACATACCCAAACAACATATAGAAAAATGTTTATAAAATTTTGGAATCCATATTTCTTGATAAAGCACTTTGGCTTGTGGCATTTTATTTATTTCTCTTTTTTTGGGAGTTTTGAGAGGACGAGGCGAGTAAAAAAACCTAGCCTCCTGGAAGAATGTTTTTTTTGCTGCACTTTTGACCTTGGTAGAAGGTTAGGTCGAGCTTGTCCAACCACTCATGGAGACATGGTGTTTCCCTAGATGTAGACATTTTTTATTCTTTCTTTGAGAATGTGGAAATTTATTTTTAAAATCCCTAGCTAGGGCAAAAATTTGAGCAAAGGGAAAAAAAAGAGCGAAGCTCTCCTTGTAGGCGCATTTTTTTTATTGGTTGGAATGGATTTTCATTCATGGCCACCATTGATAATATCGAGGAATGTTTCTCCCTTTCTTTTCAC
Organism: Taxus chinensis; assembly: GCA_019776745.2. Lineage (NCBI taxonomy): Eukaryota > Viridiplantae > Streptophyta > Pinopsida > Cupressales > Taxaceae > Taxus > Taxus chinensis. The sequence continues at coordinate 543,030,807 of CM034151.1, read as the reverse complement.
TATGCATAAATTAATAATAAATGATGAATATGTGGGTTTATTTCTTGATTTGGATATACATATATAAAAATGGTTATTTGCTTCTGGTTTTAGGTTGAAGTGATGATGAAAATTGTTGTTATTCTTCTCTTTAAATTATAAATTCAGGAATAAAGACCCTACAAGAACTATATAAATAAATCCAAAAAATTGTTGTTATTCTTCTCTTTAAATTACAAATTTGGGGAAAAGAGACCCTACTGGAATTAGATATATAAATCTAGAAATTGTTGTTTTTATTCTTCTCTTTAAATTGAAAATTTGGAGAAAAGAGACACTATTGGAATTATATAAATAAATCTAAAAAATTATTGTTATGTCCTTCCCTTTGAATTTTAAATATGGAAAAGAGATAATACTTAATTATGACAAATAAATCCGAAATGTAGTTTTTTATCATTTTCTATGAAAAACTTCAAGTGTGGGAAAAAGGCCATGTTGGCATTTTGTTTTGTTTTAAAAAAAATCTGGAAGTATTGTTGTTATATGTTTCCCTTTTAAAACTCTAAATTTGGAAAGGAGGCCATGTTAGTGTTATGTTAAAGAAAAATTGGAAAGAGTTGTTAACTCTCTTCCTAGAATAGTGTGCTCTGGTGTCAACCTACTGGCCATGTGGGCCCATGATTGTGTAAGTGTTCTTTGTGATGTTGAGTTTTCTATTTGAGACCAGTTGTGTTGTGTAACAAGCTATGAAAGATAAAAAAATATTTCGGTAATTGTATCATTTTTTTTGGGTGTGAAATTTCTGGGCACTTCAGTTGGTATCAGAGTGAGGTTTTGATCCTTAGACCTGTGGGTTATGGGCCCAAAACACTTCTGCTGCATGTGTGTGTGTTGGATCTATGCCTTAGGACATATGTGGTGAGTTCTATGTTGACTGGACTACATGTTTATTCCCATGGCTGGGTTAAAGGTCTTGTTGTGATACAACCATAAAGAATTTGTGTTAAAAAAGTGGGTGTTTTGTGGGTTACTTTTTTTGTTATTTGGAAGTTGTGATGTCATGTGTTTTAGGTAGCCAGCTAGAAATTTAAAATTGAAATTCTTAACAAGTGTTAACATTGTGAACATGGAAAAAGTGAATTGTACAATCGGTAAAAAAAATTCTTCCAAGAGGCTAGGTTTTTTTGCTCTCCTCTTGCTCTTAAAGCTCCCCAAAAAAGAGAAATAAATAAAATGCCACAATCCAAAGTACTTTATCAAGAAATATGGATTCCAAAATTTTATAAACATTTTTCTATATGCTGTTTGGGTCTGTGACCCACGTTTCCATTGGAGGCATTAAAACTTAAATAACACAATTAATTTACGGTCCAAATTAAAAAATTATTGTATTAAAAACATTAAGAATGTTTTGTAAAAAACTCTCTTCACTATTCGTTCATTCGAATAAAATAAATTCCATAATTTCTTTTTATTCGAGCAAAATAGATTATAAACCTTTGCATTAGAAAGGGAGTCAAATATGAATAATCAATGCAATAATACCTGCTTACCAAATGTCCTCAATTTAACCTAGAAAACATGCCACCAATGATGGAGACTCACATTCGACAAATCACATTCTTGTTTTTGAATAATTACGTATTATTATTTAATTATTATAGAAGGAATGACTAATGACCGCAGAATAAATACAATGGAAAATAAAATGAATAGTCAAGTCAAACAATCATATTAACTTTTCAAAGTTACAATAGTTGACAATTCAGACATGCTAAAAATACAACCAAATTCCAAAAAGCATGTTATCACATACAAATCAATCTCGGGTCATAATACCTATTATTTATCCAAAACAGATATATCCATGTTACAAGCATACAATACACACACATATACACATATTTATATATCCAATACCCGTAAGTATAAAGTACTAAAAATACAACCATTTATCGCTTCACACAAAATTTCCCATGGTTAAATGTAGTTCTCTTAACATGAAGAGGTAACACGGTTAATGTGAATAACTACTACTACAAGGCCTCTTTTATAACAAGGTTTTCGTAGTTAACACAATGAAAAATAAAAATCACGTTTTCTCAGCACAAAGACATATCCATAAAAGTTCACAACATACTCCAATATCAATAATAAAACAACATAAAGCTTAAGGGAATAATGTCCTCATAAAGAAAGGTCACAAAAAAATCAAAATAGTCAATGCCAGTGTGAGTTAAGACTCCCGATAGTTACACAACCTTATTAAGAATGTCTTACAATTATATTTAATTAGTGTATTTCACGATATCACATTAAAAAATCTAAGTTATGCTCCTTGAAATTTAGCTTGACCATACCAAGGGATGACCTTGAGTTCTCACAATCGAAGTTAGCAACGTGGAAATGAAAGGGGAAACTACTATTCCTTAGAAAAATTATTTTATTCCTCTCTAGCCACATAGATCATTGCATCAATCCCTTTAGGATATAATGAAATATAATACTCAAAGAGTGATATGCCATGTTTATCAAAGGTAGTAACTTTTGAAACATACTCTTTGCTAACATTTTTACCACATGTATTATAATTCACAACATTATTAGAAAAATTGCAATCACAAACATCTGTATTTTCATCAGTCATATTTGTCAAATTTTCATTATCATCATGAACATCATAAATAAATACCATTTTATATTTAATGTATTCATGAGATTGAAGCAAAGGAATTTGAATCAATTCAAAGGCAAACCACTAGATCTAGCACTTTTCCTGGTATATGTAGTTAATTTAGATTTTGCAATTAATATAATATAGAAATATAGATAGCATTCAAGAAACTCTAATTATATATAAAATAAAATTTTACATAAATAAAAGATAAGCCTTATATGAACTAATATGAAATCCTAGGGTGTGTTGTTCACTAGTACAATAAGTGCAATTTGTGTAAGAAATAATGTCAATTTTGTACCATTATGCATTTTTATTCCTTAAATTGAGTTATAGTGGAAATCTAGTAAAATATGGTGCAAATCTAACACAAATTCGCATTTTCACATTGAATTTTCACCACAAATTTTATGCAAGTTTAGGATAACTCAATTTACCACACACATATGTATGTATGTATATATACATATATGTATGTATGTACATATACATACATAAATATGTGTATATGTATACACACACACACACACACGTGTGTGTGAATATACATATACATATAAAGAAACATTTCAAAAATATTGGACTTATGAGAGTCCAAAAAAATGAGACTTAATACAAAGTAGTTGGTCTCATTTCAAATAAATAAGACTGCACTATATCTATTTGATTTATAAAATTACTTCTCTTTTATTAAATATCTTAACAAAAATTAGGGCTTTATTCTCACCCTTGTTAAAAGAGCTTCCCTGGATATTGACAAGACTAGCTCCCTAACTAAAACTCTGGAATCTTATGCGGATGGAGTCGACTCAAACTCAGAGGAAGAAGACTCGAGTGAAGATTCTGACTCTCAGGAAGCTAACTCGGAAGAGGATAAAGATGAGGTGGAGATTGTGGTGGCCCAGAATCTTATGGAAATGAAATCTAAGTAGAATCCTAGTGTCCCTTTGAACACCAAGGGAGAGTCTAGTAAAAAGGATCTTCCGACTCCTATCAATGTGTAATTGGGACAACAATTCGAGGCTATAGGGCACGTTGGACCTGCGAAAGGGGAGAACCATTTGGCTAAGATGGCGGTGGATATTGAGGAACTTAAGGGAGATATGCAACTCACCAAGATCTCGGTGTAGTTTTTGTTCAATGACTTGCATAAGATGAAATCGTAGGTTGAGGAAGTAGTCAGCAATGGGCATGGTGGAGAGATTGAGGTTTTAAAAGTCAACTATGGTTTCATAACCAACGAGTTGGACCATGTTCATGTTATTCTCCATAACTACATGGAGTGGAGTGTAGTCATGGTGAAATCTACTCTGCAGCATCTCCAGACTCTCGGTCAGCTCGCTAATTCTTATAGTGCTGTAGATAGTCAGGGTGGGAAAAGAAAGGTACTCCCGTTAGATTTGACTTGTCATTGTTGGCTGGTAACATAGATGCTTTGGCTAAGGAATGGGCTAAGGTGCTAGAGGGGCTTGAAAAAGCCTATAAATGATCTGGGGAGGGTGTTTTTTTTTTTTATTTACTGTCTCTATAGCTTTTTGGCTGTTAGTTTCTACGTTGTTGTTAGTTCCTATGTGTTTTTTGTTGCTGTTGTTTCACTTCTTGTGCTCCTGGGGGAGATCGTATTATTATGAACTGTTATATTATCAGTTTTTGATGGTGTGGTAATGTAATTATCTGCTCTCTTGGAGAGGTTCCCGTGTTTAGGGTAGTGTCCCCTCAACCCTTTTTTACCTCTAATCAAGAAAAAATATCTTAACAAAAATTAGTAAATAAATATATTGAATTTAATTTTCAATATTTAATAATTAATAATTAATAAATAATAATATAATATTAATTAATGATCAATAAATGTTAATATTAATTACTAATAAAATTGTATTAATTAAGTAATCTAACACAAATAAAGAATATTTAACAATTATACATTAAATAATTCATCGGAAGGCGTTTACTTTGAAGAAGGCTTTGCTAGAAAGTGTCAACTTCCGGCAACATTATCCGGCTTAACCTTTCCGGCTATCCAGTTTGCTGTCTTATTTGCCTATTGTTATACCACTACTAAAATACAAATCCAATTAAATATAAAAAAAGATGATATTTCCAACTGAATTCAATCCTTAAAGTAAATTGGAGAGGGTCATTATTTATATTTTCCCTTCTCCTTCCCATCCCCCGAAAATAAAATAAACAAAATAAAGAAAGCAAAATGGACAGGAAAAATTTACCCCGTGATATTGTGTTGATAATGTGTTTGATATTGTGTTGTTATACAGGTTTCAACCTCTCAGAAGAAAAGTGGCAGTAATCCTACCAGCTGCAGCTACTCCATCGACCCTCCCAGCCACCTGCTTCACAGTCACATCCGTCCCGCCAATTCAAAAATGAACTATATCATATCAATCTTAAGTCCACCGCTTTGCAATAAATACAGTTGGAAACTACACACTGTGTATGCATCAATAGAATAGGAATGGGATACATACTGAAACTGAGGGAAAACAAATTTGGATAATGTAAAAGCTTGTAAATGAAATATGCATGGAATTTTGAAACAGTGCATAACTGATGTAAGAAACAGGTAACAAATAGGTAATACAACAGCTGGTGTGATATTTAGAGAAGTAATTACATTTCTTATAGAGTCGGTCATTGCTATCTACCTGTTGTCCTTCTCTTACAGGCCTGCTTAAACTATCTCTGTCTATAAATACACCCCTACATTTTAAAGTTTACATCCTGCACCATCTCCACCGAATTGTTATAGCTAGCGCTTGCAACACCCTCTCGCCTCATATACGCCATAGTTTAGAGATATAACAGGTTTACAAATTATTTTTTTGTTGCTATGCCATTGTGGCCTTTCTATATACCTCTCACTCTTCAATACCAGTATAAGAACAATCTCATCGAGTTGAGTTCAGTACGTGCTCTGTAATTTTTGCATGAGTAGGTGGTACTAACAGCTACTGCTGTGTTTTTCATCAGCACAATCACAACTTACAACATAAAATTCTATGTGGCTAGGAGACTATAGAATGCACAATTGAAATATCATCATCCTGCTTATACATTCGATGGCAATCTTGTTTGAAATCTTATCATCAGCTGCAAACCATTCTAATTTAGGATTAATCTCATCGAGTTCAGTCTACATGTACTATGTAATTTTTGCATGAGTAGGTGGTACTAATAGCTACTGCTGTGTTTTTCATCAGTACAATCACAACTTATAACATAAAATGCTGTGCAGCTACGAGACTATAGAATGTGCAGTCGAAATATCATCACCCTGCTTCTACATTTGATGGCATTCATCCAATGATGGCAAAATCTCATCCGAAATATTGGCTCATCATTAGCTGCAAACCATTCTGATCGAGTTCAGTCTACATGTGGGTGTAATTATATATGTATGTCATTTAAATGTTGTATACATATAGGACACCACTAAATTAGAATGTTTTTATTGTGGGGAGGTTAGTAGTTAGTGCTAGTTATTGTCATTTCTGATTGATAAGTTGATCTTTCTTGCAAGATATTAATCTCTAATCTATAGACATTTAAATGAATGAATGAATATATTATTCAATTTAGGTATCTCTTTAGTCTGTAATGATGCATTCTTAAATAATTTTGTGTAATTTTCATTATTTCTCCCTATTTATAAATAAAATTATGCTTATTTACTATGTATTCTTATGTGTATCTCATTCTCTACAGTACCAAGGGATATGGCCAACTTATAAAACTTTGGGCGAGTGTACATGGGACATCTTTTTTTCGTTTGTAGCCTAAATGCATATTTTTATTTATTATGTTTTGAGTCAGCATTATGTGTGCTACTGCTGTGTTTTTCTTCTACTTATCTTATTTCATTGCTTATGACTTTGTTCTTCTGTGCTCTATTTTCCAGAACTGTTGTCTTCTCCTTTGGCAAATGCTCTATTCTTCTCAAATTCTTCTGCTGCTACTTCAGCTTTGTGCTATTTTTTAAATTGCACAACACGAAAATATTGAAGCCAAAGTACTTAACTGACTTTTAGCTTCAATGTCTTTTAAACAATACCCAAAATCAAATGAAACTACTGAGGCCAGAGTACTTGACTGATAGGAACTCGAAAGAAGTAATCTTCAAATTTTGCATGCACAATCTTTCCACGTATTTCCTGCAGAGGATATATTGAGCTCTCTTTAATCTTCTCCATATCTTTGCGACTATGATCTAACAGCTACTGCTGTGTTTTTCTTCTACTTATCTTATTTCATTGCTTATGACTTTGTTCTTCTGTGCTCTATTTTCCAGAATTGTTGTCTTCTCCTTTGGCAAATGCTCTATTCTTCTCAAATTCTTCTGCTGCTTGCTTCAGCTTTGTGCTATTTTTTAAATTGCACAACATGAAAATATTGAAGCCAAAGTACTTAACTGACTTTTAGCTTCAATGTCTTTTAAACAATACCCAAAATCAAATGAAACTACTAAGGCCAGAGTACTTGACTGATAGGAACTCGAAAGAAGTAATCTTCAAATTTTGCATGCACAATCTTTCCACGTATTTCCTGCAGAGGATATATTGAGCTCTCTTTAATCTTCTCTTTAATCATTAAATAAGATAAATTCTTTCTCAGGGAATGCATTAACTAAAATACCAATCCACGGGTTAGGTTACAAATGATCATTGATAATCTTTATGTAAGATCTGCTGAAAACTACAATGAGCATGTCTGACATTTCCATAGTTGCATACAGAGAATTATGGATGAAATATATGATATATGAATTATGGATGTAGTTGCAATTTCAGTTTCAGCGAGCCAATGTTTTTTGCAATGTTTAGAATTCTTCAACAGTTCTCTAACTGAAAGGAATGTACAAATCATTTTTCCTTTTGAAATGTTGTTTTAACTACATCTCCATCTCAATTGCATGACATTCACTAAATATCATGGTTCTGTCTTTGGCCTAACCATTATCCGTGACATATATATGTATATGTATTTCTGTACTTGTCAGTAGAAGCAAAATTTATACTAAACAAAGTTGGTTGCTTTTTTCAGGTATTATGGCCACTCCAAATGGAAGTCCATCCATTATCACAATATCTGATGATACCTCTGGTGCCATTTTCGGGAGCCCTCCTATTGAACTGGTAGCTTCAAATGGGTCCCCTCAGTCATATGCAACCCAGGCAGCCACCAACGAAAGCTCAATACAAAGTGTCCAACCACCGCTTGCAACTTCTGTCCATTCTTTGGCTACTTCTGTTGCAACTACATGCTCAACTATTTCTGGTAGGATATCAGAGTCTCTCATCCCATCAGCAATGATTCTCGATAGTGATTTAACCACTGTCTTAGACATGATGCACAAGGTAGATGCAACGTACCTTAGGCTTGACGCATTGTACACTTTCCTTCGTTTTCTAAGCTATGACCAGTACTACTCTGGCGGTGAGGAACACTCCATTAGAGCTGCATTCAAAGCTTATCTTGCGTCCCTATAATTTTAGCCCCTACCTCACCCCTACTACGACTTTGCACTGCTCATACATATGCCCACCTCTTTTATTCTACCCCACAGTAACCTCTTTTTGAAGGACTGACTCGATAAACCTATACTTGCATAAATATGTTGTACTTGTTCCATTTTGAAACCGTCGTCAGAAGTTTTGTATATTTCCTATCACGATATATACATTATAGTTGTTGTACATATGTTTCATACTTTACTTTGAATGAGCATGGAAACTGTTGTGTTATATGAACATCTTCCCCACTGTACATATCTTTACGTGCTTATTCTCTAAAAAAACACTTTACGTGGACCATAACTTGGTTTCCCCACTTTATGGTTTAGCGCATGCTCCCTCGTACTTTATGTTACCCCATTTGCTAATTCATTTCCATTTTATTTTATTGTTTAGGAACCACCAGCATCACAGACTCCATTGCCCCCAAAGTTGTGCCTCCCCAACTGGTTGTACACATGCCAACATCCTGCACAGATACTTTGGCGCCAACTACTCATGAAGGCCGTCCTGTAGACTACATGCAACTCACGCCAATAAAATCATTAAATCCTTACCAAAGCCTTTAGACTATTGAAGGCAGGGTCATCAAAAAAGGCTACCTAAACAACTATAGCACAGACAAACGCACAGGGCAGGTTTTTAGCTTCGACATTATCGACAAAAGCAGTTCAGATATAGTGGTGACTTCTTTTGACCTAGCTGCAACTTCTTACTACAACCAAATACAACTAGGTAAAACATACACAATCAAAGGAGGCACCTTGCGGACTGCAAAAAAAGATTACAACAACTCCACAACTCCTTGGGACATCATCTTAGACTTCGACTCCTCTGTAAAGCTTAGTACAAATCAGTCTGTAAACATACCGCAATATCTTTTCCGTTTTCAAAACAATAGCAGAAATCAACTCCTCCCCCACCAAATCCACCATTGACCTACTAGCTATTGCACTATCCATTACTGCCCCCTCCACTATAAGGAAAAGTGATAGTACTTTCAACCACAAACACACAGTCCTACTTAGTGATAACTCGGCACTATGTATTGAGGCAACGTTATGGGGTGCTTTTAGTGACAATGAGGGCAAACTTCTAAGTGAACTATGTGCTACACAGACATCAATCAGACCAGTTCTTGCAATTAAGAGAGAAAAAACTACAACTTTCAAAGGAACAACATTAGCCACGGGCCCTAATACACAAATCTTCATAGATCCTGATATAACTGAGGCTCATGCACTGCGTGCATGGTTTACTTCACTCGCCTCTACAACTGCATACCCTTCAGTGAGTATTGGAAAAATTGAGGAAACCGATATCGCAGGCATAAAATCCTCCTCGCAGCTAGGTAAACCACTCACCTTCTCCACCGCAACAACAATTATACACATTAATATGTCCTCATTTAGCTATCCAGCATGCACATCAATTATTAACAACCAGTCAATGCAAGAAAAAACTTGATCTAACTACAAACTCCTCTTGGTATTGCCAAAAATGCAAGCATGATGTCTCTCATTGTGACTACAAATATGCATTACACTTCATCATTGAGGATGGCACATCAACAACATGGGTAACTGCTTTTGATGAGGTTGCTACATCAATCATGGGTATATCAGCACAAGAGCTACAACTTCTTGCACCAACACCTGACAAGTTTTGGCCTGTTGTTAAGCCAATTCTGTTCCACCGCTACATGTTCACAATATCCGCGAAGCTAGAGGTCTACAGGTCAGAAGAGAAAGCCCAGTGCACTGTTGTTGCTGCAGTTAAGGACATGACTTCCAACATGCAGGAATCCCCACTAGATGCATTCCTTGCATCCCCTTAACTATGTATTGATGAAAAAGATCCTGCACTATCTCAGAAAACATATTATACTGTACCCACACAATGTTAGGAACTTACAAATACATACTTACCATACCACCTACTCCACATATAGGTTTTTGCATTCATAAGTTATATAACCTTTAATATTAATGCATGTTGTGCTCAAGTTTTCCTATATTTATATATCACTCTTGGTTCTTAATATGTCTTTATAATACACATATTCGGGTGCAATAAAAGTCACTTTATACTAGCAATGCAAACACTGTCGACATTATTAAACCAAAAAATGATGTTTAGACATACATTGTTACACTTCACGCCAATCAAACAAAAGAACTTCTACTTTTTACATGCATTAACTACGTTCTATACCTAATTAATGTTACCTTTTTAACTCATTTTGTGCAGGCCTAACACGGACTGAGAAAAATGCAAAGGCTCGGTTGAGGTATGCAGCCAACAAAAACAACCTAAATGAGCATCGTCGCCATATAGCTTGCATGAAACGACAAAAGCTGAACACACAGGCACTAGTCTATATAGCCAACCATGTCAACCTACTCGAAGATCACACACCAAATACACATTCACTCCAAGATACACAACGCCAATTCCGCCAAAGATTAGATCACCTCCCACCTCCAAACACATGTTCATGTTGTAATGAATTATATGTTGGGCTACGTACAAGGGTTTACAAAGGTGCCAATACCTGTCACAGATGCATTGTTGAAAAGGATGATCGCCGCTTCTCAAGTTGGAATAACATGGACCCAGGCCCGTAACCTAAGGTTTTATCTTCACTTACACAAGTTGAGGAAATGTTGATAGCAAGGGTCAACCCAATATTGTAGGTGACTCACATTATAGGTGGTCAATACAAATATAGGGGCCACACCATATGCTTCCCCCAAGATGTTTCAACAATAACTAAACACTTGCCTCGGCACGTCGAAGACTTGGACATCTTAATCATCTGAAGAATCAGAGCAACAAATAAAGCTTACAACTGCTTTGCAAGTAGATCTCATGTTTTGGCTACATTGCAATTCAAAATAGCTCATGACCGTTACTACAAGGATGTTGTCCTAGACCACCCTGCATTACATTCCCTACCACCTCACAGTACTGATATATCTACTTCCCTACCACACTTCAATTCAACTATCCCAAACAATGCTGAAGCAAAATCAGAAGTAGACCTTCCCCAAAGTTCCCCACCAAATACCCATGAGCGGCAACCATCATCTTTTGTGTCCTCCCTCCCTCTAACCACTTCAAAAGTTGAAAAAATAACAAATTTCATCGAAGGCAGAAAACAAACTCCGCTACAGTCAATTGAGTGGCCACACATTGGTTCATCCGTAGTCAACGAATACGACACTGAGGGTTTGCTGTCTATGGCTTTTCCAACATTATTCCCTACAGGGATTGCATTCTTCCACCAAGCACGGATCAAAATGGTTCACATGCATGAATACGCATTGCACCTAATATGTTACCATGATAACAGATTTGGAATCCATCCATGCTTTCGTTACTTCATTCTCAACATTATGTTGCGCCACAGAAGCCAATCAACATTTGCTGTTTTCACAAAAAAATAAATAGGCGACAACTTGCCTACCACGGTTTCGATGTTATGCTAGCAACTTGAACACTACCCAGATGCCCACATTGTAGAGCAACTAATGCACTTTAGGTCCAATTTTCGAGGAACTAAATCATTTTGGTGCAAGCACAGACATGAACTCACAGATATGATAACCCAACTAGAAAGCCCTACACTTTTCTTCACTTTAAGTGCAACAGATACTAAATGGCTAGATTTACACAAAGCAATGCCAGGAACCCCCATGCCACCCACAAGAACTAGCCAGCAATGGAGAAACGTGAACTTGAACATGCACCCCCATATCGTCTCTACATACATGGAAAAAATATTTACAATATTTTGCGAGGAGTTGCTTAAAAAAAACTGCATTACACTGACTACTGGTACAAGTGAGCTCACTACCACTTAGATTTTAATACAATACCACCCCTACCTCATTTACCAAGCTAGATCCTCTTTGTGCAAAATACAGGTATGAATGGAAACACCAAGGCTCAGCTCATATCCATGGATTTATATGGCTTCCAAATGCACCAAACATGGATGTCCTAAACTGGGACAACCCCCGTGAACTTGATGCAGCAAAGACTTAATTCGACTAATTAGTAACTGCATGGAATCCAAGGGGCCTTGAGAGTGGAAAACCTGGGATACATCGTTCACAGGAAGATGACCCGTGCTTGTTAGACACATATGGGATACTTATAGACAACCCAATAGCTGACTATGAAAACTTGTTGAACCGCGTGTAACGCCACACAAAATGTAGAGAGGCAGCCTGCTTGCAGAAAAAAATGGGACACTTCAATGTAGATATAAAGCCCCTTGGCCACTCCAAGAGTATTCAAGTTTGGGCTTAGATGAAATAGGTAAAAAAAAAGTACACCCCTGCACGCAATGACGCACGGGTCAACATACACAACTCAGACATGCTAGCACTATGGCGAGCCAATGTTGATTGTCAGCCCATTGTGTCATGACATGCGGTCTTACAATACATTACAAAATATGTAGCCAAGGCAGAGAAGAAATTAGAAAGCTACCATCACATGTTGACAAGGATATCTAATGAAGTTAGCGTCAAGCACCTTGCAAAGGCGGCCTACAACAAATTCCTCTCTAAAACTATTGTTGACCGGGACATTAGTGCACAAGAAACATGCCACATGTTACAAAAACTCCCCCTCTCCAGTTGTAGTCGAACATTTATTACCCTATCCGTCGGTAAGCAGGTATTCAAACGTGTCCTCACAGACCTAGGAAACACATTCCAATTCCCTTCATTCATAGATGCATACATAAAACGCCCTTCACAATTAGAGAACACCTCCCTCTTTGAAGCTGCTCATTCCTGGTCCTACAACAACCAAAGGAAAGTTACTCAATGGCTACAAAGAAGAACCCCTGCTATTTCTGCGTATTCCCTCGATACAGTGATGTCCCCACCCTAGATGCGATACACTATGAGGATTTTTGCTGGACAGAGCTTCTGCTTTATAAACCCTTTCGACATATCCAAACAAACATTGGCATCTCTACATCTGAAATAACTAACCAATGGGAAAAATTGAAAAACTCGTACGTCCCTTTACATGTTAATAGAGCCACTACTCTAGAAGAAACTGCAACTGGGACAAGTAGTGATGACAATAACTCGCAGGGATCTAATCCGCTGCATGCAAAACTATTTGAATGGGAGCATATATCACGCATGCACCCAACACTCAATACAACAATTGATGATGTAGACATGATAGGCCTTCGTGACTTTGACATTAACCACGATTGGAAGGTTCATTCAATCCTTGCTGCCTTACAAAAAAGTGCACCTAAATTCATAGACCTTGCCCGCACTGAAAATTCACCACCACTTGTTACTCCACCTACCCAATTAGACGCTCTGCAGCTATCATCAAAACAACACCTTGCATACTCAATTGTACTTTCCCATGCAACTCAACAAGGGAAACACCCACCATTGAAGATGATCATTCAGGGAACCGCTGGTACAGGAAAATCATACCTCATACAATGCATAAGAAATGGGCTTGAAAATATGACTAGCAAATTTAAATCTTCCCTCCTTGTACTAGCCCCAACAGGTATTGCTACATTCAATATAAAATCATCTACTATACATTCTTCCCTCCGAATACCCATATCCGACATGAAACCTATTGAAGGCCAAGCCCTAGCAATCTTTCAAGAGCGTATGAGTGTCGTACATTACATACTCATAGATGAAATGAGCTTTATAGGTCCTACAATGTTACACAACATCAACAAAAGACTTTGTGAGGCATTCCCCCAACATAGTAACCATGCATTTGGTAACTGTTCAATGATTTTGGTGGGTGACTTAGGCTAGCTCCCTCCGGTCAACGATGTACCATTATATGCAGGCAACAAAGTAGGAAGCTCCCTTTGGCATGCTTTTGATACCGTGATCACCTTGGACACAAACTTTAGGCAACAAGGATTAAACTCGACACAACTTGAATTCAGAGAAATGTTGACCAACATCAGAAATGCAGAAGCAACTGTTAAGGATTGGTCTCTTCTCATGTCACGTACAAAGTCGTGCATGTCTACCTCAGAGCAATCCATGTTCATGACTGAGAAGCACCTATTTGCAACAAAGGACCTAGCAAGCAAGCACAATAAAAAAATGCTAAAATCCTTACACGTACTAATTGCAATGAGCATCACAGAACAAAGAAAACATAACTCTGACTCAAACATCAACGACACTCAACTAGACCCAGTAGTTTTCCTATGCACTGGACAAGAGGTCATGTTGACATCTAACTTATGGGTTAGCTCAAGATTGGTTAATGGTGCACTCGGGCAAGTGACAGATGTCGTGTACAACCCAGAAACACAACCACCGGACTTGCCATCCTTTGTTGTTGTCAACTTCAAACACTACCAAGGGCCCCCATGGGACATACTCAACCCAACCCACTTGCCCCTACCTCCTGTCACACGTGGAAATCATCACCAAATCCCACTAAAAATGTCTTGGGGCCTCACCATCCACAAATCACAAGGCCTAACTCTTGACAAGGCCACAGTAGACATCCGTCAATGACTAACATTCACAGCAATGTCAAGAGTTCGTGCCATCAAAGATCTACAAATCCTACCAGGTTTGAACACTACGCAAGAATGAGATATACAAAGAACGTAAAAGCACGCAAGGAGGAGGAGAAAAGACTTTGCAACACAGAATTGGCACACAACGTACAAGGCATGTGCATACTCATCAGCTCAATGTCAAGGATCCATTAGTAATCTTCGTTAAATAAGTTAAGTGTTGTACATATATATACCCCCCACTTGTAATGCAATACAAATACAATTCACCTTCACTTTGTATCCAAACTATATTGTATACAAAAAAATCAATCCCTCTCCGGCGTAACTTGCAACTCATTTGCAATTGCTAGTAATAACAAAGACTTGTCTAATATGTCATAGACAATCCACTTTATGTCTCATTCTTAGTATATTAGGGGTGAAATTATGATACGCGATTTATTGGTAGAAAATTTCCCCTCCACGACACCTATACATGTCACTCGATAGTTATGTTAGAGTTGACTCGTAATTTATGTTATCATGTGTGTAGATTTTTGCTACTCATGAGATGGAATTATATGTTTAATTTGTAATCAATTAGTAATCTACCCACTCGACTTTGTTTTCCATTCTATTTCTAGCCATAGAGAATTTGTTCTTCCCTTAGATTCAACCCTCGATAAAATCAAAGCAACTAACATTCGTTGTGTCTTTGTGATTCAAATGGATAAGTGATGGAGGCCATACAATATGTATAAGTAGATGAATATTTGGCTCTGATTTCTTGTCATTGTGTTAACTTAAGAACAAAAACATATTTTTTTGATAATATTTTACACATTCACCCCAATAAAAATACTTTTGCCACATCAGTCTATTGTATTAAGGCTACATATCGACATGGATTGGAAATAGAATTTCTGATGTCTCCCTCTCCTTTGGCTTCACTATTTTTATAATTTTGGGTTACTGTGGAAGCTTTCCAAGAGTTAGAACAATTGTTTGCAACTGTTGCTTCCTTTACAGAGCTAGTTGTCTTGTATAATCATGGTAATCTAGAGGTGGATTTTACTTTACCAATGTTAAAGCTTGAGACTCTCCGAAGGCCCATTCTATCATTGGATGTTGTCTATTAAATTAAAAATAAATAGATCCCATGATTTTTTAGCTCAGAAAGAGGGGGTAGTTATTCAAAATATTGGGGGTTGAATCATGGTGGTAGTGCACTATAGTGGCATTCTTACTATGGTTGAAATATTTGGGTTGATATCTAATTTTCAATGGTATAGGTTGTTCTGTTGGTTTAGAAACTCAAATTTGGCAATCTATCCTTTGACATTGTTGATCTTGACATTGTACACTTATATGTACAAATGCACTCTCCTAACTCTTGCTTATGACACCTTAATAGCTCTTTGATTACTTGATTATATTTTCACACCTATTTGTCATCATTTTTTTGAAGTTTAATTGCACAAAAATAACCTAGAAACATTCATCCTCTAACCAATAAAGTCAAAACATGCTTTTCCCCTCCTGGGCAAAAACTACAATTTTTGGTCGGTTTGTACAAATCTACAAGCCGACCCCACCATATAGTTTTGGACCAACATGTTTTAGGATAATCATTTATATCTTATTAAATTATTATGGGCAAATATATCCCCTTGGTCATCCTTTTATGACATAAAAATCTTAAGTATATATAAACAAGTCAATTATGCCTCATTAAGTAACTTGACACTTTAAGAGCTCTTCATGTAAAAGAAACACAAAAGGCACTCCAAGCTCCCTAAATTATAAAATAACTCATGAAAATCCATTAGGGTAGCACCTTCTATAGGATTGAAGTCTCCTTCCATGTCTAGGAGTCACCATCTTCATTCTACAAGTAAGCAGAGTGACCCTTTCCAAGTATTTGAATAAGTGTGAAAATTAAGCAACACATTGTCAAAGCATGGTTGTCAAGTTTTGATTACACTAAGATAGATATCACATACTAGGAGAATGATGTGTGGTTTGATCTCTATTCTGAGTAGTGGCGACGTTAGTGGCGCACATGGGTTCCCACAACCCACCTAACTTTGTTTTGCAGGAGCTTCTTCTTACACTACAAGGGTTCTAGGGTTTGAGCATATTTTATATAGTCATTCTAAAAGTGAGAAAAAATATTGACACAAAGCGATACTCATTTCCAGGTAGGTGAAGAACTTAGGAAGTTACAAAACTAGATTACAAGTAGGTCCAACACGGTATAAAAGGGCCAGGACCATAAAATGCTTTTGACCTAGTTGTACAATTTTGACCAAGCTCAACTTCAGGTTATAGTTTCAATAACGAAGCCTTTACAGTTCTAAATCAACCTATTCCTACACTTAGACCACTTAAAATCTTCAAGATCCACACAGAATCAACTAAGTGCATTCTCTCCCCTTTGTTTTAATAGTTGCTAGATTAATTATCAATTTGAAAAGTGTTATTCTGATTTGTGAAATTAATGTTGAAAGTTAATTAAATAAAAACATACACCTATAACATTATTCATCCTTTGCATGTATGTTATTTAAAACATTTAAAACTTCAAAAGGAATTAAATATTCATTTCTCAAAAAAGTGAATCAGTTGGTTACATGAATTTCATTGTAAATATTTTAATATCATCTATGTATCTTCTAGTTGGTTTTATAATTTTTTTTGTAAATATATTAGAATAAGCTATGTACAACCATAAAGAATTACCTTATGTTTTTTTGGTCATGTCTATTGATTAAATAATGATTTTCAAGCATAGATTGCCTAAATTATAAGGCTTCTACTCTTTCTTGTAAGACTTATATGAATTGTTATTTGGGTCATAATATAAACTAAATAAAATTATAATATAGATTAAATGAAATTTTAATGTAAACTAAATAATAAAGAAGATAAGAATATCATAAATTACAGTATAAAAGAACTTTCAACAATTTTACAAAATTAACCTTATGGCAAAAATGATGAAGAAAGTTTCTTTATTGTTTTTCTAAATTGGTAAAAGAGGGTTGGTGGGTCCCTTATCCTTTTATTGATATCATAAAACATATTTAAAAGTTTCCATTGGCTACAAATCATCAACCATCTTAACACATGGTTGCAAATGTATACAAATAGGCAACTGATAACAAATAAATAATATCAATTTGTTTTTACATGATCAATTTTAGCTCAATACCACCAAAAAATACTTCTTGAGAAAAATTGGCTCTTATTTATAGACTAAGAAGACCTTTTTGGTCAATATGCCCTCATAAAGATGCTATTGAAAAAAATTACAAACAAATATCTCTTGATTAATACCGGTTCAAAAAATCCCATCCTTCTTATTCACAAGATGTTCCTTGTAGCAATTAATAATCAAATGTTTATGCTTTGTAGCATTTCTGGCCCTCCACAAGCCCTATTTTATAGAATTTTCTTCAATCTATAAGTACTCCTTAAGTGCAAACTAGTTAGCTGGGTCATTTTCAATAATAGAAGAGAGAAGATCTAAACCAATGCCCACGTTTTATAGGAAATCTGCAACCCCATTTACTTTTTGAAAATCATGTTGAAAAGAAATGGACTATAAACCATTAACCAATAAACAATATCCTTACAATTTTTGATTCAATTTCTATTTAGGTGTGGCCCATTTATTCATAGAAGTGATCATAATCATGGAATCCCCTTCAACTAGTATGTTCCTATACCCTTTCTCAGTAGCCAAACCAAAACCTTCCAATAGACATGTAGTTTTTACTTCATTATTTGGGGCCCAAGAAATGAAGAAATATCCAAACCATAGCTCACCACCACCTATTCAAGAATTACCTTTGGATGCACCATCAAAATTTAGTTTGATCATCCCACAATGTGGTGGTTTCTAAAAGGTCCCCTATCATTGTGTCTTAGTTGACTGAATTGCTTTGATTTGAGGAAGAGTTATATGTGTCCAATTCCATAGGATCCATAGCTCCGTACTTTATAGCCTATATTTCTTAATTTTAGACAAGAAAGACACATTTTTAGAAATTTATAATTCTATTATACTCCAACATATTTCCTATGCCAATTATATTTTAATGATAAGATCATAATATCTAATTATTTTTTCAAACAAATTTCTAATAATATTATCACTTTGCAGATCTAGAAATTCACTAATATACACTCTAGTAAATGGAACATAATTAGGATTTGTTCCAAGAAGTGAAATTTGAATTTTTGAAACAAGCGTAGCCATAACAATTTCTAATTTTCTACCCCATTTTTTAGGTGTTCTTATTTCCTTCACGTATTCATCATAGTTTCCTATAATCATTTCTTTAATGCTATCCTAACATAAAACTAACATGTATGCAACGCCATTTCTTAACCTAGAATGTGCATCTCGATGTAGAGCTTTATTTTCTGTTATCAAACTTGCACTATAATAAATTGCTTGAAATAAACAATTATTATCACCTAATATACTAGGGAAACAAAAATTTTTTTTATTAAATATTACAAGTAATTTTATAATTTTATTCAATCATAAATGAATAATACAATTTTGTTTTTAATTGCTATCTATTTGATATAACAATATATTATTTATCACTTTAACATCATACTATATTATTTAGATTGACTTCAGACTCTTGTTCAAGTGTGAATTTCTTATTACCATTATATTTTTAGGGATTATAAGATTCTTAAAGATTCTTCATTATAAACTAGTCTATTGCAATCTATACATATAATTTTTAGGGATTCATATTTATGTACATAGTCTGAGTTTTTTTATTGATAAGGTGGCTTGAAGGGTCCTGTTCCCTTTTAAAAACACTGGGCCTAAATACCTGAGATGATTATCTAAAATTGCTGGGCCTATATCTTAGATTACAAGCCTATGACACTTAGCTAAATAACCAAATACCCACTATTTCCTAACTAGGGATGGAAAGAAGTCTTCAAAATTACCCATTCGACCTTTTTTATTTTTCATATTCTTTACTTCATGCCACTTTCCAGTGTCAGATGAAATAATTATCATAATATCATTGGGGTTTCCTGGGACTTCCATATTGTCAGGAAAAGAATCTTGATCTGAATCTGATTTGTCAGATGTGTGTCCACTTTTCATTCCTCCATCTATCTCAACATTCTCCTGATTTCCCATTTCTGAAACATTCTACTTATTTGTTGTTGTTTCTGTTGTCTTATGCTCAGTTCCCACCTTGAATGCCGAAGCAGACACTAGATCTGGATTCACAGAGCCCTAACTGCTAGAAGTTGTCGAGCTACTCTTTTTGGCATGATTTTTTATTTAAAGGACAAGAGGCTTACATATGTCCTAGGTGCTTGCAGAATCCTCATCTAAAGGCTATATTTTCATAATCCAAAACTCGTGAATGCTGAATTATTCCAAATTTTAATAATATATGATCTGGTAGTCCTTTAATAAGATAAATTTCAACACAAATATGAGCGTATGTGCACAGCCCTAAGTGAGTTCTATCCCAATCTTCTTTAATAAACTTTCCCAAACCATTACCAATATCATCCAAGGCATACCATAAATGTAAAGGGAGGTTAGGAAGCCTTACCCAAATATGCCTTTTGGTAACTGAATTAGTAATCAAATCAAATTTTGGAAACCAAGGAGTCATATAAAGACTGACATTACCCCAGAACCAAGGTCCTTTAGATAGGAAACATTGATAATCCTCGGTTTTTCTAAAATGCACAATAAAGAAACCCCTGGAGTAGAGTGATATTTCACACTTGGACAAGTTTTCAAAGATCCACTAGTATAATGCGGTAGAGGAAGGCCAAAGGCCATTAAAGCACCGGATCACAACATCTTGAGAAAGAAACTGATAATATTCCTCTACCTCGGGGTTTTTGATCTCTAAGGTAGGTATTTCTTTAGCTAGATCAACCAGGTAAGCTTGGTTTCTAGAAGTATAACCACCTCGATTTCTAAGGATATCCTTGAAATAGGTTGACTTAGAGGTAACAACACCTTCCCCTACTTTTCTAAGCAGCTCATTGTTTTTCCTTCCTGCCCCTGTCTCATCCACCTCCTTGGCCGGTCTGTGTAGATTCAGATTAGGGTTTGAAGCACACTTCTCCTTCTCCATGTCATGACCTCCCTATACTCTACTATTCTGCCCTTGCTTTGTGGGAACATTGGCAAGTCCTCCCTGTAGATTAGAATATGCCCCTATCGTGAAACCTTTTCCATCACCAGACATGATTTCTCTTTCTCCATTCCTTGTGGAGTTTGAGTTTTTTGCTGTCATCGCTCGCTCCTATCAATCCCTGCATCTCGGTTTAATCAAAATATACATACATACATATTTTGAGTTATCCAATATTTAGTCTACTATTTTTTATAATGTGTGTATTTGATGAATACTTTGCCATTTAGGTTACATCCAGATTGTTTTATGTACTGAGATCGACCCTAAACAAAATTGAAGTTGTCAATGTAAAATTTAATGTAGCTATTTAGTAATTCTCTGAGGTGCTATAATGTATTGATGACCATAAACATATGTCTGTGAATTCCCCAAGAGCTTCATCAAGTATCTCATTTGTATTATTTCAGAGATAATATGCTATATTATCAATTAAATAGTCTAGAGATCTATTGATAGTTTTTCACCATTTAGATATTTCGTAGGAAACAAATAACAACCCATTAAGAATAATAATGAATGATTTTATAGTAATACTGCCATCTTTCTCCATATCTACAAATGATAAGTAAATTTTTTATATTTTTATTAAAATGAATTAAAAACATGTCATTATGTGGAAAATAATTCTTCCCCTAATTGTTTATATTTTTTCATTATGTGGATAGTAATTCTCTTTCTCTCTCTCACACACACTCAATCAAACACACACACACACACACACACACACACACACACACACACACACACACACACACACACACACACAAAAAATATTTTGAATGCAAATTTTCTCATTATTTTGTAATATTTCAACTATTCCAAACTTTAATGTAGTAGATAATGAAATAAAACATTTGGATATAGATAAGAAATAATAGTCACTCAAGTTTTGTTCCATCATCTCTCTCCACACCAAGCATTTATTCTACTAATTTTTTTTAGCACATGTTGTTGACTCAACAAATGTAACTTTAATGGATATTTTCTCTTTATTTCATTTCTCAGTCTTTAGAGAATTTTTTTCCAATGATTTACGCAATATGTTACATTTTGGTTTAAAATACCCTGTCAAGGTAATTACAATGATGAATATTTTATATCACACAAAGAAAGAGAACAAAAAAATGATATATAAAACTTTGATTATTTATTCTATAAAATCTCAATTTCAATTGATCAAATATGAAATATACAACACTTTGTAACATTTGAATATTTTAATTTATATCAAATGTACTTAAAGTGTTTCAAAAATTTAAACAAATAAAAAAATCACTTTGAATATTATAATATATTTCAACGACTCTCTCATGGTCAATCAAACACTTGATGGGCCTACAAATTTGACCCTCCATGGTCAAGCGAGTGCTTGACCATTGAATGTTGAAATAATTTAAGCTACAAAGTATTTCAAATCCACAATTACCATTCAAAATCAACATTAAGAAATTATCTCCAGAGTATTTCAACTCAAAATTGAAATACAAAAAGACTTAAAACTTTTTAAAAATTAAAATATACACAAATTAATTACTTTGAATATTATAATCTATATCAAGGGCCCTCTCATGGTCAAGCGAGCACTTGATGGGCAATAATTTTAGCCCTCCATGGTAAAGTGGGAACTTTACCATTGAGGGCTAAAATAATTTGAGTATTGAAGTATTTTAGCTCCACAATGACCAATAAAATTAGCATTGAAAATTGGTTCCTGAATATTTTAACTCTGGAGAGAAATATAAAAATGCACAATTTTTTTTTAATACTTATAATATATTAAAAATTATCAC
The DNA here is from genome assembly GCA_019776745.2 of Taxus chinensis. Classification (NCBI taxonomy): domain Eukaryota; kingdom Viridiplantae; phylum Streptophyta; class Pinopsida; order Cupressales; family Taxaceae; genus Taxus; species Taxus chinensis. The sequence goes on along the minus strand of CM034151.1, from coordinate 543,008,086 downwards.
TCTGAATACTATAATCTATTTCAAAGGACTTCCCATTATAACATATGTGCTTGATGGCCAAAAGTTTCCCCCCTCCATGGTCAAGTGAGAGCTTAACCATTGAGGGATAAAATAATTTAAGATTCAAAGTATTTTAGCTACATAACGACCATTCAAAATTTACATAGAAAAGTGACTCCTGAGTATTTCAGCTCCAAAGTGAAATACAATTTATTTATTTTTTCAAAAAATAAAATTAAAAAATTAATCTCTCAATATTATAGTTTGTTTTAAAGGATTATGAAGTTTATTTATATAATATTTTACATAAGATATTCCTTATAATCTTTCCAAACGTGGTAACAATGAATTACTCAATCAAAAATATTCTTGAGGCTTTTTATACTCCTCTGTAACTATCCAATTATTTCCATCACCACCATCACACTTGTATATTGTGTCATCAATAATTATTGTATTTGTGTAGTCACAAATATTTGAAAATTTATTATAAAGATTTCTGAGAGATTTTGTGTCTAATTTCTCTCCAAGTTTCTTTAGATGTATTAATTTTTTACTATTATCACAATCATCCTGTCACCAATCCAAAATAAATGTTAGTTTTGTCTAAATCTTGATTCAATTATCATTAATGGATTTCTTCAGGTTTAGTTTTTGCATCATGGACTGTATGGCCATATGAAGCATAGAATTACATTTTTAAAGAAATTACACTACTCCAGGTCTCTTAAATATATATCATCGATTATAATCATGAACAATAAGTACTGCATTCGTGTCTAAGACTAAAAGTTTTTTCTTTAAGCTTCCAATAGTTTGTGCATGCGTGCACACATGCTCACACATAAATATGTACATTATAATCTATATTTTATTATATTTAGAAATTTTATCACATGAAAACATAAAAAATGAAAATATTTTATACCACTTAGAATTTTTAATGATGGGTGTGGAAATTCTTGATGACTTTTCTGTATTTTGGTTTCAACATCCACAATTTTTATTCATTGAATTTTTTGAATCTTCAAAAATATCATTCTCATCTTCAATAAGCATTATGGATGTATGCATATTTATAGTGTTTTCTTCAACATTCAATAATTGATCTTCCCCTGCAAAGTTTTTGTATGTCATCACTTATGCATAATTTTTAAGTTAGTTCTATAAAAAAATATTATAGATAATAACTTACTATTAAAATAAAATGTCTTATTGATAATTAAATTTTACAAAATCAAATTGTAAATTAATAAATCAAATATTTACAAAATGAATAAAGAAAATTAATATCTACTCATATGTTCAAGTAGGTATTTGACCATGGCAAGACAAAAAATTGACCTCCCATTGTCAATTTCTTGCTTGACCATTGTAGGCCATTTCTTTGAAAAACAATGTCCCTTCATGGTCAAGCACTCATTTGATTATGAAGGGCCAATTTTTTGGGTCTTCATGGTCAAACAGATGTTTGACCATGGGAGGTTAATTTTTCATCTCATTCTATTATTATAAATTTAATATTACTCTAGATTTATATTTAGCTAATATGCATTTAAGGAATTACTCAATTACATATCCAAGAGAAAAATACCTAGATATGTTGATTTAACTTTATTGTCGCTCAAGATCCTATAATTATTAAGAATAACATATTAATGCAACATTTAATATTAATATTGCATTAGGTAAAAACAACTAATTACATGATTTACATTTTATTTATCAATACCCAAATCTTCACTTTCTGAATCTTTTGAATCTTCAACATGCCCTTGTTGATGCTCTAGATCATGATCCCCATACTTCTGTCATGTTTGTCCTATATATTCTAAATATTTAATGTAATATAAATCTAATTGAGTTAGTTTTCTAAATTATATACAAAATAATGTTTAATTTGACATTTATTGGAGGGGTAGAGATACAATTTTTACATAGAAATCACTACCCAAAGGGCCCGCAATCTAAAATTTTATCAAAAAATGAAAGGATATAATTACTCCAAAAATAATATTGACAAGTTTCAAATGGGTAGAAAGTGAATTTATGGGATGAATATTTTCTTATTAAGGAGACTTTTAACAACACAAATGAATTGGAAATCCTTCGTCTCTTAAAAAGAGAACAAAAATACATATAAATCAATAGAATTTTGAGAATAGTTTTTGATCTAGATTTGGGAACTAATATCCAAGTAAGACTTTCCATGAATAGATAATTTAGCATTTTAGGGGAATGAGTTTGGAAAATGATGGTTACCGAAGGATATTCTATAATTTGGATACATGGAATTCCCTTTTGGAATGATTGAGTCATGTACTCTTCATATAATTCAAAAATAAAAATAGTGACACTAAGCTCAAATAAAATAATTGAGATTTCAACATACTGAGCATGTAGAAAATCACATAGGCATGTAGAAAATCAAACTATGTGAAAGGAAAAAAAATGTGAGGTCTAAATAATTTCTAATTGTGGAGAATCAAAATACTTCTTGTTTAAGATATTAGTCACAATTTCATAGAGTGGTCACATAGGAAACTATGGGTTACTCACACCAACTGTTGTGGAGTACTCAATCATATAACTCTTAAGTACTACAACAAGCTCTCGAGTGCTACAACCAACTCTGTAGTACACACATAAATAATTTTAGAATATGCTTACATGCAGTTCCTTGATGCTACAAAGAGCTCCTAAATGCCATAGTTATCACTGAAGGGTATTGCTATAAAATATAATTCACAAATAAAAGACATGACAAAATATACTTGAATGATTTTTGATAACTTGCATAATACTATTCTTTTTACATGCTGCACTATTGAGTTACATGTTTTAAAGATAAGACCATATCCATAAGTGAACTTAGAATTAAAAAATTAATACTTTATATATAACGTTAAAAATTATAAATATGTTTTGAGCATAGAAAACTAGTGCATGATGGAGAGATAAGCGAATTTACAAACCTTCTCCTCCTTGTCTTCTTGCAAACATCAATGATAAGGTTGTAGAAGCTTTAAGATTGTGGAACCTTGTAAATGATTGATTATGGGTGATCTTGAAAGTGACCTCCAAATGTGGATTTGAAAATGCTAATGAACATAGATTTTAGCTTTGGGAAAGCTTCCAATATGTAGACATTGGATGAAAAAGTTGAAAATTTTTCCTTACTTCAATCCCAGAGAAAATCCAAGAGGATTTTTAAAGGATGAGCTTGCTCTTTTATAGAGGTTGAGTAGTGGTTTGAGAGTAACTGCAAGTTGTTACATGTGGTTGAATGCACATGCTAAACAAAAACACTTAAGGGAGGTTAAACAATTTAGATGAATTTATTCCCATTTGAGGGGTAGTAAATAAATTCAGTTTGGAGAAGTTACATCTGAAAGGTGGTTGTATGTGCAATTTCACTACCCCCACCTTTTTAGGATTCCAGAAGTGACAAGTGGAGTTGACTAGGATGATGAAGTGCCACCCAAATGGAGTCTAAGTCGCAGTTGAATAAGAAAATAGGTGTATTTTCCTAATTAACTAATTTAATTAGCTACAATGTGTAAGACACTTAATTAAAATTTATTTAATAAATGATAATTAACTTAGCTAAGGTGTGTTAGGAACTAATTTAATTAATCCCAAAAGGTGTAATGATTAATTAATTTGATTAATCAATCGTAAGGGGGTATGAAAAACAAGATGTGAACTAGGATAATACTTGGAACAAGTGTATGATTTTAGGGCGTCTACATTTCGCCCTCTTTAAAGTGTTATTATCAAGTAATAAAATTTTAAAGATAGTATACATATGCAAATTAGAAGACAGTGAAGCATTTAGATGCCCTAGTGAGTATAATGGTAAGGGAATGCCCCCTCAAGTGGGTGTGGGCGATGCAGTAAAGTGGTGGACAACTGCTTGATGGGAAGAAGACAAGGGATTTGAACAAGGATGGGAAAAAATGTGCTCGTAGCGATGAGCGTCATTTAGAGAGTAAATTTAGAGCAATGTTATTTTTTTGTTACAAAATAGAGTTGTCACCATGATTATGAAAGAATCATGATGGATAACCCATATGTGCATAAAAAAACATACACACACAAAAAAGAAAAGATAAAAAGGAAAACAAACCTAAAATACACTGCAAAATTAAGCACCATGACTATGAAAAAACCAAGATGATAACATAATACAGGTAATTGGTTTAAAAAATAAAACATTAACAATATAACACAACTTCAAAAATAAAGAAAATTAATTATGCCCCTAATACATGCCACAATGATGATTAAGTAGATCTAAAAGCCCCAAAGTACAAAAAATTATGAAATGCATTGGGAAAGGATCATACTGAAGAACAAAATGATGTTTAGATACTCCTAATGAAACTCTTGTTTGATCTACATCGAAGAGTGATATGAAAAAAATGATCATTGACTCCATGTAATAAAATTGGATTGCAAGAGAGGTAGAATGAGAGCCTAAATTTCCCTAGGCAAAAGTTATATCGCAAAAAAATTGATTTCCGCAAGCATAGATATACAACACTGGAAATAAAAAGTGATAGTCATAAGATTGTAATGATCATTAGGGTAGTAGATAAAGGTACAAATTTATCAAGATTGTGTTGAAATGTTGAAAATATAAAATTTAAGGGTTTTCCAATTGTAGGATTCATGTGATAAGTGAATGTTTGTTAAAAAAAAGTATTTTTTGTTGATTTTGTTGAATTTTTGAATATATAATTTTTTGGATTTTTAAATATATGATTTTTGTTTTGGATTTTTACAAAGATTTTAAATTTTTTAAAATAAAAATAAAATAAATGTAAAAAAACCTAAATACATAAAAAAAGGAAAACATACAATGTCTCATTTCATAAACCAAGATGAAAACACAACACACAAAAATGGTTAAAAGACACAAAACAAGCATTGCAAACAAACCCAATATGAACAAAAAGGAATGACACCAAAGTTATTTATGAACTAAGATGCAAAGAAATTTCTTACAATTATTCTACAATAAAAAAGTACATAGAAAAAAAAAACTAACAGAAGCAAAAACATCGTCACAATGCTCACAAACTACAACAATACAACATAATTTGCAATAACGACGTCTAATGACACTCCTTATGTGTTCCAAATTGAAAAATTAGACATATATGAATGCTCTTGAGTGATAGCTTAGAACACGAGAGGATTGGATCGGTCCAAAGAGTAGATTAATGCTTAGATACTCCAAAAAGTACTCTTATCATATCCCATTTAAGTTTAATCTATATTGGATTAAAAGTTTGAAATCCAAGTGTGCTTCAAGCAAAGTTATGTTGTGAAAGGGGTAATTGATTGCCTTGAGCATATACACCACATGAAAAGAAATTTATTATCGAAAGATGATCTTGAACAATCATAAGGAGCACCGTCAAATGGTGAAATTGTCGAACTATGTTATTTAATTGCTAAACTTTGTCAAATATTGTTTTGAATGTCTTGCTTTTTGCTAGTTTACAATGTTTTTTGGTTTTTTGACATTTTTATACTATTTTTTGCACTTTTGAACATATTTGAATGTTGTTGGTATTTTCTTAAAACATATTTGAATGTTTTTGTAGTTTTGTGAAACATATTTGAATGTTTTTGTAGTTTTGAGAAACATATTTGAATGTTTTTCTATTTTTTGACTCCATAAAAGAGGTGCACTACTTGAACACATGTTCGAACAAATAGAAGCATTCCATTCCATTAGTAGAAATTTAGATGATGCAATGATAGGATGTATCACTCCATTTTTGACTCCATGCAACTCAGAAGATGTGAGGGCTTATCAACAAGATCCAGAAAGGACTAGAGAACGAGGAGAATAGTGATATGAGAATGAAGCTGATGGATATAAAAAAACACAGTGTAACAATGATCCATATGAGAAAAATGTAACTCATCTCTATTCAAGATTACATGACTGATTCCAAGATGATTTCACTTTATAGGTTTTGAATATACTTAGATACATTGATGGCCTATTGATTGAAAAGATACAGTTGAAAGAATTATTGTCTCTCTTAACATAAAAAACTTCTTGGGATGTTTTTGATTGAGCACTTTTTGATTATAAAGGATTAATTTTGATTGATTTGTTTTGTTTATTTTAAAAAGGGATCCCCTACATCTTTCCCATGCCCTTATTAAAAGGAAACATCTTAACAACGAAGAAAAAATGTAGGAGAGTAAGGACATATTCTTCAATTCCCAATCTCATACTACTAGTAAGAAGTATGGGCTCCTCACCAAATACTGTTAAGGATGAAAGGTGTAATGATTTTATTTTATTTTTTAATATTTTATATTGAATTTTCCTTTTATGTTGATAGTGTGCTTGTTGGGAGGGAACGTTCTACCCCCAAGTCTTAGCTGCATGTGACTAGTAGGATGCAAGAGTTCAACACTGTAAACTAAGATAGATGATAAAAAAGGTCTAGGTAAATAAGTTTGATGCTTTCTTTTAAAGAGAGAGCTTATTTAAAAGGAGGAGTTTCCATCAATAAGATTCAAGATAAAACCACAGGTAAAAAAATATGAAATGGTAGAAACCATAACAGAGATGAGTCACACAATGCCTAATAGGAATAAGGTTAACCTGTGTCATGATAGGTGAAAAATGTGAAGATATAATAATGGTATGATTAATATATCTGCTAATAGATGAAATACTTAAAATTATTTGTACTTACTTTTCTGATTTCGATTTACAAACAATGATTTAAGGAATGGTCTGATATGGAGTTTTATTCTCTTTTTATGCTTTTGATTTTTTTTTGAATTTCGGTAGATGAGGATTTGAAATGGAATCATCAAGAAAGAGGTCCACGTTTATTAAATTTTAATGGTCCTTATTTAAAATACTTAGGTGAATGAGATCCAAGTCAATGGAAGGAATCAAATGATTCGTTAGGTCCTAAATTATGAGAATTGGGTTTTCGGGTTTCAAGTAAAGGATGCGTGATTGGATAAATATTCGATGAGATTGAAAGATCTATGTGATGTTAGAGGAATATTTTTGATGAAGAGAATATGTTGAGATTCATATTCACATATGAGTGAAAGGATGTGAGGAAAGAAGGATTGATCTCTATATGTATATATGAGGTTCCTTATAGGACGTAGAGAGGAAATAGTCAATATTTATCATTCTAGGTTGTGGTTTAATTGATTTGATGAAATATTTGAAATTAAATCTTGAAATGGTTGTATAAGCATATTCCTGGGCACACTCATCTCGTAGAATGCACACATGTATATGTATTGATAGGTAGGAATTGTCGAATAAGATATGTCTACAAGATTGATTATTTGAGGTACTATGGACATGGAAGGCTGCATTATTACAAGTGTCCAATTTTGTGGTTGTTGTGTCTGTACAATGAGACTAGGGATGCTAGGAATATGATCCATTGAAAGAATAGAATCAAGCTCAACGTTGCTTGATAACAATTTTTTTTCAATTTAGATTCTTCGTTTATATCATTGGTTGTAAAGGAGTATTGAAGTTGTAAAGGATTTTTGTCTTTTTTGATTCTTAGTGGAATGGAGCACTCAAATTCCTTTCCGAATCAATCAAAGGTGTCAATGTTTATATCAAATCCCTTTTTGTGGTCGGATAATGGAATAGGGTACTGAGTCCTGATAAATTCTTGGATGGCCTTATCATTATGAAAGCGGTCCATGGAGATGTGACATTGTTGGTCTTGATGTACGAGGGATGGGTAGACGAAATCAAGGGTTGAAAAGGAGTCTTGAAACAATTTTAAGCTATTGTTTGATGTTTGAAGGTTGTTTTCCAAAATAGGTTCAATGTCTGTTTAAATGAACAAAAGAAAACCTGTAGTTTTGAGTTAGAGATATTTGACCGTTGTCATGATCTCTTTGAGTATTATTATGTACAAGAGTTTGGAAAATGTTCAAATCTTCATTAAAAGTTGTCGTAGTTGACCTATCTTTAGTTGCGATGTCTTTTTCATCGAGCTCTATAAAGATGTCTCTATTGTCAATTAAGTCTTGAACATAATGACAGAGAGTTGTACAATGATCAGTAGAATGGCCTCCAATGTGGTTGCATTCACAATATTTTGATTCATTATACCATGTAGGATTGTGTTTCCATTATAAAAAGGGTCTTGTAATTGGATATGTGATTAGGTTATCCTTTTCTAGTTGATGAAAGACACTACATAGAATTTCTCTGCGGGGTATAAATTGAGATTTAAGTATGCATGAAGTATTGTCTACAATAAAGGATATGATGGATTTAAAATCAAATTTATTTGAGTAGTCACCCTGTTTGGGATATTATCCCTTTAGACCATGGTTAGGAAATGGATTGGAAAACACCTTTAAATGATCATTTTTGTTTGGTGTTAGGTCCTTGTCCATGATATTTCCATTGTCAATGAGGTCTTGGATGTAAATGTGAATTTTCCTGTATTTTTCTATTTGATGACCATCTATTTGATGAAAATCACAATATGTATTAGGTTGATACCAAGCTATCTTAGGTTCCCCTTTAGGAAAGGGTTGCATGATAGGGTAAGTGACCATATTGGTACTTGCCAGTTGTTGTATGATGCTATAAAGAGACTCTCTTAATATTTTATATTGTCATCATTTGTAATCACGAGAGGGAGTTTTTTCTCTTCTTGGAATGGTGATGGATAGTTTATAATTAGTCTGTTTAGATTGATTATTATGTATGTTGTGCACATTGTGATTATCCATGATACCATCATTTACGACGCTGTGATTGTGATTGAAATAAAAATATTTAACATGATGAGTGATATTATTTTTATTATTGTGATTGTTCCCATTGTCTTTAAAATGAGGCTTGATCAATCCTTTAACAATGAGGGATTTTTAAATTTGAGTTCCCTTTTTAATAACTTCCTCAAAATTATTGGGGTAGTGCATTTGCATGTGAAAGGATAAATCATTGTTAAGGTTTGGGATGAAGATTTTAACCATTTATTTTTTAGGGATTGAACATGGGAATAAACTTACAATTCCTCTCCATCACTGTAAAAATTGTGTAAAGCTTTCGTTTAGTCATTGTTTTGCGTTGTAAAAATCCATCATCTTGAATTCAGAGTCAAGGTTGAAAGAAAAATGTTTGACTAAATTATTCAAGAGGTCAACGAAGGTAGTGATAGATTCCTTTGGAAGGTGTAAGAACCAATACAAATCTTGTCCTCCTAGACTTCTTGGAAAAGGGTGCAAGAGAAAGATATCGTTATAAGCCACTTCTTGGAATGCCATGAAAAATTATTTTATATTCTCTCTTGGATAGGGTTTTCCCTTATATTTATCAAATTTTGGCATCTCAAAAGAGCATGGGAAGGGTATACGTAATATTTCTTTTTTTTTTAATAAAATAAGCCCCCTGGCTATTTTAACAACATGCATCTTCATTTCTGGACTTTGAAGAAATTAACAATTGATCTGGGGTTGAGGAATTAATTTTTTAAGTGCGTCAGGTTTTTGGGATTTTCGTGCATCTCCACATGTTCCATGCTTTCATGTTCTCTACATCCAAAAATATTTTTGAGAAATTTGGAAAAATTCCTAAGTGTCAAAAATTTTCCCTTATATTTCAGATTTCGGGGATCAAAATGCAATTTACATGGAAATTGTTCCTCAAGCCTTGAAACCTGAAATACAAATGATTTAGTGTATTTCAGGTTTTGGGTTTCAAATTAAAATTTGCATACAAATTGCAACATGAAACTTGATACCCAAACTTCCAAGTACATTTCAGGTTTCGGGTTTTGATTTGCAAATTACATGCAATTTGCAATTGAAAACCCGAAACCCAAAATACATTGTTCAACTGTTGTCTAAAATAAGTTCCCATGCTATTAGAACAACCTAGTTCCCATGCTATTAGAACAACCTACATCTTCATTTATGGACTTAGGTGAAATTCATAGTTGATTTGGGGCCAAGGAATTCATTTTTTAAGTGCATCAGGTTTTCGGGATCTTCATGCATCTCCGCATGTTATGTGCTTCATGTTCTTCACCCATTTTTTTTTTTGAGAAAGCTATAAAAATTCCTAAGTGTCAAAAAATTCCCTTGTGTTTTAGATTTCGGGTTTCGGGGATCAAAATGCAATTTACATTAAATATTTTCCTCAAACCCCAAAACCTAAAATATAAAGGAATTAGTGTATTTCAGGTTTTGGGTTTCAAATTACAATTTACAACATGAAACCCAATACCTAAAACCTGAACTTCCAAGTGCATTTTGGGTTTCAGGTTCTAATTTACAAATTACATGTAATTTGCAAATCAAAACTGGATTGCTAAAATACAAAGAAAAATAGTGCATTTCAGGTTTCATGTATTCAATTACAAATTAAATGTAATTTGTAATTTTATCCTCGAAACCTGACAAGTTACAAAAGGGTGGTTGACTTCCAATGTAAGTATTTTGGGTTTCTCAAAGTGCACTGTAAGGGTCAACTTCCGCCAAAGACCATTTTAGGAGTCAAAGGTTGTTTTGTAAGTCCTAAGTTCCACCCTTGTATTTCGGAGGTTAACAGGTGCAAATTGAGGTCAAACTTTTGACAGTCTTCTTCATTTTGAGTTTCGGGTTTCAAGTTTCTTCTACATCAGAACATGGCGACCAAAACACATGTTATTTTCTACATGAATTCCACTTCTAAAACTAGATGGTCCTTTATGTCAAGTTTTTGAGGGTGTTTTTCAAGGTCACGAACCCGACATAAGCTTGATTTAATAGTTTAACTACTCCCATTTATTGAATTTTGGCATCCTTAACTTCAAATGGCCTTAAATTTCACCCTCTAACTTTTATTTTCACAAAATTTGAATTTTTTGGAAAGGTATCATCATTTACTACACCATGGAAACTTAATTTGTTAAATTTGATGGGATTATGTTGGTGAAAAGGAGGAAATATAGTTGCCACATTAGAAGAATAGTTCTAGGTATCTCAACTACTAGATTTGATGAGGTATGATGCCCTTCCCTCCTCCTACAAGAAAATTACCATGCGAGAATGGCCTTGACAAGGTACCCGAGACTATTTTAGACATTCAATACATGTTTTTGGTGGTTGAAGGTGGAAATATGAGTTCCCTCTCTTCTCCCTTATTTATTTCTCCCATTATGATGGATAATGTAAAATCTCTCATTTATAAGGGGAGGATGTTCTAAAATGTAAATGAGCTATGTGAAAATTGTTCTTGAGCAACTGTGAGTTGCAGACCTCCATTTGAGCTTGGGAATGTGTTATTGTGCCTTCTTCTTCACATGTAATGGTCTGGCATACTTTGAAAGAAATAAAATATTTGTTTTGTGGTGTTTATCAACCCCTAACTTATGTTTTGTTGCATTTACTTACCTCTCCATTCTTGTTGTTGTGTTTTGTGGATGTATTTCTCCTTTGCAGGTTCATTTGGTTGTCTCATGGATAATAAAAGATAAAATGCTATATTAGATCTGTGTCATTCACGCTTGACCTCTCCCTTCTCTATTTTCCTTTTCCCTTTTCCCTCATTAGAATGTCTTCATCCTTGTTCTTAGTGCTATCACCTCCCATTACCCTAGGATTTCCTTTTTCATGCATCTCTCTCTTCCCCTAGTCCCTTGGATTGATAAAATGGGATAATATAGTTGCATTTACTTCATTAGAAGTAATTTTGTATTAGGATTGGGTAGAGGAATTAATCTTCTCTTGAGGTTGATCTCACTTTGCAAGTCCCACACTTGTGATATCATCCCATGTTAGCATAAATTAGGGATCTATAACAAACAAATCCTAGGGTGCTACTTTTTTGTGATAATATTTCCCTCATTCTATTTTTGAAGAGAGTGTGTACGAGAGCTAAGATGAAAACATGAAGGACGAGAAGAGGAAAGAATTTGTGGAGAAAAAGAAGGATAATATTAGGGTTTTTGAAAAAAATTGTTCAATATATTTTTATTAGAGATGACGGTTGGGATGTCCCAACTAAATTTTTTAGAAAACATAAATACCGAATTTTTTCCCTTTGTTGATTCACAAAGACAACTTCAAAAAATATTTCACACTATCCTATTTCCTTTCTGATCCCAATAAATCTACTACCTAATTTCCTTGATGAAATCCTCAAAAAATCAAAGCCTATGCCCTTGGAGACATCCTTCCATGAATCCCATCACCTTAATTTTTGAAATGGAATTTCCTTGATATGATACTACTTCCAATATCAAGTGGTTCTTCTCTAAAATTTTGATTTCCTTGTTCATAAAACCTACTTCAATATATTTATTTCCCATCTCTTTCTCACCTTCCATTTGAGATTGTTATATCTTTCCCTTTCATCGAGTTCCTATCTCAATAGTTGGATCAAGACTTCCATCTTTCCTAACCCACTTCTAGGTGTGGTGGAAAAAAAAAAATGTAGATATTTTCCTAGAACATGTATCTACTTTTTGTCTTAGCCGATTGAATCTAAAACATATGTGCCCTTCATAACAGGGTTTTTAGTTGTAATTTTTGTTTTATCCTCTTTGTTGGCTCAGTTCTTGTATGTGTGTAGAGGTATTTTGATGCATGGATGTGTGAGTAATTTTTTGTTGTTTATATACTCCTTTATATACTTCACCATGACACGCTAAGATGACATCATACATAATTAAATAGTTGGCTAGGTCCATGTGTAGCACTAATTGTAAGTGTGGGTTAAAATTGTTTACCAAGGTTTGATTGCATAGAGGTGATGAAGAGCTATAACTTCTCAAAATGTTTTTATTATTCTAAGTTTTTATTAATATGTAACTTATTAATTACATGTTTACATGAAGAATAATCCTTAAAATAATGGTTTTTATGCAAATATACCATTTGGGATTCAAATTCTCTACTAATGTTGAATGTCTTGTAAACTAGGATATTTGAATATTTCTTTGAATACATTATACGAATATGAAAAAAGGTCTTGAATGGAACTACACATTTCAAACATGCTTATCTCCCTATGGGAAAACCATGACTTTAATCTTATTTAAATATTACAAATGTAACCACCATGGATGTTTATTTAATGTCATGTTATTAACAAATGAAGATTGGTAGTGCTTTATCTCAACTATAATTTTTTTCCATTTAAAGTGATGCAAAATTGGAGATGAGATATGCCAAATTCTTGTAATTTAAATTGTAAAAAACTTGTAAGATATAATTATTGTAAAGTAAAAACATAACCTATATGTTTTGATGATATATTTGGATTCCTATAAATACAATACACACTTTAAAAAAACAACACCTGATTTTAAGTTTGTATGAAAAAGTTACGGCCTCTGGAAGATTGAGGACATTTTTGGTTTCAAAACCACCCCTAAAAATAGTGGTAGTTATGCAATCGCCTACATAGTTTCACAACCACTGGTATGCATAAGGAGGCATTGGCTCTAACACACAAAATAAAATTCCTCAAAGGTAATATATGAGAATGCTTCAAATTCCACAATGGTTTCTTGGAAATTTCTCATGACATGGGCATCTATTCAGGTATATTGGGTTTTAATTATCATGAAAGAATGTAATAAGAGTCAAGGGATGTGATTCACATTGATATTTATAAGCATATTAAAGTCATTCTCCCTGGTTACACAAATATTTTCCTAGCAGTGATGGATTTTTCTCATGGGTTATTATTAAAGAAGTGTTAGAAAAGTGTTAAGCATTTTTACTGAACAAGCTTAGAGAGAGAGAGAGAGAGAGAGAGAGAGAGAGAGAGAGAGGTTTCCTCATTCACTAGAGTTTTCTCCCATTTTGGGTTTCTCTAGTATAAATATTGTGTTCACATGGATTTGTAACTTTTCGTATATATATATATATATATATATATATATATATGTTTAATATTGTGCACATTAATTTACAAATTTTAATATTTGTGTCTGATATATAAATGAGTTATTTAACAATCTCTTTGTAAGTTAAGAATCACAAGATACATGTTTGTGAAGCCTAGTGTGGAATAATCACATGGGTTATGGATCATATTGGTATCAGAGCTAGTTTTCCTTTTTTTTGTAAAATATTTTCTAATACTTTCAAAAATTTGTGGTAGTTTTTGTTCCATTGTGGTTTGGTGACTTATGTTGTAGTTTTATGTCCAAGAAGTAAGTGATTGTGGGAATGGTGACTTGGCTCCCTTGTTGGAAGATATCTCCACCAATAAGCGGAAGAAATAAGTAAGAATCATGGAAAATTTTGATTATGGGGAGATGTATATAGCTTAATAATGGTTCTATGAGAATGGGGCAGATGTTGCAAGTATTTCTCTTTTATTGAAGAAGTATGATAGTTTAGGGTCTATTATGAAGAATCTTATGGAGAAGCTTGGTGTTTTGATGGAGGAATTGGAAGCAAATGAGGAGGACACTCCTAAACATAAGAGGATAAAATAACCACCCCATGACAACTAAGCTCTACCCCCTTTCAAGGCTAAGGAAAATATTGAAATTCATCCATATGACAGGGAGTTGAATGTAGAGAGGTTAGAACACTGGAAAAATAAAATTGAGGTATAATTTGGTTTACATAAAATTAATGAATGTATGAAAATTTCATTTATAAGGTTGAAGTTATATAAACATGAATTACCTTGGCTTGAGAGTTATGTTCATTATTTGATGATGAAAAAATTACCACTCCTTAGTAAATGATTGGAATTTAAAGTTTTGATTAAGAGATAATTATATCATATTTTATATAAAGAGGAAAGATCTATTGTTTGGAAATATATTATTCAAGTACAATGATAAAGTGTGTAGTATTATACCAACATGTTAGGAAGATAACAATGTAAACACTCAAAGATCCAATAATTTACTCTTTGAAAATGTTGGTTTTGACAATGCACTCTTACTAAGATAAATACAACCTTTCCATTCCCTCTTAGCACTTTCCGAGGTCTCTTTTATATCTTGTTTATCCTTGTACATTGATATGCCAACACAAAATAAAATACAACACATCCATATACTAAGTTATCCTAGTAGAATGAAAAATTCATTTATCATGTTTTTCATCCCCATTCAAGGCCATATAGTTTAGTTAGGAATTTATATCTGGTCATGACCTATATATATGATTTTGTACTAACATATCCTCTATCTCTTATTTCAATTCCAAATACTTCGATGGGTCCTTTACTCTCTCTGGGTTGGCCTTTCTTTGATAATTCATCTTCATAATCATATATAATCAAGCTAATAATAACTCATTTGCTGATATGAAAATACTATAGTAATACATTAATACACTCACTTCTAACACTTGAAAAAGACACCCAAGGCTCCCTAAATCTCACAAAAGTACATCTACATTCATTTGGTCAACAATATCTATAGGCCTGAAGATTATTACCAGGTCAAAACATCAATATCTCTAATCCAAAAGCACTTAAATATACTTTCTCTAATTATTTTTTAGTGAGAGATAAACTCAACTGAAGCATTTTCAAAGAGGTTTTCAAATCTAGTTGCATCCATTAAAATATCACATGCAAGGTGGAGAATGATGTGTGGTTTGGGGCCTCTTCAGAGTAGTCCTAACTTTTGTTGTGCATGCGGGTTCCCACAAACCAACTAATATTTTTTTTGTAAGGTATCTCATCCATGGATATGGTTTAAGACCATACTCATAATATCTTGAGAGCTTCACAACATGATCTAAATCTAGGGTTTGACTGTGACCGATATTTCTGAGTAGGTAACAATCCCAGGAAGTTACAAAGATAGAAATTGAGTAGGTCTATGACTATATAGAAGGGTTAAGTCCATGTAGACGGTCATGGAAGAAATGTATGGTCATGTCCCAAATCAGTTTATGGTCATGTCACAAATCCTAGAATGAAACATCACCACGTTTATAACTCCCTATTTTAGCAGTTTACACTCAACCCATAACCTCCCATATCCTATGTAATTAGCTAAGTGAACTCATCCTCTTATGTTTTCAAGTTTTTAGCACAACATTTAAACATTTAATGTGTTATTTTAATATTGTATGATTAATGTCAAAAGTTAATTAATTACAATAACCCTCATATCTCCCCTTATATCCTTTAGTGTACCTAATTCACTAATTCTTAAATTTCACATAATCTAATAAGGGTGTAAACATTTTGGTGAACCCAAATTTTGAACCAAAAATTTTAGCTCAAACCCTAGTTTCCCTATGGTTTCCTTTCCACATTGAATACTCATAACTTCACCTAATTTTCATCTTTCACCTGCCCTAAATCTAGTTTCCACATTTTTCCCTAGGGTCTCATAGTTATACCCTTTGGGTCTCTTTTCAGGGCTCCTAATTGTTGAACCACATTTCATTTCATATCTCAAGCACAATGGATCTATTTTGAAATTATTTTGAGGTTGTTATAAATTTTTATATATTTAATGAAAACCTCTTTATGTTTCCCTATTTTTTAGCACACTTTTTTGAAATTCAAAATTAATATTTTTAAATTAGGCCATAATTTTAAAAAATACACTTTTAGGACAATCCTTTGGAGTTTTTTATTCCACATAATTAAATACAAAAAGGCCTCTCTCAGTTTCATGAAATTCATTTTCCATTTTTATATATGGCCATTTTATTCATTTGAAGAAGGTCCCTTTTTTATCAACATCACTTTTAGGTCTTATGATATCTTCAATTCGGCCCTTCATGTAATGATTCTTATTATTTATTTCCTCCTTGGATTTTATTCTATCATTTTTTCTTTCATCATGTCCCATGCTACATTTGATCAAGTCTCATTGTATAATTTACTTTAACAGTACTAAGCATATAAAGACACTCTCACAAAACTAGTAGAAGATACAATGCTCCTTGATAATATGACACCTTCTCGTGTCAATTCAAAATTGAGTCATATTTTAGATATTTCTATTAGTAACGAATACACATTTCATAAGGCTTTCTTAGAGTCTATTCAAGCTTTAAACCATGATTTTCAAGTTTAATTTCTAGTTATGGCTGCTGAGATCACACCTCTTAAGTGTGAGATAACCCATCTAATGGATTATTTCAATGTCCATGTCCATCATGTTTATACACATCATGTTTAAGATATTTACAATCCTATTTAGAAGTAATATGAGACACACATTATGCATGACATATGTGCCCATACAATTTAATTCAAATTCCCACAACATAAAAAATCTATTCGGTTTGAAAATAATTCTAGACAACATGATATTCTATTTGATCTACTTGATAGTCACTTAATCCCTTTGTTACCTACTCATTACTACCCCCATGATCATCTTAAAAAATTCAAAGGTCAACCATTTTGTAACTATTATGGTATTGATGAACATCTTGTCAATAGTTTATATGATCTATAATGACGAACCTAACAACTTAAACATAAGGGATTTATATCCTTTACTACATGACATTGTCTTATGAAATCATCTCAAGTTCCAAAATCTCAATGGAATCCAAAATTTATAGCAACTAAATCTGATGAGAATATTATGATATTGAATGATACACATTTGGCTATACAACAAGAATCATAAATCAAAAAGAGGATACAAATGCAATACCTCCTTACGTGAGCCAACCTCAGTGAAATAATTACATCCTATTAATGTGTAAATGAAGATGGAAATAATTGCCATCAAGCATGGCCAATTCCATATGGCCTTAGAGTATATAGAGATTATAAATAAAAATCTTAAGAAAAATCCAAAATGACCAATATGGATCCATTTGGAAGCATATGATAATTGGCTTGATGATTGGGATTATGATAGTAATGATAGTGAATAAATTCTTACACCACGTGAGCCTTCTATGGATATCTTTTCTTCACCACCACAAGCATAGATAGATTCTAATTCAACTCATGATATCTACTGTAATTCCAATGCAAATGATCCTATTTAAGTGCCAGTTACTTGTAAGATGAAACCTATTATTTATGCATGAAATTAGCTAAATAAAATTATTGATAATGATGAAAACATGTTTATCTCTACAAGAATATAAAAATACAAAATAAATCCCAAGTTTGTTTCTAAAAACACTTTTTTGAAACCATAAATACCAACCCTATCGGGTGTAACATGCAAAATAATCTCACAAATAACACTTATCTATCACTACTACTCAATTATGATGACAAATATGACTTTGATCCTACTTACTCTTGTGATGAATATAAACACCATGATGAGAATTTAATTTTTTTGAGATTATTAATGAAGTATAGGACACTATTTCACTAGAAGGATTATATATTTCTATATGTCTAGATGATGAGAATAAAGATAAATAAATGATCTGGAGATCAAAACAAGGGAATTTTTTTCCCTAAATCTCCTAGGATTGTCATAATATGGTAGTAGCCTTCAAGAGATTGGACTCTTTTGGAGCAAAGAGTCCAATCGCATGTAAGAACATGAAAATTGGACTCTTTTGGAGCAAGGTATCATCCACAAAATATGCCAGTTGAAAGAGAAAAAAGAGGAACATTGTAGAATCACGTTGCGACACATGACAAAATGAAAATTGAGAAAAAGTGAAAAAATGGTTTTGTGACTCCAGTCTTCGACACTCAGTTTCAAACAAGTGGGCCCAACTATTTGTTAGCTGGCTGCCCTTAGCTAGTCACAACACACTTTTTTATCAGAGGGGTGTCTTTTTCACCATTATTTCATATGCTATTACCACAATTTTCTATATATTCTCCTTTAAGTGTAATTAGGGGATGAATGTGGGATTATGTATAGTGGGCTTGTAAAGCACCATGTGGCAGGTCCTCAAGCCACCATGTGGACTGATACCTCTTACACCTATATGCCAAAGTGTTAAAAAAAACTTCACCCCACTTACTTCTATATGAAGCTCAACTGACACCTTATTCCCTTAACCGCTGAGCTCAAATTATCTCCTTCCACATCAATATCATCCCATATCTCCAATGTGGCAACCCAACTGAGCTCATCTATCCCAAACATAGCCTTGACCCATCCAAGAGCCCTTACCAACATTAACACCATCACAACGTGGCATGAAACAAAAAGCTGCCCAAGATACATAGAAAAATGAACCTCCTTAATTTAAACTCACCACTCACCTATAGCTTGAAACATGTGGGATATTTACCCACTTTGGGAATTGCAACGATGGAGGTGGTTAGAGGGGTTAGACCCCTTGAACATGCGAGTGGTAAAATAAATCCTTGACACTAAACCATAGATAATGGAAAAAATATAAAATGAGGTATTTTATATTTGAAGTGTTGAAGTCTAAAGACTGTGTATAGAGCCATAAACAAATAGTTTTAGAAATCAACATTTTTGGAGCACTTAAGGTCAAAACCAGAGCTCAAAGTGAACCAGTGAAATGTTTAGAATTATGATACGATCCTGATGGTATTTTTTTTTGCCAATTTGGAGTATTCATGAAATCATTTTTCTCAACATAAGTCACTAGAAGAAAAAAAATATAAAGGTAAGTTCACCTTATAGAGACGGGAACAAATACAGAGATAAAAATCTGATTGTTTTTAGAGCTCATAGGTTCTCAGGGTATTCATATGCATATTTTTATGTTTCATTAATGTTTGTAAGTTTATTTTGAATTATACTTGCAAGAAAAATTTAATGGAATAGTTCATCTAAACCTAGGGAAGTAGGAATTCCGAACCCTATCAACAACTTTTGTGTTGTATGATTTTTCCTTTTAGTTTCTAATTATTTGCAGGGATTTAACTTAGATTTTAATGTGAATGCAAAATTTTGATAAGTTTTGACAATTATGGGAAAATCAGTTAAATTGGGTAAAATGAAAATCTATTTGGTTTAAATTTGCAACTGAGATGAATGTTTAAATTCAATTTGAAATCAGTTTTCCAACAAATTTGAATCATATTAAAATCAAATTTTAATCAATTTTGAAGTTGATAAAAATCATGAAAATTATGGATTAAAAATATCCTCGTAAAAAATTAATTAGTAGTGAGTTTTTACTGGTGTTTACAGACCATGTTTTGGTATCAGAGTAAGCTGATTTGATAGTTTGATTTCTTCAGATTGTGCAGTTGGTTCAGTTGTGATTAGATAGGTACAAGTACACTATGGGAAAGTTATAAAAATAGGAAAATTTCGATGAGATTGAGTCATATAACGACCATATTCAGGAAGATAACTCTCTCTTGAGATCAATGTATTACTCTTTGGAATAGTATAATGCTCATTTGAAATCAGAATTAAAAACCAAGGATGAGCTCTTGGTAAGGTTACAATGTGATGAATTGAAAAAGGAATTACCTTCAACTTCAGATGCAGAAACCATGACGGATGAGTACGCTGTAAGTTATTCACCACGTGATTATTCTTCCCATTCTAATTTAGATTCAGGTAATGATGCTTTTAGTTCATTTGAAAAACACACTAATGACATTGAATCTTGATTATTGTTGAAAATAGGATTTTATGGAAGAGGCCTTGGTAAGAATGGTCAAGGAATTACTAATCCAATACATGTTGAGGATTATCCTCATTTTACAGGTTTGGGTTTTCCTAGTATGGGAGTGGATATTAGAGAAAGATCCAAGCACATTGAAGGGAGACACGCTTCTAACAACAAATTGTATACCACACTAGTAAAATATGATGGATTTAGTAAGAGAACACATAGGAGGTAATGAAATACCACCTCCTCTTTCTTATCATAATAAAAAACAAATTATAAGAATTTTGATCCTCTTTTTTAGTTTAAGCAATTTGACTATGATATTCAAAAAATGTGGAATGATTTTCCTTGTACTTTTTGTGGATTTCATAACCATTTCATTTCCAGTTGCTTGAAGAGAAGGACATTGTTAAAGAAGTTCATGCCGCTCGTCAAGAAAAAGGTAAATAAAAAAGACCAATGTTGTCATTTAGAAGCGAGAAATGATTCCTCATCCCAGAAGGAGAATAAGAAGAATTTTTGTGCTCATTTTCATGTGAATGGGAATTGGGTGGACACTTGATGGAAAATTCATCTATCACACCATCCGAGTAATGGTAAAACAAAGATGGAATATATACCTCTTGTTAAGGTAAATGAAGTTTTAAATCCACCATAAGTTGATAAAACCAACCTAGATCAGGGAATAATGGAACATGAAAATCCATTTAAATGAGTTGGATTTTTTTTTTCAATTATATATTGTGCAGCTCTTGATTATTGAATATGTAATAATTTTTGGAGTTCAAATTTGTGAGAAAAAATAGAGGGGCATGTTTATCATACTTAGTGAAATTTATTACTTGATTTTTTTTGAAATACTCCATTTATATCTCCTTTTTTAGCTTTTGAGTTCTTGGTATAGTTTGGGTATAAAATAAAATTCATATTTACGAGCTTTAGAGATTTGACAACAGTTTGTATAGGTTGATGGGATTTGACGATGTTATGTTAACACGTTGAGTTATAGGTGTTGTAATTAAGTGACAAAGAGGATGATGGGGGTAGTGTCATAGGATGCTCATTAGGATGATGACATGGAGATTCAGGTGTTTGACATGATGGACATGAGTTGATTCAGTGAGATTGACTTGGTCCTAGCAAGCCTAGTCAAGTGACCTAGCTAGACCTAGGTGATGGAGCATGGTGGTTTGAGTTTTACTTGGTGGATTGAGGAGTATGGTAGAGAATGGAAGATAATTTTTGGGTGAGTTTTTAGGAACTCACATGAGTTTCAGGGTGCATGCATAGGTTGAAGGACCCAATTATAGGTGCTCATCTAGACCAAATCTAGGTGCTTGGAGGCATGAGGATGAGTTGTAGAGACCATGAGAGATCATGGAAGAATGCATGAGTTTCATACATATGCATCTATAGGTATTTTAGGACCTTTTAGATAGGTTTCATGACTGAGTTACAATGTTGGTTAAGTTGACCCTAGCCTAAAACCATGCAAAACCCCAAGGGCTAGTCATGAAAATGAGATGGGATGAGAATATGAAGACCTATTTGAGCTATGATGATGATTTGATATGATTTAAAGAGGTGTCCTAGAGGTGTGAGAAAAAATTTGAGATTATTCTGAAGAATGTATTTTGCAAGTTATGTTGTTTTTGGTGAAACAAGGTCAAGAAGAAGGTGTTTTCCAACTTGAATTGCACCTTTTGATGCTCACCATGAATTGTGTGATTTTCATGGGACCTTTTGGATTTAAAGGTATAATTTATACATTTAACTAAGAAGGTTTCAAAAAATAATGAGGTCATTTCATTGTCACAGTTTTTATGAACAAATGTTAAGAAGGTAAACAACATTTTATGTGCTTAAACCCTAGCTCAAAAGTGGTAGGAGATATTTTCTTCATAAGTGCCTAGAATTGATTTTTAGTGATAGTATGATGATTTTATAATGTACAAGAATATGACTCCTCTAGGTTTCTAGAAAGTATGTATAGAACATGTGGTGATGAGTGGACCCCACCTCAAACATGCAAAGTTTCTAAAGAAGTTTAGTTTGGGACAAGGTTATCCAAAAGGAGTTGCAAAATAAATTGAAATTGTTTTTTATTATGGGAATTTTACTTGATGTACATGATGGTTTCAGATCATGGTGGTTCTTATAAATGGAAAAGTGTGCCCTATTTATGAAGACTGGTCATAAGGCAGTTTTGGGGCAAGTTTCAAGCAGTTTTCAGAGATGGAATTGGTTGGAGGCCTTCCACTTAGAGTTGGAAGGAAATGTGATATGTTATTGGAAATATGATTAATATATATTTACAATGGTGTATATTTTTTTCTCATGATGATGATTTTTTATGGGTCATCCAGGTTAATTTGTAGAGAAGAAGGTTTCTTGTTTCTCAGGACATAATTACTTTTGCTAGAAAGAATGAGGTAGAAGATGCATGATATGAATGAGTTGATGATTTATATATAAGTTGGAGAGTGAATAGGGATGAATTTTTTTCCTATTTAAGGAATTTTTAGGTCTTGGAAGTGGAAAATGGGTGAAAACTAGTTGAGTTTGTAAAACTACTTTCTAAGCAATCTTGATTTGGTGAAGAGGAAAGTAGGTGTGGTTTGCACATATGGATGTTTCATGAGATATAACATGTATAGATGTGATCTATAAAAGGTCATGATGATTCCATTTCGTGGTTACATTCCATATTTGAGTTGTTTTTGGGTGGTCTTGATGGCCCAAAGGTGAAGACATGGTCCTGGAAACAAATGTTTTGAGAAGGATATGAGCCTTATTGAGTTAGTTATGATAATTTGATTGGTGAAAGATAATTAATGACCATGGATGATGTTGATATGGAATATTTTACATGTGTGATTAATTTTTGGAGCTTTACTAATCATGTTTTGGAATTTTTGGTTTTAGCTCATCCAGGTGATGGGGTTTTGAGCTAATTTTGTGCATGTTTAGTGTTTTTGGGCATGGCCGACCTATATGGGTCCAATGTGAATGTTTTAATGAAATTTATTGGGATTTTTAAGTTAATTGGTACAAATATGATGGGACTGAAATTTATGTTTTTAGAGATGAAAATGGTATATAAAAGGGTTTGAATTCAAATTTGACTAGTTCTTTGAAAGGGAAAAAGTGTGACCCATGTGTGTGTTTGTAATAGGTATGAAGGAATGATTTCAGAGATGAGGAAGTTTGTGAATAGGTTCAGGAATGTTAGAGAGTGTGTGTGTAAGGGTTTGAAGCCAATACAAGTGTGAAAGTGTGTGAATAGAGAGAGATATGGTGAATGAGGGTTTGAAGGTGTGTGAGATGAATAGGTGATCTCCATCATTTGTTGCAACAACAAGACATCATATATCTTTATCCAAAGGTGGTTGAGTGGGTGTTTGATCATGTTAGGGGGTTTTATTATCCTTGTGGAGTTGGTGCTTCACTAAACTAGGGTTTGTATTCCTTGTAGGGTTGGTGATCTACTAAATTAGGGGTTGATATCCTTGTGAAGTTAGCACTTCACTAAATAATTTTGATTTGAGTAATATAATCATAAGTTTCAGTGGGTTTTATTCCCCTTGATGGTTTCCCACTTATATCTTGTGTTATTGTGTTATCTCTCTTGTTCATGGTTATTTATTTGTATGTTGTATGGTGTTATGCACATGTTAATGAATGGTTGATTGGTTTATGGTTTAAGTAAGAAAATATAAAATTTATTAAAGTTTTGTAAGGAATTATTCACCCCCCTCTCAGTCCATTGTGGTTCCAAAAATTAATATCAGAACAAGTCCTTTTGGAGAAGTTTGATCACTTGAAAGGAGATCCTTGAAGCACATAAAAATGGTGAGTCAACATAGTGACTCTTGTACTAGTAAGTCACCATTATTTGATGGAGTGAACTATGTTTTTTTGGAGTTTGAGGATGAGGACTCACATCATGTCACTAGGGTTTGATATTTGGAAATTTTTATAGGATGGTTATACTGCTCCTACTACTCCACTCCTACTACTCCACCAACTACTAATGCAGATAAGAAGTTGTGCAGTGATAATTCAAAGGCTATGAATGCTATCATGTGTGGTCTTAATGAATTTGAGATTTTGAAGGTGATGCATTTTCAATTAGTTAAGGATATGTGGGAGAAACTTCAAGTCTTGTATGAAGGTGACTCCAAGGTAAGAATTTCTAAACTTGCAAACTTTCATAAATCAGTTTGAAGGTCTAAAAATGAATGATGATGAGCCCATTGCTGCATATTTGCTTATAATTGACAATATAGTCAACACCATGAAAGGATTAGGAGAATATGTGAAGGAAGAAGTTGTAGTTCAAAAGGTTTTGAGATCCCTAACATCTAAGTTTGATTCCAAAGTGTCTTGCTATTAAAGAAGCCAAGGATTTGACTACTTTGAAAATGGATGAGTTGCATGGGACTTTGACTGCATATGAAATGAGGATTGTTGATTCCAAACCAACCAAGAAAGATATTGCTTTCAAATATGAAATGAAGACCAAATGCAAGAAGGCCAAGGATGATGATAATTCTCTTAAAATTTGATGATGAAAACTCTTTGCAATGGTGGCTAGAATATTGAATGTTGGATATGGTAAGTACAAAGGTAAAATTCCATTTAAGTGTTTCAATTTGGGTGAAGTAGGTCACTTTGCTACTAAGTGTCCTCATAGGAATGAAAAGGAAGGTGATGAAGAACATGAGGATGATCATGAACAAGAAGAATAATAAGTTTAGTAAAGGTAAGAAGAAATTTAAGAGGTTTGACTATAAGAAGAAGGGAAATAGATTTTTTACACAAAGGAAGAGAATTGTTTATCTGATACTAGTAGTGGTGTTTCAGATTCTAAGTTTGAATGTGATCATGAAGATGTTGGTGATGAGGTATTATTCATGACTAAAGATGTAATGAGATCTTCTAATGATGGTTCTTCATTATTAGGTGATTTCATATCAAGTTCTTGCAGAGATTTTGAGGAAGAAGAAGATATGTTCGAAGATGAACTAGTGTGTATCCAAAAGGAGTTAAGGGATGTTGAAAAGAAGAAAAAGAAGGTGAGTATCTCAGGTCAAAGGATATGAAGATAAGATTCATGATTTAGAAGATAAGCACTAGTTTGAAACAAGGAAGCTAAATGATTTAGTCAAATTGCTAGAAGAAAAGGTAAAGTTTCTTAGTCACTAGTTTGTAAGAAAAGAGAGTGTGTGCTCAAAATTTGAAGAGGATATATAGTTCCTAAGGGCAGAGTTGTTAGAGGGTATAAAGAATGAAAAATATTTTTCAGAAATTTGAGAGAAGCACCAGGGATCTTGATGATATTCTTGAAAAAAAGAGATCAATAGGTGATAGATAAGGTTTGGGGTTTAATGAGGACCTCAAGGGAAAAGAAAATATGCAAGATGATAATGTTCTAAGAAATAAGGATGAAGAAAAATGAAATAAAGGAAGGTAAGATGGAGACTTATTTCAAAAGACAATGTGAAGACAAAAATCAATTAAAAAACCTAATGCTTCAAGGTATGAAAGATATTTCAATGGTTATTGTTTTACTTGTAATGGATTTGGTCATAGGGAAAAGGAGTGTAGGATGTTGCTACTAGATATGATAACCCTTGGAGAGATAGTAGGAGTGAACAAGCTAAGAATATAGTGTGCTATAATTGCCATGAAAGAGGGCATGTTGCTAGATATTTTTTTGTATGAATCCACCTAGTCAAGTTGAAGGCTAGAAAGGCAAGATTTCAGTTGTGTGTTTCAGTTGCAACGAAGTTGGTAATGTTTCCAGAGAGTGTCACCTATGGCTTCTCAAGTAAAGATAAGGAACTATCATTTCAATGTCTTAGAGTGAAAATAAGGTCATGGGATTCCTAAAAGGGATAATAGTGTCTCATCAAGAGAAAACATTGATGTAAATCAGACCATGTCTCCATGATATCAGATCAGAAACAAATAGGATGGAGGTAAAGTGAAAGTGTCTAAGATGGGTTTGGGACCTTTTCAAGGAATTATTCTAGATTTAGCATGATTATATATATACCTCTACTAGGCTTCTTAGAGGTGTATTGAACCAAATGAAGCATTGAGAAGTAAGGGGGGCTGTCTAGGTTGAAGAATGATTTATCTCCAAGTTTTCAAGGTATGTTGTCATAAGTTCTCAAAGTATGTCTTGGTGTCTTCTTTATTTGTCCAAGTAGTGAAAATGGTATGATATCTAAGTTTGTATAGTCATTGGCTATGTTATGTCATGGAGATGTGTTAAAGGAGGATATTGAGTGAGTGTTTATAATATTGTGGTGCATTCATTGATGGTAAAGAAGTCATTCTAAGTGTGCTCAGTCAACTTCTTGTGTCTGATTTCAATCATGTCATGGAGTTTTTATGATTGGAGTCTTGTTCTAATTACTCAATGTATGTCTTGGAGCTGTTATTAAGTATTCATTGTTGCTTAAAGGGTTGTGTCTAAGTGTGTAGTCAACATAAGTCTACGGTGTATCTTTAATTAGTCAAATATATGTTAAGAGTTAAATTTAATCATGATTTTTCATAAAATCTAGCTATGAAAAATACATGTGGTATGTTCTTGAGGTTGAGATCATGATAGCATATGAAGTCCAAACTCTTTAGATGTATCAAGATCTTTGTTGACTCAAGTCCCAAGTCTATCAGAGTATTTTAGTTGTATTTCAAGATGTACAAGAAGATATAGGCTAGTGTAAAGGCAGAAATTATAATCAAGTGATCATCCTAGAGTTTTTGATGTAAGTTTGAATATTTGAACCCAAGGGGATAATAGGTGATCTTATTGTATAAAGGATCCTGAAGCCGGGTACAATGTGAAAACCCTAACCTCGGGTTTTTGAGAAAAATGATATAGATGAAGTGAATGGAATCATATGAAATTCTCAGTGATATGGATCTTGACATGTTGAAGGAGACATATTTGACTTAATTTTTAGGGTGTTATGAAATTGTACAGTCACTCATTTTCTTGAGAGTCCAAAATAGGGTTTTTGAGACCTAATTGACAAGGGTAACATGCAAAATGGGTAGAATTTATTAGGACTTTAAGAAAAACCATAACCTACAAGCTTGATAGAAAAGGAAGAATGGGAAAATGGAGTACTCAGATCAATGAAGGTTTCTTATAAAACTACATGCACCCAAATCTAGAAGTGAATTCATCATGAATCAGGGCTAGTAGACTATTGTGCAGACTTTTAAATGAGGAAGAGATGATAAAATATCTTATCTTGCAGTTTGTATATGGTCATCAAGACCTGAAGTCTGTGGCATGATAGCAAACTAGGAATAAAGAATAGGAAGACGATCTATAAGGAATAGTGTTCATAATTAAAAATAAAAGTAAATGGGTCCTGGAATCTCTTCTCTATTAAGAGGTGAAGTATTCTAGACAAAGGAAGTTCATTTTTGACTTCAATCTAGGGTAAAAGGTCATCTATAGGTATGTAAGATAGTAGTTTAAAGGAAATATTTTATGTTTAAGACCATGACTGAAAAAATGACTAATTCCTCACCCATTACTGATGTCATTAAGATATTAGCATCAATTCTCTTAGCTAGTTTGAAAAGATGCATGTGCATTTCCATGATAAGACTGGTGGCTCCCTACATGTATAAGAAGCTCTCCTGAGGTATGAAGGTAATTTGAATGAATGATTAAGGGTGATTCTCTTATGAGTGGTATCATAGGTGATACCAAAGATCTATAGTTGTCAAGGATAAGAAGGTTGCAGGTAAGTGTCCAACCTTATTTGAATGAGTCAAGACTTTGAAAACAGAATGACATCCTATAGGTGTGAAAGGTAAGTTAACATAAATCAGATGGATTTGATGTCTTAAGCATATAAGAAAGAGTTTGATTTGATCCTAGAAAAATATGCTTAAGGTATTTAGAGCGTAGTGAAAAATATAAGTTCTTCAAAATTATTATGCAAGATTTTAAATTATGAATTATACAAATGAGGGTTGTTACATGTGCATTTTCTGTAGGATTGCTACTGAGAAAGAGGATAGCCATTGACGGTATTTTAAATGTAAGAGGAACAAGGTGTAAAATAAATTAAAATGTTAAGGTGCCAAGGATAAGAATAAAAGATGAAAATTTCAAAGCATGAAGGTAATTGTGTTTGTGATAGGGTATAGTGACTCTGCAAGAGAGAATGCCAGTTAATAGGCATTATAGGTGATGATTTAGGATTGAAGGGGAAGTATTTGAAAAGGACATGTCTTAGGTATTTGAATGTCTTTAAAGCTTGAAAGGGAAAAGGTGATCATCATGAAAAAAATATCATAAATCATGTGTAAGTCTAATATCTAAGGAAGTATCCAATTCAAGATTATCAAGTAAGTTACAGGTTTAAGGAAATAATCTAGGTAGGGGGAGATCTTAATGGCATCTTCTATAGGTGTATAAATTTATTGCATAGTAAAATTAATGAAGATTGTAGGTAAACATGTATAAATGAGGTTTGGGTATGTCCAATTAGAGAAATGATTAATGACTCAAAATGTGGGTACAATATGTTATTTTGTCAGTAGAGAGCATGAATGACTAGCCATAATGTTGCAAGAAGTACAAAAAGTGTATACCTATAGGTATGTGTTGACTCATTTAGACAGGGGGAGTTCATGTTAGATCTCAAATTGGGTGAATTAAGTGTCTAAATGGACTTAGTAGCTATATGAAGGATGGTGTGATAGTATACTCCAAAGGTAAGAGACCACTTGATTCAAGAAGAATATGATAACATGCAAAGAAGATCTAAAACATTGAGAAAGTGCTTCAGGATTGAGTCGAAGTGTTTGAGTTGTCTCTATGGCTTAGAAATCAAGGAAAAAGAAAAATATTTGTGTTTTTTACTAGAAAGGGATGTCATAGGTCCAAGGGGAGTTCATAAGAATTTGTTTCATGAGGTATTTGGTCTTCTAGAGCTTCTAGGGCTAATGTCTTTAAAGTTGTTCTAGGGAATGCAAGGATGAAAGTCTATGCAAGATTCTTAGGAAAAGTCAATCCTAAGAGGTAATGGTGAGAAGACATGATTATGCAAGAAAATAGTCAAGATTGTGATGCTTTCTCAAGCTATGAAAGGAAATCAAGAAATGATGTTTTATGATGACTCCATAATTTATTAATTGTTGGGCATGAATAGGTGTTGTGTATGCTCTTTCCCAGGGGGAGTACATTCCTAAATGCTTTGAAAGAAGTAAAATCAGTCAAGGTGTAGAAAATTACTAGTTCTGTGCAGCTAGTATTTAAGACCTTTGTTGATTTTTCCAACCAAGATATGATCCTATGAAGTTGAGAAAGGTGAATATCATGCAATGTACATGTATGTTTTTTCATTAATGAATAAAAAGGGGATAAGATTAGGTAGGTTTTCCATCAATGACAAAGGGGGAGATTATTGGCATGTTGTGTTCTAGGTGTTATCATTAATGT
This sequence comes from Taxus chinensis, assembly GCA_019776745.2. Lineage (NCBI taxonomy): Eukaryota > Viridiplantae > Streptophyta > Pinopsida > Cupressales > Taxaceae > Taxus > Taxus chinensis. The sequence goes on along the minus strand of CM034151.1, from coordinate 542,978,094 downwards.
AAAATCCAATTAATGATAAAGAGGATGATGGAGTAGAGTCATAGGATTCTCAGTAGTGATGATGACATGGAGTTTCATATGGTTTCATGATGTTATGTGGTGATTTAGTGAGATTGGCTTGGTCTAACAAGCCTTGTTAGGTAACCTAGCTAGCCTAGGTGGTGGAACATGATGAGTTTGAGTTTCTTGGTGACTTTAGGATACATGGTAGCATCCTAGAGATGAATATTTGGAGAGTGTTTAGGCACTCACATGAGTTTTTAGGGATGTAGATACAGGTTGAAGACCAAGATTCAGGTGCTCATTTAGACCAGGTCTAGGTGCTTGGAGGCATAAGGATGAGTTGTAGAACCATGTGAGATCATGAATGCATGTAGGTAAGTTGTTTCATGATGTATTAAGGTATGTTATGACATTTTAGATATGTTTTAATGTTGAGTTATCATGTTTTTTCAGTTGACCCTAGCCTAAACCATGTAAAACCCAAGGGATGGTCATGAAAATGAGATGGATTGAGAAGATAGAGACCAATTCGTGACTTGATTATGATTTTGTATATGATTGCATAACGATGTGTCTATGGTTATGTGAAAAAATTTCAAGGTGCCATGATGAAGAATATTTGTAAGATATGTTGTTTGAGGTGAAACAGGGTCAAGAAGAAGGTCATATCAAGCTCGAATTTCACCTTCTTATGCTCACCATGAATTGTTTGATTTTCATGAGACCTTGTAGATTTCAAGGATTCTTCTACATTGAAACTAGAAGGTTTAAAAAAAATGGAATGAGGTCATTTTATTGTCACATTTTTATGAACGGAATGTTAAGAAGGTAAACAACTTTTTGTGTGCTTGAAACCCTAGCTCAAAAGTGATAGGAGAGATTTTCTTCATAAGTGTTGAGATAGCTAATTTTTCTAGTGATATAATAGGATGATTTTTATTATGTAGAGGACTCCCTCCATTTTTCTAGAAAGTTATGATAGAGAATGTGGTGATGAGTGGACCCCACTCAAAAATGCAAGTTTATGAAGATTTCCAGTTTGAGGACAAGGTTGTCCAAAGGAGTTGCAAAATAAATTGAAATTGTTTTGAGTATGGGACTTGTACTTGATTTCCATAATGATTTTAGATAATGGTGAAGCTTCTAAATGGTAAAGTGTTCCCTATTTATGATGACTGGTCATAAGGTAGTTTTGGGACAATTTCAAGTAGTTTTTAGAGATGGGCTTGGTTGGAGGCTTTCCACTTGGAGTTGAAAGGACATTTAATATGTTTTGGAAATATGAATCAAAGATATTTCTAGTGATATTTTTTTTGTCTCATGATGATGAGATTTGATGGGTCATCCAACTTGATTTGTTGCAGCTGCATTAGAAGGGTCAGACACTCAAGGCTTGGAAGGAATTTTTTTTCACAGGAACACAAGTTCCCTATGGAGCCAACTTCTCCACAACACAAGGAAGGACGACTGAGAGGCACAAGGAGTTGGTCATGAGGATTTAAGGAGTCACTCACTGAGTTAAGGCGAGATGGCACAATGTAAAGCAGAGACAATGGGGAAATGGTGAAGGTGAAGAGTTTGCCGATGACCCCAGGGAGATGACAAAGTTAGCTTAGTCAAGATGATAAGGGAATAAAGGGCGGGGTGATAAGAGATGGCTCACCTAGCCATACAATGAGCTAGAAACTGAGTCAAAAAGAGCTCTCCAGCCCGCATTGTCACAACTCACCTCCCCATGCACCAATTTTTATGAAATTTGATTTTTTGGGATCATATTTCTAAGACCTCCACTCAAAAATTATAAAATAGGGAGAGTAGGTGAAGTTGGTGAAAAAATACCAAGAAAAATTTACCAAATTTAAAATGCACTCCCAGGTGATAATGAAGGCATTGATGAAGCATGGAGTATTTTTTATTCTACAAGAAAAATATTATGAAGATATGGATTTGCAGGGGTCCCCATGAAGATTTATAACCATTTAAGGAATTTTGTTGGTGGGTGAAGCCTAGATTTTGGGATTTTCCTTTTTTTCTTCCCTCTTCTTTCTTCTATATATGTAAACTGGGGAGCTCATTTTTAATGGTTTAACATTCTCTAGTTGTTCCTCCATTCTTCTACAGGTTGTTATGAGCTTCAAGCCTCCATTCTGGGTATTTTTTGCAAGAAATTCATGCCTCTATCTTTCATTGTAATGGATTGTGTAATTTTATGAAGCAATAAAATCAAGTTTTTGGCTAATCTTTAACCCTTGCTTGTGCTTTTATTGCATTCCCTTGCCTCTACATTACAACTGAAGGTATTCTATGCATTTTAGTAATTTCTTGCAAACTCTAAATGGCTTTGTTTAATGGAAATGGTGTTGTAAATGTGTACTTATAAACTATGGTGTTCTATATACCCTATTTATCTCCATTTCTTCCAATTTTCTCACCCATTAGAGAGTGTCCCAATCACCCTTCTCTTGGTGATACCACCTCCCTTAGTGTAGGATATTTTCATTTTCATGTGTTTCCTCTCTCCCCGGTCCCTTGGAATCACAAAATATGATTAGATAAGTGTTTTTTCCAACATTAGGAGTAGTTGTAGCATTAGATCAGGAAGAGAAACCAACCTTCTCTGGAGAATTATCTCAGTTTCATGGTCCCATACCTAGAGATAATTCCATGTTTCCCAAAAAAAACTGATTTCCTAGTCATTCCACATGTAATAAAATAAGAGGGTGCTATTTTTTGGTGATAAAAATTATGGCACGCCCGGTGGGACAAGATTGGGGAGCTTTACATATTTATTTCATCAAGTTTGTTGTGCTCTTAGTGAAATCTTAGCCTTTGGAGGCATGTTCAAAGCACATCTAGTGACTCCAATGATCCAAATAACCCATTTTCTAAGTTTCAGACCTTCCCTTTCATCCATTTCCATCCATTTTTCTTTCCATATCTTTCATTCCCCTTTCATTCATGAATTCACACAATCATGACTTCATTTACATCATGGAATTATCATTTTCATAAGTTCCATTCAAATCCATCTCTAGGTTATTAAAAATAGACCTCCAGATCAGTCCTATGATCAAAATCAGATTGAGCATGCATATCCCTATGAGAAAAATTCAAATCAGTTTGGTTATTCATCAAACTATGGAGCAATTCAAAGGCAAGAGTATATAGATTTGGGAGGTCATCCTACACCCAAAGATACTAAGTTTCAGAGAAAGGTTCAAGAGTTGGAGATGATAATGGTGTAGATAAGGATTGATAAGATAACGAAGGCAAACCATATTGGTTTCAAAGTTCCATATCCATGGACTAGCCCTTTCCCAAGTATGTTCAATCCTCAACAAAAGCTATATTTTATAATAAAAATATTGACTCAAGTTGTTGAGTGGGTTAAGAAGATGGAGGCTCATGAATCTAGTGTTAGGAAACCCTATCAATGAGGAATTCCTATAATACTATCTCACATCTCTCTCATTTATCTTCCCCAATCTACACCATCTCAGCCCGAGCTTCATTTCCCTAACTTTCTACCTGCTGCCCCCATTGAGAATTCCATTTTCTCCATCTTCTTGTATTCCACCATCTTCTACCTTCTACCATTTTTCTCTTACAAATCTCAAACCCCTCTAAAAGAATAAGTTAAACCTTCCCTTCCACCTCAAAAAAATACAAAAAATAGTTGAGACCCAACCCATCCATCCTCTTACAATCCCAAAACCCATTTTGGGCAGAACAAAATTAGAAAATCAGTCAAGGAGGGAAGAAAAATGAGGAGCCTAACAAGGAGGAAATTGCAAGAAAATTGAAAGAGTGGTCTGCAAAGTTTAATATCAACCAGATGCCACTGATAACTAGGCCTTTAGTAGAGGTTGAGGTTGAAGAACACAAGGTGGAGACTGAGTTTGTAGAAGAACAAAAACAAGAGGAAGATGACCATCAATCTATTTTCTCAAAATGGAGTGTGCATGTTAGCACCATGTTCATGGAAGTTGATGATTCATCTCATCTTGAAAAATTAGTATAGGAAAAGGAATTAGCTCCAATTACACAAGAAGAGAAACACGAGGAAGCTGAGATCTAAGAGGAGTGAGCTGCAAAGCTTGACAGTGAAGAAGCTGATTTCCTATTAGATTTAGAAGATTGTATTGGAGGAGAATATCCCATTGAGATCACTATTTTTTCTACTCCTCCACCTATATTCCAATCCATAGAGCCTCTTGTTGCAAACAAATCTCAGAAATCAGCCAAGGAGGATAATTTCCAAGAACAACCTGTTGCCCAAATAAGTCTTCTTGAGGAAGAATGAGAAAGAGTTTAATATTTTAGACTTAATGTTTAAGCATCAGGAGGAAGAGGATGACACCATTGAAAAATCATCCATCATGGAGGAGGTAGAAAAATATGATGACAACCATGCAAAATAATTCATCAAGGTAGAGGATGAGCTGTTTGAAGAAGCAGACCAAAGATCAAATCAACATGCAAACAGTCACCTTTTTTAGGAAATCATGCAAGATGACTTCAATTATGGAGTTGAGTTTCATGGAAATGGGAAAAAATTTAAGCATCAGACCTTGCCAAATCAAGTATCTAGCTTCTTTAGAGCCAAAACTAGAGTCCCAATTACTCATGCTCAATTAAGAGGATGTGGATGAGATACAAATCACCAAAGGTCAGCACAAAGCCTCTAAGATCCAAACATAGAGCATCTAAGGAGGTATTTTATTTGTTGGTTGTTGATAATTTGGAAAATTGGGTGGAATATTGGTTTCCAATTAGTTTTTCACTCTTTCTTATGACCATGTTCATTATAAAATCAGTTAAATGGTCTCAATTTTTGAGGAAGGGAAGCTACTTCTCCCTGCCAGTTGCAAGATTTGTTTGATTTTTCCTTTCCTCTGGTTAGGATAGAGAAGGTAGATTTGCTTTCAGTAGAAGAAGTGCTTGTGCACACTTTGCATGATTATAATTGGAGCATGTATGATATTCCCATTTGTATAAAGCTTGTGTGTCATTTTTGCTCTTGCATAATCCATTCTATTCAAGGTAGTATTCATGGGGAAATAAACTCTAACAACAATTCCAAGTGCATTCCAAATTAGTATGTGGTTCAAAACTCTACAATTCTTCATCCTTGCCAAGAATTCATCAGTTTAAGCTATCCAAATTGGAAAGGAAATCAGATTATGAGGTAGTTTAGATGTTAACCTTGTCTCAACAGATCAGATTTGTAGAGGAGAAAGAAGTTTTAGATTTAAAACAATTTTCCACTAGATCAAAAATTCAAGATTTTCTTAAAAAAGCTGGAAAATTTGAGCAAAAGAGTAGTTATAGGTTCAAACAATACTTCAAGTGGCTCGGGGTAGACGTTCAATTTTAGATCAGTTTTGGGTTACTAAAAGTGACTTCATGCCCGATGGATATAGAAAGAACACTGATCACTTCACCTGACAGTCAGGTAGCCCCTTTGAGTTGCCAAAATGTTATCCATTTTTACCCCTGGTAAAAATGGACAACTTCAGAAATTGGAATTGGACAGTTGACCAAGGTGAAGGAATAAGCTCTAGGACCCACACTTAGCTAAAAAATGGATAAAATGGGTACATTGGAAAAATTGTTTTTTGGAGTGTTATACTCTACTTCCCTAGCCCCCCAGTTTGTGGAAATTCCAAAAAATTAGGAGAGAAATATGAGAAATTCAAAAATTGAAAAGAAGTGAAAAAGGGCTCGATGAGCCCATGGGTGAGTTGGTCATGAGCTCGTTGAGTTTGGATGAGGGGAGAGTTGGTCACTATGTAGGCTGAGAAGCTCGACAGAGTGGGATGGAGCTCGGATTTATCGGGATGCAGGCATGGAGAAATCAGACAAGTCAAGTCGAGAATGAGCTCATCGAGCTAGTCAGTGAGCTACGAAGAAAGTTCGTGGTATGGAGAAGGAAGATTTATAAGGTGTGAAGTGGAGAACTTGCCGATTGAGTTAGTGGGCTGAGAGGAGTTGTATGCAGCCAAATTGGGGATTGCAGGCATGGAGGACCCAAAAGGAACTTGGGTTGCGGGGACATGAGTTCCTTATGAGCTTGAATTTTTTGTAATACACGGAATTCAGGTATGTTGGCCAACATGGGCCTGAGTGACACAAGTAGAACATGGGCTGGTGGGGGGTTAGTTCTCTGCAAAGGCCAGGGGGCTGCAATGCAAAGAGAAAATGACTAGGGACTCGAGAGGCACATTGCAACCACATAGAAAGGGCCAAGAACTCAAGGTTTGGAAGGAACAATGTTCTGTGGGGATGTGAGTTCCCTATAGAGCCAAAGTCTTCGCAATGGAAGGCCTAATGGCCAAGAGGCACAAGGAGTTGGTCATGAGGAGTGAGGGAGTCACTCACTGAGTTAAGGAGAGATGACATAATGTCAAACAAAGACAAAGAGGACATGATGAAGGCATCAAGTTCGTCGAAGATCCTAGGGAGATGAAAGAGTTAGCTCGGCCGAGTTGATGAGGGAAGCAAGGGTGGGGTGATAGGAGATGCATCATCGAGCCATACAATGAGTTAAAAACTGATCCAGAAAGAGATCCTCAGCCCACATTGTCACAACTCACCCCTAATGCAACAATTTTTATGAAATTTGATTTTTTGGGCTTGTATTGCATATTTTTGTGAACAGGTGTCTATTTTTTAAAAATTGATTGATTTTTTTTATGATGGTAGTTACAGTTACTAGGTTCATAACTGTTTATAGAGATTGAAATAATCATAAAGTATTAGTGGGATAGTTAACTGATTCATTTTTATGATTATCTAATAAAAATTTGTAGTGATATAACCCATAATGATATTTCTCTGGATCTTGTATGTGTTTGTGATATATAGGAAGATGATTAACACCATTTTTGGGTGAAAAAAGAGCTTTTTGTGGAAAAAAATCCTTCCCAATGGGGAGGAGTGATCTAGAGATTGAAACCATAAAAAAAGTTTCCCTAAATCTCCCAAGATTATCACAATACAATAGTATACCCCAAGAGCTTTCCATCGCCTATAAGGAGGTGAAAAATGGACTCCGTTGGAGTAAGATACCATCTGCAGAAGAAGCCAATTGAAACAGAAAAAAGAGGAACACTGGTGAATCATATAATGACATGTGGTAAAATGAAAATTGAGCAAAAGGTACAAAAATTAGTTTTGTGACTCCAGTATTCAATACTTGTTTTCAGATAGGTGGGCCCTGCTATTTTTTGGCTAGGGGCCCTTAGCTAGGGTTAACACACTTTTTTATTGGAGGTGTGTCTTTGTTGCCGTTATTTCATGTGTTATTGCCAAAATTTTGTATTGTCTCTAAGTGGAATTGGGGGATGAATGTGGGATTATGTATAGTGGGATTGGAAAACACCACATGGTGGGTCCTTAATCCACCATGTGGCTTGCCACTTCTTACACATATATGCCACGGTGTTCAAACAAACATCACCCTACTTACCTTGGTCGACACTTTATTTTCTTAACTGCCGAGCTCAAATTATCTCATTTGACGTCAATCTTGGCCCATATCTCCAATGTGGCAACCTAACCGAGCTCTCCCATGCCAAACATATCTCAGCCCATCCATAATACCTTAACAATATTACTAGCACAATAATGTGGCATGAAAAAAAAAACCTGCCCAAGCCCAATATACAAATAGACCCTCCTTAATTTAAACTCACCACTCATCTATACCCTAAAACATGTGGGATATTTACCCACTTTGGAAAATGCAATGGTGGAGGTGGTTAGAGGGGTTTGAACCCCTAACCACATGAGTGGTAAAGTAAATCCTTGGTGCTACACCATAGCTAATGGACAAGCTTAAAAAGGAGGTAATTTATATTTGAGGTGTTGAAGTCTAAAGACTGTGTATAGAACCATAAACATGCAGTTTTAGAAATCAAAACTTTTGGAACACTTAAGGTGAAAACCAGAGCTTAAAGTGAACTAGTTAAATGTTCAAAATTATGATATCATTGTTATGGTATATTTATTTTACCAATTTGGAGTTTTTGTGACATCATTTTTATCAACATAATTCACTTGAAGAAAAAATCTGAAGGGAAGTTCACTTTGCGGAGACATGAATAAACATGGAGATTAAAATCTGATTGTTTTTAGAACTCACAGGTTCTTAGGGTCTTCATATGAAGGTTTTGATGTTTCATTAATGTTTTAAAGTTTATTTTTAATCGTACTTGCGAAAAAAATTTAATGGAATGGTTCATCTGAACTTGGGGACGTATGAATTTCAAACCCCATAAACAAATTTTTTGCTTTATGATTTTCCTTTCAATTTATGATTATTTGTAGTGATTTAATTCAGATTTTACTATGAATGCAAAATTTTAATCAGTTTTGACAATTTCAGGAAAATCAGTTAAATCAGGTAAAATGAAAATTTGTTCGTTTTAAATGTGCAACTGAGATGAATGTTTAAATTCAATTTGAAACCATCTTTCCAACACATTTGAATAATATTAAAATCAGTTTTAAAGTTGATAAAAATGAAGAAATTGATGAATTAAAAAGATCCTGGTAAACAATTAACTAGTAGTGAGTTTTTGCTGGTATTTACAGATCAACAAATGACAAGATATAACACCTTGGTGAATCTACCTCATCATACTCTTGATAAGTTCTTATTGTAAAAACCTTGTGTCACTATTTCTATAAATAACATAGTAACCATTAATGCATCCAACATTACATTTTCACTGATAATATACTATTTTTAGTTGTTCTATCGATTTCCACCTCAATCTTCAATCTTGGTCTACATATAATAATGTGCCATCCCTTCTCATTACTCGGGGGAATATGCGGATCTCCCTTCCTTAATTTCCAAGAATATCTTTCCTTGCATTATATTCTCCTTGGTAATTTTGTAAGGGTGGTCACATTTTCAATATGTTTGCTAATCATGTTATGCCACAACTCTTTTATCATAATGGGTTTCACACATAAACCAAAATTAACATCAACCAATCGTAATATCTTTAAGAAATAATATCCTAATCACAAATATCAATTCACATTCTCCTACTTCACACATTAATCGTAGGGATAATTCACCTAATTCTTCTCTTAGGAATTCTTTGGAAAACATTTCTACTACTAGACCACTTGTATTTCCGTCACCATTGAGGTCTAAGCCTCCATATTCCATTATAATTTCTCCACCTCTTCATGAGGTTCTCATATGATATTTTTCATGTTACTTCTCTTTCTTGTAGATAACTAATAAATTAAAAATATAAAACATTAACATAGTTTCAATATACAAAAATATTCATAGATCACACATTTTGTTTGTCATGATTAATTTTATAGATAGTAAATCTATTTCACATATGCGTTCACATGGTATATTAAGCTTGATGCAGGAAACAAACTGTGGTATATGATGATAGGTGTTGGTGAGCCCTTTTACCTAGAATATCTATATATGGGAGCATTTATTATATACTACACAGTTTTTATTTTTATATTATAGTTACTTTTTACTTCCTCATTATGCTTGATCACATATATTGTGTACAAGTTTTATTTTGAGCCATTAGGAATAACACATGTTTCTTATAGCATGGGAACCTCTTTCTTCACATGTCTCTTTCTATGTCATTTTCTATATCATTTCATCATGTTTTCAAACTCTTAGTTCTCATATGTGATTTTTGTGTGTGTCGTTACTTGCTTGTTTCATTTCTTATGACCTATGTTCCTTCCTTGTCTTGTGATATCATGGGTGTTCCATGTTTTTGGCTTTATGCACATATTTTTTTGTCTTATTTTCAAGCATAAAATACTTGATTGTCTTGTGATGTCAAGGGTGTCCCATGATACATGCTCGATGTCTTTTGTTTGAAATTGTTTGCATACTATTGACTCTGACTTCATGAATGCTACACTTGTTTTCTTCTACATGCATCATTACTAATGTCACTATCACTATTTTTTTCTATTATTTTTCTTGCTAGGTGTCATGAATTCCACCATGTAAAAACACATTCCTTTTTACAGGTACATGTTCTTCAAGTGACCACCTGCTAAAAATTCTACTCTTCTATAGTTTCTTAGACATCTAGTACGTGGGCACACATATAACATTTTGAGCTAAGTTCTCAACATGGTTTTCACATATGCCTTAAAGAAGGGGACATTCATATAGGTATATTCTACACCTATAGTAAAAATATGTAATTTTTTGGGGTAATATATAAGTACAAATATGATACAAGTACTTAGAAATAAAGTCAAGCAAAAAAATATAGAAAACATAGCACAAGTTCAAAACAATACAATTTGGTCAAGACTGCATGCTCCTGACCTTCCCACATGTTTTTCCCAGGAGAAGTTACATAAAAATTATCAATAGTCTTAGATTTTCATCTATAGGTAATTTTGTTAGCATAGTTTTAGATCCAATTCACTTAGTTCAGATCAATTACATGGGGCACGAAATAATTTACTCCTTCTTGACCATATCACTTGGTTTCTTTTATAATATCATGAACCTTAGGGGCATGGGTCTCCTTATTCATATACATTTCAATACATTATAATTTATACTTAGTTTTGTGGCACAGGGGAAGGGAATGAAATCACTCACTCTCTTTTCTATTGTGTATCCTAATTCATAAAATTGGTTCTAGATCCATTTGTAGCAGTGTGGTTTATGGGGTTATAAAATATATTGTAGTAGCCAAGTTCTTCATAGAAAATCCTTCCTTTCCTCTTATATTTAAAGGGGAAGATATCAGAGTTGATGAATGAATTTGATATACTATCTTCTTCCTTCATAGGGTGCTTTAGTATTTCACTCTTCTTTTATCTCTCCTCTATTTATGTGTTAGGTTACATGAACCTAACACTCTTGTTCTCCTTGAAATAATTGGGGAGTGATCACCCCTAATCATTTGACAAGTTCAAAAATGTAAATATTCCAAAAAAATCAAATCACAAGATATTATCCCTTTGCAAAATAAATAAGTTTATTCCTTCCTTGTTTACATTTGTTCATTTAATTTTTATACAAATGGAAATATTGTGTTACACTTTACATTTGAGTTAAGGCTCAATTATTTACTATGGAAATTGACTACACTATGTGTTGCAGGTTTGATCATGAAGCACACCAATACTAAGCACAATGAGACTCTGTAAAATAAAATAGGAGTGAAGATAAAGTGTATATACACACTCATGTATCTTTTCCTTTAATCATGTAATTTTCATTTCATACTTAAAGGGGAGAAAATATAGACACTAAAATTTTGTAATTTACTATTTGAAATTGTTGGTTTTGGCAATGCACTCTTTCTAAGATAAACACAACATTTCCATTCCCACTTATCACTTATCGAGGTCTCTCGTCTAGATTTTTTATCCTTACATACTGATATGCCAAAAAATTCTGAGAGTAAAATATAAAAATCTATATACTAAGTCATCTTAACATGATGCAAACTTCATGTAACATGTTTTCATCCCCAGTCAAGGCTGTATAATTTTTGTAGGAATTTATATCCAGTCTTGACCTACCTATATGGTTTTGTACCGACATATCATCCATCTCTACTCTCCATTCCAAATCCTCTAATGGGTCCTTTATTCCCTCTAGGTTGGCCTTTATTTGATAATTCATATTTGAAACCCTATATAATAAAGATAACACTACCTAATTTTCTAACCTATAAATCCTATGACACTACATTGATTCACTCACTTCTAAGACTTACAAAAGGCACCAAAGTTCTCTAAATCTCAAAAAATCACATTTATAGTTGTTAGGGAAATAATATTTGCAGGTATGAAGCTTTTTACTAGGTCAAGGCATCGATCTATGTCATGCACAAGCACCAAAACATCCCATCTCTATTTATTTTAGCGAAAACCAAACTCAACTCAATCATTGTCAAAGAGGTTTCCAAATCTAGTTGCATCCATTTAGATATCATATGATAGGTGGAGAACAATGTGCAGTTTGATGCCTCTTAAGAGTAGTGCCTATGTCAGTGGTGCATGGGGGTACCCAAAAACTTAACTAATGTTTATATTATAGGGTCTTCCATCCATGGTTAGGGTTTTAGATCATGTTCATAATATTTAGAGAGATTTACAATATGACCAAAAACTAGGGTTTGAAAATGAAAAACATTTATAAGTAGGTGAAAATCACAAGAAGTTATAGAGATAAAAAACTAAGTAGGTCTAAGACCATAAAAAAAGAAAAATACCTTGTAAATGGTCATGGTATAAGTGTATGGAATTTCCCCATGTCAGTTTCTAGTCACAATTCTTAGAGTGAAGCATCACCAAGTTTATATATCCATGTTATATAGTTGTGTACACTCCCAAAACCTCCCCTATCCATATGTAATAAACAAAGTGCACTAATCCTCTTATGTTTTCAAGTTTGTAGCATATTGTTTAAAAATTTAATGTGTTAATTAATCAAAATAACCCCACATAACTTCCCTTACATCCTTTACTATACCTAATTCACTAATTATTTGATTGCACATAATCTAATAAGGATTTAAATAAGAGGTGAAAATGGGAAAAGACACCTTTTATCATGACATCTTAATGAATTATGTTGGGGGATAACATAGTCACTTAAGGAGGCTAATGTTGCTAGCAAATCCTAAGGATCTTGATGAGGCTTTTTATCAAGATCATTATCTTGAGATGGAAGAGGAATTTTTTTTCTCTCCCTCTTTAGATGATGATAAGGAAGGTGAGTTTAATGATACTTATATTTCTAACAAATAATATGTAAAACACTATGGAATTATGATATGAATGTTAATACAAAGGAGACTTGTTGGAAGTTGCAACTAGAACCACATCCTTTTAGGAACTAGAGGAAGAAAAAAGTTATGGCCTTAATTCTAGTAAAATAGGATGGGTGCAACAAAGATGTATAAAAGAGAAATTTCTTCATTTATATTCAAAGGAATGTATGTTTGGGAAGTTACAATGATAAGGATGATCCAAAAAAAGCTGGTATTTCTAATATTTTCCATATCAATGTTCAGATTAATAAGACAAAGGTAAATTCTATTTTTGGTTCATGTTCTCAAAAAAATTAACTAGTAGCGAGATGGTAGATATACTTGGGTTGGAAGTGGAAAATCATCCTAATCCTTACACACTAGATTGGGTGAAAAAAGGACAAAAGATTAAAGTTTCCAAGAAGTGTAATGTAAAGTTTTCTATAAATGAAGACTTCATTGACAATGTTGTTGTGGATTTAGTACCTATGGATGTTTTTGGCATAGTATTTTATAGCCCCTACATGTATGAGCATGACGTAATTTTCATGTGGAGGTAAAATCAATATCAAATAGTAAAGGATAAGAAGATATACATTATCCATTCCTATGAAGGGAAATCTCAAACATTCTTGGTAATTCTAGCTCAAGGTAAAAAGTTGTTGAATGATAGTGGAAATATGTTTTTTCTCCTTTCAAAAGCTAGGGGTATTGATTTATGCAAACTATTATATGACATATCTACTAACAAGGGGAAAAAGTTTCTACCTAAGTGTTTTTAATTGGTTATAGTCTTCATCCTTATTTAATGGAAGGAAATTAGGCACCCAAGATGTAACAAAGAGGCAAATCTTGGAGTTCACAAGATGTACCTCCAAGATATGGAAAAGATGTAGGGAGGAAATTTTATCACATAGTTAGTTCCTAAATTAGGAACTTAAAATCCTCAAATTAGGGAGGTATGATCTAGAATTGGATTTAAGTTATTCCCCATTCATGTAATTTTCATTGTAAACACTTGCAAGAAACATTTATTATAAAATCACAATAGAACCTATATGTTTTGATGAAATATTTTGATTTATCTCAAAAAATACACACTTTAAAAAAAAGATACTTAAATTTTAAGTTCGTATGTAAAAGTTATGGCCCATAGAATATTGATGAAATGTTTGGTTATAAAACCAACCTAAACATAAAGTGATGGTCACATAACTACCATGGTGGTTTTAAAACTTCCGTGGTAGTTGGGAAACCATCGGTCTATGTAATGTGGAAATTCTGTCACATAACAAAGTAAAATACCTGAAATGTAACATATGAGAACGATTAAACTTCTAAAACAATTTCTTGGAAATTTCTCATGGAAGGGACATTTTTTTAGGTATGTTGGGTGTCAGTTATCTTGAAATACTATAAGAGGAATTATGGAACATTATTCCCATTTCTGTTGATAAAAAAGTTGGAGTCTTTGTTGATGGTTATAGAATGAGGGTTTTTTCTAGTGGGTTTTTGTTAGAGAAGTATTGGAAAAGTGTTAAGAATTTTTGTTCAAGTGTTAAATATAGACACACACACACACACAATCCATAAAGGATATTAATGGAAATATTTTGTACATTTAAGTGAAATACATAGTGAAAGGGGAGTGTAGTTTCCTAACCCACTAGATTTTTCTCCCATTTTGGGTTTTTCTAGGAAAAACATTGCCTTCACATTGGTTTGTAAGCTCAGAGTCATAAGGTATTTGTTGGTGAAGTGGAATATCCACCTAGATTATATATCATTCATTTTGTATTTTTTTCTTATTTTTTTTATTGAAGTTTCTCTATTGTAATATTATATATTATTTCATTTTAGATGTTATGTTTCAGAAATAACTATTGTTTCCATTATTGTATAATTTTTGGAGGTGTTTTAGATTTTCAGATAACATTATCTTTAACCATATGTACAATTAATTTTTCATATAATGTTATTTTCTTACACTTCAACTTTAAATTTTACATATCTTTTTTGTGTAACAATTCTAAATTAAATGTACTGTGCACATATATTAAATAAGTAATGTATATTAATTTATTGTTTCAAGGTTTGAAAATGCACTGAAATCAAGGTAAGTTTTTGAGATTTTCCATTAAATACGAGGAAAGTATTTAGTTCTTGACAATGAAAATAAGAAAATTTTTTATACTATTTTCATTGAAAACGAGACGTTTTTCTAAAAACTTTACAATGCTACACAAAAATTGCATATTTCAAATATTAAAATATTTTCACTAAAAATGAGGTATTTGTGTTTACAATTTTAGTCTACAAAAAAGACATTTTTTTCTAAATATATAATATGAGAAAATAATATTTTGTTCCCTATCATGTTCAAATAACCACTTGACCATGATAGGGCCTAATTTTTAGGCTCTTATATGACCAAACAATTGCTTCACCATTAGAGGGAAAAAGTAAACTATGGAGTATTTAAACTCCATAATGACCATTCAAAATTAACATTGAAAATATATTTAGATTATTTTAGCTTTAAAATTT
The DNA here is from genome assembly GCA_019776745.2 of Taxus chinensis. Classification (NCBI taxonomy): domain Eukaryota; kingdom Viridiplantae; phylum Streptophyta; class Pinopsida; order Cupressales; family Taxaceae; genus Taxus; species Taxus chinensis. Next base: position 542,962,747 of record CM034151.1, on the reverse strand, counting down.
GGGCCCTCTCATGGTTAAATAACTAATTGACCATGATAGGGACTGATTGACCATGTTAGGGATTGATTGACCATGTAAGGGTGTAAGTTTTGGACCCTCACATGGTCAAGTGACTGCTTGAACACGAGAGGGAAAAAAATTACAGTACAAAGTATTATAACTCACAAAAAATGAGCCCTCTCATGGTTAGACATCCAGTTGCTCATGATAAGGCCCCATTTCTTCACCCTGCCAAGGTCAAGTGTCACATTACCATGATATGGGAATAAAATTTTAGTTTCAAAGTATTTCAACTCCACAATGACTACTCAAAAATCAACATTGAACAAATCTCCATAGTATTTCAGCTCTTGAGTGACTATTAAGAAATAGTCACTCTAGATCTAACATTTTCCAAATCTATTATCAATGATAATTGTGAATGGTATTTGTAGATAAAAAATACTCTAGAGCTTTTATTTTTTAGCTATTTATAGTTAAACAATTACTTGACCATGGAGGGCCAAATTTTTATCACCCTCCATGGTTAAGCACCCACTTGACCATGAGAGGGATGGGAAAATAATTTAACTATGGAGTATTTCAAATCCACAATGACCATTCAAAATTATAATTTAAAATAGTTATAGAGTATTTTATCTTCAAAAATTGGGACCTCTGATGGTCAGGTGGCCACTTAACCATGATAGGGATCAATTTTCAGGCCATCCCATTGTTAAGCACTAATTTATGGTGAGAGGGAAAAAAATTTGAGATCCAATGTATTTTAGCTCCACAATGATCATTCAAAACAACATAAAAAAAATCCAAAGTATCTCATCTCCTAAGTGACTGTTAAGAAATAGTCACTTCAAGGTTGACATATTCCTGAGACATTTTTAATGCTAATTGTGAATGGTAATTGTGGAGTTGAAATACTCTGGATCTTTTATTTTTTCATCCCTTTATGGTTAAGAAAAAACTTGACCATAAAGGGCCAAATTTTTATCATCATCCATGGTTAAGCATCTACTTGAGTATGAGAGGGATAAATTAAACTAGACCTTCCCATGGTCAAGTGATCACTTTTTGATAGAGGGCCAAAAAATATTAATCTCTAAAGTATTTCAACTCCACAATGACTATTCACAATTATTATTGAAAATTGCTCCAGAAAATGTCATGTCCAAAATAATTGTTAATAAATAGTTTCAGAGTGATAAATTAGGTCCTACCATGGTTAGGAAATTACTTAACCATGTGATTGTATAAAAAATGGCCACTCCCATGGTCAAGAAACCACGTAACCATGAAGGTCTAAAAAGTTTGAGCTCCACATTATCATTGAAAATTAGTATTCAAAATAGCTCCAGAGTATTTCAGATACTAAATTATTATGTAGAAATAGTTTCACGTTGACCTTTCAAAATTATCTCTAAACTATTAGATATCCAAAGCAACCATTTAAAATAACACTTGAGTGACCATATAAAATAATCTATAGAGTATTTCAGCTCCAGAGAGACCATCTAGAATTAGACACAAATAATTTCAGCTTTGAAGTGACCATTTAGAATTAGCTCCAGAGTAATTTAGGAAACTAATGTGTGTTGGTGTAATATTTTTATATATGTACCTTTGATTTTAAGTTTACTTAGTTTATTTAGATTTATTTCATTTTTCTTGACTTAGTATAATTTTCACACCTCCTAGGCTCATTTTATAATAAATGTTACTCATAGCTTGACACTTATCCCATTTGTTCCTATTCATGTGGAGGTTGTTGCAAACATGTCTATCATATATTCAAAGGAAAATTTGGACCATAGTTCATGATTTACTTATATATAGACCACTTCTATTTGAAAATTGGAAGATTGTTGATATCAAATTCATTCAGTTGATTTATAGGCATTAATTTGTTTCCATTATCACTTATTCCTTGTAACAACTTCTAACATTTCTACATTGAGTTAAAATTGAGGAGGTTCCGAGGTTTTAACTATCCCTTCAAAAAACATCACTAACAAAACTACAGAAATGGCTATATGCATGAATTTGAATACTTTTAAAATATGGCATAAAAACAAATTTATAGAAAACATCTTTGGTATATTTTATATCATTTTTAGGGAAATACACTCAGAATGTTTCTATTATTGATGTTAAAAGTTTCATATAACTACATATTGATTTAATACAATTTAACATTTATTTAACATTATATATTGCATCAGGTAGATTCAATAAACATGGGATTTAAATGTGGACAAAAATAGGTCTCCTTATGAAAGAGAATAAAATTGGAGAAGGAATTGTAATGATAGGTGCAAGATGTAGGCATATTTTAGTTGAGGTTAAAAAATTCATGGTTGAAGATGTTGCTTTAAAATCTCTAGGTTGTGGTATACATTCATTAAAATAATGTTAGGGTACAAGTATAACCTGACTCGAATGCCGAATGATCCATTTTCATGGTGTAGAAGAGAATTTAATTTATAACCAAGGCATACAAACAAATTTAATAATATGCAATTATTTGTTAATATTTATTCAAGATGGTGTATTTAAAAAATAAAAATTTCTTCTTTTTTGTGTAAATAGATAAAAAATGTCATTATGGAAGACCTAACATCAAAACATGAATTAATTGGGGAAAACATCAAAGGGAATACATTCACAATATTTGAAAGAGTGGAGGTAAACACTAAACATGAGGAAGATGATCTTGTTCGAAAGCAACTTCAAAATATAGAACAATATTCCCTAAAAGTATTTGAGTAATTAAAAGGATTGTAAATTTATTATGATATTTAGTCAATAGGTTTTATTTAAAAAATAAAAAATAAACCTTTTTGTGTAAAAAAGAGAACAAATGTTGTCATAGAAGACTTGGAACCAAATAATGAACCAGGCAATAAAGTTATCAAGGAAAAAGGATTCACAACCTTTAAACGTGTTGATGTAAATATTGAATGCATGAAAGAAGAGCTTGTACAAAATCAAATTCAAAACTTGGCATAATATTGCATGAAAGTATATATTCATGATTTCATTTATTGTATTTATACTCTTGTGTTATTTTCATGAAGTATAATTTCAAATATTGAAATCTAAGTCATTGAATATGTGGATACAATAATTATATTAATGAAACAAAATTTGATGAGCGTATTTGTTTAAAAAATAATTAGGTTAATTTATAAAATTATTTAATACATCCTTTTTAGAGAATTGAAGATACATTTTATCAAATTGATAATGAATTTGCATCCATTGTAGAAGTTGAATCAATTCAAAATAATCAAGTATTGGAGTTGAATATTTTTACATCAAATATGTTGATGATTACAACACTATTAGGACAAATTTTAAAGCAACAAATGTTAAAATAATGCATAAATTCTTAGGAAAAACTTTAGGATTCATCTTGGGAGAAAGAAGAATAGAAATTACTAAGAGTAGTAGTGGTACAAGGTTGAATTTGCTATATATATGTCATTTTATTGAAATAATTTTATCAATCTTGTAGTTATGATATATGCAAGAAGTCAATTTTTAGATGGTCAATCAATTCTATAAGAAGAACATATGTAAATACTCTAAAGATGTTAGAATTTGAGGATTCTAATCAATACAGATTTAATCAACTTACATATTATATAATGTTACAATAAATATTACATCATAACATAAGTAAATAAAGAAATACTTACAGGAAATAAATAACACAGGTGACACAATATTTATAGTGGAAAACCCCAATAGGGTAAAAACCACATTGAAAATAACCTTTTACATGAGAGAACTTATTTGACATCCAGTAAGATCACCTCATCCTTTGAAACCCTATTTACCAAGGGTAAAACCAAATCACTTGATTTGCACACCTTTGATATATTTCCCGAATATATCAAATGAGGACCTAAACTCCTTTTTATATAAGGTGATTGGGTATGTCTCCCAATCTACCTTTTCAACCTAAAATGGTTGACACATACACCTAGGTTTATAATATTTAATATTAGAAATATAATCATTTCATGATATTAAATATTTAACCTAAAGTATATACCTAGGTTAGCATATTTAATAATATAAATATAAATATTTAATATTATTAAATATTAACCTATATATTAGTGATGGACCCATATACATTAAGGGTTGGCCAGACCACTTAATCATTATGTTCCAAAAAAATATTCCATTAAAGAAACCTTAAAAGAAATAAATAATGTAGCCAAATTAAGAACAACCAGATATACTGAAATAAAATGAACTCCAAAAGAAAATAGATCTCCTTCTTCGTCCCCAAATAATGAATTACAATGTTTCCTAAATAGGAAAAAAACTCCCAACTCGAGTTGCCAAGTAAACTCTAGCTAACTCTAACTAAATCTACTCTAGGTGGCGGAAATTACTATTTTTAGCAGTTTACTAGAACCTGTTATTCTTAGTAAGTTCGCATGCTTATTCCTACGGGCAAAGAAATTTCCACGCATCTTCTACATCCCTAAATTAGAGGAATCACCAACTTTCTAACTCACAATGCAATTAATAGACTAAAATTAACTAATGCTCAAAAAAAGGAAAAAACCAAACTATAACTTAAATCCTAATTTTCGGCCTCAAGATGGCGGATTTAGGGCCCGAAAACATGTGTAAAAACTTGCCCCAACTGGTATGGCTAGTTTCCACTGCATTCCTCTCATCAAAACACGTGGTTTCAAAAAAAAAATGGACTCAAACGGACACCCGGAGCTCAAGTTATGACCTTGTCAAGTTCCTGCTAATTTGGGCGCATCATTCTCCCCTGCTTGAAAAAAACGCAGCTCCTACAAGTTGTCTTCTTCAAACTGCTTCCATTTATCTACATCCAACTTTTGAATCTCCCACTCTGTGACCCAAGTATTGTCCTCTTGTTCCAGTCCTTTCCAATGTACCAAATATTTGTTGTATTTCCCATGTCGCGTGTCCATTGTTTTCTTATCTAGAATCTGATCCACTTCTTCTTTCTTCTTCACCGGAACCTGTTGCCGCCAATCTACTACTTCATCAACATCATCCCTTTCTGCACCATCCCCATGAAAAGAATACAAATATGAAACATTAAACACTGGAGAAATATCAAAATTCCCTGGCAATTCTACCTCATAAGCATTATCGTTTATTTTTTTCACGATTTTACAAGGTCCAATCTTCTTGTACTTCAGCTTGTTATAGGTTCCTCTTGGAAACCTTTCCTTCCGTAGATATACCATAACCAACTCACCAACTGTAAATACCTTTCTCCATCTGTGCACATCTGCTATTTCCTTATACTTATCATTACTATTTTGCAGCTTCTTCCGCACTTCTTCCTGCAATTGTTGTATATGTTCGGCAAATGCTTCTGCATCATCACTGACTCTGCCATCAACGGGTAGCTGTACCAAATCTAATACCCCATTTGGATTACTCCCATACACAATTGAAAATGGAGACTTTCCTGTGGATTTGTTTATGGAACTGTTATATGCAAACTCAGCTTGTGGTAATGCTAAGTCCCATTGTTTCGGCTTTTCCCCAACAATGCACCTTAACAGGTTTCCCAAAATCCTATTTACCACCTCTGTTTGCCCATCAGTCTGTGGATGATAAGCACTACTGAACTGTAGTTGAGTTCCAAATTTCTTCCATAAAGTCCGCCAAAAGTGACTTAAGAACCTTGTGTCCCTATCTGAAGTAATGGTTTTTGGAACACCATGCAAACGAACAACTTCTCTGAAAAACAAATCTGCTACGCCTATTGCATCGCTTGTTTTCTTGCAAGAAATAAAATGAACCATCTTAGAAAACCTATCAACAACCACAAAAATGGAATCATTACCTCGTTGTGTTTTTGGTAATCCCAAAACAAAGTCCATACTCAGATCTGTCCACGACCCTTTAGGAACAGGCAACGACATATACAACCCTGTATTCTGTGCATGGCCTTTCGAGACTTGGCAAATTCGACATCTCTCCACATATCTTACCACATCTCTTTTCAGCTTTGGCCAATAGTATTTGTCTGCTACCAAGGCTATCGTCTTATCCTTACCAAAATGCCTAGCCAACCCTCCGCTATGCAACTCTTTCACTATATTCTCTCTCATAGACCCAACTGGAATACATAGTTGGCGTCCCTTGAATAGGTAGCCATCCTGTAAAATATACTCATCTAGGACATCTCCTGCATTGTTCTGACAATGGACTAATTAGTCTTTCAACAATATCCTTGAAATCAGAATCAGAAGAATACAAACCCTTTATTGCTTCAAAACCCACCACCTCATTTTCCATAGTGGTAAACAAAGTCACACGCCTACTCAATGCATCTGCAACTTGATTCCTGTTTTCCGGATTTATGTTTTAGAGAAAAAGTATATCCCTGCAAAAATGATACCCACTTTGCATGCCTACTATTCAACTTCTTTTGGGTATTCACATACTTCAGGGCTATGTGGTCTGTAAATAACACAAACTCCTTAGGCACTAAGTAATGCCTCCAATGCCTTAATGCTTGTACAATTGCATAAAATTCCACATCATAAGTAGAGTAGTTCTTTCTTACCTCATTTAGTTTCTCACTAAAGAAAGCTACTGGCTTTCCTCCTTGACTTAGAACAGCTCCAATACCCACATGTGAGGCGTCACAATCAACCTCAAACACTTTATCAAAATCTGGTAGTGCCAAAATGGGTGCCTCTGTCACCTTCTTCTTCAAGAATTGAAAACTATCCTCAGCTGCCTTTGTCCACAAAAACTCCCTTCCTTTTGTGCAATCTATGATAGGTGCTACAATACTGCTGAAATTTTTAATAAATTTTCTGTAAAATGTTGCTAGACCATGAAAGCTCCTTACCTCTGTTATACTCCTTGGAGTAGGCCATTCAATAATTGCCTTTATCTTTTCTGAGTCCATCTGTACCCCACCTGCTGAAATAATAAAGCCCAAGAATACCAAGCTCTCTTGCATAAATGTGCACTTCTTCATATTTGCATAGAGTTTCTCTTTCCTTAACACTTCAAATACCAATCTTAGATGCCTCAAATGTTCTTCTTTAGTTTTACTAAAGATCAAGATATCATCAAAATAAACCACAACAAACTTACCATTATACTCCCGTAGCACGGTGTTCATCAATCTCATAAAAGTACTAGGTGCATTGGATAACCCGAATGGCATCACCAACCACTCATATAATCCATTTCTTGTCTTGAATGTTGTTTTCCACTCATCTCCTTCTCTAATCCAAATATGATGATAACCACTTCGAAGATCAATCTTGGTAAAATAATTAGATCCAGCAAGCACATCCATCATATCATCAAGGCGAGGTATTGGGAACCGATACTTGATTGTAATTTTATTGATTGCTCTGCTATCCATGCACATTCTCCATGTTCCATCCTTCTTTGGTGTTAATAAAGCTGGTGTTGCACACGGACTCATGCTCTCCCTTACGACCCCCTTTCGCACGAGCTCTGCCACTTGCCTATTCAACTCTGCATGCAATGTCAGGCTCATCCTATAAGCCGCTTGATTTGGGAGTGAAGACCCTGGAATCAAATCAATGTGGTGTTGAATATCTCTTTTGGGTGGTAATCCATCTGGTAGCTCATCAGGAATAACATCTGAAAATTCTTCTATTAATTCTGATGTTTCTATTAGTATTTGAGCACTTACAAGTTCATCCTTATTTGCAACTAGTGCATAACAAAAACCGGTTGCCTTTGCCTCCTTCACAAATTCCTTTGCAGAAAGCATATTTTCAGCCTTCCCCTCTTCTTTAAGAGGTATCAAAACTATTTTTGTGCCATCCTTCCAGAAAGTATAAGTATTTTTTCCCCCATCATGAATAACTTTTCTATCAAATTGCCATGGTCTTCCTAGCAGCATATGACATGCATCCATAGGAATAACATCACACCAAATCTCATCCTTATAACTATTCCCAATAGAAAAGCTTATTAAACATCTCTTATCAACAGTAACTTCATTACCCTTCTTAAACCATGCAATACGATAAGGGTTAGGATTCTTCTCACAATGCAGACCCAATTTATCGACCATCTCATTTGAAACCATGTTCTCATAACTACCACCATCAATAATAACATTACATACCTTTCCTCCTGAAGTGCATCTTGTTCTGAAAATATTTGTACGCAGCCATGCATCCCCCTTGACCTCCTTTCTTGGAGCAATCATCATCCTCTTGATCATCAGAGTTTCTCCAACATCTGGTGGAATTTCGAGGTCCTGTTCATCTTCTACTTGCTCAGCTTCAACAAGATTTACTCTTGGAGCATCTCCTTGCCTTTTGTCATGTGTATACGTATGTGGGCATTCAAAAGCCCGATGCCCTTCTTCACCAAATTTGTAACAAACAAATGGTCTTCGTGGAGCCTCCCATCCTCTATCGCCAGCATATCCTCTACCCCTAGAAAATCCTCTGCCTCTTTGTTGATTCTGGAAATCTTGTCTCATATCCTCTTGCTTTTCCAATCCACGAGATGATTCTCCCCTACCTTGGCTGAAACCAGCTCATCCCCGAAAGGAAGATGAGGCCCCCCTATTCATTCTAGGTGATCTCCTAAAACTTTGACGATTTTGTTTTTCCTCAGCCTTTAAGGCTAATTGATAGGCATCCTCCATGCTTTTAATCCTATGCATACTTATCTCATCTTGAATAGAAAATTTTAATCCATTAACATACCTCATAGCCATTTGTTCCTCAGTTTCTTCATGCTCTACACGAATGGACAACTTGTAGAACTCATCTGTGTATTCTTGCACTGTTTGTAAGTTCTGTTTGAGATTCTGAAACCTCCTGTAAAGGGTTTGTGCATAATCCACAGGGAGAAATTTATCTTTTAGCTTCTTCTCCATCTTACTCCACGTCCTAATTCTTTCTTTCCCCTTTCTCGACCGCTCTTTCTGTAGGTGATCCCACCATAACATAGCATGACCTTTCAATTTCGTGCATGCAAATTTTACCTTCTTTTCTTCTGACATAGCCTTCCACTCAAAATTTTTTCCCATGCTAGTCAACCAGTCTATCAGCTCCTCTGGTTTTAGACTACCACCATACTTTGAAACATCAACTCTTATCCCATCATTCTTTCCTTCTAATGCTCGAAGAATCCTTTCTTCAAAAGCTAATGGTGGTGCTTGTGTTTCCTCCTCTTCACAAACTTCTTCTTCATCTGTGTCATCTCCACCTTGATTTCCTCTTTGGGTTATCATTGTAGCAAGTGCAGCAACTTATCTCTACATATCTTACATATTTCTATTCATCTGGGCAATACCACCTCCTCTTCCTCTTCCTCTTCCTGCCATTTTTAACAAAATACTTCGAACCAGCTCTGATACCAGATAATGTAGCCAAATTAAGAACAACCAGATATACTGCAATAAAATGAACTCCAAAAGAAAATAGATCTCCTTCTTCATCCCCAAATAATGAATTACAATGTTTCCTAAATAGGGAAAAAACTCCCAACTCGAGTTGCCAAGTAAACTCTAGCTAACTCTGACTAAATCTACTCTAGGTGGCAGAAATTACTATTTTTAGCAGTTTACTAGAACCTGCTATTCTTAGTAAGTTCGCATGCTTATTCCTACGGGCACAGAAATTTCCACACATCTTCTACATCCCTAAATTAGAGGAATTTCCAAATTTCTAACTCACAATGCAATTAATAGACTAAAATTAACTAATGCTCAAAAATAGGAAAAAACCAAACTATAACTTAAATCCTAATTTTCGGCCTCAAGATGGCGGATTTAGGGCCCAAAAACGTGTCAAAAACTTGCCCCAACTGGTAGGGCTGGTTGCCACTGCGTTCCTCTCATCAAAACACGTGGTTTCAAAAAAAAAATGGACTCAAACGGACACCCGGAGCTCAAGTTATGACCTTGTCAAGTTCCTGCTAATTCGGGCGCATCAATAAATTAGGAATGTTTTTGAATTTTTAGATAGTGAGAAACCCCAATGTATTTAAAATATCTTAAATATGGTGAAAATCCAACAAATATGAAAAGACAATATAATTATATCAATAGAAAAAGAGTGGCATATGAATGGAAAAAGATAATGCATAAAATAAGTCAACTAGAAGACGATATATATGAAAAATTAAATTTAAATTGTTGTACAAATAATTATATACCATATTTTACTCCTAAGATAGTAAGAACATAAAAGAAAATATTAACGGAGAAAAAACACAATCATCTCTTCAAAAATATTTTAACAAGAATGTTATCAAAAAGGGAAAGGACATCATTATGAGAATCAACAACAATAATATATGCCTAATTCTTGGCTTAAAATTCATTGTTGGAGAAAGAGTAATTTTTATAAATCAAAGGAAAAATAGGATAATAGTGAAAAAATTTCTGTCCATGATGGGAAAATGATGCAGAGAACCAACACTATTTAAATCACCCACAAGATTAGTTTGACCAAAAATTCCAAAAATAGTACTTTACATGGAAAATACCCACATTTTTCAATCCTAGGATTCTTCCTTCTTGAGCCAAAATTGATCTTAAGCCATTATTTGGGCTTGGAATCTTCTTGTACCATGTTACTAGACCTTAGAACAAGTCAAATCAACCCTAAAAATGATATAATTCGGACTACCCACACCTGGACATAAAGGCCTTATGAAGCTTTATTGTTCCCTGGGATTGACTTTGGGCTAAGCTTGTGCAACTTAGGTGGAAGGTGAAGAAGACCCCCTTCTGAGGGGGAATGAGATATCAGTGAGATATAACTCTAGAATAGCTAGAGTTCTATGAAGAAACTGATATGATATTTGAACAACCATTGTCAGGAATAAGTAGAATCTATTGAAAATAGAGGATAAAGGATCTATAATTTCAATCTACAATTTCTAGAATCAAATAAAGTAATGTATATGGATTAGGTTATTTATGATCTGTCAAACGAATTCACGATGATTAAAAAAATTAAATGATTCAAAAAATCTGAATTATGGACCTAATAGATAGAATCCATTTATTATGAATTATATTGGCACAATGCACAATTGTCAATCTAAATAAGCGTGAGACATATATTCTGCTGAACATCGTTCTTACCAGGGTTGTATGTATTTTTTCAACTTACTTAGGTCCAAACCATTAGGACCCCTTAGAGGTTCTAACCAAGGAGCATGAAGATCCCAAAAATTCATTTTAGTATGTAATACTACTCCTAAACCTCCTAATATGAGACTTAGAGTTATAGGAGCCAAAAGAATATCATATATCTTCTCAGGTCGATTCATTGATTGTACACTAAGTTCCATTATTATTATGTTATTCTATCCCATTCACTTAAAAAAGGTGATCTCATTTACCTATTTTCCATACTAGAAAATATGTGTAATTCAAATTTTTCATTCGATATGGGGACTGATTCATAAATCTAATCTATTGGTCAATAATAGATTTTGATAAATCTAAATGTGAAATTCTTAATGGAATATCAACAATTCTTGGTTCATATGGACCAACAATTCTTTATTAGTCCTTTTGATCAGAACTCGAATTAATTTCTTGAAAGATTGAATCATATTTTCCCATTGTTTGTTCATACATATTAAGTAATGTTAATAAGTTGAACTCATGAAGAGTTTCAAGTTTCTTACATTCTTCCAAAACTATCCTCCTAAGCTTCTCAAGCCAAATGCCTCTGGTGAGTTTTTCGTTAGAAATAACTACAAAATTTTAGATAAAACTAAAAACACTTATGGGAACCCATTTTCCTCCTTGAGGTGTGTGTCAAATTTCACTCTTAAACTCTTAATGCAACTCCCATTTTTGCTTCTTCTTCCTTTTGACTAGATTCCTCTCCTAGTAGCCTTTCTTTGAGACCTTTTCTGATATAAGTTTTTATGATATGATTCAAAAAACAAACAAATCATCTTTCTGAGTACCCATTTGGGGCTTTCATCTGTGTAAATTTTCATAGGGACTTCCTTACCAAAAATTCCTTCAAATTCACTATTTCAGACTTTTAATTAGGTCTTGATGCCTTTCTACAAGTCTGTAGGTACTTTGACACAAATTGCATGAAGTTGGGAGCTTGGAAAGGGTTAAAACTTCTAAAATATATTTTAGTACTCCATTTACATACTTACTTACCAATTTGAGAACTTAATTCACTATAGAAACCTTATAAACACAAAATACATCAAACCCTAGTGAGGGTTTACAAAATGATCTTGAGAATCTTAAAACTCTCAACAAACAAAATTTTCTCAATGCACATCCTTGCTACTTCTACTATAGGTTTGTTTCCAATTATTTTTCCTCCTTAAAATAACTTTACTCCTTAAAAACTTCAATACACCTTAAATTAATACTTTCCTACTTTCTTGACTGTTATAACAGGGTTTAGGGTATCTTGAAGACACAAAACAAAGTATTTATGCTAGGTTTACATTTTAACTCTTCGAATGACCTTTTTCACATATTTTCAAAGGTACTAAACTAGTAAAATTTTCTTCTTACTTCATACAAAGGTTGTGAAATTCAACAAACACTTAACCTTCACAAGGAGTTAACCTTCCTTCCTACTCATTGTATATAAGGGTTTTCATACAAATATCTTTCAAAATTTCTCTTGTGAAGTCTCTGTATATAAAATGAAAGACTAAGAATGGGCCTTATTCACATACCTTATTTACCATTTCCTCCTTTTGGACCAGGTTTACCCTTCAATATCTTACTCTTGTATGGACCACACTGTAAAACATAGTTTGCTACAGGTTTTCCTTTATTGTCAAAGTGATAACCTTTACTATAACAATAAATGCACCTCAAAACCAAAAAAATAGTGACTATGAGTTCTTACTAATCTTCAAATTCTTTCTCAGTTTGAAATCACTGGATTCAATGAATACCAAATGCACACTCACAGATGTTGATAACTAACTACACCCTTGTTTGCAAACAAGAAATTCTTCTTTCAACAATTCTTCGAGTTCCTATAATTCTTCCTCATTCTAATGAATTGAATGATAGTTAGTTACATTTTTCATTTAATAGCCCTCCAATCAGTTTTTAACCAACTAGAAGCCCTTAAGACCTCTTGGTCACATGATTAGCTCTTGACTTAACATTAATATTTTTAGCTAGAACTCCAAATCATTAACTGCTAATCACTAATTATGACTTCTAGTCCTCTATATGTTTTTTACATACATGAAAATCCATAAAGTAAATTAAAACTCCTAAATCAAGCCAAAAAGGCCTTTAAAATTCAAATTTGTACTTTTGGAGGGAAAATGCACAATTCATATTTGTGAAGGACTAAATCAAGACTAACAATACTAAATAACTCTAAATGACCCCCTAAACTTACAAACACATTGTCAAACCAAAATTTGATGTTGTAAACCAAAATTTCATGCTAGGAGAGATGCTTCTGCATCAGAAAATGATTAAAAAAGACACATTTGGATACCCTTAAAAATACCAAATCTTCTACATAAATTTATAAAAGAACATGTTGATGTGTCACCCAACAAGAAAAATATTTATAAGGATGGTTCATGTGTTAACATGAAGTTACTTCCATCGATATTGACCCAAAAAGTGCTATAAAAATCTATTGAAGACATGCATTTATTAGGAATGACAAGTATTTAATAGTCACATTTTTGAAATACATGAAATAATGATTTTACAAATATGGAATTTGCAACAACAAATGACCATTAAAAATACATAGTCTATTGTAACTTAAAAATAAATAGTGTTATGGAAAATTGAAAATTGAATAAGAATTAATAATTGATAAAGATATAATAAACCATATGAATGATATAGTGGTATCAAGATTTTTATACCAAACACACAAGATAATTTCCACTTTTCATCCAAACTAATACATAAGTACTATTCATGATAAGGTTAATAAAAGGAAGAAATTTGTACCTCAAATGGAAAAAGGTTAAAATTGGTCATTGGAAGGTCTGTTGAGGTATCATTTTTAGGAGTGCTTACACATGCTCACAATAAATGTGAGGTTGGGAATTATATTTTTCCACATGTTCTAGGTGGGTCAAACTTCACTATAATGTCTCTAAAAAAATTTCTAAGGGACTTGGAGACCACACAAGAAAAATAAATATATAAACATACAATACATTTGTAGGAACATCTAAGTACCCTTTATATGATTTTTTTTCTTGATAATTCAATATATCCTCCATGTAGGATGTACCAATTTTATAATCCTTGACATGGTGAATATAATAATCTCCCACCTCTAGTGTCATACTAGTCTCGGGTCTCTCAAGTGATGTCAGAATGATGGGGTGTTGGATTCTGGGTCACTAGTTAAATCGTTTTCCAGATACTAACCATAATAATAATAATAATAAAATGGAAAGTTGAAGGACGTTGGATGTAATACACTCCCATTTCTATGTTGTTGACTCCTCTGATAGGAACTCAAGCTCGGATTTATTTCGATGATAGACGTAGATCCATGATCACAATTATTCCTCATTTTAGAATAATACTGACATTAATTGAATAATTTAATTAAAAAAGAAAAGAACCTATATAATTTTAAATTAGATAGAAAGAAGAAAAAAGGAGTACATATTATTTTGTTTTAACTCGTGGTTGAGGGTGTAGTTGAAGTGGCGTTGGAGAGATTTGGTGAGAGAAATTATGATGGGCAAGTGGAGATTAATGGAGGTGTATGGGTGAGGACTGAGTCCACAAAAAAGCATGAAAACCTATCATTTTACTTGCATAATAATGCAAGCACTTTGTTTGAGACACAACGATGTTAACCACGTAGAAACCCAAGTTAATGTTGTAAATTTAGTAGTATTTAGTAGTTGTAGTGAATAAATAGAAGGGTGTCCATGATAGGAATTAAAGGATTTTCAAGAAATTCCTAAGCCAGATGTTATCTCCTGGAGTGTCAAGGTTGCGGGTATGTGCAAATGGGTTGGTCCTAAAATACCGCATAGGGATTAAAAAATTTATAGATAAAATTTAAAACTTTTGTGAGCCTCATTCCTACATGTGCAAATTGGGAGCTTCAAAATAGGGTATGGACTCCCATCAAACAATAAGGACAGTTGAAAATTTGTAGATTTAGATGTGGTTGTCTTGGTAGTCATATATTAAAAGCATGTGAGCATAGGAAAAAACACATAAAACATTTGACAAAATGTCAGGAAGAGGGATGAAGCCTTGCGGAATGCTGGTGAACCCACATTAGATTACCTCACATACTGCAGATGCTATTATTTTCTAGACATGGTCTCCATTACCTTCATTCTTCCATAATTTTTGTACTTTTAGTTCTTCATTTGCGACAAAATATAAAAATACAAACCCTTGATTCATTTTATAATTGATTATTTTAAACCAACTTGTTTTGCAAACAATAAAACATCACCTTGTAACTTGAACAATGCAAATAACCATTGGTGTAAACCATATACTTAAACCCTTGTTCAGAGATGATCTAAACAATTTCTAACCAAACCAATTAGCTACAAACCACCCCCATTTATTGACAAGTTGAGTTGAGTAGCTTGTAAATCTACCAATTGTTCCCTTGTAAAGGCTAGTAAATCACAATTTTTGGAGACTCGCAAAACAACCTTCCAAACCCTGGGAAAGAGACGTCAAGTTTCATCTGTATTCCTTATTATGTGGGGAGTCGTATTAAGCCTTAGATCGATCCCGATTTACCATTTGTAGCTCTTTTCTCTTCCCCTCTAGGAGCCCTATTAACCTTGTTTTACAGTTTTAGGAAGTTGCTAAAAGTGAAAAGTTGAGTTTCGTTTCAGCTTTCCATTTGGACATTGAGTAAAGAAATGCTTATCCTCCAAAAAACTCTAGTATTTTTACTGTAAAATTTCATGTAACCTTCAGCTTAGGGAAAAATACATTTCTAGCTAGTTTGGAAAAAGGGGTTTTGTAGCCCTCCAGTTGTTGTTTGACTACGTCATACTGGACTGATTACAACTAGTGGCTTCGAAAAACCAGTCACCATTCATAACCCGTTTTCCATTTCTCATTTCTGTCAAAATCATTGAATTATTTATATATAGGAGAGCATGTAGAAATTTTTCCATTGAGCGTTCATCCATCAGAAGATATTTTTTGGACGTAGTTTTATTAGTCCTCGAGCTAAAATCGATTTTTGTGACTAGTCCAATTACGATCGATGGCCCCAATAAACTAGCCGCCATTTGTAAACCATTCACCAGTTCTAAATTATGTCAGTTCTTATGAATTCTTGGTATATAGGAGGACACATAATTATTTACCCATTGTGCACTTTCCCATCGGAAGACAGTTTTTTGAATGCGGTTTCTTAGCCTTTGAGCCAAAATTGGACGTTTTTCTAACTAGTAGGAAAATGTAAAAGAAGACCGTATCACACCAATCAAGTTAGAAAACCATCACAACAAATTATTAACACTAATAAACAGCTATATGAAACTCTATCTTATGGCTTGTTGTGTGAAATTTTACCTTTGGAAAAAATATTTTTCTCCTCTCCTCTCTCCTCTCTCTCTTTCTCTCTCCTCACGTAGTTAATAAATGAAGTGCAATAAAATGATTATATATATCTCTAATCTTCTATGGTTATGTGTGAATTATTATGATTATGCAAATGAAAAACTAATAACGTTAATTATGTTATTTTTAGGTGGATGTCATGCCAACATTTTGTTAACCATGCGGTGGTTGTAGGTGCCGAGGACATGCAAGAAGTGAAAGTGTCACTAAAAATATAATTTTTGCATGCTATTTGAAACAATGAAATTATAGATGCTAAACCAACATTATGTGATGTATTGAAATGTTTGTTATTGAAATTTTGTAATATGTATGATTTTCTATAGTTTAGGGGTGTTTGGGTAAATGTGCATCTAACCATGGGTTTCATTTGATTCAAAATTATGTATTGTAAAAGGTTGGGTATTTATGTTAACTGAAATTGAATTTGACATCTTATGGTGCATTCTCAGTGTGAAATCAATGATTAAATATCTAGTGTGTTGTGCTATTTACCTTGAAAATGTAAAAATGAAATATAAATAAAACAGTCAGCCTTAGTTTAAAATTCTTTTATGACTACCCTTCTCGTGTGATGCTACATAACGTAGAAAACTAAAACCTTAGGGTGAACCCAAATCATTTTAATCGATGACACCTTATAGCTTAAGGAAATGAGATCCCAAGTTTGAGATTATCATCATAGTCTATATGATTAGCGACATGGTCATGAACTAGATAGTTAGGAACGATAATGGTTAAACATTTGTCTAGAGTATGTGGATTCCTCATAGGATTGGTATTCGTGTGTGTAACAAGGAGAATGTTTCTTCTTAAGATAGTACTCCATAGGAAACCAAATTTAAATCTAATGCAAAACCCCTTGGACCGACACATGTGTATAATGAAGGGATTATGTAGAACAGATCATCAATTACCCTTTGAAAGTCATCATTAGGAGTTGGGGTTATAAATTGAATTTCATACCCAATTTCTTGAGTTATTGAAATTTTGTAATATGTTTAATTTTCTAGAGTTTAGGGGTGTATGGG
Organism: Taxus chinensis; assembly: GCA_019776745.2. Taxonomy (NCBI): domain Eukaryota; kingdom Viridiplantae; phylum Streptophyta; class Pinopsida; order Cupressales; family Taxaceae; genus Taxus; species Taxus chinensis. The sequence goes on along the minus strand of CM034151.1, from coordinate 542,945,131 downwards.
GAAATGTGCATCTAACCATGGGTTTAATTTGATTCAAAATTATGTATTGTAAAAGGTTGGGTATTTATGTTAACTGAAATTGAATTTGACATCTTATGGTGCATTCTCAGTGTGAAATTAATGATTAAATCTCTAGTGTGTTGTGCTATTTACCTTGAAAATGTAGAAATGAAATATAAATAAAATATTCAGCCTTAGTATAAAATTCTTTTATGACTACATGTGTAGAATGAAGGGCTTATGTAGAAAAGATCACCAAATACCCTTTGAAATTCATCTTTAGGAGTTGGGGTTATAAATGAATTCCATACCAAATTTCAATTATTGTTTGGGTTCTATAATAAAATACTAAGAGTTAATTATGGAACTTAATTTTTTTTTATTTATGATTAGATTAGAAAAATGTAACCATGAGATGATGTGCTAGGAGGAAAGAGAAATTTAGATCTTTCATGTAAAATGTTTAAACTATCTTGTTGTGAGAAACATAATCCATGACATGTAAAATTTAATGTGAACCTTAATCTTTTAAATGAAGGACTATTCCCTTGTGTTATCCCACTTGTCCTATGGTGAAATGAATGTATGATGTGAAACCATGCAATCATGTTCTCAGAGATGAACCCCTAGGAAAAGAACTAGTAGTCTCATGAGCATACAAATGTCCATATTAACAAATGGGTTACACAATTAATTACAAAAGGCATATGAAACTAATTAAGAAAACCCTTTTTAAGTTGAATATAAAATGATAATAAGGAAATATAGTCTAGAAATAAAAGGAGGAAGTATTTTTCCATGTTAAGAGCCTTTGAATCCTGAAACTAATTTTTGGAACATAACTATAGGGTAAGTGCACGAAGTTGGTGGACAATTCCGTGGACATAAAAAACCGAAATAAAGGTACCATGATCGCGGTTTAAAAACCGCGATCGCGGTTCTTGAATTCTAGGTTCGGTAATTACCGAACCTAATACCGCGATCGCGGTTTTTAACCGCGAGCGCAGTTATAAACCGCGATCGCGGAACTCTAAGACAAAATCACATGGTAATTCGGACATTAGGATGTGTGTAAATATGTTTTATAAACCGCGAGCGCGCTTTACAAACCACGAGCGCGCTTTATAAACCGCGAGCGCGCTTTATAAACCACGAGCGCGCTTTATAAACCGCGAGCGCGGTATTGTTAAAAAACTGCGATCGCGGATCTATCTGCCGAACCTAAGCCTTGGAAAATCTTTGTTTTTCCCCAACCAAAGCTATAGAAGGTCATTATGAAGTGCAACAGGTCAAAAAACCTCAAATATGCTCTTCCAAAGACTTGAACCATGCTAAAAAACTGAAATTTTTTCACAAAAATGGTGCCATCACGTAGGGTAGACTCTTAGCTTTGTAGAAATATTGTTTTTAAAGTGAATAGAATAAGATAAATATCATTTTATAATTTATTACTAACAATAGGTCTTTAAGACATTTTTTCCCGTGAATGTTCATGTCTACATTTAAGACTGTAACTTTATTTTCGCTTATCAAAAGATGATAAAACTTATACCATCCCAAGCGTGGACAAATTCTATACACCTTAAAAAAAAATAAAAATTGATTTCGATATTTTTTGATATAGTTATGGCGGGCAAACGGAAAGCGCTCCATTTTCTAAATATTTTCAGACCACTTTCACGGAAAAAATCATAAAAAAAAAAATATTGCTAAAAAAAATACAAAATAAAATCCATCCCAAGATAGACAACTACATCTAACTTTTCACCAAAGGAAAAAAAAAAAATAACAAGATTTGGTCATCCAAAATGCGGGCAAACGGACTACAATCTTATAAGTTTTTTCGAAAAAAAAAAGTAAGTCATACAATTTTAAGTGTTTAATATAGCTAAACTTGTCCGTTTTTTTACAAAAATTAGTATTTTAGAAACTAGATTTCGAATGCTACGATTCATATTTATATAAATTTTTCTAATTTAGAGTGCATGTATAGCTAATAATCCCTACAAGTTGAGATTTCACTTTTTTTTGCAATATGACGTCCACGGATGACCCTATATTTGTCCATCAACTTCCTGCACTTACCCTATAATAAAATTATAATTAGCGTTTGGCCTTCGGAAGTGTAATAAGGAGACATTAAGAAAACCATTTTTAAGTTGAATGTAAAATGATACTAAGGAAATATAGTCTAGAGATAAAAGGAGGAAGTATTTTTCCATGTTAAGTGCCTTTGAATCCTGAAACTAATTTTTGGAACATAACTGTACTAAAATTGTAATTAGCGTCTGACCTTTAGAAGTGTAATAAGGAGACGTGGTTCGACGAGAAAACTTGATCTTCCTTGAAACATAATTAAGCCTTCTTATGTTGTGAATACAGAAACCCATGTCATATAATAGTTAATGTGGACCAATCAATTATTAAAGTCCAAATGAAAGAAAGAATCATGACCTTAATCCTTAAAACTACGAACTTCTCCTCTTTTGGTCTTACACTGGTCCCCATGGTGTAACGAAGGTATGATACAAAAACCAAGTAAGCATGCCTTTAAAAATGAATCCTATGGATATGATCTAGTATCCTTGAGTGTAAATAAATACCCTTTTTAACAAATGAGTTAAACAAGTAATTCCAACAATGTATATGATCTAGATTAAATGAAAAACACCTTAAGTTAAATGTTAAACGACATGAATGAAATTTAGTGAAAGGAAAAAAGAATGTATGTTCAAGTTGTTGAACCATGGTGCATTGGTGTCATAATTTATGTTAGGTGGCATTGATGGAAAAGGTGTGAGTTGTGAAGTGAGGCTCAACTCAGGGACATGAAGGTTGATTGGTAGTTCCTTATCAAGATGGTTTCAGTGTGTTGCAGGCTTGGTCAGTGAAGTAGGAGCTCACTGGAGGTATGGAGATAGTTGGTAATCTTTGATAAGGTTTTATACAAGTCATACATGAATATTATAACATGTATAAGAAATTTTGTGATGAGAAACATGCCAAATGTTGGGAGTCACAACTATAACAGGTTCATTTAGGCCTAGTTCTAGAGCCTAATGAGGTGTATGGGCACAAATAAGGTAATTAAAATACTATTTAAGCATGGGAGACATGGAAAACATTTATTAGGGAATGTATGAGCATCCAAAAGGATTACTTTAGTTTTTGGAGGCAAAATTCAAATTCTCACCAAAACTACCTTTGAGGACTAATAGTGAATGCTTAGGAAAATGAGATTGGTATGGGATGTATAGGAATATTTAATAGAAAATAAGTTATTTATAATGTATATGGGTGTTTTTTAGTGCTTCATGACAAGTTTCATCAAGTTTTAAATAATATTGTGGAAGTTACTCAAGTTTTACTAAAACTGGTTTCTTTAGAAATACAATGTGAGAACCCTATCTTCTTAGCATCCAAAAAAAAATATTGAGCCTCCTTAAGATAAATCATAGAATTAATGTTTTAAGATAACTCCAAGCATGAACGTATCCAAATTTTTTGAGGGAAATTGGATAAAAAACAAAGAATTTATGTTCATTTTTCTAACAGGGTTTCTCTCCCCTCAAGTCTCTTTGTTGAAGGGGTAGGCACAAAATAAGTCATTTTGAATTAAAATGACATGTGAAAGTTTTGTAAACACTCATGGTTTTATTAATATCCTCCTATGCCAAGATGGTGTTATTCTTTCTAGGCAATGCATAATTTCACTATACGGAAATTCCTATGTTTTGTAAGTTTTGCATCTATAGTATGATTTTGAAGATTCCAAGGTGAAAAATCAAGTGTGAATGATTATGTTTGATTTATATTAATTAATCTAAAAGTTTATAATGAATTTATCTCATATTTTTTGTCTAAACTTAGTTCATTTTCCCTTTCACCACCAAAGTGCAGTCATACAAAGCAAGTGATGAATGCTTTGAAGGTAGTTGAAAGTCATCTAAAGTGCTTTGACCTGATAATTGAGCTAAGGAGTGAATATGAACACATTTTATAGGTAAAAAATGAATATTTTATGCTCACAATTACCTTGTTGAACTGATATATAGTTATATCTTTGATTTTTCTAACAATGTCCTGGATCAACCTTGACAAGAGGATTGTATTTTGAGTTGTGTTTATGGGTTCACCATTACAAACCATTCCATCAAGTTGTGAAGATTGTGTACATGCCTTTATAAAAGGTTACTCACTATGGATGGCTAGGTGAGAAGAGATTTCTTATTAGTAATAAGTTTCCAAGTCAAGTATTGCAGGTGTTACCTCAAGAAATAGTGATCTTTATCATAGTGTTTGGTTCTCATGTGGTAATCCTTCAAATTTTTGTGTGTTTTAGTATGAAAAATGACTCAAAGGATGTTTCCTCTCAAATTGGACAGAGAGATTTTCTTAGGAATAACTTTTTTCTCTTGAATTTAGGTTTTAATCATTTAAAATAGTCAAGTAGGATTGTGTTTGTGCTTAAGTGATGAAGTTAATTTGTCTCCATATGCCAAATAAGGTCTAAGATCTTAATGAGGATCCTTAATGAAGACACTTGACACCTGGGGTGGCATGAAAGTGGAAAATGGGGCAGTGAAATCTCTAAAATTCTTATCTATGGTTTGAAACTCCAAACTCTCATAGAATACAGTCATGAAAGAGCGAGAAAGACATGATTTCATCAACATGTATCTGAAAAAGCATGGATGTTGGAATTTATGGTGAGTCTTATCCTTCATGAAAGGATTATTTGAAGGTAATTTTTTCTAAGATTGCACATGAAAATGTTAACCCTCATTGTTGCAAGTTTGTGTGGAAAAATAATGTGAAATTTATTCATATGCATGATATTTGACAAACTCCTGATTTGGTAAGATGTGAATTCATTCAAAATCTTCAATGATGCAAGACTGTGTTTGAAATAGTAGTGAATTCCCTTTATTAATAAAGGTGTTATGAATAAGGTTATCCTCTTTACTATTTTAGGTGATGAATTACATTTATATCAACTTATTTAAGCTGTGAAACCTCTTGAAGAGTTGTTCCTTTTCAAGCTTGATCATGATGGCACCCTAAGTTCTTGTTGACTATGTAAACAAGTGTAGTATGCAAACTTGTTATGTTTTACTTTAGTTAAAGACCTTAAAGTCAGCTTCCATTTCTGATGTAGAAAACTTACTTGATGATCATGATTCAAATTTGATGTTTCTTGGTAAGGTTTTCTTCTTGTTTTCTACAAACTCAGATGACAAGCCTCTTTCCTAGTGCAGACATATGTGATCTAATCGATGATGAAATATTAGTGACAAAGAATGGAGTAATTGGAAGATTCACAAGGAATATTCAAAGGTTTTTGTAATGTTTCACTTAGTTGTTAGCTCCTAAAACTGCCTTACTTAAGCTAAAATACAAGGTTCATTCAATGTAAACATGTCTAAGTCTAAGAAAGCGTTAAAAACTAAAGAATGGTGTCATAATAAAGACTTATTAGCTAAGGAAAGTGTGTGTGTGGGAATATTAGGATACTCCATGTGTTAGTGTTGGAATTCAAATCATCTTGTTCATATCTAGGTTTTTTTAAAATTGAATAGACCTATCAGAGTTGTAATCATGAAAAAATTATGAATTTTGTGAAGTACCTTCATCTATCTTGGTATGTACAAAAAAAGGAAAATATGAAAAGTTTTGAAGTGAAAGTGAAACATCAGATGTTTATGACTCATGTTACCTGTAAAAATTAAATGTTATAACTGGTAGTTATTGTTGAAAGCATATAGGGATGCTAATGTATGTAAAATATAGGAAGATCATGTTAATATATTGAGGATGTATATGAATATATTACAAATATAGATTGATTATGATGAATGTGCAAGTGTAGGAGTAATCATTTTCTACAAAAGACTCATTTTTGGACAAGAATGTGAGGCTAAATTTGGGTAAGCTATGTATATACATGAATACATTATAGAGTGAGTTTTGATGTGTGAGAATAAATTGAATTGTGAAATTCATGTAGATATCAATGGTAGTATGAGTGAATAATCTCATGATCAAGAATGCAAGGTTTACTATGAAATAATTATCCTTGAAGTCCTAAAAAATAATGTGTGATTCTAAGAGTAATAAGATGTTGAAACCAGTGTAAAGAGAAGAAGTATGAAGGAGGGTGAATGCATGAAATGAAGGAGTGTTTAGAGAAATCAAATCAAGAAGAAATATGTGTCAAGAATGTATGCTTGAAAGAAGCTTTGTACCATAAAGGTTGTAGCATATTGAAAAAGGAAAAATTGACAAGACTGAGTGCTTGAAGTGGGCTTGTATGACATAGGTTTGATTTTTATTGAGTGATGATGATGAGAAAGAAAATTGAAGAAGAGTGAGCTTACATAGTGATCACTATGATTTGTAGAAGACAACTAAGTGTGATCAATATCTTTAAAAAGTTTAAGTTATAGCTTAGCAGGAGGGAGTAGTAGCTTCCTTGTGAGTTGTTTCCTGTAGAAGATAGAGGTAGAATCATGATTGATACTTGGATGTTGAAGTTTCTAATAAATTTGACGCTTGTTAAAGAATGAGTTAGCTTGGTTAAATCTTGGAGTTGCAACTCCATGTTGACTAGAGGCTCAACTTGAAATCAACGTAACATTTACAAGACTTTCTTATCATAAGCTAGTTCTTGATTTCAGTGGGATTTTTCCAAGTTTTGGTTTCCCACATTAAATCCTATCTTTGTGTTATCTCTCTCATTATTATTTTTTTGAATGTTTATTTGGCTTCATCATCACTAATTAAGAAAATTGAATAGTCTGTCAAAGTTTAAGTAGATATTGATTCACCCCCCTGTTTTTTTGTCTTCTTATTGGGGTGAGGTTTCATCATTGTTTATTGGAGGAATAAGGTGTCGCTAGTGAAGGGAGGAATAAGAGAGAAGTGTGTGTTGTTTTGGAGGAAACAAGGGGATTCATGGCTAGTATTAGTGGAGGTATACGAGTGTGTGTACTTTGGAGGAACCAAAGGCTAGCTAGGATCCCTTTTTGGAGGGATAAGGAGTAGTTGCAATGATGACCTCTCCCCTATGTAAGCATCTTAGGTAGGCTTGGTTATGTGTGTTGTCTTCACTTGCGAACCAATCAATTCTCACCTTGTGATACGTGTGGGTCCATGTTTGTATAAATTTCTTATGTGATGTTGAATTACCCAAATCATTCCCATGTGGTGTAGTGTATATAACAATGTAAGTAAAAAAAAATCGGTATTTTTACTATTGTATTTGTGTGCCTATTTTATGGGTGTTACACCACCAATCTTGATAGCTTAATAAGACAATTACACAAGCATAAAATAAAATAGTTATATGTTTAATAAATAGTTAAATTATATTATTTTACTTTAATTTACTTATAATACATCATTTTTTATTATTACCCACGTTTATAAAGTTTGGTTTTAAATGTTACGTAAATGTTAAATCAATTATATATATATATATATATGCATTTCTATGAGACTTTCTAAATTAATGATATCAAATTTGAAATAAGAAGTTATTAGGTATGGTAAATTATTAAAATAAATGTCAATTATTCAATATTGCATACTGATCATTTCAAAATCCCACAAATATCACCATTTTATAATTTGGGGTCTCGCATGGAAAAGCACCCACTTGACCATGAGGGGCCCAAATTTTGGGACCTACCATGATAAAATGCCCACTTGACATGTGGATAGGAGACCTAATTTAGGAGTAAGTCTAGAGATGAAATAATTTGAAGTTGATTTTCAATGCTAATTTTGAATGGTGATTGTGGAATTGAAATATTCGTGAACTCAATTTTTTTAGTACTCCATAGTCAAGCAAACACTTGACCATGAGATGGAAAATATTTTTATATCCATTTATGGTCAAGTGGGTGTATGACCATGGGAGGGTATAATAAAGGGCCACATATTTGATCATAATACCATGGTTAATCACTTTCTTAACCATGAGACACTAATTTTGTTTGCAGTCTAGTAAGTCAAAACCCAGTCACAAGTAACACATATACAAACCTAATTTTTTTGAAGCATTGTTCTTTAATAAAGATCAACATTTTGTATGGCTACTCTAAAATTGTTTCTAAAAAACCATTCTTGAGCATAAATACTATAGAGCTGATTGGTCATTTTTGAGATGAAATACTTTGAAACTTAAATTTTTGTAACCCTTAATGGTCAAACACCCTCTTGACCATGGGATAAATTTTGAAATAGATTATAATATTTAAAGTGATTAATTTTGGAATATTGTAAATTTTAAAATTTGTATGCATATTTGTATTTCACTATGGAGATCAAATACTTCCAGGCCATTTTTAAATGCAAAATTTTAATGGTCATTGTGGAGTTGAAACACTCCTGAGATAAAATTTGTTTAACACTCCATGGTCAAGCACTTGCTTAACCATGGATGGTATTGCCCCCTCCATATTCAAGTGTCCACTTGACCATGAAAGGCTTAGTTTTTTTCCCTTCATGGTTAAGTGTCCACTTGGCCATTAAGGATATAATATTTGGCCATATCATGGTAATTTTTAATGCTATTTTTTTAATGGTCACTATACAAATGAAATAATCCCAAGATAAAATTTATTTAGCCCTCCATGGTCAATTGCCTATTTAACCATGGAGGTTAATTTTTTTTTTCGTCCAAGGTCAAGTGCCCACTTGACCATGAGAGGGACATTATTTTTCCCTTCATAGTTAAGAGTCCACATTTCCAATAAAGGTACAAGTTTTGGCCCTCTAATGGTCAAACACCCACTTGAACACGAAAGGTCAAATACCCACTTCACCATAAGAGGTCAAAACACCCATTGGATATATAATTGGACAAGTGTCAACTTTACCATTAATGACTAATTTTATTTTCTCTTTGATAACTTAAAACCCAAATATGAAATACCCTGGAGCTAATTTTTAATGGTCATTATTAAGTTGCATACTCCAAAGCTAATTTTTTAAATCCCTCAATGGTAAAATATATTCTTGAGTATGGAGGAATAAAAAAATTTCCCCTCAAAACACGTGTTTCCCCCACAAGAGGGATTTTGAAATAGATTATAATATTCAAAGTGATAAATTTTGAAATTTTTAAAGCATTTTGGTACTTCACTCTGGAGCTAAAATACTATGGAGCCGATTTTAATGCTAATTTTGAATGGTTATTGTGGAGATAATTCATCCAAGTGTTTTATAGGATTTAAATCATTTTTTTAAAAATCTGATCATGTTGGCTAATATTTTTATTTTTTTGTATAGAAAATATTTTTGAAAGTCTAACTTTTTTTTTTTTTTTTTTTTTTTTTTCTATTTTTACATTTTGATCATGATTTGTCATCCTCCACTAGTGAATAAAAAATATTTGTGATCTAGTACTTGTCACTTATAACATACAAAGGTGTATTTAAAGAAATCAAATTGTGATTCCTTTTAGTAGGTCATACTTATTAGTATGTAGATGAAAAATTTGGAAATTTAACTAAAAATTTAAAGGGATGAGATGTGTGGAACTTCCCTAAATGATGAACATATATAGAATCTACTAGACCAAAAGGATGTTTACTCCATATCTTATCGAAGGGGTTGCAATTTTAAAATGATTCATAAAACCCTATCATCTCAAGGTTAAGGATAAGATAAGTGGTTTGACAAAGATTAAATATTTCCTACTAAGAGAGAAGGATGGATTTCCAATTTTTCAGTTCTAGTGCATAGCTCATGATCATGAGTGGTTTGCACCACTAAAGTTGTGGAGGATATTAGAGGATGGTAGGCATGATGTACCACAAGATTCTACAAAGTATAAATTTTCAAATATTTAAAACAAATAAGGATAAAGGTCCAAGTTAAATTTGAATATATGAAAATTGAAGATGATTTGAGCTTGGAAAAATACTTTCTTATGATGATTACAATAATAAATTAAATGTTAGTGGGCTTAAGTAATGAATTGGTAGATTCATTTCTTTGTTCCATGAATCACATGTAGAGGGTTATAACTTTTTGAGATGGCCTAGGAAAATATTATAAGGATGTTAATGATGCCTTAAAAAATATATGTTTCCTAAAATGAAAAATTAAATAGGGGAATTTTGGCCAAAGACCAAACAAGATATTAATGTTAGATACACTACATAAAAAGGAAATTTCAGAAGAAACTAGAAACCTTGAAGAGGCATAAAATTGATATGAGATTGAACAATTTATTGGACATGTCAGTCAAAAGGAAAAAGTGGCATTAAATCCTAGGTTGGATATAAAGCAAGGCCATATGTGTTTGATATGTCCTGATGACACTTCAGGGATACATTACATGATATATACATATATATGTCTATATAATATATATACATATATGTGTATATATACACATATGTATATTTGTATATATACACACATTGTATACTCACACACATATAGAGTATATATTTACGCGTATACATTTATGTATACAATATATAAACATATATGTGTGTATATAAATATAATTAAGGCATGGTATTTATTGAACTTACCAATTCTCTCTTCACATTGATGTTAATATTTTTTATGCATGTCTTCCAATCTTGGAATTCACCATTTTTTTCTGCTTAATATTTACTAAACAACACAAGAAGATCATTTTCCCCCTTCTAAACAACCATGAAAAATATCATCCACTCACATTTCACTTATGCAGCCATTTAAATTTCATTTCATTTACACCTCCTTCAACAACTTTAAAAATTTATGTTGGAGGATATGCTAGAGTGTAAATTTAGAAGATTATATCTTTTTGCAATGTATAGCTAGATTGAATTACTGTACCTTTCCTTTATTTGATTGAAGATGTATAAATGTAGAAGCTACATGTTGTCGACATGTGAGTTCCATCATGTTAAGTTTCATAATCATATATAATAAGTTCCTCTATGTTTGTGTAATGTAGAATTATTCAAACTATACTCTATCTTAAATTTCATCAATTGCAGTAATCTAATAACACAAATTATATCGCTTTTTAAAACTAAAAACCAACCAAAAAAAACCAACATAGAGAAAATATAAAGAAGTATCAATATAATATTGTATAGAAAATAAAAAATTACGTGCATATGTCATTCATCCAACTATCAATCCTTAATATACATTTAAATAAATTTGTCTATTAATTTTATCTCATAAGAAACCGAGCTAGGGTTTTGTAAATAAATGACTTAAAAAAGCACATAGATATAAATATTGCTTTATCTCATCTATTGTTCAAAAAAATAATATTCCTCTATCAATTCCATCAAATTTATATTGTGTTTACTTTCAAAAATTAAAATTTTGGATTTTATTGGTGTCATTCGTATTTCTTTCTCATTATTTTATTTTTTTATGAAATGAAATTTTATTGATTTAAATAACTTTTATAGAATATTCACAAAAAAATGGCTTGATAAGGTTGTAAAATTTGATAAAGATAGTGGTAATGTAAAATAATATATGAAATAACATACATGAATGATTCACATGATCATCACTTGGAAGAATATGCATAGTGGAAAAAGTCATAAAAAGAAAAATAATATACTCAAGAAACTATTATATGAATGATATGAACGATCTAGGGGTGTGGAATTTACATATTTTAAAATTTTTATATATTTTTAACAAACAAAGAGAACAATAATATGATAATGAATAACATGGGCAAAATTGTAGGATGCATTGCAACGTCAATCTTATCCTTTATATTATTTCTCCTCTTAAAGTATTTTCATAAATCCACTAAATATGAGAATCTTATGTCAATTGGGACTCTATTTTCCTAAACTACATATCACATTAAACCAATCTATTATTTGGTTTAATGAGGTATAGAAAGGGGTCTAATTGAGCCCAAACTTTCCAAATGCAATAATCTCGTGTTTTCTAGGGCTTTTTTAGAACCAATTACCATTAAATTATCAAAATTAACCGATTTTGGGTCGATCAAACTCTAATATAATATTTATCATAGTTACCTATGTATTAGGGATTGGGGGATAAAACTTTGAGATGGAAAATAATTCCATATTTTTGGGATGGTGGTGGAAAACTATTGAAACAATAAATAAAAAATCAATATTTAAATATTTTAACTTTATTTAAAAGAATTTATGGGATATTTAATGCTTTTTAGGTTTCTTTAGAGATTAGGAATTCAATGTCTTCTTGTAAAAAAAACTAATAATGAAATTTTTTTACAAAAAATTTCAAAACATTAAAAAAATAGGGGACACATCCTATGACTCCCCAAAATGTCTGGGGCATCACGAAAATCTAGGGGACATGTATTCATGTAATATTATAATATAATATAGTCACATTACTATTGTTGTATTGTAATTAAATGTTATGAACTTCTGCACAAATATATCATGAAATATATTACATATTTTTATATAAAAAATAATAGTATAATATAGATAAAATTAATTTTATTTTTGTGGGTGATGGAAACCTAGTGCAAGGTACATTGGTTTCTATTGGTAAACCCCCAAAACATAAAACATAAAGTGGGAGGTCCCAAAATCCCTCTCACTTTATATTTTTTTGAAAACAACTGAGAGAGGATAAAAATAGAGGGGGATGATAAAAAAGGATATGCTAAATGGAGAAAGGGACAACATGCGGTCAATGAGGAGAAAGAGATAATAAGATATTGTAGATATGATATTTCTGTAAGAAAAATCCTAAGAAGTAAAATGTAAACCCTAGGAAGTAATACTCTATATTTTTAGTATAAAATTCAATTTTCCAATTTTCCATAATACATTTGGGTGAACCCATGCTCTTACACACCACTCTAGGGTTATAAGATATTTCTAAAAATTATGATGGATCTGATTTTTATATAGATAATTGGCATTTTCCCTCCCTTAAGATTATATCTTGTTTCATATAATGTGAAATCTAAATATATCTATTTTTAGCGTTTTCTTCCATTGAATTATCATATATCTCATAGCTTTATCTGTAAATATACTTGAATCAGTCCCTAATTCATTTAAAACTTATTAAATTATGATTCAAATCCAATGGTGCTTTCTAAAATATAATCTAGCATCAAAATTTTCAAACTCTAGTTATTGATTATAAAAAATAGCGTTGAATCTATATGCAATATATTTACCAAACTAATAGATTAAAGAGGTTAAATTTTCATAAATAAATATGATAATAAGATTAAGAACCATTAAGTTATATTTCAAAAATAGAATGAAGTAAAATTAATATATTCATACATTCTTGAAAAATTATTATCAAATAAAATTAAGGAAGGAAAAATAAATTATTAGGGGAGAATTTGAGTTCATGAACAATGTTGTATCAACCAAAAGTTTGTTTAGGTTTTGTTCATACTTGTGCACATTTACTGTGTATATCTATATTTTTCATGTTAATTACAATATTCTGGATGTGGAGGAAGCTCATACATAGTCTTAAAATATCAATAGAATCTTATATCGATGTCAGAGATAAGGAAAATATGTAAGGAAATGGTTTCATCCATTTCCCCGAGGTCGAGTGACCTCTTTTGGGGACAATGGATCAACCATGTTTTTCCTAGCATAATGATTTTGTAACTATCACAATATTTAAGTAAAAATAATATTGTGTAGGAGGATATGTATCTATAATAGTGGTTGTTGATTTATTGATATGATCAATCTGGAGGTTTCATCAACGACATAGGAAAACCAAGAGTAATGCCCTAAATACCAAATTTTGACACATGGGTTGTGTTGGTAGAAAATTATGTGTACCCTTCCTATTTAGGAATATATTCAAGTGTCTGAAGGTATCTTCAAAAAATGGGAGTATCTATAAGGTGAGGGACCTTAACCCTTGAGATAAACCTTTAGAATAAAGCTGACTCCATCCCTCAAAAGCTCTAGATTAACCACTACTATAATATAACTAAAAAAACACTACAAAGTTAAAGGATAAATAGTACAAAAATTTGGTAAGAATCATGATACACTAGAGTATGAATGGTTTGATATTCCCAAGATAAAGTAAAAATGGAAGAAAACAGTGATAAAGGGAAAAATATGAATCACAATCCATAGGACATTCTATCAACCTTTAATCTTTTATATAAATGACACAATGGGATTAAATTATGAAAATGTAATTCATACAAATCATACAATAATAATAGATAAATGTAAGATGAGATAAAAAAATCCAAAGGATATATATGAATAAAAATCAACTAGATATTATTTATTAAGAAATACACAATCTCTCACAGTCAGTGCGAAAGTAGGGAATTCATTACACAATTCAACACAAGTGTCTGCATAGAATCAGAACACTTAGAAAATAATTGGGTAGAGTTTCTTTTAATTCAAGATAGCATACTTTAATTTATAAAACTCATTACATCTATGGAAGGAGAAGAGAGGATAAGGAATATGAAGATGCCATGGGAGATGCTTAACCTGCTTGACCTTTCTCAACTGCCCCAAAACTGGCTCAGAAAAATATCATGATGATCCATCACATTTGAGGTTCCTTGGATTGAAATAAAACCTTAATATATATTATATGTGGATGATATCTAACTTAGATTGATGAATTTCCGTGAAATCATGGTAGATAGATAAAAAGTGAGTTGCCAAATGTCCATTTTTGGTTATAATCACGCTTTGGACAAATTATAACAACTAATTTCTTGTTAAATATACCACTCAAACCCATTATATTCATTTTTATGGGGGCGTGAGGATTATATACCATCAAATATGCATCATGAAATAAAGATAATCAACCAAAAACATATATAACTGATTTCGGGCATCAATTGATTAATAAAACATCTTAAAATGACCTAACATTTTTTCATTAAAATATCCCAAGTATCTCCACCATTCCATTTAAAAATGATATTTGAGTGCATACCTATAAAAAAAACTTCCAATGAGATTGGTCTCGTGTCAAATGGAGCTTTGGGTAAAAATATATGAGGCAAAAAATAGTCCCATGCTTGAGTCACAAAATTAGATCCAAAAACAGATGAGGGACCTTAAATAAATAATTTGATCAAAAAATAGGATTTATCATGGCCCAAAACCACCTCCAATGTGTATTTAGTTTCAATACCTTTCCAAAATATGAAATTTTCTTGATTTTATGGTCCCAATCAAAGTTACAGCACTTTGAACATTCCTGTCAAAATTGAGAAATCCTTTGTAGTGTAAATTTTGTTTTCTTCACTGAGGGGATCCACTTTTATTCATTTTGTGGATCCACTTTTATTGATTGTGTAAATCCAATTTTTTTTCATTATCCGGATCCAATTTTAATCATTGTGCAGATCCAATTTTTTTTCATTGTGCAGATCCACTTTTCTTCATTGTGTGGATCCACTTTTCTTCATTATGTAGATCCACTTTTATTTTTTATGTGGATCCAATTTTATTTAGAAAATAAAAATAAAAAGGAAAAATCCTTGTCCATTTGAAATGTAGAACCCTATTTATAATCCACACAAGTAATTCAATTTTTTTTTGAGGCATCAAGGATCAAGAATGGATTAATAACACCGATCAAGGCCCACAAGTCTTCATCTTTTGTAACTAGTTATTTAAGCAGGGGGTACTTATTTTGGAAATAGGTTGGTTGTTTCAAGATACTTGGGAGTCCAATATATACATATTATTAATTTTACACTATATATTTAAATTTATAGGTGGTAAAAGAGTTACAAGTGGTTTTCAAAAAATGGGAAATGAGGAAAAAAGCTTCAATTTATAAATGACTCCGTGTAACGGAAGCATAAAATTGAGAATCAAAAGAGACTATCTCAAAGAGGAATAAAGGTAGAGTTGATGCCTACAAATATGATGTTCATGATTTTTAATAAATCATTGGATTGAAAGTGTGATTTATTTATAGTTTATAGGGGTAGGGTAAGTATGTGTGTGTGTACTTTTTCATCTATATAATATTGTTAAATATCAATTAAAAAATTGTTGTTCTAAAACTATTCCGAATGTTTGTGTCTATTATTTTAGTGTTCTTGTGAGTCCAAATATAGGGAGGTTTGTAACTATTTACTTGGACCTATCATTCCGATTTGCATCAGTTGGTATCATAAAAATTATTTCCTTGATAAGTTCAATGTATGAGGCTCTTATTGATTTGTTTACAAATAGTGAAAGATAAGATTCATTAATGTGAGGATATAACACGCATATGATTACCTATC
Source organism: Taxus chinensis (assembly GCA_019776745.2). Lineage (NCBI taxonomy): Eukaryota > Viridiplantae > Streptophyta > Pinopsida > Cupressales > Taxaceae > Taxus > Taxus chinensis. The sequence continues at coordinate 542,928,870 of CM034151.1, read as the reverse complement.
ACTATAGGAATCAAAAGGAAACCAAGATAACCTAGATTTGTAAACATGGTAGTGATGTTGGGAATAATCCAAGTGAAATTGGATGAAATAGAGATTATACAAAGGGGAGTATAAATAGTTCTTAATAAAAGTGATGATAAATGAGAAATACCATAGATTTAAGAGAGAGAGGTAATGGATAATAAAGAGGGAATACTTATGAGAGAATTTAAAGGGATATAAGGTAAAAAAAAATGATACCCCAATCCATAATTAAATCTTGAGCCCTAGTTATCTTATTGATTAGATTATAAAGTTAGCTAAGTACTTAAAAGTGATTATATAGAGGATTCAATAAGGTGAAGTTTAATCAATGAAGATGAATGTTAGATCATATAAATTTGGAAAGAAAAATAAGATATATTTTTTGGATAGAATTGTTACAAATTTGAAAGGAAATTTTTTGCCTTCAGATTATGAATTGAATTTATTCAAGAAGTTACAAAATTTGAGGTAGGAGGAGATAAAGTTGAAAGACTACTTAAAAGAGTTTTGTAACTTAGGATTAAATTTCTTCATGCTAAATAAGATTAAACTAATACATCAAGGTATGTTTTTTCACTTGAAGTTGTACCCTTTTATGAAGATAAGCTTAGTAACTCAATGAAACATAGAAAGACCTCCAAAGTGTGGGGTAATGCCGCCTTTGAGATGAGTCTCCAGTAAAGGATGAAATCCTTCTATCATAGCTCATTATGATTAACCAACACTACACATAAACTATCTAATCCTATCCAAATTATTCAAAGGGACCAAGGTTGAAAGAGGGAAAGTCTAAAAATAAAGAAAGGTGATGCACTAAACTAGAATAGGGTTTGATCCTTTCTCTAGGGACACAAATATAACATAACATGCAAAGACCTAAGAAAATACACACATAAGTTTGGAATAAATAAAAATAATAATACTAAAGGCCAGAAAGAGGATAGAAATATTGACATCAAACAACAAATTATTCAAAGGAAATAAATCAAACTTGCATTAAACATCAATAAATTATCAATTTATTATCTAATAGAATCAAGTCATGTAAAATATTTATAGGCATGTCATAGAGTTCTACGAGCATAATATTTGAGCTCAAAAGGGAAGAATTATCACAGAAAATCAAACCTTTTTATATTATTTTGCAATTATATCTATAGAATTTTAGAGAGAGAGAAGAGGTAAAGGATCACAACTAACAATCAATTAATTTAACCACCCTATCAACACCAAGGACCAATCACCATTGATTTATAGGCTAGGTATGGGTGTCTGAAATTTATTCAATTGACACGCCATTAAATCAAAAGTGCAGGAGGATGGTGATGTTTAAAATTAAATTTTTGTTTTTGGTGTGGTTGAGCACCTAGTTTGAATTAGGAATGGATGTGTTGTTATTTTTAGACTTCTGATGTTCTGACACCTTGATCTTGTGTTTCATGGTTTTTAAATGTTTCCATTTTGATCCGTGGACTTGTTTTGGAAGCTTCTGTATGATCCATAAACTACCACTGAGTCTTTAATTCTTTTCACTATCTACATCCTTATTTTTCTTTAACCCACAAATTATGCTTCTTTTTGCGTAGTAGTTTATATCCCATGGAATTTTTCCTTACATCACGGAATCTTGTTCTATGGCTTTGTTTTTTCCTTGTTTCACCAATGACAATTCCTTCATTCCATAGGTTCCATTTTATATGTGGATTTATTTTGTTTCAAGAAGTTTTTTTTATGTTCCACAACATTGTTTTTTTCTCATAGTTCACCAAATTGCACATATTTTTTGCAAGCTACTCTAATACTTCACACTTTAATTTTATCATTTTACAATGTTGTATGGTCTTTTCCCTTTATTCCATAACATATTTCCCCGTGGTGATGCTCCTTTATCCTTCGAGTCAAGTAAACCCACAAAACACTAATTTCATAATATCTGTAGAATACTAATTTCCTGATATCCACAGAACACTAAGTTTCATTGCTCTTTTGTTTTTAAAATAAAAGACGCCTATGTCTTTAAACTAAATGAAGTTGTCAAAATATTAAGTTGGAAAATAGTTTGGAAAATTTCAAGGAACATATTCCTACTACATGGGTCAATCAATAGCCTGACATATCCATTAGGCATGGAGTCAACATATAACCTATATTTTTTGTGAGATCAATTCATTCCTTTATCCACATAATTTTAATTTTACTTGCCACTTATTTTGTGGAGCACTATTTTGTCATTATTTCTCACTTTTCTTCGCAACATCCAACCTGAAGAATGAAAATGGAACCAACACTTGTGTAAAAAATCACTTATATAAATGACCACCACATGGGTTGAGGAAAAGGCACTCAATCAGTGATCACCAAACAAAAAAATGGAGGAATCCTATAATAAAAAGGAAATGAAAACAACAAAAACTATTTACAAGATGCAATAAACATAATCAATAAGAAGGTTTAAGATAAATTTGATTAACCAGGATTTGAAGTTCCTCCCCTTAAAAATTAGACAACTCAAAAGAGTTGGTCTGATTATAAGAAATGATGATATGTGGCCCACTCCATAGTGCATCAAACTTAGAGTTCTGCCCTAGTTTATCTCTAGCTGCATACCATTTTAGGACCATATATCTTGTTTTAAAAGTCAATTATTTGGATTTCTTATCAAAGCATCGCTTAGTTGACCATTGATGTTCTTATAACCTGATCATGATAGATTTCCTCATCTACTCAAGTTCTACCATATATACCATTCTGATTGTTCTCTCATCTTTGCCCTCCAATTACAACTACCATGCCATATCCAATGAAGGAAACTCAAGAGATAAAAAAATCCCGACCTTTTTACAATATACAAGGATGGAAGGAGAATTATTGATTTCTATTTTAGATGTGATCCTATCAACCCAAATAGAATTTTTTATATTTGTATGCCATTGTCTCTGATTCATTTCCATCATCCACTTCATTATTCTGATCATTTTTTTGCTAGTAGATTCAACTAAGCCATTACACAAAGGGTAATAATTAAAATAAGTCTTTAGGTATATGCAATGCTTTCGGGCCTAGTCAAAAATTTAATAGACTAAAAAGGATTTAGAATGATCATAAATGATAGTTTGGGGAACCCCAAATCTTATTATGATATCCTACAAGAAATTACGGGTAGATGATTCAGTTGCTTCCTTAAGTGCCACAACTTCTGTCCACTTGGTAAAGTAATCAATCATTATTATGACCCATTTGTGATATGTAATCGACATTGGATTGATCATGCCAATAAAATAAACTCCCCACTGAGAAAAGGGTTCATCTGTCTGAATTGGATGAAGTGGAAGGGATGTCATATTTTTTACCAGTGAAAAGAGCACACTCTTCGAATTTCCTAACCCATTGATGAGAATCCACATAAAAAATGGGATAAAAGTATTTTTAATTTAAGATTTTTATTATTGTAGCCTTTGTAGAGAAATGTTCTCTAGAGAAGCCATCACAGAATTCTTCCAGGATCTTGTTCACTTTCTCTCCTTCAATGCACCCTATCAACATTCCATCCAGGTTATTTCTGAAAAGAAATCCACATATTAATGCATAAGAAATGGATTGAAATCTTAAATGTCATATTTTATCTTTTCTCAAATAAGGATGATATTCACCAATAGATAAGAATCTATCCATGTTGTTTATCTATTTGTCATCATTAGGTAGATCCGCAACAAATTGTTCATACTTTTCCTCTAAGAGGTAGGAGTTTTCTTGATCATTTTAACATCTAAAGCTAGCTTCTCATACAATTATCTTCCTCTAACCAAATTAGTGGCCTTGCTAGTCACATCATACTCCATGATGTTTTTCATCCATCCAAATCTCTTCTCATTGATTTCTTCTCATATGATTAAGTATCTCATACTGGGATAGGAGACTAATACTATGATGCAGTTGGTTGTGAGCATACACTTGAATTTTATAAGACATCTCATGATGGAAAATACTTATTTATCAACATGACTATATTTCAACTCATAATCCTTCAATGTATGACCAAAGAAGGCCACTGACTATTCTAAACCTTTTTCACCTTGTTGCATTAATACCACAACAATACTAGCTTTAACTGTATAGGTGTCTAGGTTGAATTCCTTTAAATAAATTTCATTTATGAGAGTGGAAACTTGTGCAATTTACTCCTTGATGTTGGAAAATATTTCATTTCCTTACTTGGTCTATTTAAAATATGCATCCCTTCTTGAGCATTAAAGTAATGGGATTGATAATTCATGAAAAATTAGGAATAAACCTTTTAAAGAAATCAATATTTCCCAGGAAATATTGTAATATTTTCTTGTGATTTGTAAATGAGAGAGGGAATGGTCGAGATACTTTCTAGGTCAGTAAAAATACCTTCTTTTGAGACGAAATGACCTAGGAGCCTACCTTACAGAACCAAAAAGATACATTTATTTTGGTTTAGTGATACTCCAAACTCTCTACATATTTCAAACACTTTACAAAGATGTATCAAATTATTCTCACACTCTCCTGAGAAAATTGTAATATCCTCCACGTAGATGAGAATAAACTTGTTTATATAACCCCTGAATACAATATCCATGGCTCTTTAGAAAGTAGCACTAGATTTGGTGAGACCAAATGACATATTTTCATAATAATGTGTTCCTTATTTGGTTTTGAAATATTTCTTATACATGCTTTCACTTTAACTCTGATTTGGTTAAAGCTAGAATAACCATTTAGAAGAGAAAATATTTCAACTTCTGTGATTGTTTTTAAAATTTGTTCCATGGAAGAAAGAAGATAGTGATCATTTAAGGAGGCCCTATTCAAGTATTTGAAATCCACACATAGCCTAATTTCTCCTTTCTTCTTCCTAATAGGGACTAAATTAGTAACCCAAAAGGAATACTTGACGGGGAATATGATTTTAGTCTCTATGATTTTAGACAATTCTTTTCTCATGAGGGCCTCTATTTTGGTATTAAATAGGACTTTGTTTTTGTCTAATTGGCTTGGCATTAGGGTTAATATATATAGCATGGTGGGAAATATTTGGATCAAAACCTATAAGATATTTATAGCTCCATGAAAATCCATCAGCGTGCTTCTGACACAAGGAAATGAAAGCTTTATTTTAAGTTTCATCACATACTTTTCCAAGTAATAACTCATTGTCTTGAGTGATAGTGACCGACTGGTAGTCATCGTCCTTTACTATTAGATTCTTCCTTTCACCTTTTAATTCATCATCAGGGATGAAGATATATTCAATTGTAACCAATCCTCTAGGAAATTTATTCATCCTCAACTGGATGATTTGATCACCATAACTTTATTGTAGTTAATATTGCAAGTTTGAAAAAAATCAACATTATTTTGATAAATTGGATAGTTTTACCATCAATGTCAAAAATATGCTAGTTGAATTCATTATCTGTAATTGATGGCCTCACTACCATCTTAACATTTTGGTTTTTACCTTAGACGAGGCCTTTAGATGGAAAGAATTGTGATCTAAAAGCTACCATATGATCTACTTCTACATTCAACTTCCTTGGCACCACTTGTAAGTTGATGACATCAAAGTTTTCCATCAGATTCAAAACTCTATGTTTATAATATTTTAAAATTTTATTCTTGGTAGTACATATTTCTCTTATTGGATGAATAACCAACTCAGTATCCCCAATTAATTGCAAGGCATTAATATGCCTCTTTTTTGCTAATAACAATTCATAAATCAAGGAATCATATAATGCTACATTATTAGAGCATGAAAATTACATCCTATGATAAATTAAGAACTTATTATCCACCGGAGATAAAATAAATACACCTAGCTGATCTCTATTTCTACTTCTAGAGGCATCAAAGAACATTTTCCATAAACTAGAAGCATCATTTTATTCTTTATGTGACATGGGGGATGTGAAATCTTATTCATGGATGTAATAAGTACCCATAACCCGTTTCTTGAGCTATGTCATAAAGGTAAAATTCATAATTATCCTTCGCCCATTCATCTAATCAAAGATTAGAAACTAAACTAGAAGGAATAAATTGTTGTACCGAAATTGATTCATTTTCCTCCTCTTATTAGATAATGCAATTAAAATTGAGAGGAACGGGGTCATAAGATTCAACATGGTAATAATAGTTTGAATTCTCTAATGGTAAATATTGTGGCATATCTAATTCTTAATAGCATGTGGGACCAATCAGAAGAAAAATATCCCCCACTTTGGTTGTGAAATCTCTTGACAAGAATATGGAAAAGAAAGGAGGCAAGTCAATATTTGAGATGTCTTTCAGTTATGTTTAAGATTGGAAAAACTTGAAAGGTTAACTCAAGATTTTTTATCACTCCTATTGTTTTGAAATTTGGGCCATCAAGGTGTAAGACTCCCCTAAAAGCATGGATGTACTCAATGCTTAAAATGTCTTCTATTTTCTTAAGTATTATAGAAGTACTAGCACCTGAATCTATCATATAATTATGCATTGGGTTATTTCCGATAATAAAAGACATGTAGAAGGGTGGAGGCTTATAAAATTTACTTATTTTTTCATCCTTTGGTTAGCATAGGTTTTCCACGGAGTTTGGATTTTGTGTAACTAGCTCATATTGCAGAATTTACTTCAAAGCTTATCGTAGGAGATCCCTATGAGATGGAATACCCATAATGCATTTATCCCACATAAAATACAAGAGAAATTATATATAAAAGGTGAAAAGGATTCTCTTCTTGTCTACTTTTTCGGTAGAATTGGCACTTTATATGGTGGAATTTCTTTAATCCATGGGTTTTCAGCATACCAAATTTTTTATTCCATAAAGGTGGAACTTATAGATAAAGCCACTTGCGTGCTTTTGCTGAAGTCTACAAATTATTTTTTTGAGATGAAAAATTTGCATTGAAGGGGATGGAGTAGCCATATATATCTACCTATTCTTTGACCTTGTATTATTCGTGACATGAAGATGTGGTATGTTTAAGTTGTCAATGGCATGATTAACCACACAAAATTCTTCAAGAGTGTAGAGCATGAGATCAGATTCCACGATGGTTTGTTACGTCATTGATTGAGATAAATTTGAACCATAATGGCCTAAATGAATTGTATACCATTTGGATAAGTGTTCTTATTATGTGGTTTATTGCATGGAGAACACCATTTAACCTGTTGTATTACATTGTTTTGCACTAGGACACAAGCTTTGTTAATTCTTTTGGTAGGAAGTAGATTCGTAGGAGTAACTATTTGAAGACATAAATTTGGATTATGGTCATGGAATCTATTTGTCTAATTATTTTTTCCATATATTTGATTAAGATACTGAACTCTCTATTATTTATAACCTTGATTAAACGTATGACCAGAAGACTACCCTTGATTTAAACTAGGTTAGTTCCTAAGTATATGAGTTTGTTTCCTATTTATAAAGATAATCTCATTAAATATGTTCTTTTCCCAAGATCTATAGTCATCACTATCATCTTACGTATGAGATGAATAATATGAGGTAGATGATGAGGCATTTGGCTCATGGATAGGAGAAAGGGAATGTTGAATATTCTAAGGTAGTTAAGGAAATAGATGTGTAGGTAATCTAGGGAGCTATTTTTCCATCTTGGATCAAATATTTTTCAGCCCTATGGCTATTACATATGCATTAGGTAATGTTATATCTCCCATAGACTGAATCATTATTGTAATACCAGAATTTAGAGCTCTTAGAAAGTATAAGAAAACACCTTGAGGGGCTGGTATCAAAAGATCTAGAATTCTATCCCAAGTTTTCTTAAATATGAATTTTGAATATGTCATGAGCTCATTGGGGGCCCTTTTAATGGATGTTAACTATTATTACAGGGAAATATTATCTACCTTGTCTTCAAACTGACTACAAATTACATCACCAATGTCATCCCATAAATGGATTGAAGTAGGTCTTATACTTCTATACCATTGAAGTGATTTTCCTTTGAAATATGAGGCTAAGATCCTAACTGCTACACTATCTTCAGTGACAAGATAGACTGAACAAACATTAGCAACATCTAAGACATGCTTTATAGGGGTAGTTAAATTTTCATCAGTAAAGAATGGAATACTCTTTAGGGAAGATAATTGTATGTCATATTGGGAATTCAAATCTAAGGGACTGCCACCATTAAAGGTTACAAAGGGTAAATTTATTTAATAGGCCATAAGGAAAATATGTCTTAAATTTCTAATGGAGATAGAGAAAGTTCTACCAAGAGGTGAAAGATACCTCTAAATTGATATTTCTCCTTTTCTTCTAGGTGAGAGTTATAGGTATTCAAAAAAATCTCTGCTTAATATGCTTCATCTTGTTTGTATCCTTCTCATGAAAATGGGCACTATACTACTTGAAAATAGTAGATATAAACTTGGAAGTAGCCAAATGTGTATAAATATTCCCCCAAAGGTTTGACTACAATAAGATACACACCAATAGAAGGGAAATAAGACTAAAAATGAGATATAAGTGACTCAAACTATCCCATCGGGTGTGCCAAAAATGTTGTCACTTGAATTTTTACCATTTTTTAAAGCTAGGCTCAACACCTTAGTGAAACATGAAATATATCCAAAGCGTGGGACAATGGGACCTTTGAGGTTAGTCTCAAGAGAAGGCCAGATTCCTTCAATCCTAGCTCACCACAACTAACTAACTAGTTCTACACTACAACTATCTATTCTATCCTAAGTATTCCAAGGGACTAGGGTTTAAAGAGGGAAATGATAAAAATAAAGAAAGGTGATCCACTAAAATAGAATAGGGTTTGATACTAGCTCCACATACACATATGTAACAAACACATGTAAAGACCCAAGATAAAGCACACATAACTTTGGAAGAAATAAATAGAATAAGATTGAAGGCCATTAAGAGGATATAAATAATCATATCAAACACAAAAGTATTCAAAGGAAACAAATCACACTTGAATTAAACATAAATAAATTATCCATTCACATTATAATAGAGTCAAGGAATGTGAAATATTTACAAGAACGTCATAGAGGTCTTCAAGCAAAAGCTTTGATCTTAAAAAGGTATAATTCTCACAATTAGTAGAAAAGTGAACCATTTTTATTTGCTTTTGCACTTACATTTATAGGATTTTACAAAGAGAAGAGGGAAAGGATCATAAACCATTTATCAATGAATTCAACCACCCTATTAACACCAAGGACCAATTACCATTGATTTTTCATGCCATGTATGGGCACGCTGACATTGCTCCAATTCACACACCAGAAAATCACTAGTGTAGGAGGATGATGTTGTTTAAAATTAAATTTTAGTTGTTGGAGTGGTTGAGCACTTAGTTTGAATTAGGCTATGGATATTTTTTACATCACAAACTTATGATGTTCTGCCACCTTTATTCCATCTTTTTTGACTTTATGATGTTTCCATTATGATTTACAACCTTGTTTTGGAAGCTTTCACATGATCTATAGACCACGTCTGATTCCTAAATTATTTTCACTATTAATAGCCTTGTTTTTCTTCATCCCATGGATTATGATTCGTTATGCATAGTCCTTTATATCCTATGGAATTTTTCCTTGCATCATGAATTCTTATTCAACAACTTTATTTTTACCTTGTTCAGCGCTATGACCATTATTTCATTGTGCAGGTTCCTTTTGATATGAATTTTTTTTGTTTAACAGAGTCTTTTATGTTCCATGAAATTGTTTTGTTTCTCAGAGTCCACTAGCGTGAGAGTATTTATTTGCAAACTTATCTAAATATATGCAATTTAATTTTATTTCTTCACAATGCGGGATGATTTTTTACCTTTTTTCATGTCATATTTCCCTACGGTGATGCTCGTTTGTTCTATGGGTCGAGTAAACCAATAGAGCACTAAGTTCCATATTTTTTTGAAACACTAAATTCATGATTTCCATGGAACACTAAGTTAATTTTCTCTCTTTTTAAAACAAGAGTCACCTAAGTCTTTAACTTGAATGAAGTTTTCAAAATAGCAAGGGTTCTATTTTGGGACAACAATATGTTAATAGAATCCATTTTTCAACTCATTATAATATTGGAATATTTCCATTGAATTTGGTAGAACATGCGCTATTGATTTCCATTGAAGGTAGAAGAGAGGCTGGATTAAAGGTATCATAATTCCTCTATAGGTAGAAAAAAGGTTCTTAAGAGGGTGAGGAAAAGTGATCATTGGTAAGGGGATAACCTACTCATGAAGGATAAGCCAACATTTATCATAATTGGACTAAAAAAAGAGGAAGAGTGGAGATTATTCTAGAGGATGGGGTTATTGTGATAGAGGAATATATAGAGGATTATAGGAATGTGTTTTGAATGTATAGAATATGATGGTCATAAATTAATTTATAATAGTAGCAAGAGGGTTGTGTATACACCTAATTTTTTGTTGCTTTCTATTTTCATACATGTTACTAATAATCTCTCTTTTCAGGTTAGAGGTTGTTAATGCATCTATCTCTCGGATAGTAATGCGTGCCTTAAGGAGCTCATTCTAGGATAGGGGTATGGGTGTATTCACATTACCATTTGATAAGGGATAATACATGGAGAGAGAATGGATTTTGGTCCTATTTAATCCACCTATTTTGTGCTCTTATCATATCCTTCACTTTCTTTTCACATTCTTCCAACACCTTACACTTGCTCATGACCATATTAATTTTTGCCTTGTATTCCCTTTGTCATTCACGATCACATTACGCACATCATTTATCACTTCCCCATCCCTAGCTGATGACATTTCCCATGGGTGATTGCATCGGTCGACACATTTTCAAATTCTTGGCCGATACCTTTTCACATGCGAGGTGATGGAGATCAGTATAAATAGAACAAATAAGACATCATGAGGAAATATCGAACAAATAAACACATGAAATCTCCATTAGCTATGTTGTTTTGTGCACAAAATTGCATTTTTTCACTCAAAATCTTGGATTTATTGCATATTAACTCTTAAATTGGAGATTCTTCTTGATTGTATTGGTTTTCTTGCACTTTTGGGTCACCTATAGTGACGATAGGCAATTGGATTGTTTCCAATTATCCACTTGCAAAATCTATTCTCTCTTGGTGTATGGTACTTTGGGAAATAAATACATCAGCAACCGCCCCCCAATAGGTAAGTGCTCTAACTCAAACTTGTCATTTTGTATAGAGTAGTATCCTATATTTGTTTGTTACTTTATGTCATCTTAGTATTTTATGCACATGTTAGGTTATCATATTGTATTAAACTCCTTGTCTTATGTTACATGCTTTACTTTGGTTAGCATACAATATTGTATGTTTATCTTCATTCCTTAATTTACATCCATAGTGTCGATACCTCTAATAGGGTTCCTTTATCTTTCTCGAATCTCGAGTCTTAGAAACCCTATAGGTTGTCCTAGTTTAAGGGATATTTCACTTTGGGTATGTGATTTTAGTGGTTCCTTGCACACCCATTTGAATTGTATCTATTACGTGTGCTAGTCCTTGGTGTGTCTTTTAGTCATTGGATTGATACCCTAGTTGAATGGGTGATAAAAACACATGGTTGTCTAGACACATTTTTACCCACCATACATCCTTGGTGAATCTGATGTGAATATTTCTTTTGTACCTTCTAATCAAGAACAACTCGTTAGAAGGCATCCATGTTTAATTTTTACCTTGTTTTAGCCTTTAAAAATTTAGAAAGCCATACACTTTTTTTTTATCAAATGCCATCTGCCCCTATGTCAATTCTATGTAGGGCCAATCCTATCTGTTCTATCTAAACTTTTTTTCAGACACCTTCAAACGCTATCTCAATTATGTGTAGGGTCAATCCTATTTGTTTTGTCCAAAAAATTCATCCCATATGCCTTTAGCTCATGTGTAACTCCTTTTTACAGGGACAATTATGTCCATACCCTATATTTACAGAGATTATTTGGAGCCGGGATCATACACTTTATCATGGAATATCTCTAGGCTTACGGGGCTCTCCGATCCTGAAGTGTAGTCATTTATAGAAATCAAATCATACTATAATCCAATTTTCCCTTCTACTTAGGATTGTTGTGTGATAGGAGCTAATAGAATGAAGTATAATAGTCACGTAATAATAACATCTTAGGTGATGAAGAGGAAGAGGATCAGATTAATCAATGACACCTCTTGATATTCCATCGTGAAATCCAAAAACTCCTTGACAAGTTTCCTCCATACAAGGGGAAACCCAAATTAATAATCCAAAATACATATTCTTGACTTTGTATATGAGAAACTTGAACATTAGGGTAGATAACAAGAAGGATACTATGATAGGCTCATCTGAGAATGCCTCTAGTTCTTGATCCTACTAATCTCATCCTCCAAATCATAGAAAAAATGAGCCAACAACAAACCGATACCATACATATCAACTTCTCCAAATGCAAACTAACATGGTTAAAATGGTTAATCATCCCGAAACTGGAAATCTATGGGGTGTAATTTACCCTCCCATACCTAATGGACCTAATGGGGCACCTATTTACCTAACCTCTCTATTCATAAAAATAGTTTTGCAGGTAGTCCAACAAGAGCCTCTAAACGTTCCCTACAATTACTATTATGGATATTGGAGGCATCACCCCTTCCATTTCCTATGATGGATAAAATCGATCCCACTCTACACATTAAAGCATTTTGGTAATATTTATAAAGAATGGATTAAAGTTAACTCCTACGCTACTACTAAGATTTTGGATTAAGACTCTTACTGGGGACGCCTTAGATTGGTATCATACTTTACCCCCTAACTCTATAGTGGATGTTAGAATATTTGGTAACGATCCCTATTCAATGAATTCCAATATCATGATTTACCTGAAAATAATATCAATGCTTTCATTAATTGTCAACAACATGAGAACGAATCAGTGTAAGCATTTTATCAAATGTTGGTAAAATTTTATCCACTAAAGCAGAACATAATATTCCGAATGATAGCTTATTCCAAATTTTCCTTTGAGCTCTAGAACCTCTCCTTCAATATAAGGTTAGGTCATTTCTCTCCTACTTCCTTAGATGAATATTTTGAACAAGCTAAAAGAAAATAATACCTCATGAGGGAATTCAAGAAGGTTCCTCCTAAGGCACAAACAACCAAACAAGTACAAATCCTCCAAAGGTGAAAGAACAAGAATGTACAAACTGGATAACAGGGTCTCAATACTCTTCCTTCCTCTTATGGCTTCTTCAAGTAGGAAAGTCTTTAAAATTGATCACAAAACTAATAGCAATAAAAACCATCCTGTTTATTATCAACCATTGATGAAGGATGAGTTGAGATGACACATGCCTAAGCCATTTAGTCAAATCCTCGATCCTTCTCGACTTATCCCTCAATGGCATGATGAGAATAAAGTTTTGTTGGTGACATGACTAATTGGGGCCATTCTCATGAAATTTTCTGTGCCCTTTACTTGATCTTCCATCACATTTTTCCTAGGTCCTCAATTTGACCATGATGCCATCACTACAAGAGTGTTTGACCAAAGATGTCAAGGCTTGTGATGACCAAAAAATAAAAGGATCGCCATAATGCTATCAATCAATCTAATGAAGAGATCTCAAAGTATTATTTGATCCTATGCCTAACCATAGTACATGGAAAAAGCTCTAAGAAATTCAAAAAATGCTACAACAAATGTGGATGATCAAAATTATCCTCCTGAGAAAACAGTTTCAATAAATTATGTGAGGTGTGTTATAACATACATAGAACTTGAATATCCTACATCATTTCATCCTCACACTCACAGAGTCATCTACCCTTATGTCTTCAGAATCAAACTCTCAAAGGAAAAATACCATCTTCTACATACACGTCATCAACCCCTATGATAAAAATGCTTACAAAGGGTCGAGAGTTGTTTGAAACCCTTCCCCAAGTACAAATGACACATTTAGTCGGGCCGATGGTCAAGCCTAAAAAAAAACTAGTTTATGAAGTATCCCTAAGTCACTGCTTCCTCCTTCTGATCCTATTTCTGAATATCCTCAACACTCTCAACCTACTGCTCAGTCTAACCATGATGAGTGGGATCCTCTAGAAGCACTTTCTCAATTTCTTGGCCTAATCCCATTTTTAATAACTCATGTACGATGTCACCTCACCATCGTGAGCGTCTCATGATTGCGTTGTTTGATATGAACATCCATTTACCTCCTACTTTGGGGAAGTCTCCTACATTGCATGGTTTTGAAGAAATCATCCACCGTCAATGTGAGGAGCTTTCCATTTGTATAGACCCTACCACATGACACTCAAACATTTTATTTTGTTTCCCCATAGCTGCTATGATTCCAGCTAATGATACTCTTGCTTCGAGTAAATGATCCTCCATTTTTCATCTCCATACAAATCATGTCAAAATATAGTTAAATGTGACCTCATCGATGAAGGTTATCACACATGTGTGGCCTCATTCATATTTCATCAAGGCTCTTGGTTACTCAATAAACAACCTAAAAACTATAGGTACTACTTTCCAGGGATATGATCATCGAAAGATGCCTCCCATGGGTTGCATTGGGCTGCCCATCACAATTCCTCCTAGGACTGTATGTGTAAAATTCATGGTATTTTAATTTCACCTTATCTTATAATATCCTCTTAGGTCAACCTTGGACCCATCGTATGTGTGCATGGTGCATTTCTTCTTCATATCAATGTGTCAAATTTACTTATCAAGGGGATATATATAAGATTCAAGGTGACCCAAATCCTTAGAACTATGACACTCTTCAACAAAAAGGGACATATACATTCCTGACCCTTGAGGAATCATCTCCTATCCCATTTCAATAATATCAACACTTCAACTATCATGTTGAATCTCTTTGTGGCAATGTGGGTCGTCCAGAATTGGTTAGGCGCATACCTCCCATATCTTAGATTCTGATGACAACGAGCCTGATGAGATCACTGTTAGGATTAATACCTATGATCTATAAGATCTCATCATCTCCCAACTTCCTCCTAAATTTCAGCCTTGTAAGAAGGATGCGTCTATTTCTATTATCATTTCACAACACCTCCACCTCCACCAGAGTAAATAGTTCAATTAGAAACCATAGTTGACTCTTGTGTGATAGATATCTCTACCACTAACTATGAAAATGGTTATGATTTGGATGATCCCCATTTAGCCATTTGTTTCAAAATTTGAGATAGAGAAGTCTGATTTATCATAAAACCATTTAAATGACACTAGCTCATGATGTGAACATCATTCTTATACAAAAATACTCCTCACACTTGGTTGATCCCCTTCCTAGTAGAATAGCGCCTGAGCCCCAGACATATCCACTAGCATCGGCCTCTCCTTGCAATTCCACTAGTAGATCACGTGATGTACCTCCTCATTTGAATGAAGGGGAGCGTATATATGGTTTTGACTATGAAGCTGACGACCTTATGGATGATGAAGTACCAGATGTGTGGACATCATCCATACTAACCCATAGAAGCCATTTGCATCCTCCTCTATCTCTCATCCTTATGGATCCTCAGACCTATGGGGCAAAGCCTTATTGTACATACATGAGGCTCCAAAGCACAATGTATCTGATTGCAGAGCCTATCAAAGACACATAAAGAATATTAAAGCCAGGGTTAAAATATATCAAGCTTGGAAGGCTACATGACCTTCCACCTTAGCCCTATTTTATTATTCACACCATGGATAATATTGCTCGTATACTCACACAGAATTTCAGGTCATGCATGGTATATACCTAGTTCCCAAGTCCTCTTCATGTGAAAGAAAGAATATAGTCTATTATTCTCAGAACCATCATCCTTCCCCCAAAATAGGTCGACCTCAACTGACTTATGGACCACTACCTCATCATGTTACTCATTCCACCATGGATAATATTCAACGTGATATTCTCACCTGGATATAGGAACAGATAGATGACACCTTATTTTCCATGAGATCAAAAGTTCACTGATAGGTTTCTATAACACAGCACGCCATAGAGAACATCATGACTCATGCCTAAAGCCATATCTTGAACCAAGTTGACAATATTATTATTGATACTCTACGATAATTCACCCCTCGTGGCTACATATCATCTTTATAAATATCTCAACAGTGTTTTTTCTTTTCCATGAGCTCTTTCCTCTGCTTGGGCTCTCCGCTGCACTTGGGTTTTTACCACTTGGGTTTACCAAAAAATATCTATTTCCCTCATATCTCCTACCATTTAAATATCACAGTCTTGATTCCACCTATTTTGGCTTCGATTCGCCCTAGCCTTTCTTAGTGGATTGGATTGCGATCTTGTGCATCCCCGCTTAGGTCCTTTCACCTTGCTTGGATTTATCTTCCCTCCTACCAAATTTCTTGCCTAAATATCATTATCATTCTTCCTAAGTTCCATGTGTATTACCACATACATGCATGAGGAAAGAAAGGAAAATGATAAGTAAAGCATCCTTCACATCAATATCAATAAATACCATAATCATCAAAATCATTATATATATATATATATATATAATAAATTTTAATACATTGACAAAAATACACCATAATCCAATATCTATGCAATGTGGCTCAAGAATCCTCACCCCCTCGAGTGGGGTATTTGGATGCCTTGTGCCAAAGGTGCCACACTAGATGCTTGGGGTGTGCAAGCTAGAGACTCTGCCCTAGCTCAGGATCCTGAGGCCTCTCCCTATGCTCTCGCTAGCTCTTCCTATAGCCTCTTAATCCTCTCCATAGTGTTCGTGGCATCTAAAAGGTATGTTTCCTACTCCTGAACTAAGGTACCCTGTACCTCCAATAAGCTCTACAACATCACATCTATGTTGTTGGAATTTTTCAATTCCTGCACATCTCTCAATCTTTGTTGCACTTTAGAAACCTCCTCGACCAATAAAAATTCTCCCACTTTCTCACAGACTGAATGTGCTATGGTATCTGCCATAACTGAGGTCTCTTGAATACCTAAGACTAGAATTGGGATCTTGTGGCGTAAACTCTCTATCAAATAGTTTCACTCCTTTTTCTTCCTCTCTGACATGCACCTCCTCATTGGCCCATGCCTCCTCCTCGCACTTGTGCCATATCATCATGTTAATCTTCGATTCTGATTTCCAGAGCTCAGTTCTCTTAATTTTGTACTTAGCAATGCCCATAAAAAAATAAAAAATCCTATATAATCATAATATTTCTATTCAAATTCTATTACGATGGCCCTCAATCTTCAAATACCCGTAACTTTAGTTCCCAATCTTTGAAAAATCCACTGTCAATTGCATTAGGATTGTGATCTGTTCCCATTCCTTTTGACATATTATATGCCTTATTTTGCTCTTTGGCTAGAAATCACATTTTTCGATCATACGACATCCATCCCATGGGCCCCTAGCTTGGTGATTTATGTCTTATTTTACGGATGATTCTCTATTGTTTACTTTCAATTTTACTTCTCCAGGGTTCTAGCAGCATGGATTACGCCCGTACATGGCAGGATCAATGACACTATCAGGTACTCATTGGTGGGTATATTTCATTCCAACTAGTCCTTTCAACATTCCTTTTTGTACTTACTTTTGATTTCTGGTTTTATGTATCATTATTTCCACTAACTACCCCATGTTTTGCTATTGCAACATATGGTAATCAACGGTTGGGGCATAAGTATACACCTAAGTTTTCACGCTCTATATTTTCATACATGTTACTAACAATTTCTCTTCCATCTTAGAGGTCGTTAATGCATTTATTTCTGGGAACGAGTTCCTTAAGGGGATCATTCTGGGATATGGGTATGGTTATACACTTATCCATTGGGTTAAGGATGATACATAGGAGAAAGAATGGCTTTTGGCACTATTTATTCACCTCTTTTGCTCATTTTTTCTTTCCTTTCCTTTGCATCTCTTCCGACACCTTACACTTGCTCATGACCATATTATTTCTGCCTTGTATTCCCTTTGTCCTTCATGACACATTGCATGTGCACCATTTCTAAATTTCCCTCCCTAATTGATGTCATTGCCCGGGGGGAATTATGTTGGCGTATTTTCAAATTCATGGTCGACGCCTTCGCCCGTGGGCAATGGCATCAGTATAAATACCAAAAATACATTTTCACACATAACGACATAACACAAATACGCACAGGAACTCACCATTATCTCTACTCTTTTGATCCAACTTGCATCTACCTGCTCAGCTCTTGGATTTCTTGCATCTTGACTCTTGGCTTAGATATTCTTCTTGATTGGATTGGTTTTTTTTGCAATTTTGGGTCACCTATAGTGAGTTACGAACTAGGAACGGTGTTCCCCTTCTCCACCTAATATCTGATTCTCTCTCGGTGTATGGGCTACTTCTCTAGAGAGATATATACATCAAGTGACCACCCTACATGTACAAGGTGAGTGCTCTAACCTATACTTTTTTATTTTACATAGAGTAAGTATCCTATCTCCTTCCCTCATTAATGTTATGTTAGCTTAGTATTTTATGCACATGTTAGGTTAACATATTTTATTCAATTCCTTTATGTTACATGTTTTACCTTAGTTAGCATAAAATGTATATGTTCATTTAATTCTTAATCATCCCTATAGTGTCGATACCTTAATAGGGTTCCTTCCTCTATTTTAACCTAGGACCTTGGAAAATTTAGGTTGACATAGTGTAAGGGTGAATTACCTTTGGGTATAAAATCTTAGTGGTCCCTGTACCCCTTTTTAATTATATCCATTGTGTTTTGGTCTTGGTGTGTCCCTTACCCATTTCCTTGATACCCTAGTTGAATGGATGATAAGATTGCATGTTGTCTAGACACATATTTTCCTGCTATACAGGTTGAAGAAAGAAATCATGTTTATCTTATGGATGAAGAGAAATTTGGATCTCCAAAACATACAAAATAAATAGAGCATGGTAAAGATATATTGATGAAAATAGTGTTAAAAATTCCAACCAAGGAGTTGAATGAACTAGTGAAAAAGAAAGAATATTTTTGAACTATATACAATGCCAAAGGTAAGTGTGGTAGGGTTATTGATAGAAATAACATGGATATTATAGTTAATGATATGGTAGGAAATATTATAATTTAAATATTATCACATCTCAATCTATATCGGGTCTCTTAGTTGCTTAAAGGACATCAAGATGTTGTAAAGGAGGAATCTAAAGATAATTTTCAGATCGGGTCCTACAAAAATGAAGTAATGTGTGAAATAATCCACATGGATGTTTATCATGTGTTATTGGGTAAAACATAGAAGTATGATGTAAATTTCATGCATGGTGGAATGGATGAGCGGCTTGTTATGCCATCTAGGTTGTCAAAATATCCAAGAAAACTCATGATACAAATGAATGAAGTGCTAAAACCTTATTGTAGGAAAAAAATTAATTGTGTACTTTGATAATATTTTTATTTTTATTAGGAGAAAATAAAATATTTTTTTACATTTATGTTTGGTATTGCAAAGGATGAAAGAGGAAGAGAGTTAAAGAAGTGTAGCTTCATGAAGGAGAAGTTGATATATTTTGGATTTGTTATCTTAAGTGAATGGTTGAATAGGGATGCAAAATATTAAAAGCAATAAATGAATGCCAATTGTATAGAAAATTATTTGAGGCTACAAGATTTCATGTATTAACAAGCATTTATAGGAAATTCATTAAAAATTTAGGCATTATATGTGTGCTCGTTATGGATATCATGAGAGATGATAAGAAGTTTGAATGGATTGTTGCATCAAAGAAGAAATTTATTTTTTGGATAAAAAAGTAATGAATTAAATTTTTATTATCATTGTGAACTTCAATAAAGTCCTCCAAGTAATTTTTTATGTAAGTGGGACAACCATAAGAGTGGTTTTGATCCAATAAGATAAGCCCATTACTTTAGTGAGAAATGCAATGAATTAAATAATATGTATTCCATATATGACAAATAATTTTATACTATGATAAAATATTTTAAGAAGTGGAGGAACTATTTTTTTCTAGAAGAGTTCATGGTATACCACCAAACAATGTATTTTATAAAAAACCAAGGTAATTTAAACTAAAAAATATGAAGCGGGTTGATTTTCTTCATATATATATATTTTTAGGACTGGCCAATAAAATAAGACTAACATGCTTTGTGTAGGACATTCATTTGATGAATTATATTGTAATTACTTTGTTTTTTTATTATTGGTAAATAGTTTTAAAGGGACTACACCCTGTTACAGAAAGGGCTCACCAGCCTGATATAACTATGAAGATTCAACAAAAAAGGATCAATATCCAGATAGAACAGTATTTTTAAAAGTAACCAAGAGTTAGTTACAACTAGAAGAAAAACAAAGAAAAAAACTACAACAAAACTGTAAAAAAGTAGGAAAGTCACAGCAAAAAGATTGCAAAAGAACAACATCTTCAATGAATCCCGCTAGCCCAAGTGAGTCTATTTCTTGGATGCTCTTCCAATTGTGGACTGGATCGTTTGCAGTGAGTTAAACAATGCCAGTGTGGTTATGTACGTTGAGTCCAAAGAATCCAGTTGTGATATGGTCAGACTCCTCTCTTTATCATTCCCCCAAATAGTTGTAGGGATCCCACTGAGCATGGAAATGCTTCAAACTTTCTGCTCTAACAAGTCACTTATGGCTTTGAAGATAGCCATGTTGTGATCATGTCTATCTTTAGCTCTCCCCAGTCTGATGTCTAGAGAGTTCAACTTCTTATATATATATATATATATATATATATATATATATATATATATATATATATATATATATATATCACTAAACTGATCCTTGCCATTGTCATTCTCTTCATCAAATATTCTTTTCCCTTTCTACTTTTCCATACGTTGAAGTCCTTCTTCAGCTGCTTCATCTCTTTCTCCAAGGATTCCAATCTATGAGGTACTTGAGACTCCTCCTGATGCAAGGCCATTCAATACCAGCATTGCTGATATGCAACAAGTTTTGAGCAACCTCCATCTCTTTGTAGCTTCTGAGAATCATAGCTGTGTGAGTGTCCATTTTCTTAGGGTTCTTGGTTTTGGATTTGGAAGGGGTGGAAAGAATGGGAGTGGGAGTAGAGGAGGTGGTAGCAAGTGGATTACTAAGAGCAATCAGGAAGCTAGGGAACTTGGCAACACAAAGCTTGTGCAATAGAAAGATAAGGCCCTGATGCAAAGGAATAGCACGGGAGTGCTTTTGAAAATATAGAACAAAGTGCTAAAGGGAATTGAGAAGGAAGTGTGGGAAAAAAACCACAAAATTCCTTCTAAAATGGTTTTAAAAGACAAGGTGTTTAATAGGGACCATTTTATAATGCCCTTCCAAAGAAATATATCTAACCATCATATTTGTCACTTCATTATATGGTGTGGGAATAGAACTTAACCTTATGCCTGCAACAAAAAAATCAAGCTCCTCGCCCTCATCAGAAAATTTCTTGGCCTTGGTGACCCTGTCAATCCTCTTACTAAAAAATGGTAGCCCTCCAATTCCAGGCCTGTAGCCTCAGCAATCAACTCCTCATTGACAGTAACCTGGTGGCCACCATACTTGACCCTTCTATCCTTCCAATCCGTAGCAAAGTGAACCAAAATGTTTAGGTCATGACCCTGAATGCGTTCAATAAAATTTGAGATGCCTCCTTTGTGCAAGAGGTTCCAAAGTATCTCATTATTCCTCCAGGCTAGATCACAACATGGATCCAATTGACACAGCTCCCCTCCCATTTTCTCCTTCTTTCTATAAATCCTACGAATTTCCTACTCAAAACCCTCGTAAGAGTCTGTTTCTTTCTTATGACTGTCCTATTTTTTGAAATACCTCCCACCTGTGTGAGGTTCTATCATCACCAATCCGGCACTATGATAATTCTCCACTGGGAACTCCTCATGCTATGATTATTTACTAATGCACAACTTTTAGTTTGGTGGATATAATCTGGAAACACAACAACAAACATAACACAAGAATACCATAGACTATGATATGAAGGAATGATGAAAAATCTGAAATATAAGTGTAAATTATAATATCAACATGAAATTGTTACAATCTCACCCATGAGGTACTTCAAGTGTTACTAACTTCACTTGCCTTCCAACAATAACTATGGGAGAACTTCACAATTACACCTCTTAATGGCTTCTTTAACACACCTACTCATACAATATTTCTCACTACTTCCTTCTATGCTAAATGAGGGGGGTGGCCTCTTTATTTATAGAACTTTCAGGCTTATTCACCTTATCTCCAAGATAGCATAAGAAATCTACTCTGACATATCATATTCCATACCTTAAATCTTATCTTTACATGTAAGCTTATCTTTTAAGATAAGATAAAACTTATCATTTCACATGGGTTCCACCTTTTTAGAATTTTTACAAATAAAATACACAAAATATTTATGACATCACTCCTTTTCCTTATTACTAATATAACATTTCTAATTCCTAATCATGTAGACCCTACTTCTCTACTTACCCTAACTTTGACATTTTAACATTACCGAACCACTTACGATAAATATTTAATTTTTTCCACAACATTCCTATTGTACTTTGACTATTACCATACTATACATTATTGGCTGCGTCGTACCGACAGTGCCGTTATCTTCTATCAGATGCTACTACTAATTATACTTAACAACATCCTATTCCTAATACATACATTAATGAAATAGAAATTACGAAGGAAAATTTTAGTGTCGACAGTTCAATAGCTTTAATGTGGCCGTAATAAGGAGGATAATTCACACATGTGTGATCTTTCATCTCCATTAAGGCCCGCTCCATGTCATAATTAAAATTACTCCACATATTGTAATTACTTTGTCACTAGATGTGGAATAACTCTTTTTTTTTTAACAATATTATTTACCCATATAATTGAATGGCATAGTCATCATAGTGTATAAATTCATTAAACAATAAAGAATAATAAATTACAAGTCTCATTGGATATGCACTTTCAATTTAAAAAATCTACATCACTTTAATCATCAAAAACATTACAATGAGGAGACCAATTGTTGTTTTACATTAGTACTAAAATCAAAAGTTTCCTATGATGAAATGTTTCAATTTTCTACGTTTTAATTTAAGATTTCACATTTTAGTTTTCAAGAAATAATAAAATAGGACAAAAATACCATCCCATTGTGTAATATAGTGCCAAAATCATTCAAATAATTTACTTTGTAGTCTACGTGTATTTGATTTAGATCAGTGTAGTTGAGGGAGAATATCATCGAGACATTTTATCCTCTAACCAAAAACCTTATAGGATCCCCCTTCATGTCCCTAATTGGGTGGTTTTCATTCCTCTTAATCAAGGTAATAAATAAGGTCATTCACCTCTGAATAGATAAGTATAGAGAACCATTTGTACATAGAATAAATGTTGCCTCTACCACACGTAAATCAGCCAAATGAACAAGGTAATCCATTATCGAATGGTTTCTGACAAATATGTAGCTCTAGGAAATCATTTAATAGACAATGATAAAAATAAGCACACTACTTTAGCCAAAACAACCTTAACTATGTTGGTAGTTTAGTATCTCATTGTTTTCACAAAAACGAGATAGGGCTATATTCATGCATAATTATCTCACAACATGAATACGTAAATAGGAGAAAAGTGTAGCCTCAAGAGTGGTAGAAACCCATACCTAAGGCCAACATCACCTCTAGATATTTAAAAGAAAATAATACAAAAAATCATACAAAGAAGTGTATAGGGGTAAAATATCCATCTTAAACACTTGTATGCATTTCTATATAAAATTACTATATGTTCTCTACACTCCATGTAAAATATATCACAAAAAAGAGTTTTCAATAGATTGAATAACTAAAATTTAAATTAATGGATAACCACAAAACTCCCATCTTGGAAGGAGGATGTAACCCTATGGACTTATCTACAAATGGGTGGGGTCTCAAACCTCATTGAAAAAATGTAGGGCCACGATCAAGACATTTCTCTTCAATTCATGGCTGGGTTGAAGCAAAAAACAATAGAATGTGGGGAGATAAGCATAAAAAATCACTGAAGAGCTTATTGCTGAGGTCAAAGGGTTGAGTCTCGAAGGTGTTAAATTCTTCAGCAAGAGGGTTGAAAAGAAAATTGAAGCCAATAAATTCCTAGTAGACAGAGAAAATTTTGAGTTTGTTACGATAGGCATAAAAGTGACCTCCATTCCAGAGCCATTCGATGAAATTTCAAGGATGATTGTCTGGTATGTCACTTTAGAAGGCAGATATGTGACAGTTCCTCTCAAACATTTGGTTTTCCCTAAAACATTTTAGAAATAATTTTCATGTTAACTTTCCACTTTATCTTTTAAATTCACTGGAACACTCTATTCTTGAGTTTCAAAACCACACCCATGCCACCCCCCCTTCACCAAGGTGTCATTCTGTTACTTCACCACCATTTCCTTTCTCAACATCATTCTATTCCCCTGCCCTTGCCCCTCCTTACCCCTGACTCCACTGCCCCCCAACACTACTACTGAACGAAGGAAAATTAGACCCAAAAATCCACTTTACCCCCTTAATCATCCCTTCCCCTCCCAAATAATCCTTCGTAGCAGCAAAGAAATTGAGTTTGCTAAAAATCTTCTTCATATCAACAATCTAACTAGTGCTTTTTACTACGGAAGGGGAGGATGTCCTTCTCAATAGAATTATCAATCTGGAAAAGGAGTTTGGGGCTTTGAAAGAAGAGCTCAAATAGGTATGTAAGAGAGAAGGAAAAAGGAAGATGCATAACGACCTTGAGGAGGATAATGATCAAATTAATGAAATTTACAATAAGCTTAACTCACTGGATAACAAGCTGGGAAATGCAAAAGGAAGGCATGACTATACCATGTCGGTTCTTAAGGTTATTTACAATTTTTTGGAGTAGCATGTCAAAAGTGTATGTGTGCTTAGCAACATTCATGCTGCCATTTGGGAGCCGGGAACCAGTAAGGAACTTGAATTTCTCACAGTTGGATAAGAAGGATCCCACCCATGTCACTACCTTAGCACTCTTCACCTCTCTGCATAAGGTAATGACAAAGATTGAAAAAGTAGACAAGTGAAGAGGACAGTCCTTACTATAGGTTTTTTTATTTTGATGCTATCAGGAGGTTGTTTTCATGTTGCTTAGTTACAATTTTTTTTTACTATTTTGATCCTTTGTTATAGTTCCTCAGTCAACTATAGTTGGACATACATGTATATTCTGGATGCTGATCCAAACTTGATGTTTTTACTGCATTATCTGGCTATGGAGCCCTTTTTGTAAGAGGGTATAGTCCCTTCAAAACTATTTACCCTGAATAAAAAAACCATAAAAGCTTTGCACATGAAAGTTAGCAATATTTGGATTTACTCCTTTGATCCACTCGGGTTTGATTTTGAAAAATAGTTGCCAAAAATTATAGTAAAGGGTTATTCATAACAACAAATTAATAATTCTTTATTGAGTTTTACACATATTATAATATAAAATAATCACATGCAAATCCTATTCTGAATGTTACTTATTAACACCCCCGATTTAAAAAATGGTTGCTTGTTAAAAAGACGAACTCTCTTTACTTTAAAATAGATAAGTGATACTTAGGTATTTACCTTTGATCTTTAAAAAATCTTCCTTATTTTCCCGAATCATTATTTAGTACCCTCATTTTAAAATTTCTCAGTACTCACACTAATTAAACTAAGCCTTTATGATTATATTTTCTTGGGTACTCGAACTTTGAAAATTTATTACTCATACTCCATGTTTGTGAGGGCTTACACTGGTTATTTCATAATACTCACACTCGTACTTCAAAATTTTCTTGCATTTGGAAAACTTAAATCTCACACTATTTTAGTCACCCACACTTTGGATTCATTAAAGAGATTGCATTTATGTTTTCTTTAATCATATGACACCAATTTATTTTACTCGCATTTATTAAAGTATAAAATCACGCTTCACATTTTCTAGAATTTATTAAAATATTTTTCTAAGTTAAAGTTTGACATTTTCTAGAAGTCGAAGGAGTGAGAACTTGCAATTTTCAAGTGCGAAAATTCAAAGGAGGCATCACATAGATGCGAGTACTAAAAACTTTCACTTCACAAGTGTAAGGATTCAAAGGTCACACTCAAATGATGTAAGAAATCAAAACTTATGTCTTGCAAATTTGAGAGGTGAAAATCTAATGTTCACACCTCGCACTCCATGGTTGTAGGGACTCACACTTTGCAAATGCAAGAATGGAAAAATTCAAAGAAAAAGGCAAGGAAACTTAGACATCTAATGAACAATGAGCCAATACTAGTATTACAAGTGGTCCATTAGATGGACATATATTTGGCATCCAAAAAATTAGGTGGCTAATTAAGATTGACAACTACTATTAGATTTGACATGTCCAGGTGTATGGCTCACATTCAAAAGGTTGAAAATTAAAAAAATTAATGTTCTTTATGATAAAAAAAAATAAAGTCATGCATTATACACTATTAATGTGGAGAATGCTAATTTGGATGAAATATTGCCTAATGGAAAAGGCTAGTGCAAGATTTTTCAAAAAAATCTTAATTCAATGAGTCATTTGGAAGAATTGAATCTACAAAGTTCACAATAAGAAATATTTTCTATAATTTTATAGTGATCTTACAAGTTGAGTTCCATAAATAATGGTAGTTGAACTAGGGTTATCAAATGTGGATGCTTTTCTATATTCCTACGCCTACCAAAGGATGTTGATGGATAAAAAGTTTGACCCCATTGTATTAGATCATGACTTCCCCCACTATTCTACCTTATTATCAATAGTCTAATGGGAGATAATTTCAATAGATGCCATCAATTAAGCAGGAATGCTTGCAGGCCAAACACAAAGAGATGTCAATATTACGACATTGAAAAGAAATAGAGTAAAACAAATTGGACCTAAACCAAAGGTATTTCTATGTCTAGAGATACTCTCCCCAATTGATTTTTCATGCTGAAGCAAAATATTAGACATTATATTCATGTATTGAAAAGATAAGCTAGCTCTTATTGCTATTTATGATTTCAAGGCCTATTATAAGTTACCCGATGCCGAAACTATTTATAATTCAAAAACCATTCAATCATAGATGGCCATAAGTGAGGACCATTTTACATAATTGGGCTAAAGACCCAAGTGAAAACATGGTTGATGAAGGCTTGAAAAACATTATCATCAAAAGATTCAGGCCTGGAGTAAGGATTGACGTGACCTTAATGAAACAATTATATGGAAACCCTTCCATTACAAAGTTAGATGTTTCCTAGATTCCCTTACTTTACATGATCATAGATGAAGGTAAGATCCCTACATTAGGGAATGTACTTGTACATTGAATCTATTATTATAGAGGGAATTTTATGTCAATGGTAAGAAATCATTCTCTATGGATTCTTATCTACTGTATACAATATGTGGAGTCCTACAGTGTCTTAATTTCTGCCCCCCTTGGAAACCCATGTTCCCTAGGGAAGTGAATGATGAGTATTTAGATCTATATGCTCATAGATTTAGGGATCATATTGAGGATATTTGCACCTCCTTCTACTCCTTAGTATATAGAATAATGTTGGAAATACCTGTAGACACTGAAAATTGGGACAAATTCCCTTAACCCCCCTCAATTAAATAAATTCATACTATACCCACTCATGTCCCTAGTGTACACATGTTAATTAAATTCATTGCAATTATAAAATTAATTAATTACCTCACCCATCCACCTCACCTACAACCAACTCACCTATCCACCTTACTGAAAGACTCATTCACAACCTATTAATTAATTAAGACTAATTCTATACCAATCCTAGCCAAGTAAGAATTAGTCCAAACCTAGCAATAACTCCCACCACCTCTCCTAGAAGAACTCATACTTATATGAGTGGACTCTATCACTTGAGACCTGAATTAAGGATATCAATCACACCAAAAATAGGAAAGATCAGGCCATTTTTGGCAAACCTAGACTTATCCGCCTTAACCGACACTAGATATTCTTCAATCGGCGCTGGTTACCTAACCACCATCGGTTAATTTATATACAAATTTGCAACCTTTTTCCTGGGTTGGTCATTTTTCAGTTTTTAGAAAACTATTGGATTCAAGCATGAATCCAAAACCTCTCAGCATCCAGATGACACAAAATAATCAACCATAGACCCAAGCAAGCATCTGGTTCTCCTTCCAGAGCATTGGAATACTCATGGGAACATTACATGAGTACTGTCATGGCATTGAATCTAGAATCTCTTCACAGATCAACTACCCTCCATGGATCAACTACCCTCCACCTTCACCTACTAGATCTATAAATGTAACTAAGTATATGTGATTTCAATCATATTGTGCTTGCTTAAAGTATAGATTCCTTACCTCTTTCATAATAATTTATTTCTTCTTGTATTCCTTTATCTCCACCTCCTCAAAAATCTACCAACGAAACCACATATAGCCTTTTTATCCTTCTATAAATTCCCCCTTTATATCCTTGAGCCTTCTTAGAAATACCACGAACCTAACCACACCCTTCTTACTCTCTATGCAATCACAGAGAATCCCAAAACCCAATTTTATCAAATTATTGTCAATTTCCCCTACCAACATCAGTTTTTTGACCAACACCGGTTTCACCTCCATACCGACATCGGTCACCTGACCGATATCGGTCTCTATGTCATTTCATTCCTTTTGACCAGTGAGCCTCTCGATCAACAAAAACTAACCCAGACCTCACCTAATCAACCCAAGACCCCTATTAGACCTGTAAAAACCCATAATAACCTACCAAACCTCCATATTTAATCATAACCTTACATGTTAGATTAGGTTTTCTTATTGTATTTGCATGGGATACCTAAATTGTGTAACTACAATAGGATTTCCTTACTTCATGATGTTTAGATTAAATTGTATTTGAAAGTGGATTGATAGCCTTCTAAGAAGCACCTCACTTTCTGGATATAGTACTCGTTAGGTAGTCCACTAACCTATATTATTAATACTATTTAGTGGTCTTATTTTGTTTCTTATTAAGGTCATTCCTCCTAGCCAAAGGGAAGTTCTTTACGATCATCTTGGATAGAAAAGTAAGTAATGCACACATTCAAACTTAAACCTACATATCACAGGTATTCCTCCTAACATATTTCCTATTCCATTTTAACCAAATTAAAATTTAGTTGAAACATCTTGGCACGCCCGGTGGGACCCATCAAGGTTCTTTGCGTTGTTCATTCCTAGGGAAAATATTGTGTGTCTATTTTCATCCGATTCACATTAAGCTTCTTCTCTAAAAATATTCTTTTCTTGTGATTATCTCAGTGAAACTTGTTTTTTGGGATTAAAAAGAATTCTTATTTCTTTTCTTGTATTTCATTTAGTGAAAGTCATACCCTTAACCTCTTAATATTTTTTTCATCGAATATAATTTGTGGATTTGGGTTTTAAATCTTGTGCACTTGCATTGTTAAGTTTATTAAATTATAGATAATCTAAAATTGTGGGTAACCTATATGCTAGAAGTCATGCCCAGCTAATGGTTGAAAAATTGAACTGTAGCTCACATTTTGCACATTCTCTATACCAAATCATTAAAACCAAATTAAACAATTCTTAAACAACATCTTTCCCAGAAGAAGTTGTCAACAATCACACAATCAGGGGATTGGCAGTGGGCTCCATCTGGTTTCTCTGTCTAGTCATCATTTCAGAGAAGGATCTCCCATGTAAAAACTTACTTGAAACTAGCCAAAGTTGTCGTATTTTATAGGGCACCCTTTTAACCAAAAATTATACTATGCTTACAGTCAGTCCTAAATGGCATAAGCCACAACATAAAATATACAGTGTAGGATTTCATGTTTGTTAGCTTTTTATCTGCCTGAGTATCCTTTTACGCCCCACATCATGACTGGTGTATTATAGTTTTATTAGGACTCCTTGTAGCCATACTCAGTATCTGGGTTGGACCTTTTCTTTGATCTAAATCACCAAAATTTAATTTTTTCTTCTCTTCCCAGATTTCGTAGCAACTGGTATCGGTCCAAAGACCGAAACCGGTTGTATCATTTTACCAGCATCGGTTAATTAACCGACATCAATTTATATACTTTTTGGATATTTTTTCCAAAATAGTATTCTCCACCTTCATGTTCTTTTTGTGGTTTGTTCTACCATTTTTTATCCCACTCTTGAGTCTCTAATATCATTTTTAGGATCCAGGTTGACCCATTTTCACTTTTCATTGCCAAATATTTGAATCCCATATTCTTCACAGTAGCTGACATTGGTCTGAGCCAACTAATGTTGGTTACCATACCATCATCGGTTACCATAACTGACATTAGTCTCTGTATTCTGAATTATATTCGATGAAAAAAATATGAAGAGGTTAAGGGTATGAATTTCACTAAATGCAATACAAGATTTAACTGATGGTTGACAAATTGAACTGTAGCTCACATTTTGCACATTCTCTATACCAAATCATTAAAACAAAATTAAACAATTCTTAAACAACATCTTTCCCAAAAGAAGTTGTCAACAATCACACAATCAGGGGATTGACAGTGGGCTCCATCTGGTTTCTCCGTCCAATCATCATTTCAGAGAAGGATCTCCCACGTAAAAAATTACCTGAAACCAGCCACAGTTGTCATAGTTTATAGGGCACCCTTTTAAACCAAAAATTATATTATGCTTACAGTCAATCCTAAATGGCATAAGCCAAAACATAAAATATACAGTATCGGATTTCCTATTTGTTAGCTTTTATCTGCCTAAGTTTTGAGGTGTGAGTTTTGTTTCCTCATTCATTTTTATCCTTTTACGCCCCACATTATGATTGGTGTATTACAATTTTATTAGGAATCCTTGTAGCCATACTCAGTATCTGGGTTGGCCCTTTTATTTGATCTAAATCACCAAAATTTATTTTTTTCTTCTCTTCCCAGATTTCACACCAACCGGTATCGGTCTAGCGACCGAAATCGGTTTGTACCATTTTACTTGCATCGGTTAACTGACCGACATTAGTTTACATAATTTTTGGATATTTTATCCAGAATATTATTCTCCACCTTCATGTTCTTTTTGTGGTTTGTTCTACCATTTTTTTATCCCACTCTTGAGTCTCTAATATCATTTTCAGGATCCAGGTTGACCCATTTTCACTTTTCATTGCCAAATATTTGAAACCCTTATTCTTCACAGTGGCCGACACTGGTCTGAGCCGACTGACGTTGGTTACCATACTAGCATCGGTTACCCCTAACTGACATTAGCCTCTATATTCTGACTTATATTTGATGAAAAAAATATGAAGAGATTAAGGGTATGACTTTCACTAAATGCAATACAAGATTTAACTGATGGTTGACAAATTGAACTGTAGCTCACATTTTGCACATTCTCTATACCAAATCATTAAAACCAAATTAAATAATTCTTAAACAACATCTTTCCCAGAAGAAGTTGTCAACAATCACATAATCAGGGGATTGACAGTGGGCTCCATCTGGTTTCTGTGTCCAGTCGTCATTTCAGAGAAGAATATCCCACATAAAAACATACCTGAAACCAGCCATAGTTGTCGTATTTTATAGGGCACCCTTTTTAGCCAAAAATATATTATGCTTACAGTCAGTCCTAAATGGCATAAGCCACAACATAAAATATACAGTGTAGGATTTCATGTTTATTAGATTTTTATCTGCCTGAGTTTTGAGGTGTGAGTTGTGTTTCCTCATTCATTCTTATCCTTTTACGCCCCACATCATGACTGGTGTATTAAAGTTTTATTAGGACTCCTTGTAGCCATACTCAGTATTTGAGTTGGCCCTTTTTATTTGATCTAAATCACCAAAATTTATTTTTTCCTTCTCTTCCCAGATTTCACTCCAACCGGTATCGGTCCAGCGGACCGAAAATCGGGTGTATCATTTTACCGGCATCGGTTTAACTGATCGACATCAGTTTATATACTTTTTGGATATTTTTTCCAGAATAGTATTCTCCACCCTTCATGTTCTTTTCTTGGTTTTTTTCTACCATTTTTTTATCCCACTCTTGAGTCTCTAATATCATTTTCAGGATCCAGGTTGACCCATTTTCACTTTTCATTGCCAAATATTTAAATCCCTTATTCCTCACAGTAGCCGACATTGGTCTGAGCCGACTGACGTTGGTTACCATACCAGCATCGGTTACCCCTAACTGAAATTATTCTCTGTATTCTGACTTATATTTGATGAAAAAAATATGAAGAGGTTAAGGGGTATGACTTTCACTAAATGCAATACAAGATTAACTGATGGTTGACAAATTGAACTGTAGCTCACATTTTGCACATTCTCTATACCAAATCATTAAAACCAAATTAAACAATTCTTAAACAACATCTTTCCCTAAAGAAGTTGTCAATAATCACATAATCAGGGGATTGAAAGTGGGCTCCATCTGGTTTCTCTGTCCAGTCATCATTTCAGAGAAGAATCTCCCACATAAAAACTTACCTGAAATCAACGATAGTTGTCGTATTTTATAGGGCACCCTTTTTAGCCAAAAATTATATTATGCCTACAGTCAGTCCTAAATGGCATAAGCCACAACATAAAATATACAGTGTAGGATTTCATGTTTGTTAGGTTTTTATCTGCCTGAGTTTTGAGGTGTGAGTTGTGTTTCCTCATTCATTCTTATCCTTTTACGCCCCACATCATGACTGGTGTATTAAAGTTTTATTAGGACTCGTTGTAGCCAAACTCAGTATCTGGGTTGGCCCTTTTATTTGATCTAAATCACCAAAATTTATTTTTTCCTTCTCTTCC
Source organism: Taxus chinensis (assembly GCA_019776745.2). NCBI lineage: Eukaryota > Viridiplantae > Streptophyta > Pinopsida > Cupressales > Taxaceae > Taxus > Taxus chinensis. The sequence goes on along the minus strand of CM034151.1, from coordinate 542,895,871 downwards.
CAGATTTCACACCAACCGGTATCGTTCCAGCGACTGAAATCGGTTGTATAATTTTACCGACATCAGTTAACTGACCGACATCAGTTTATATACTTTTTGGATATTTTTTCTAGAATAGTATTCTCCACCTTCATGTTCTTTTCGTGATTTGTTCTACCATTTTTTATCCCACTCTTGAGTCTCTAATATCGTTTTCAGGATCCAGGTTGACCCATTTTTACTTTTCATTGCCAAATATTTAAATCCCTTATTCTTCACAGTAGCTGACATTGGTTTGAGCTGACTGACGTTGGTTACCATACCAACATCGGTTACCCTATCCAACATTAGTCTCTGTATTTTGACTTATATTCGATGAAAAAAATATGAAGAGGTTAAGGGTATGACTTTCACTAAATGCAATACAAGATTTAATTGATGGTTGACAAATTGAACTGTAGCTCACATTTTGCACATTCTCTATACCAAATCATTAAAACCAAATTAAACAATTCTTAAACAACATCTTTCCCAGAAGAAGTTGTCAACAATCACACAATCAGGGGATTGGCAGTGGGCTCCATTTGGTTTCTCTGTCGAGTCATCATTTCAGAGAAGGATCTCCCACGTAAAAACTTACCTGAAACTAGCCATAGTTATCGTATTTTATAGGGAACCCTTTTTAACCAAAAATTATACTATGCTTACAGTCAGTCCTAAATGGCATAAGCCACAACATAAAATATACAGTGTAGGATTTCATGTTTGTTAGCTTTTTATCTGGTTGAGTATCCTTTTACACCCCACATCATGACTGGTATATTACAGTTTTATTAGGACTCCTTGTAGCCATACTCAGTATCTGGGTTTGCCCTTTTATTTGATCTAAATCACCAAAATTTATTTTTTTCTTCTCTTCCCAGATTTCACAGCAATTGGTATCGGTCCAACGACCGAAACCGGTTGTATCATTTTACCGGCATCAGTTAATTGACCGAAATCAGTTTATATACTTTTTGGATATTTTTTCCAAAATAGTATTCTCCACCTTCATGTTCTTTTCGTGGTTTGTTCTACCATTTTTTATCCCACTCTTGAGTCTCTAATATCATTTTTAGGATTTAGGTTGACCCATTTTCACTTTTCATTGCCAAATATTTGAATCCCTTATTCTTCAAAGTAGCTGACATTGGTCTGAGCTGACTAACGTTGGTTACCATACCAGCATCGGTTACCATAACTGACATTAGACTCTGTATTCTGAATTATATTCGATGAAAAAAATATGAAGAGGTTAAGGGTATGAATTTCACTAAATGCAATACAAGATTTAACTGATGGTTGATAAATTGAACTGTAGCTCAGATTTTGCACATTCTCTATACCTAATCATTAAAACAAAATTAAACAATTCTTAAACAACATCTTTCCCAGAAGAAGTTGTCAACAATCACACAATCAGGGGATTGACAGTGGGCTCCATCTGGTTTCTCTATCTAGTCATCATTTCAGAGAAGGACCTCCCACGTAAAAAATTACCTGAAACCAGCCATAGTTGTCATATTTTATAGGACACCCTTTTTAACCAAAAATTATATTATGCTTACAGTCAATCCTAAATGGCATAAGCCAAAACATAAAATATACAGTGTCGGATTTCCTGTTTGTTAGCTTTTATCTGCCTAAGTTTTGAGGTGTGAGTTTTGTTTCCTCATTGATTTTTATCCTTTTACGCCACAGATCATGATTGGTGTATTACAGTTTTATTAGGAATACATATAGCCATACTCAGTATCTGGGTTGGCCCTTTTATTTGATCTAAATCACCAAAAATTATTTTTTTCTTTTCTTCCCAGATTTCACAACAACCGTTATCGGTCTAGCGACCGAAATCAGTTGTACCATTTTACCAGCATTGGTTAACTGACTGACATCAGTTTATATATTTTTTGGATATTTTTTCCATAATAGTAGTCTCCACCTTCATGTTATTTTCGTGGTTTGTTCTACCATTTTTTATCCCACTCTTGAGTCTCTAATATCATTTTCAGGATCCAGGTTGACCCATTTTCACTTTTCATTGCCAAATATTTGAATCCCTTATTCTTCATAGTAGCCGACATTGGTCTGAGCCGACTGACGTTGGTTACCATACCAGCATCGGTTACCCTAACCAACATTAGTCTCTGTATTCTGACTTATATTCGATGAAAAAAATATGAATACGTTAAGGGTATGACTTTCACTAAATGCAATACAAGATTTAACTGATGGTTGACAAATTGAACTGTAGCTCACATTTTGCACATTCTCTATACCAAATCATTAAAACCAAATTAAAAAATTCTTAAACCACATCTTTCCCAGAAGAAGTTTTAAACAATCACATAATCAGGGGATTGACAGTGGGCTCCATCTGGTTTCTCTGTCCAGTCATCATTTCAGAGAAGAATCTCCCACATAAAAACTTACCTGAAACCAGCCATAGTTGTCGTATTTTATAGGGCACCCTTTTTAGCCAAAAATTATATTATGCTTACAGTCAGTCCTAAATGGCATAAGTCACAACATAAAATATACAGTGTAGGATTTCATGTTTGTTAGTTTTTTATCTGCCTGAGTTTTGAGGTGTGAGTTGTGTTACCTCATTCATTCTTATCCTTTTACGCCCCACATCATGACTGGTGTATTAAAGTTTTATTAGGACTCCTTGTAGCCATACTCAATATCTGGGTTGGCCCTTTTATTTGATCTAAATCACCAAAAATTATTTTTTCCTTCTCTTCCCAGATTTCACACCAACCGGTATCGGTCCAGCGACCGAAATCGGGTGTATCATTTTACCGGCATCGGTTAACTGATCGACATCAGTTTATATACTTTTTGGATATTTTTTCTAGAATAGTATTCTCCACCTTCATGTTCTTTTCGTGGTTTGTTCTACCATTTTTTATCCCACTCTTGAGTCTCTAATATCATTTTCAGGATCCAGGTTGACCCATTTTCACTTTTCATTGCCAAATATTTGAATCCCTTATTCTTCACAGTAGCTGACATTGGTCTGAGCCTATTGACGTTGGTTACCATACCAGCATTGGTTACCCTAACTGACATTAGTCTCTGTATTTTGACTTATATTCGATGAAAAAAATATGAAGAGGTTAAGGGTATGACTTTCACTAAATGCTATACAAGATTTAACTAATGGTTGACAAATTGAACTGTAGCTCACATTTTGCAAATTCTCTATACCAAATCATTAAAACCAAATTAAACAATTCTTAAACAACATCTTTCCCAGAAGAAGTTGTCAATAATGACATAATCAGGGGATTGACAGTGGGCTCCATCTGGTTTCTCTGTCCAGTCATCATTTCAGAGAAGAATCTCCCACATAAAAACTTACCTGAAACCAGCCATAGTTGTTGTATTTTATAGGGCACCCTTTTTAGCCAAACATTATATTATGCTTACAGTCAATCCTAAATGGCCTAAGCCACAACATAAAATATACAGTGGAGGATTTCATGTTTGTTAGCTTTTTATCTGCCTGAGTTTTGAGGTGTGAGTTGTGTTTCCTCATTCATTCTTATCCTTTTACTCCCCACATCATGATTGGTGTATTAAAGTTTTATTAGGACTCCTTGTAGCCATACTCAGTATCTGGGTTGGCCCTTTTATTTGATCTAAATCACCAAAATTTATTTTTTCCTTCTCTTCCCAGATTTCACACCAACCCGGTATCGGACCAGCGACCGAAATCGGTTGTATCATTATACCGACATCGGTTACCTGACCGACATCAGTTTATATACTTTTTGGATATTTTTTCTAGAATAGTATTCTCCACCTTCATGTTCTTTTCGTTATTTGTTTTACCATTTTTTATCCCACTCTTGAGTCTTTAATATCATTTTCAAGATCCAGGTTGACCCATTTTCACTTTTCAATTCCAAATATTTAAATCCCTTATTCTTCACAGTAGCCGACATTGGTTTGAGCCGACTGACGTTGGTTACCATACCAACATTTGTTACCCTAACCGACATTAGTCTCTGTATTCTGAATTATATTCGATGAAAAAAATATGAAGAGGTTAAGGGTATGACTTTCACTAAATGCAATACAAGATGTAACTGATGGTTGACAAATTGAACTGCAGCTCACATTTTGCACATTCTCTATACCAAATAATTAAAACCAAATTAAACAATTCTTAAACAACATGTTTCCCAGAAGAAGTTGTCAAAAATCACATAATCAGGGGATTGACAGTGGGCTCCATCTGTTTTCTGTGTCCAGTCATCATTTCAGAGAAGAATCTCCCACATAAAAAACTTACCTGAAACCAGCCATAGTTTTCGTATTTTATAGGGCACCCTTTTTAGCCAAAAATTATATTATGCTTACAGTTAGTCCTAAATGGCATAAGCCACAACATAAAATATATAGTGTAGGATTTCATGTTTGTTAGCTTTTTATCTGCCTGAGTTTTGAGTTGTGAGTTGTGTTTTCTCATTCATTCTTATCCTTTTACGCCCCCACATCATGACTGGTGTATTAAAGTTTTATTAGGACTCCTTGTAGCCATACTCAGTATCTAGGTTGGCCCTTTTAATTGATCTAAATCACCAAAATTTATTTTTTCCTTATCTTCCTAGATTTCACACCAACCAGTATCGGTCCAGCAAACCGAAATTGGGTTGTATCATTTTACTGGCATCGGTTAACTGACCGACATCAGTTTATATACTTTTTGGATATTTTTTCCAGAATAGTATTCTCCACCTTCATGTTCTTTTTCGTTATTTGTTCTACCATTTTTTTATCCCAATCTTGAGTCTCTAATATCATTTTCAGGATCCAGGTTGACCCATTTTCACTTCTCTTTGCCAAATATTTAAATCCCTTATTCTTCACAATAGCCGACATTGGTCTGAGCCAAATGACGTTGGTTACCATACCAGCATCGTTTACCCTAACTGACATTAGTCTTTGTATTCTGACTTATATTTGATGAAAAAAATATGAAGAGGTTAAGGGTATGAATTTCAATAATGCAATACAAGATTTAACTGATGGTTGAAAAATTGAACTGTAGCTCACATTTTGCACATTCTCTATACCAAATCATTAAAACCAAATTAAACAATTCTTAAACAACATCTTTCCTAGAAGAAGTTGTCCAACAATCACATAATTAGGGGATTGACAGTGGGCTCCATCTGGTTTCTCTTTCCAGTCATCATTTCAGAGAAGAATCTCCCACATAAAAACTTACTTGAAACTAACCATAGTTGTTATAATTTATAGTAGCCAAAAATTATATTATGCTTACAGTCAGTCCTAAATGGCATAAGCCACAACATAAAAATACAGTGTAGGATTTCATGTTTGTTAGCTTATTATCTACCTGAGTTTTGAGGTGTGAGGTGTGTTTCCTCATTCATTCTTATCCTTTTACGCCCCACATCATGACTGGTGTATTAAAGTTTTATTAGGACTCCTTGTAGCCATACTCAGTATCTGGGTTGGCGCTTTTATTTGATCTAAATCACCAAAATTTTTTTTTTCCTTCTCTTCCTAGATTTCATACCGACCGGTATCGATCCAGCGACCGAAATCGGTTGTATCATTTTACCGACATCGGTTAACTGACCGACATCAGTTTATATACTTTTTGGATATTTTTTCCAGAATAGTATTCTCCACCTTCATGTTCTTTTTATGGTTTTTCTACCATTTTTTATCCCACTCTTGAGTCTGTAATATCATTTTCAGGATCCAGATTGATCCATTTTCAATTTTCATTGCCAAATATTTGAATCCCTTATTCTTCACAGTAGCCGACATTGGTCTAAGCCGACTGATGTTTGTTACCATACCAACATTGGTTACCCTAACCGACATTATTCTATGTATTCTGGCTTATATTCGATGAAAAAAATATGAAGAGGTTAAGGGTATGAATTTCACTAAATGCAATACAAGATTTAACTGATGGTTGACAAATTGAACTGTACCTCACATTTTTGCACATTCTCTATACGAAATAATTAAAACCAAAACTAAACAATTCTTAAACAACATCTTTCCCAGAAGAAGGTTGTCAACAATCACACAATCAAGGGATTGACAGTGGGCTCCATCTGGTTTTTCTGTCTAGTCATCATTTCAGAGAAGGATCTCCCACGTAAAAAACATAACTAAAACTAGCCATAGTTTTCGGTATTTTATAGGGCACCCTTTTTAACCAAAAATTATATTATGCTTACAGTCAGTCCTAAATGGCATAAGCCACAACATAAAATATACAGTGTAGGATTTCTTGTTTGGTTAGCTTTTTATCTGCCTGAGTTTTTGAGTTTTGAGTTGTGTTTCCTCATTCATTCATATCCTTTTACGCCCCCACATCATGACTGGTGTATTACAGTTTTATTAGACCTCGTTGTAGCCATACTCAGTATCTGGGTTGGCCCTTTTATTTGATCTAAATCACCAAAATTTATTTTTTTTCTTCTCTTCCCAGATTTCATATCAACCGGTATCGGTCCAGTGACCGACATCGGTTGTATCATTTTACCTACATCGGTTAACTGACCGACATCATTTTATATACTTTTTGGATATTTTTTCCAGAATAGTATTCTCCACCTTCATGTTCTTTTCGTGGTTTGTTCTTCCATTTTTTATCCCACTATTGAGTCTCTAATATCATTTTCAGGATCCAGGTTGACCCATTTTCACTTTTCAATACCAAAATATTTGAATCCCTTATTCTTCACAGTAGCCGACATTGGTCTAATCCGACTTACGTTTTGTTACCATACCAGCATAAGTTACCGTAACCGACATTATTCTTCTATATTCTGACTTATATTCGATGAAAAAAATATGAATACGTTTAAGGGTATGACTTTCACTAAATGCAATTACAAGATTTAACTGATGGTTGACAAATTGAACTGTAGCTCACATTTTGCACATTCTCTATACCAAATCATTAAAACCAAATTAAAAAATTCTTAAACAACATCTTTCCCAGAAGAAGTTGTCAACAATCACACAATCAGGGGATTGACAGTGGGCTCCTTCCGGTTTCTCTGTCCAGTCATCATTTCAAAGAAGGATCTCCCACGTAAAAACTTACCTTAAACTAACCATAGTTGTCATATTTTATAGCGCACCCTTTTTAACCAAAAAATTATATTATGCTTATAGCCAGTCCTAAATGGTATAAGCCACAACATAAAAATATACAGTGTAGGATTTCCTATTTGTTAGCTTTTTATCTGCCTAAGTTTTGAGGTGTGAGTTGTGGTTCCTCATTCATTCTTATCCTTTTATGCCCCACATCATGACTGGTGTATTAAATTTTTTATTAGGACTCCTTGTAGCCATACTCAGTATCTTGGTTGGCCCTTTTATTTGATCTAAATCACCAAAAATTATTGTTTTCTTCTCTTCCTAGATTTCACAGCAACTGATATTGGTCCAGCGACCGAAATTGGTTGTATCATTTTACGGCATCGGTTAACTAATCGACATCATTTTATATACTTTTTGGATATTTTTTCTAGAATAGTATTCTCCACCTTCATGTTCTTTTCATGATTTGTTCTACCGTTTTTTATCCCACTCTTGAGTCTCTAATATCATGTTTAGGATCCAGGTTGACCCATTTTCACTTTTCATTGCCAAATATTTGAATCCCTTATTCTTCACAGTAGCCGACATTGGTCTGAGTCGACTGACATTGGTTACCATACCAGCATCGGTTACCCTAACCAACATTAGTCTCTGTATTTTGACTTATATTCATTGAAAAAAATATGAATATGTTGAGGGTATGAATTTCACTAAATGCAATACAAGATTTAACTGATGGTTGACAAATTGAACTGCAACTCACATTTTGCACATTCTCTATACCAAATCATTAAAACCAAATTAAACAATTCTTAAACAACATCTTTCCTAGAAGAAGTTGTCAACAATCACACAATCAGGGGATTGACAGTGGGCTCCATCTGGTTTCTTTGTCTAGTCATCATTTCATAGAAGGATCTTCCACGTAAATACATACCTGAAACCAACCATAGTTGTCATATTTTATAGGGCACCCTTTTTTAACCAAAAATTATATTATGCTTATAGTTAGTCCTAAATGGCATAAAGCCACAACATAAAATATATAGTGTAGGATTTCCTGTTTGTTAGCTTTTTATCTGCCTAAGTTTTGAGGTGTGAGTTGTTTTTCCTCATTCATTCTTATCCTATTATGCCCCACTTCATGACTGGTGTATTACAGTTTTATTAGGACTCCTTGTAACCATACTCAGTATCTGGGTTGGCCCTTTTATTTGATCTAAATCACCAATTTATTTTTTTTCTTCTCTTCCCAGATTTCACAACAACCGGTATCGGTCTAGCGACCGAAAATCGGTTGTATCATTTTAACCGGCATCGGTTAACTGACCGACATCAGTCTATATACTTTTTGGATATTTTTTCTAGAATATTATTCTCCACCTTCATGTTCTTTTCGTGGTTTGTTCTACCATTTTTTATCCCACTCTTGAGTCTCTAATATCATTTTCAGGATCTAGGTTGACCCATTTTCACTTTTCATTACCAAAATATTTGAATCCCTTATTCTTCACAAGAGCCAACATTGGTCTGAGCTGACTGAACATTGGTTACCATACCAGCATCGGTTACCCTAACCGACATTAGTTTCTTTATTCTAACTTTCTAATCAAAACAATGATATAATCACTCATTTTAGACTGATTTCCCCCCATTACTTCCATGTTTCTGCATCATCAATGAAGCTCAGAAAACTTATTTTATCATGAGTCACATTGTTTTGACTCGTAAACAAGCTAACGCTATTGTTTTTCATGCTAACCACCAACCGCTCCCACCTATTCCATCACCCCCTTCAATCTCATCACCCATGGACCCCAATCAGGCTCTTGCCATAACCACTGGTGATGAGGAGTTCACGAGGATTCTTGATCACAACCTTGATTCTCTACAGTACTATTTCTCTCATTCATCTACTCATGATTCATCAGGGGTAACTTATATATGACATGCCTGTGTCCATTCATTCTACCCTCGTACCTACTTCTGCATCATCTACTACTAGCTTGACCATAACATCTTCCACCTTACCACTTGTGGTGTCCGAGCTTGACCTTACATCATCGATATCTGCTGCACCTATAACATTTTTCACACCTTTGACATCTGTTGCTCAAAAAATGTCAACCATGCCTTTATCAACTGCCTTAAATGTAGGTCTATCTACATCCGCCACCTCTCATATACCTATTGCATCTCAACCACCAATGGTGTTGGCAACCCATACTCCCTTCCAAAACATTTTACTCTCCATACTGCAGTCTCTTCCTCTGATTTCTATGAGATTCTTTATGTCCAATCCACCTACCTACACTTATCACCAACATCCCCCTATTTCATTTATCGCTTATTTAGGATGCTTGTCATCTACATCTATTCTGACCTAGATCCCTTTCTCATAATTTTTGCACTCGGCACCACCACATAGTGGGATGCCATCCATATCATACCCTCCTCATCTACCCCCTTATACTGCAGGGGTTTCCTAGTCATCAAAACCTACCAATAATCTTATCAAAATGATGATGGATAATATGTAGACATTAGAAGCATCTTTCTTTGGCTCACGTAACTCTTTGACATATGACTAGATTTGAATTGATCCCATTCACTCGTCCATTACAATCGTCCATACCCTAAAAATTGGGAAATACCTAAATTCAACCAATTTAATAACAAAGAAGACCCGTAACAACACTTGTGGTATTTTAAACATGGGTGTTATTTGATTGCTCATGATGACATTTTTCTCTTGTGAACATTCCCATTATCCTTGACAATACCTGCTTTGAATTGATATAGTGCTCTACCTAGGCATTCCATTTTATCATTCAACCAAGTAGCTCAAGATTTCCTATACCACTTTTCTATCAACATTGTCAAGAAGGTCACCATGACCGACTTGTACACGACATGCCAATACGAAGACAAATCTATTACAGACTTTGTCACTCATTGGCAGAGCCTGATCAACTAGCTCACATTCCAACTGCCTCAAACTGAGTTATTAGAGTTGTTCATCGGGGCTTGTGCTAGAGACATCTTGGAAAATATCCAAGTTCAAACTTTTCGCACGTTTGATGAGGCATTCACCATGGCCCGAAAACTTGAAATTCACACCATTGAAGATAAGAAGATACAATTGTGTAACAAGAGAATTGTGTTTAAATCAAATGATACATGTACTTCCAAATCAAAAAATAATTAATCTAAAGCAAAAGGAGCTACCAACACAGTATTTTTGAAAGCCAACCCATCTCACCCTTCCAACCAATCAAATCCTTCTTCCAATATTTCTCATGTTCAGGATTTTCAGTTCAAGCAGGAGTAATAAAAATATGCACCCATAGGAGAACCCTACTCTTTAGTTTTAGAAAAACTTCTAAAATTCAGAGCAGTCACTCTTCCACCCATCAAACCACATACTAGTTTTGACCCCTCTCTTCCTGTGCCTACGTGGTACAAAGAAAATGATTACTGCAATTATCATCGCATTAGAGGTCATAACAACGGTAATTGTATAAATTTTAAAAATATTTTCCAAGAAATGTTAGATAATGGAGATCTCACCTTGGATAATCCTAATGCACTGGCTAATCAGAACCTTCACATTTTCAAGAATTCGTTCCCAAATCACACCCCATTGTCTAACCAAACCAGTGAAACCTTGACCAATGACAATAACATTTGTGAGGTTTATGTTGTTTTCGACATCATACTAGCTCTCCCTGCTCAATTTCCTCCTACTCCATCTATCAAGGAGATTCTTGTACAAGCTCCTTCATCCACAGAGGGAATTGTTTCATTTTATCCTTTACCCACAAAGGAGTCTCCCTTATTTCCTCCTTCTCCTACAGAAGAATCCGCCATATCCACCGATGTAGTTTCCCCACTCACCTCTCAACCTAGAAAACAACTTGCGGTACTTACTCTTTTACCCACGGGAGAGTCATGCTTCCCTTCTTCTTTGCCAAAAGATGAACTTACCACATCCAACTTGTCATCTCCCCTACCCATAGAGGATCCATTAGCAATGTCCTTTCCTATTGATGATAATTCTCCATTGGCTTTCAAGGATCCTATTGGTTTTCTCTCGTCTCTTTTACCCACAGAGTATGAATCCAACCATTTCCCTATCTCACATACATTTTTAACAGGGATTACTACCAAATCAAAATCATCCCCCTACATTGGTGTCTTTCTCACACTTGGCCGACCACTTGGATTATGTTGACAATTCCATGATTTGGGGATGCCTTCGATTGCCTATCTCAACTTAAATGCAAATGTTGTCTGCTGATACTTCCATGATCTATCCAAAGGTATTTCAGACAACCAAACCCACCATGCCCATGCTAGCTATAGCAACCTCTTCTTCATCACCCTCGCCCACACCTAAACCTTTACCATCAAATGAAATTTTTCCTATGCCTAAAACCTTGCCTACACCTATATCTTCCTTAGCATCCAGACCCATTGCCACATTGGGAATCATGCTGACATCAAGCCTGGTCCATCCTCCTATCAAAATGGAATTTAGCCACATCATCACAAGTCATCGCAAAGAATATTTCCCCACCTAAGAGGAAGACCCAACCTCTTAGGCTGCATACACTGGATTTTCCCACTACCCATATGTCACCTTCACCACTTCCATCTATCCTAGGACCCCACCCATCAACCTTGGTCAAGAAGCCTCCTACCCAAGGTAAACCAAAAACACAACAACCCACCTCCTCATCATGATCCTCTGTTCCACCCAAATTACCTACATAAATTATGCCTTTTCCATCACCTACATCCTTTCTACCTCCTATACCTACACCACTTCCAGTATCCTCATCATTACCTATGCCATTCCCTTCTCTTCAACCAATACCTTCCACATTACCTCTTACTACAACCTTCACCAGCACCTCCATTATCACCTTGGCTAACCTCAACCCCTTCCACCATCTTCCTTCCCTTCTACATCACACACTTCTTCTTCACCTTTACCCAAGAAGGTGCAACCAAATCCCAAGAACCCACTACCCTCCAAAGAGGTAGTTAAACCTACACCACCTTCAACAACTAGTTCACCTGCTACATCTTTACCCAAGAAGGTGTAATCCAAACCTAAAAACCGTACTATTTACCAAACAAGTGGTAAAACTTACTCAACCTTTGATTCCACCTTTGGTGCACCTCTCCCACCAAATTCATCCACACTTCCATCCAAACCCACACTTACTTCACATTGTGATCCATTGGTAGGGTCTTATGCCAACATCTTAGCTAACCTTTTGGAAACCTCTGTCATCACATTGCCACCACTTAGACCTTACAACCCACTCAAACCTAAACCAGAAGGGTTTAACGATACCAAAATTTTTGCTTACCATCGTGTGCCAGGGCATGATGTGGAAAAATATAAGGCTCTTAAGACTATTCTTCTCCAACTATGTCCTCTCGAAAGAAAAATTTGATGATGATGATATTTTAGATGAGGACCCTATTCCACCTGCACCTATCACCACACATCCTCATCCCATACCTATTATGTGACCTTCATCTCCCCCTCCACAACCCTTTTATCCTCCTCCAACATTTGAGATCAATATGGTCCGCATAAGAGAGCTAGCTCAAACCTCTTCCTAAAATTCCAATGTGCTGCATTATTTTCACAAAACTAGTATATGCCCTCACCATATTTTTTCCCATCCTGTCGCTACACCTATCATGACTCACTTTCTCCTTTACCATAGATTAATATGGTTCAAATTTCCACTCGATCCCAGAAGGAAAAAGGAAAGGAGAAAACAACCAACTCATCTACTACTCTTTTACCCAATATTCCATCTACACCTACACCAAAAATCACCATCCACAGACCCACATACCCTATTTCTGATAGGGTTTCCCATCATATAATGCTTAAATAATTGCACCAGTCTCCTCTCAAAATGTCTTTGTATGACCTTCATCCAAACCTCTGAGTCTCATCGACAAGCCCTCATTGAGGTTCTGCAATCTATTGAGGTTCTACCTAATGACCCTACTCCTGTTGCATCCATTATCACTCCTCATCATGTGGCCTCTCTCACCACTTCATCCCCTTCCTCTACACCCAGTTACCACTCATCAAGTAGTTGCTCTCAGTTTCTTTGACGATGAGATTGTACCTCTCCAATCGGATGATCTTGACCCTGCCCTATTTATTTCTATCTACATTGATAATATACACATTCAACGTGTTATGATTGATGGTGGTGCCAGTATTAACATCATTTCCTCCCATGCGTACAACCAAATGTGCATCCCTGCCAATTACATGCATAATAACCCAATTATGTTGCATTCATTCAACATGATGCCATGACTTCCACCCTTGGCACCATCATTCTCCACATTTTTGTAGGCCCCCATACCATTCCTGAATTATTCTATGTCTTAGAGGGGGAATTCTAGTACAACATGCTACTTGGCCAACCCTGGATCTGCATGCCATGGGTTGTGTTCCTTCAACCTTACACCATTGTTTAAAATTCAAACATGAAGGACACAACTATACCATTCCAGCTGACCCTTCACCATTCAAGACCTGTAACATGTTGTATCAACCCAATGATGTCCTTATACCAGTTAAGGCATCTACCACTACTACCACTTCTTCTTCAGCCACTGCCTCATCCACCAATGCTTCCGCTACATCTTCCACAACTAACTCCTCTATTCCCATTACTACATAGCTTCTACAGCTGACCCATCAGCCAACCCATCTACTTCTCAAAAAACCAATGCTTCTTCTTCCCAACTGATCTAGTGATTCATCCATTCCCGCTACCCACATATCAACCACTAATCCCTTAGAAGGTGTTTTTCAATGCCTCACTGTGGGGGAGTACCACCTTTATAACATTGACACATTCCTTACTCCTCAAGAGTATGGTAACCTTCACCAACATCCCCGCTATGATCACCACATAGGAAAGGTTTTCCCCTATGGTCCTCCCCACCTTCGTACCAACTTAATGTATGGGGGACTTGATGCTTCTACCTACTTGCCCGAGCCACCTTCCCAAACTCACCATTTTCCTCTAACCTTCAATCTCTCACCAACCACCTGCTTCACCCACACCTTCCTCCATCATTGTGCTTGGAAGGGATTTGGCTTTGGTTTCTATGAACAAGGCCCATACTATCATTCCTTGCACCACTCGTAAGCATAAAGACCACAGTGGTATTGGATTTTCTAAACCACCTTCTAGGAAGGCTGAGTCAAACTCATTGAGGACGATAAACATTCCCCACCCCATTCACCAACTTCACCACCTTCACCTACAGAGTCTATGGATCCAGAATCCATTCCTCCTAACTTTAAATTTTTTCGTGAACACCATTTCCTTGGGACCTCTGACTTATCAACGAGATGGCGAGGCTCCCTCTTCTCTTCCCTTCCTGTATCCTAACATGATCAATGATGATACACCTTTTATTAACGTTGCATTCAATGTTAGGATGATGAGTCTATTCTCACCTACCTTGGTGCGGAAGATTCTTATATTCACTAGTCATTACCTTCTAAGATGCAAACCATGTTGAATGAATCAACCATCAAAATCAATATTCACACTCAGGACAACCCACACATTCTAAAAATAGGCCAATATTTAGATGTTACTGAACAGGAAGCTTTCACTTCTTTCCTCCGGGATCATAGCAACACTTTTTCTTGGTCCTATGCTGATATGCCCTGGTATTGACCCAAACATTGTGGTCCACAATATCATAACCATTCTTGATGCCAAACCCATGAAATAGAAGCTGCGAAAAATGCATCCTCGCATTTCCCTTCTTGTCAAAGAAGAACTCCAGTGCCTTCTTTTGGTTTCCTTCATCCTACCCATTGATTATCCCCAATGGATCTCTAACATCTTTCCTATCACAAAAGTGATAAGGGGGACTCCACATTTGCATGGATTTCCGCAACCTTAACTTAGCTTTCCCCAAAGATGACTTTCCTCTACCTAGTATTGACCAACTAGTTGATCTCACCATCGGCCATGAGATGCTATCACTCATGGATGGTTTCTCAGGTTATAACCAAATATTACTCACCCCGAAAGATCAACATAAAACTACCTTCATCACTCCTTGGGGGACCTTCTGTTATCGTGTCATGCCCTTTGGCCTTAAAAATGTTGGTGCTACATATCAGCGGGCTATGAATTATATCTTTCATGAAATCATACATAGCATATTGGAAGATTACATTGATGATCTTCTTGCCAAATCCAAACATCAGGCCAAACACCTTATAGTCCTTAAGGTTATCTTTGACTGTCTCATCAAATACTATGTTCACCTTCAACCTAAGAAGTGTGTCTTTGTTGTTCTCTCTAGAAAGCTCCTTGGTTTTATTGTTTCTTTGTGTGGCATTGAAGTTGATCCCACTAAAATCAAGGCTATTCTCAAAATTCCTCCACCTACTAACCTTCGTCAACTTCATAGTTTTTCAAGGAAAGTTGTAATCTATTCGTCACCTTTCTGACCCACTGCCATCCATTTCATCATCTTATCAAAAAGGATGTCTCCTTCAAATGGGATGATGAATGCCACAAAGCCTTTGATGCCTTAAAACAATACCTCCTCCAACCACCTGTGCTCATTCCCCCTAAGGATGACCAACCATTTTACCTTTACATTTCTACTACTGATCATTCCTTGGGTGTCATGCTTGCTCATCGTGATGAGAAACACAGGGAGAAAGTGGTTTATTATATAAGTCATATGCTTTTAGACTACAAAACTAGATATACTCACACCGAAAAACTCTTCTTAGCCTTAGTTTTTGTCTCCACTAAACTTCACCATTACCTACTCAACCACAAAACCTTTGTTGTCACCAATACTGACCCCTTACATTACATGTACGCTAAGCCCTACCAACATCAACGTGTTGCACATTGGCTCATGCTTCTTGCAAGACCTAGATCTCGAATTCATCCATCAAAAATCTGTCAAAGGACAAACAATTGCTGACCAACTCACAGACACACCTCTCTCTGGAAACCAATCTTCTAACTTTGATTTCCCTGATGAATCCATCGCTACCCTCTCCTTGGATGATACCATTTACCAGATGACCTTATTCTTTGATGGTTCCAAATGTCAGCATGGGGGTGGTGCTAGAGTTATCCTCATTCCTCTTGATGGTGAGCCTATGTCCATTATCTTTCAAACTAGATTTTGATTGTACTAACAATATCGCTTGAATATGAAGCACTCATGTTAGGTCTTCAAACCACCATAGCCTTAGATGTTAAATCAATTAATATCTTTGGCGACTCTCAACTAGTTGTGAACCAAGTTAATGGTATATACCAGTGTCGTAATGAGATACTTCAAAAGTATAAGCATCATGTTGACATATTTTTGACTACCTTTGACCATTATGAACTTCAAACCACCCTACATTCCACTAATAAATTTGCAGATACCATGGCCTGTCTTACTTCTCAAATCCCCGCCTCACCTTCGACTCAAAAATATTTTTCACAGTACAAAGGTTGCAATCACCTTCTTATCTAATTTGAGACATCAACCTTGTAGGAAACATTGAAACTGACCCACGTGACCTTTGGTATAAGCAGTTTGCTAACTATCTTTCCCTTTCAATTTTGCCTCCAAATCTTACTCGCAATGGACAACGAGCCTTTCTCAAAAGTGTCTCTCGCTATGTCATCATGGGTGGTATTCTCTATAAACATGGCTTTGACGCTATCCTCTTACAATGCCTTACGAGTTCTAAATTCCATACACCATCAAGGAAGTTCACGAATGGGATTTGTGGGGGTCACTTCAGTGGCTTAGCTATCACTAAGTGTATCCTTCGCCTTGGGATATTACTGGCCAACCCTAAACCATGATTTTGTGACTATGTCAAGCATTGTGTGAAGTTTTAGCAACATGTTAATCTTCATCACACCCCTAGTCACACCTTACAGGTCACACGAGACCTTTGGCCTTTCTCTCAATGGGGTTTGGATCTTGTTGGAGAGATCAACCCTCATTCTTCCCAATGTCATCAATGGATTATTACTGCTACCGAATATTACACTAAATGGGTGGAAGTTCATACCTCTTATTTCTAAAAATGTGTAGAAAATATGTGAATTCATCAATCATCACATCATTTTTCGCTTTGGTTTTCCTCACCACCTCATCACTGATAATGGAAAACAATTCAAAAACAAAACCCTACGGAAACTATGTGATGCCTTTGGACATTCAACTCAATTTTTCTTCACCTTATTATCCTCAAACAAATGGCCAAGCTGAATCAACCAACAAAACCTTAAACAAAATTCTTATGAAAGTGGTTGACGATACTGGTAAGGATTGGCATACGCACATTCCTTTTTCCTTATGGGCTTATCGCACTAGTATTCACACCTCAACTGCTGCCACACCTTTCTCTTTGGTCTATGGTACAGAAGTTGTCTTGCCTCTCGAAGTCCAAATTCCATCTCTTCATATCTCACTCAAAGATATGCTCAATGATGATGATTTTCTCTAGGACCATTTGGCACAACTTGAGTTATTAGATGAACATCATCTAAATGCTCTCGATCACCTCCAAATCTACCAAAAATGTATCAAACGTGCCTATGATAAACATGTGTCCAAGAATGAACCTTCTAGGTCGGTGACCTCATCCTGAAGGAAAATCAACATGTAACAAAAGTGGAGAAAAGTAAACAGGGCAAGTTTTCTCCTAATTGGCTTGGACCCTATATTGTTACTCATGCCTATGGATCAAGGTGCTTATCATTTGTCTTCACTCGAAGGTAAACCCGAACCTGAGCCCCTCAATGCCTTGCATCTTTGACCATTCTATTGTTGAATCAAGTCCTGTATCATCTTCTATCTATTAAATGCTTGTCCCTTGAGCAACATTCACCTTCCACTTACCTATTTTAAGGATCAATGACTAAACAAGAATCATGTGATTACCCATCACCTTTCAGCCTTATCTTCAATATGAGTACCACAACTCTACTCATGGCATGATTCTCATGGATACTTTTCATCCTTTTCAAGATGGAATCCCATGGTCATTCATCACTTAAAACCTCTCTTTCATAGCTACCCCTGTGTGCTATGGTTTTGTCTTCATAAAAGAAGCCTATACTTCTCTATAGTCTTGTCCATGACCTAAAAGTCCAAAAAAAATTCAAAAGTAATATACGGGATTTTCAAATTCAAACTCCTTGAGTCAAAATTCTAGCAAAAATATGACTCCCTCAAAAAGGACATCTATCTTTCTATCTTGCTGCTATAAATAGACTGCTCCCTTGAAGG
Organism: Taxus chinensis; assembly: GCA_019776745.2. Lineage (NCBI taxonomy): Eukaryota > Viridiplantae > Streptophyta > Pinopsida > Cupressales > Taxaceae > Taxus > Taxus chinensis. The sequence goes on along the minus strand of CM034151.1, from coordinate 542,877,397 downwards.
ACAGCTATACAAAGCTAGCCCATACTGTACATAGTCTATCACAAAAAGAAGACTATTCCTGTAAAAATAAAATAAAAATATTTTGAAGCTTCCCGCATTGATCAGCTTCATGAAGACCTCAAGGAGATATTCTATTCATCCCACATAGACTTCCCACATCGATTAGTCTATAAAACAAAAGAAAAAATAAAAATATAACTTTTTCATCATGGACTTGCCTATTTTGATCTTGGGTATCTTGCTAAAGAGGCATGTTGTCTCACACCAGGTTACGCTAAAAAAACCTCTTTCACCTCACCACCTTTCCTTTCTAATATTCTACCTACTCAAGGGATGTGCCACAAATGTGACATTTTGTGATCATGTGACCTTCTTCACCCTTAGAACAGTCAATCATGCAATGCCTTTAGGGTTTTATGTTCATAAGCCAATCTTTGGTATGATAGACTCGTAATGGTTCTTACCAATTAGGTGAATTTTTGTCTCCTCTTACCATTCACCTCTTTTCTTACTTATTGATCCTCCTTCACAAGACCAGAACCTTCGACACCTACATTCTAGGAATTCCTCTTCCACCAAAATCACCCATATCTATTCAACCATAGCCATATGCCATTCAACCTAAAAATGCCTAAACTCAACCATGCTTATTCGACCTAAACTCAACCATGCCTAAATGACCTAGAACTCAATCATGCCTAAAACCTACTGACCCATTCATCTATCTCATCATATTCTTCCCTAGCTTATGGGAGAACTACATCGGCCTGAGGCCCCTTTTCGTTGGGGCTATGTAGGTAGCACTCCGAGGGCATGGGGCCCTTGGAGGTTAGCTCGACCACTTTTCCCCCTAACCAATTTTCCCCCTTTAATTCACATTTTATCCCTAGTTAGTTTCCATTTTACACAAAACTTGGAAATTAAACTATCATAAAAACATACATATCCTACCATTTTATAACATCAACCATATCATACATCAATCATTTAACATTTCCATGATATAAAATACTTGGAAATTTAAACCACAACATACATATACATCATTATTTATTTCCCATAATACCAATAACTTGGAAATTAAATCAAACGCAAAATATGACCAAATTATGCCTATACCTAGACTCCACCATGCCTATCACCTAAACTCCACCATGCTTATACCTGACCAAACCATGCCCATACCTAACTCCACCATGCCTATACCTAAATCCATCATGCCTATATGACCTTGACTCCATCATGCCTAAATCACCTAAAATCCACCATGCCTATACCTGAATCCATCATGCCTACATGACCTCAAATCATCATGCCTAATTCAACTAGTTTCCATAATACACAATAACAATCAGAAATTAGGAAGTACATCATCCATCCAGTAAACATCATCAACTATATAAGGAGAGTGTGTGTGTATCAATACATATATAAATATATCAGTATCCAAAATTCTCATGTACAATCTCACGTCTTCGGCATGCCAAGCTCGGTACCATATATCAAAAAATCCAAATGATTGGTACAATATCACATATGGATATCAATCATCTCCCCACCTGATGCCCTCCTCTCTGGTCTCACATGTCTCCTCTGCTCACTACTATGATCTCAACTCACACCACCCTCAACTAGACTCCGCTCATGACTTGGCACTGTCATTTTCCACTTTCCACCTCTTGTCTGTCATTTTCTATAAATGACAAGTCAACAAATGAATCCGTAAAAAGTGGATTTTTCCTTTTTAGCCCCAAATCAACATGACCAACATCAGTCAAGTCGTGCCCTAGTCAACTGATATCAGTTAATCTATAACTGACATCGTTCACCTCAATTAACCATATGGCCTCACTAAATGTCCAGTTTTTTCTAAAAAGATGTCATTCTTGCACCTTTCACCCTTCCCAACACCTATTAAAACTCACCCACAAGCCTACATTACCTATACATTTCCTTAATGCATTTAGGGACATGTTATTTACCTATACCTCAGCCTTACCTATGCCCTGACCTACATACCTTGACCTGAATCATCCTTTTGGACATTTGAATTTGTGTACTCGCTATAACTTGTGATGCTGCTACCCATGTTGTTTAGCCTAATGACCTTACCTTTCCTAATGTCAGTGATGTTTATCCCGACCAAACCTTTGGTGCCCTGGAACAAAACCCAATACCCATTCCTCCACCTTTCCTAGTTGTGATTTAGGACCATATCCTATACCTTGGATACCTGAACCACTTCAACCTCATTTGGATAAACCTATCGACCTTTGACAAAGTAGAGTTTGTAAAGCTCTTCAACCTGGTACCTTATCGCAATCTATACATGTGTGTGTGTTTGATTTCCATTACCTATTACCTGACCCAACCATTACCCTTACCTACAACCCATCCACCCTTGTTTTTATTAACAACCTATTTATCAAACCATTCACCGAATTCATTTCCTACCTTCATTAGTTCCTGGTTTGAGGGGGATCACTTTCATCCATACTTGGGGCAACCTAATCTCCACTCATACCTAGGACACCAACTTCTATTTTTGTCAGCATCACTTACCAATACAAGCTACATGACAAAAAGGGGAAAATGTAGACACTGAAATTTGGGTCACATTCCCTTAACCCCATCAATTAAATAAATTCATAACTATACCCACTCATGTCCCTAGTGCACACATGTTAATTAATTTCATTGCAATAATCAAATTAATTAATTACCTCACCCATCCACCTCACCTACAGCCAACTCACCTATCCACCTCACTCAAAGACCCATTCATAGTCTATTAATTAATTAAGACTAATTCTATACCAATCCTAACTAACTAAGACTTAGTCTAAACCTAGCATTAACTCCCACTACCTCTCCTAGAAGAACTCATACTTATCTGGGCAGACTCTATCACTTGAGACCCAGATTAAGGATATCAATCATGCCAAAAATAGAAAGATCAGGCTATTTTTGGAAAACCTAGACTTATCCACCTTAACTGACACCGGTTATTCCTCAACCACATGCCGGTCACCTAACCACCATTGGTTACTTTATATACAATTTTACAACCTTTTACCTAGGTTGGTCATTTTTCAAGTTTTGGAGAACTATTGCATTCAAGTGTGAATCCAAAGCTCTCAGCATCTAGACAACACAAAATACTCAACCACAGGCCCAAGCAAGCATCTGGTTCTCCTTCTAGAGTATTGGAATACTCATGGGAACATTACGGGAGTACTGCCCATACACTGACTCCAGAATCTCTTCACGGATCAACTACCATCCACCTTCACCTACCAGATCTATAAATGCAAGTAAGTATACATGATTTCAATCATATTGTGCTTACTTAAAGTATAGATTCCTTACCTCTTTCATTATACTTTATTTCTTCCTGTATTCCTTTATCTCCACCTCCTCACCAATCTACCAACCCAACCACCTATAGCCTTTTTTCCTTCTCATAACTTCCCCCTTTGTATCCCTGAGTCTTCTCAGTAATATTACAAACCTAACCACACCCTTCATCACTCTCTGTGCAATCACAGAGAAGCCCAAAAACCATTTTTATCAAATTATTGTCAATTGCCCCTACCGACGCCGATTACCTAACCACCATCGGTTTCACCTCCATACCGACATCGGTCACCTGACCGATATTGGTCTCTATGTCATTTCATTCCTTTTGACCAGCAAGCCTCTCCATCAACTAAAACTAACCCAGACCTTCACCCGATCAATCCCAACCCCTGTTAGACCTACAAAACCTAGAATAACCTACCAAACCTCCAGATTTAATCATAACCTTTCCTGTTAGATTAGATTTTCTTATTGTATTTGCACGAGATACCTAAATCATATAACTACAGTAGGATTTCCTTACTTCATGATATTTGCATTAAATTATATTTGAAAGTGGATTGACAGCCTTCTAGGAAGCACCTCACTTCTCTGGATCTAGCATTCGCTAGGCAGACCACTAACCTATATTATTTAATACTATTTGGTGGTCTTGTTGTGTTTCTTATACAGGTCATTCCTCCTAGCCAAAGGTTTCGAAGCTCTTCACGATCAGCTTGGATAAAAAATTCAGTAACGTGCACGCATTCAACCTTTGACCTACATATCATAGGTATTCCTCCTAACATATTTCCTATTCCGTTTTAACCTCCTATTCCATTTTAACCAAATAAAATTTCTATGGGAGTGCTCAAGTATATCAGAAATATGGGGAATAATTTATTCTACCATAAATACACAGTGATTATGATTGAGGTATTACAAAATCCACCATTATAGTTTCCTTACTATGTGCCTGATAAATTGTCCAAATAAGAAATTGTATTCCAAATCTATAATGGCATTTCTAATAAATGTAAATAGAATAAAATCATGACTCATGCTTCTTTGTATTTACTAGTATGATGTAGGGAATTTAAGAGGTGTCCATATCTCAAGGATATAGATGCCTACAAAAACTCCTTTAACTTTCCAAAGCATTTTGCAAGAAAATATGACCCAAGAAAAAGAGTGGCAAAACACTTGGAGTTATTTAAGGGGAAAATGAATTTTACATATACATATAAAGAAGATGTAAATGATTAGGTTTGGGTTAGTCAAGAGGATGAAAATATTATCTAACAGAACATGAAAACCATAGGTTTAGTTCCTCCACCAAGAGGAATAATCATAAGGGAATTCACAATAAAAGGGGCACCTACATACATGGAACCACCTAGAAATCCTCAAAGTCATGCTTCTCCCACTCCTTCCCCAAGGCCAACTGAGCAAGAAACCACCATAGAAGTACAATAATTAATTCTTGAACAATTCATATGGTCCTCCCTTATTTATTGTGAGGTATCTTCTTTAGATGATGAAGAAACAATTAAGAAAGCTACAGTTGAGGGATTTGTAGTCTAAAAAGTCAAAGAGGTAGAGCAAGGTCATATTGGAAAAGAACAAACAACTAATGTTAGCTCACATCTTCATTAATTTCAATAGGAATGGATTGAAAAATATTTAATTGTATAGAGGGAACAACCAAACTAGGTTACCCAAGAGGAACCTCTAAATAAAATAGAGTTTAACCCAAAAATAGGTACTATGAAAATGGTTACATCAACTCATTAGGACCTTATATGGCATGAAACCTTTAAGGATATTTCTCTCTTACCAAGAAGAGAAAGACAAAATTTTCTCAAGTAGCTATATATCAAGAATATCTAGTTTCCTTTATCCAAGTCTTGACATAAGTTGAAGTGGAAATGGTTTGCGGAATGAAGGTAAGGAACAAAAAATCAAAAACATAGGGTGAATTAACAACTCCTGAGAAAATTTCCAATGATGTAGAAGAGGCCTTGCTTTCCCTCTTTGATGTTATAAATGAGATCATTGAAATGAAAAAGGAAGGACATGCTTTCTCAAGAGAATAAATATAATCATAAAAAAATGTCCTACAATATATGCTCCAAGTCATAAATAAATCCTTGGATGGAGGAGTTTTCCAAGATCCTAATATGCTCACAATTAATGATATTGGCTTATGAAAGACATATGAAAATTATACTAAAAATTGACTAGAAGAATGAGAAGAACAAATGAGTACGATTCCCTCACAATTAGATGATATCATCTTGATGGTGAAATATTTTGTTAGGGACAAATGTGGTTTCATCAATTCTCGTAGGAAAAAGTCCCTCTACTTAAGGATGGGGTGTCTCCCATTTATTGAAATCTAGAATTTATGTACACTATTCAATCTTTGAGGGTATTCAGAGACTGGAAAATGTGTAGAAACACCCTTTTTGTGAATACAACAATATATTAAAGAGGGTAGAATTTATAAGATGGAGAGGAGAAAAATGTGAGGAAATAGTAGGAAAATGGGGAGGGAGTTATGTTGATGGTAGCATGATAGATTTTATTAACAAATAAATCAATGAAATATCTAGTTCAACTAAAATAAATAAGAAAGCATATATTACCATGCAAGAATAAAGAAACAACAACAAAATTTATCACAAAGTTCAATTAATAATTCTCATTCCATTATACAAAGTTCAAACACTTTCATTCATTATAAAAATTTTCATACATTCAATTAAGTACAATGATGGAAAATGGAGGAAAGTGTTTATGAGAGAAGCAGAAGAAAATGACATGCCAATGAGGAAAAAATATGGTCACTTAGAGTGGAGGAGCCATTCCTTTATATAGATTTTTAGAATGAATTTTCGTATTCCAAATGTGACTCTTCATATTCCATGAAGAAATAGAAAATAAATTAATTGGATCCTGAAACTAGAAAAAGTGAATCCTCAACAAAGAAATAGAATTCAATTAAGTGCACTTTTTCACTTGAGTGAGTTCCCAACAAAGAAATATAAACGCTTTAGTTAATTTTTTTAAAAGTACATCCTTAACAAATAATTATAAATACTTGGATCATTTTTTTAGAGAATAATTTCATGGAGAGAGAGATAAGAATTGAATTAGATGAAAGAGGAGATCATTATGCCGATGAAGACCTAGTGGAAGGAGATATCTTAATATTCTTCTTTGAAGAAAATTTGGCATGTGGAATTTGCAATCGGAAGTGAGATACTACTTAACTTACTTCCTTCTCTTTCTAAATCTTATTTTCTCATCTAAATAGATTTGGGACCTCTATGGTTGTTTTAGAAATGGTTTTAAAAATATTTCCATATTCTAGTTGTAATGATGGAATACATAAGTTATGAAGTCATATAAAACTCACAGCTGGAAGTTGTCACTAATTATCTGACACAAATCAATCCATTGAGATCCTTCACAAATAACATTCATAAATTCTACCATCCATGATTTTAATTATTCTATGGTAGGCTCTCCCATGACTTAGATCAAGAGGACAATTATATCCAAGAGTTCTTATCAAAATTCAGCGCTTACTAGAGTCCTCAGAAGATTTGATGGGTCTTTCCTATATACCTTCAACCAATATCTTGCCACCATATTTTGGAGCTTAGAATCCTAGTTATTCCACTCCTAAAGCATTCTCATTGGTTAGGATAATTGAGTTATTGTGCCTCTGATTTCTAAAAGCTGGTTATAATGTGAACAAGGCTGAGTTGAGATAATAATGAATTTTTAGTACCGTTGATTTCCTAAATTATGGGGTCATAGTGGTTTGAAAAATATAGAACCAAGTTTACACATTGAATATATAATGATAATCTTGCAACATGATATACACCTTTTCAGAATATGTGATCGACCATCACTATTCTATTACCATCTAGCATTCTTATCTTTAGGTCATCAAAATCCATGAAATCCACGTTGTTGTCTCCAATGTTTAATAAGTCAGTAAGCATAATGGAAAGAGGTTGGTATCCTAAATACTTAGAATTCATTTTTTGAATATGAAAGTTTATGGGAAACTAATATTTTGACAAGGTAAAATTTGAGCTTCTTTTTGAAGGTTTCCACGATATTTTACCTGGTTAACATCTGAAAAATGAGTTCAATCAATTTAGGAGAATAAAAAAAAGCCCAAGGGAATATTTCATGTATAGAATCTAATGAAATTTATCATGGAGGAGAATACTTGTTCCAAATTTGAGGAAACTCCTTCATAAAAATCAATATTAAATGACAAAGAGGGCTGTCGGAACAACTTGCTCATTTTAATGAAATGTGGGCTAAAGTATTATTTTATCATTTTGGGAGAAATACACATCCAAATTATGTGAAACTTGATTCATTAGAAAGGTATGGTTGATGAGAAAAATTTATATGAATTTTATGATGATATCTCATGGGGGTTTTAAGAAAATGGAACAACAATTTTCAGTTGTAATGTGGGATTTTAAGTGGGTTTACAAGTGAAAATGAATTAAATAATATCTAATGAATCACTTAACCTCAAAAAGTTATCAATAGATAAAAATAAATGTATTTTAAAGGAGATATTATTGTCAAAGTTCCAATAGATTCCTCTATGTGGTTTGCAAACAATGATTGAATCAATTTTTTGAGTGGTTTATGGAAAACAAGGGTTCAAAAACTATAATTTTCAGATGGAGAGAAAACATAAACCAAAAAATAATATATAAAAATTGAATGAATTTTCAAGGAGAGAGTGCATGAAAAGTTTGAAGGAATTTCATTCATGGGAGCTCAAGATATAAGAAAAACAAGATCTAGCATACCTAGGGCATAAACATGGTATCATGGAGTTTGAGAGGAAGAATGAAGATTTAATGGAGTTCGTCTCATGAAAATTATGTTATAAAATTGCATTTAGGTTCTTAGTTAATTTTTTAATTCATTAGGCTTGGATGTTTTGGAGGGAAATCACGCTTTTGAATGTTTGAAGGATCTACAGTGCACTTTTCAACTTCATTTGGATCTCCAAGGTTCTTGGGAATATTTTGGAGTGAAAATTGAAACTAAAATGTTCTTAGGTGAATTTTATACCTTATTGTAGAACCTCTAATGTTCTTGGGTGGACTTGGGACCTTCAATTGGAACTTAGAACTTAAAAAGTGCAAGCCTAATAAAAAATTAGAACATATGAACTAATAAAGTGCAAACCCAAAGAATGAATAAAATTCATGACTTCCCAAATCAAAGTTTTAATCAATTTTTGGAAATTTGGCACACTTGTTACCATAGTTTGTAACCTCTAAGGTTATTGGGAACACTTTGGGGTGAAACTTGGAACTATCTTGTTCCCAAAAGTGCACCTATAGGCTTGTGCCAAATCTAGATTGTGGAACATTCATTCTTAGAGCAAGATAAGGGATTATATGGGCGTATAATATATTAAATTGAATGGAAACTTAAAAATGAATAAATTAAAAAAAAATGGATACCTGCAAATATTTTCATCTCAAGTTATGAGAAAAATCCCAAAAAAATCAGCAAAGTTGGAATAATGGGGGAACAAGCAATTTTTTTGTTGTTGAGAAAATTGTCATGACCAAAACCAAAACCAATGATAGGGTAATATGGAGGAATAAATAAGATTTAATTTTACCACTAGAATATTTACCGTATAAAATTGATGCTTCTAAAACATTATGTTCAAGTTACTTCTTTAATATAACCAAGGATTTATGGTGTTTGAAAGGTTTCCATTTCTGATGCCTCCAAAATTTTATCTTAAACATACTAGAATGTAGTAGGATCCAAAAAATTTGCAATGGATATGGTAAAGGTTCCTAAAACCATCTGAGGCTCTTGAAACCTTTCACACAAATTTAATTTCTTTAATGGCTAAGGACACTTATTATTCAAAAAGTTCTAGAGATGAATATGTTCCCAAAACTACTCCAAAGATCACAAAATATTTCCTGAACCATATTTTCATGAAGTAAACTTAGAGATCTTTTAGATAACTAAAATTTGGGATTTTGAAACCACCTATATTTCTGAAAAATTCTACGCAAGTTGATATTTGTAAATGGGGAAATTTGACAATTTTAACCAACTTTCTTAAGAAGTGACAAAAAATTCCATATGGTTGTCAAGTAAAATTCATGAACATTTTACATGCCAACATTTGGCTCTACTATGGGGAATTATTTTGGATTACATGAAATAAAAATGAAACAAGTAAGAATCTTAGAATATAGTGATACAAAGTAGACCAGCTCCTTACCCATTGGGCTATAGAGTCAAAATGCTACATGAATAAAATGAGACCAAACACACACACACACACACACACACACACCACACACACACACACACACACACACACACACACACACACACACACACACACAACACACACACACACACACAACAAGAAAAAAGAACACAACTAAAGAAGGAAACACACATTGGAAAATGTAAAAAAATGAAGGAAAAACAACATAAATCACCCATGGTACATGCAAGGGACAACCAAATTTCAAGATTTCTATAGTTTCTGGTATTTCCCACTACGAGGTTATTAAAGAGGGGTACCAAAAAGGTATGATAGATAGAAGGTACTATATCCAAAAATCATATTTGATTTCAAAAGGTCCCAACCAAAATGAATCAAAATTCCTTTGGATACCTTTTTCTTCTCTTCGTTTTTCCCACAATGGGACTAGGTATCCAATTTGGAATTCTCTCGACCAAGCCTTCTTGTCAAATAAAATTTTCACTTTTATTTGATGTTATTTGATCTAATCTACCACCATGACTCTATCTTTGCAGATTTTCTCAAGGTATAAGATTATCTTATCTAGGGAATATTAGAATTGGTGATCCTCACATGCTCTTACCAAATACAAGATAGGTATTTCAACTGATATATGAACTTACAAATTGATACCATAAAGTAATTGAAATGGAGACATTCCTCTGGATTTATTTTGAGCGATTTAATCAATACATAATGCATCATAAATATTTTTGTACCATTTTCTCTAACTTTGGTCTAGTAGCTTACAAATGATGGTCACAATATTCTTGTTACTAAATTCTGCTTTCCTATTTCCCTCAGGGTGGTAGTCAGATGCATGAGATAAAGAAATTCCATATCCATAATAAAATTTAGTTAGCTCCATAAAATATAAGTAGGTGGCATTGTCAACAACAATATTATATTGTACACCAAAACATATTATAATATACTATTTGAGAAAGTTATAAATCGTTTCCATGTTGTCATGTTGACTTGAATAACTTGTACCCACTTAGTGAAATATTTTGTAGTTATGAGAATGTATGAGTGATTCACACTTGAATGTGGGTTGAGAACACTTATGAAATCCAAGCCCCATTGTTGGAAATGTTCTTAAATCACCACAAGTCTGAGAGGTAAAGTGTATAACTAAGGTTTTCCAAGAAGATGCTGACGTGGCTCACATTTGGCTACCCATTATTGAGGATCTTGGAATAAGGTAGGCCAATTATGCCGAAGGCGTTCCCCCTTATGGGAAAGGCCCCTGCCAATGTTTCTAAAATTGTGTTAAATTTGATGGTTTTATGGTCATCTTGACGTTTGTGTTTTTCCTCCCTATTTTAGCTTTTCTCTACTATTTTTAATAATTAACAATTTTCGCTTTTGTTTTTAACAAACAACAATTTTAGCTTTTGTTTTTAATTAACAATTTTAGATTTTAATAATTTTTGTTGTGTTTTTCCTCCCTATTTTAACTTTTCTCTACTATTTTTAATAATTTTGTTTTTAATAACTAACAATTTTAGATTTTAATAATTGTTTGTTTTTAATAATTTTAAGCACATGCATGATCTAAGAATAAGAAGATAAGTGCAGTTAAGATAATTGTTTGAGCTAAAAATATAAAATCATTGAGCTGGCCAAGCCCATATATACCCAGGTTAGAATGAATCAGCTATTGCAGATACACTAGAGTCATAGCACAAAAAATGAGGGCATGCAAGCGATGAACAAAACTAAGAAGTTAGATTGATGTTTTAGACACTTCTTCTAGATTAGTAAGTTATGCTCTAGTCACCTTTACACAGTTCCTTTAAGAATTTGCGGATGATACTGTTAGGGTTTAATCTTTGATGTTTAAAATAATTTATTTTTTGAAGCACACCAGCATGCTCAAAACCTCAACATTACTTCCATGCTTGATACAACCACTCTAGAAAAAAAGGGCTTTTTGTTGGCTGTAAGAAAAACCATTTAATTTTGTAAAGCTTGCTAGCTTCAACCATATTATGGCCTCACAAAATCCATAGCCTATAACCAGACCACAGGAACACAGGCAAATGTAAGACAAGTGATTTCCCACTTCAACTCGAGTACGCCCCTTTAATGCTCCTTGAACATGGAAGTAGAATGTTGTCACACATTCCAACCACACTTCATGATCGTCAAAACCATGGGGACTTTGGGTGTAACACAGAACACATGGTTTCCTCATCTACCCAAAATCAAAGAGCACAAAAAGTGAAAACTCTAGAAACCCCAAATCTCTCAGAATAAAAATCCAAGAAAATACCCTTTTTAATTTGGGAGTGGTGGATCTAATATAACGCATATCCGTGAGATATTAGGAGCAAAATTGAAGCTGCATGATTCAAAGCTTGGTGGTACGGATAGGATTGTTGAAATTTTTGGTACTCCAGAATAGAATAAAAAACATAGTTGGAATAGGATTGTTGAAATTTCTGGTACTCCAGAACAGAACAAAAAACATGGTCAGAAGAAATCCAGGCTATCGATAGATCTTATCAACAGTTAATATGAATTTATTACAAAAAAACCCTTTCTATTATGCTTTGATACATTTGATACAATATTAGCTGCATCAATTTGGCCTTGGGCTAAATATTTCTCAGCTTCATGTATCCAAATGGCCACCATTTTGCAACAATTATGCATAAAATTCTCTACCATTTCCTTCATCGTTCGAAAATTCAAATGAAAAACCAACGCCTTTAGAATGAACATAGCCACCTTGCAAGCCTTCCATAGGTGGGCTCTTGGGAGTGTAACCACCAGTTTCTGCACTATCAGAGATCACTTTTTTGTTGCAAACTAAGTCTTGGTAACCATAGGATTTCTCCCCACAAGACTTATATTGAAAATTTAAGAGAACATACTTGTCAAAAATGGTGAAGGATATCTTTATTCTCCTTGAATTGTTTTTTGCTATAATTGCAACATTAAATGGGCTCGCCTGAATTTATTGTCTCCATCCAAAAGTCTATTTCAAGAGAAAGCATAATGGGAGTGGAATGCCGGTGGCATGTAACATGGATAATGTTCAAGATATTTTGCATAAGCAACTTAAAGAAATATTTGACAAGTCGTTAATCCCTTTGTCTAGCCATATGTCCTCCCACTTTTCCTCATCATTGAATTCTATCTTGCCTATGTCAGCATGCTTCCTTGTCTAAATCTTCATTTCAATGTTGTTAGGAATTAGAGAACAAATATGTGGAAACAATTCCTCAAATCACAAGCAGTAGGAAACTATATAGCAGAATTATACATGCAGAAATATAACAACATAAATAAATAATGCATAAAAGAAGACAAGACAAGATTTAACGTGGTTCACCCAATGTGGGCTACGTCCACCAAGAACTTGCTCAGATTTTATTATCAACAAGAGTAAAACAACTCTCACAGTCTTCTCTCAGTTATGAACTCACAACAGAATTCCAAAGATGTTAAACCACATCTAAACCACAATTGACACCCAATTTCTTAACCTTGATCACTCTTGATCACCTCTTGATCACTAAGACTCAAGACCTCTTGAACACACAAGATATCTTCAAGATACCCTAACACCTCTATTTATAGGATTACAATCCTTTAAGAAGTCCAAAAGCCAACCCTAGAAGTTTGAAAGTCATGACCTTTCATCTTCCCACAGCTGGAAAAGAAATTGTCACGACCTTTCATCTTCCCATGGATGGAAAAGAAACGGTCATGACCTTTCATCTTCCTAATTCAAACTCCACACTTCAATATTGATTTGAGAAGACCAAAAATAGGCTCCACACCCCAACAATCTCCCACTTGGAGACTATTCCTACTGAGAAAAGTTCTTAACCCTTCATTATCAACCATGAAGGCCAATCAAAGTTGAACACAACTTCAACTTCTCCCTTGTGACCTCCTTGGTCATCATATCTGTAGGATTCTGACTGGTATGAATCTTTTCCAGCTTCAACTTATCTTCTTCCAAAGCTTCCCTGATGAAATGATATCTCAGCTGAATGTGCTTCGTCCTAGAGTGAAAAGCGGAGTTCTTCACTAAATGAATAATGCTCTGACTATCACTGTGTAGTCTCCCAACTTCCTACTTATGACCCAACTCATCAAGAAACTACTGTAGCCAAATCATCTCCTTGCTTTCCTCTGTGGTAGCAACATACTCAGCCTCTGTGGTTGACAAAGCCACAACCTTTTGTAACCATGAAATCCAACTCACCGTTGTATCACCAACCATAAATACATAACCTGTCATGCTCCTCATGTTGTCCAAATCTCCTGCCATGTCTGAATCTACATAACCATGCAATGTAGTGTCTGATCCACCAAAACACAATGCTACTCCCATGGTCCCTCTCAAATACCGAAGGATCCACTTCACTTCCTGCCAGTGCTCTCTACCTGGATCACTCATAAACTTGCTCACTGCTCCCACTGCATGGGAAATGTTAGGCCTAGTGCATACCATAGCATACATCAAGCTACCAACTGCTGATGAGTACGGTACCCTAGAACATCTGGATTTTATCCTCCTTAGTCTTGGGACTCTGCTCCTTTGATAATTTAAAGTGACCTGCCAAAGGGGTACTAACCAGTTTAGCATCCTGCATACTAAACCTCTCCAAGACCTTCTTTATGTACTCTTCTTGAGATAACACCAGCTTCCTCTCTTTCCTGTTCCGAGTTATTCTCATACCAAGGATTTGTTTTTCTGCCCCCAAATCCTTCATAGCAAAGGAGTCACCTAGCTGCTTCTTGAGTACCTTTATTTCCTGCATGTTCTTCCCTGCAACAAGCATATCATCCACATACAGGCACAAAATAATATAACTACCATCAAGAAACTTCTTGATGTACACGCAATGGTCTGAGTGACACCTAGAGTAACCCTGCTCCTGCATAAAACTATCAAACTTCTTGTACCACTACCGTGGAGCTTGTTTCAAGCCATACAAGCTCTTCTTCAATTTGCACACTAACCTCTCCTTCCCTTTGACCTCATAACCCTGTGGCTGCATCTGCATATACAATTCCTCCTCCAACTCACCATGAAGGAATGCAGTCTTCACATCCAACTACTCTAAGTGCAGGTCTTCTACTACTACTAAACCAAGAATAGTTCTAATAGAAGTCATTTTAACAACAGGAGAAAAAATTTCATCAAAGTCTATACCTTTCTTCTGTGCAAATCCCTTGACCACCAACCGGGCCTTGTATCTTTTCCTTCCTCCATCTTCCTCTTTGATTCTATACACCCACTTGTTCTGTAATGCTCTCTTTCCCTCGGGTAGCTCCACTAGATCCCAAGTCTGGTTTTCCATAAGATATCTATGCTCTTCATCCATGGCCTACTCCCACTTCTTCCTGGCATCCACCTGCACTGCTTCCTCAAAGCACTCTGGCTCTCCACTATCAGTGAGCAATAAATAATTCAAAGATGGAGTAAATCATTTAGGTTCCCTTCTTACCCTAGAAGACCTTCTCACCTCAGGAGTTTGGGGTTCCTGATGAGTAGGTTCCTGAACTGGCTTGTGCCATAACATGTTGCACCTGAACCAGCCCCTTGGACACCTTGTTGTCCGCAATGTCCTCTAACACTGTGTATTATTTCTTTGATTCCTCTTTCTGTTCCTGAAACTGATCTTTATACATGACTTTTTCATTAAAGACAATATCTCTAGATGAAATATTTTCTTGTCCTTAAGACTCCAAACATGGAAACCAAATTCATCCTCACCATATCCAACAAAGGTGCATTTCTCATACTTAGCCTCTAACTTGGTCCTATCATCTTTATCAATGTGAACAAATACCTCACATCCAAATACTCTAAGAAATGAGTAATCAATTTTCTTACCAGACCAAGCCTCCTCAGGTATACCTCCATCCAAATCCATAGAGGGTCCTCTGTTAATCAGATAAACAGTTGTGCTCACCGCTTCCACCCAAAACATGAGTGGCAGCCCCACATGTAACCTCATGCACCTAGCATGCTCCATGATTGTCCTGTTCATTCTCTCTGACACTCCATTTTCCTGTGGAGTATTTGGAACCGTTCTTTTCCTGCGGATCCCATTTACCGAACAGTAATCAAGAAATTCATTACTGCAATACTCCCCTCCATTATCCAACCTGAGACATTTCAACTTGAGACCTGTTTCATTCTCAACCAAGGCTTTCCATCTTTTGAAGGTTTCAAACACATCAGATTTATTTCTAATGCAATATACCCAAAATTTTCTAGTTACATCATCAATGAAAGTGACATAATAACATGAACCACCAATAGAGTTTACCTTAGCTGGCCCCCATACATCTTGTATGCACTAAATCTAACTTACCCTCCTTCCTGGTAGGTCCAACCTTGAGGAATCTCACCCGCTTCTATTTTTCCATAAACACAGTCCTCACATAAGTCTAAATCTAACTCCTTTAATCTGGGAAACCTATTCCTTTATAATCTGCATGCCCTTTTGACTCATATGACTGAGTCTCTAGTGCCACAAAGTTGCATCTCCATCTACAGCAACTAAATTACAATAATCAGCACCACTGGTTAAATACAAAGTACCAGTTTTCTTACCTCTTGCAACCACAAGAGCTCCCTTGGTAACCTTCCAAGAATCCATTGTAAAACTGACCGTACAACCATCACTTCCCAGCTGACCCGCTGATATCAAGTTCCACCTCAACTTAGGCACATGCCTGACATCCTTAAGTAGCCATGTGTTCCCATTCTACATTTTCACCCGAACACAACCTTTCCCTACTATTCTGCATGGTTCATCATCACCAAGATATACATGTCCAAAATCTCCTTGAACAAAATCAGTAAAGTAATGTCTATGTGGGGTGGCATGGAAAGAAGCCCCTGAATCTAACACCCAAGACTCAACAATATTATCTAAAGAAAGAATTAAGGCATCCTAACAAACATCACCTACTGCCACATTTACCTCTTTAGTTTCCTCCTTCTTGTTCTTCTTATCCCGAAGAGCCCATCAATCTTTCTTAGCATGACCAACCTTCCCACAGTGCCAACATTCTAACTTACTCTTGGACTTTGACCTTCCACGATCATTCGACTTCCCATGGTTACCTTTCCCTCTGTTCTTTTGTCTCCCTCTGCTCTCCACCGTCAAAGCGTTTCTAGAAGTAGAAGAATCTCTGGTGCTCTTCCTTCACATTTCCTCACTTAGGATCACACCTATTACATCCTCAAACTTCAGCTTTGAATTATTAGAGACTGAATTACTTACAACCATAACCAAGTTGTCCCAACTATCTGGTAAGGAGCACAAAATCAACAAAGCCCTGACCTCATCATCAAAGTCAATTTTTACCAATTTTAACATACTCACAACCGTATTAAATTCATTCAAATGAACAACAATAGAACCATTCTCAGACATCTTCATATTAAATAAATTTTTCATCAAAAATATTTTATTAGAGGTAGAGGGTTTTTCATATAACTTCCCCAATGCACTCATGAGACCTTCTATGGTCTTCTCCTGCGATATGTTGAAAGCAACCGAAGATGCAAGGCATAACCGAATTTCCCCGAGTGCCTTTCTATCCAAGCAACTCCCAATCCTCATCCGACATGGCTTGTAGGTTTCTTTGCTTTTCCAGCCAAAGGAACATGGAGGTCCTTTTGATATAAGTAATCCTCCATTTGCATCTTCCACAAACCAAAGTTCTTCCCATTGAACTTCTCAACCCTTGATCTTCCCTCATCCACCATAGCTCCCACTCAAGCTAAACTTTCCCTGTGATTTACCACTTCAGAAAAAAAACCACCAAAGCTCTGATACCAGTTGTTAGGAATTAGAGAACAAATATGCGGAAACAATTCCTCAAATCACAGCAGTAGGAAACTATATAGCAGAAATTATACATGCAGAAATATAACAACATAAATAAATAATGCACAAAAGAAGACAAGACAAGATTTAACGTGGTTCACCCAATGTGGGCTACGTCCACCAAGAACTTGCTTAGATTTTATTATCAACAAGAGTAAAACAACTCTCACAGTCTTCTCTCAGTTATGAACTCACAACAGAATTCCAAATATGTTAAACCACATCTAAACCACAATTGACACCCAATTGCTTAACCTTGATCACTCTTGATCACCTCTTGATCACTAAGACTCAAGACCTCTTGAACACACAAGATATCTTCAAGATACCTTAACACCTCTATTTATAGGATTACAATCCTTTAAGAAGTCCAAAAGCCAACCCTAGAAGTTTGAAAGTCATGACCTTTCATCTTCCCACGGCTGGAAAAGAAACTGTCATGACCTTTCATCTTCCCATGGCTGGAAAATAAATGATCATGACCTTTCATCTTCCCAATTCAAACTCCACACTTTAATACTGATTTGAGAAGACCAAAAACAGGCTCCACACCCCAACACATGCAGACATGGAATTCTCCTGGAAGGTTCATGTTCATGGCTTTTGGTCCTCACACTGCTTATATTGAAGCTCCTGTAGCAGCCACAAACTGTTTAATTCACTAAAGCCTTTTGAAGTCTTGCATCTACATTTGAAGATAGAATTGGGGTAGGGGATATGAGCTTAAAGCCCTTATATTCTGCACCCATCTCACCAATTTTAGCTATAATCTTGTAATTGAAGCTAGACTGATTTGGGCACCTTTTACAACCTCATGAAAAGTTAAAAGTCATTTATGTCCTTGAAAGAGACAAAAAGGATTGTGATGTACCAATTTTTGGTTAGTAGCAAATATATTACGGGCCTTCTGAAATTCATGTAAATATTCATACCTAATCTCCAATCTATCTAATTGTGACTATGTGTCACTTCAGAGCAATGAAGTCTGATACATGGAAAGAAAGCTCTGATTTTTTATGGATTCAATGATTGGGGCATTTTTTTTCTTATTGATGCCTCTGACATTCATCTTTACCATATGTTGTTGCTTTTAGTTCCTTCATTGTTTGGGTTGATATATCTTCTATCAAGGTTGATTTTCACCTTGAATTCTTCCCATATTTATTTGGAAACCCTGCTACCCTTTAAGGTGTTTGCATTTGTGAGAAATTTTAACACAATTTTCAATTCCTACCATATATAATGTCTCTCATATTTCTGATAAATTTGATGTGGCATGGATGCGTGATCATTTTTTAGCATCCAAGGCTTCCCATAAGACATTAAATTCTTAGGGATTCAGTGAACTTTTGAGGCAGTTTATAATTTAGTCGTATGAATCCTAATTCAATACATTGTTAGGATTATGTCTGGCAACTCAAATTTGAAAATGCAAGAAAAGGAAGCACCGGAAACACATGCAAGCATGCCTTCATTTCCTGTCACATCATTTGGTTTACTGAAAGACTTTGACAACATAATTTGGTATAATTTTTCATGCTTGTATGTGGTATGTGGGATTATAGAAATATATAATTAGGTATGGTGCTACATCACTGTTTAGAGGGTATTATTTTGTTTAGGGTCTTATTCATATTAAGTTTGATTATAGATAGAATATACACCTTGTGTTAGATAATAAGGTCTACACTCTTCTTATTACCGCTAACCGCATCCACCTTCCTCATGGATGGTACATTACATATCGAGAATGGGTTTCAATGAACTTAGCCAAACATTCAGTCTTATACAATAATATGAGACAATTTTTAAAAGTTTAATATCTTTTGTACAATAATTTCTAGGATATACTTATTTATTTTTAGAAATTTTGTGGCTTTATATTGTTGTAACTTGTAAGAGCACCTATGTTCAGTTCAATTGTTTATATTGATGAGTAATGGTTGTGAAGTTTTATTTTTATGTTTCTACCATTATTATATCTTGTAT
Organism: Taxus chinensis; assembly: GCA_019776745.2. Classification (NCBI taxonomy): domain Eukaryota; kingdom Viridiplantae; phylum Streptophyta; class Pinopsida; order Cupressales; family Taxaceae; genus Taxus; species Taxus chinensis. Next base: position 542,857,852 of record CM034151.1, on the reverse strand, counting down.
GCTTAGGTGTAATTATTTTACAGTAAAAAAATCAAAAACTAAATGGGGAAATATTATTTTTGTAGAGAAACATTTGTGCAATTTCTTCTAAACCATAATAAAAAAAATACAGTTTAATATCTTCTTATCTATGGCCTCTACTAATATACAATTTTTAATAAATCTTTATAATCTTTTTGGTTTTGTTGTATTATAACTGAGAATGAAATTGAAAATATAGGTTAATCTTAATGGAGGATTCCCTCCTTTTGAATTCGCAGATACATTTAGTTTTATTAACTTCCTATTTCATTTTTCTGCAGGATATTTGTGATTCTCTTTCTTTGGTGGTAAAGAAAAGAGTGTTGTCTCTAGATGAAATTCAGGTGGGTTTCAATACTGATTCAAGTATTTATTCAATTGTTCTGTATATTGCATGTTATGGACTAAAAAATTATTGTAGAGAGTTTTCATGTTATTTGGTTTGGATTGTTCCATTTATATTTGTAGTTGGCTCCAATCCTTTTTCCAAAGTGACATGTGGGGGCACATGCCTTCGTCAACGATAGGATTTGTTTTGTTTTGAGGGCTCATTCCCCAATGAGGCCATTTTGAAGTGTCCCAAGTTGGACGTTAGACTGATCAACAACAAGGCTTTTAAAGTTGCCCGTCATACTTAAGAACATCTTGGTGGACTAACATACTTATTTTCCCTCTCTAGTTTAATATGATGCAAAATAGAAACACAATTCCCCTCCCCACAATGGGATTGACATTAACTACACCTCACTTGTAGAGGGAGGAAGAGTTTAAGCATATTCAATGTGTTGTTAATGTTTTGCATTACAAAAAGATTCTGAGACGTGTCATTGAAAGTGACATCGATGCACAACAAACAACCACTTTCTTGGATGCATATAAAGTTCACCCTATAACCATGGAACACCTACCACTTATTCAAGTTTCTCAAGATTAGAGATACATCAAGAACTGTAAAGGTGATAAATGGAAAAAGTGACCGACATAAGAAATTGTTCGGGTCCAATCAAGATTTGTGGATATCCTAACTCAGGATTCAACATCATATGACCTTTTCTGTTGGTCAAAACTCCTTTTATACAAACCTTTTAGAAATTTTGCCTCCATATTTGGCTCAATCCCACATGACATCAACGACACTTGGGACATGTTCAAGCACAATTCTAGACCATGGCATTTTTTACGCACTACTGTAGACACAAGACCTGTTACAGATGTTAGTTATGACTCAAAGGCTGAATGCAGTATTCAACATGCGAACCAACGCTAAGAATGGCAGGTATTTGCACACAACTTCGTCTAGGGAGATAACACGGGTCTTGATAGTATTGATATGTTGGGGGAAACAAGACTTCAAATGTACTCAATAATTGGAGCATACATGACGTTACACAAGATTTGAAACTAATTGGTTCATCATTCATCAAGAGAGAAAAGGTAGACACAATTAACAATAGCATGCAGGTCACCCCACCATCTGCAACACTTCCTTTATCTTTTAAATACACCAACTAGCTCTTGATACCATACTACACCATCCAGCAAACAAAACCCATCTACCTCCACTAAGATTGATAATGCAAGGAACGAAAGACACAAGAAAATCATTTCTGATAAATAAAATCCAGAATACATTCACAATATGAAGCACATCTCCCGCACCTCTACTTGTTCTCTCCCCTACTGGTGTTTCATATTTCAACATCTTTACATCCACAATCCACGCAACCTTATGTATTCCAATCAAAGAACTAAAACCCCTTGAAGGTAGTACATTATCAGACATTTCAAGAGTCACTAAAACATACAAAATATTTTCTTATTGATGAAATGAGTTTCATCAGCCCAAGGTTACTAAGCAAAATTAACAGTAGGATCTACAAAGCTTTCCCACACATAAGAACAATCTGAATTTGGGAACAAATTAGTCATCTTCCTCAGCGACCTCAGCCAATTACTGCACTGGTTTTGGATAGTCCTCTTTATGCAAGTAATTCCTATGGAGCAACCCTTTAGAAGGGATTTCATTCTTCCATTACATTACAGACAATATTTTGGACAACAAGGAACAACCAATGCACAGGTTTCATTCCAGAATTTACTGCTCCACATGCAAGATTCAACCCTTCTAATTGAGGATTGGGAACTCTTAATGTCTCGCACAGACACACACCTAACTCAACAAGATATCAAGATTTTTAAAGACACACCGCATTTGTTTGCAAAAAAATGATTTGGTAGACTCCACATAACCTTCAAATGTTGAAGGCAATGGATGTTTCTGATTGCCCAATCCATTGCTGAAAGCAACAGGCGGTCTGGACCTAGAAAATCCTGATGATGATCAGTTGGAACACAAATTGTCTGCTGTGCAAATAACAAAAAATCATGCTTACTGCAAATATATGGGTTGACACAGGCCTCGTGAATGGTGCCACATGAACAATCAGCTGACATTGTCTACGACATGCATCAATGCAACCCAAAAACATTACCTTTATTTGTTATTGTTAAATTTAATAGATACAACAGCCCATGTTGGGATCCCTCCAACCCGTTACATAATCCCATACCCCCTATTTTGAGAGGGAATCGAAGACAATTGATGATTAAAATGGCCTGGGGATTAACTATCCACAAGTCATAGGGACTTACTTTTACACAGAGAAACCGTCGACATTAGAACCACTGAAAGGTAGGGTCTAACTTTCACATCTTTCTCTAGAGTTCCCTCGCTTGAAAATCTACACATTTCACCTACTTTTTCATTCAAGATATACTCAAATATGGCGCACATACCAACAGTTAGAGCAAAGAAGAAACGAGGGAAGCAAGACTACTATCACTCAACCCCATCGTAAATACCTACCCGTCTGACTTCGATAGCACCTCCACTACTACTATACTCAACACTTCTTGTATCCAAAGCGACACTGGTGCTCAAGGGGGTATCAAATGTAATCATGTTTATTTGAAACTAAAAATTCCCACTAAAGGATTCCATTCATGATACAAAAACTGCAAATGTATACATGTCTCATTATGTGCATGCAGATCTACATTTATCTGATTGTTGTGGAAATATGATATGCAACTTTAAATGTACGAATTTGTAACAGAATTAAATGGTACACATACAACATTTCAATGTAATGTATCAACTAAATTCCTACACTACAACTATCAATCACACACATTATCAACTATACAATGAATTGTTTTCCCAACAAAACACCAACCGAACAACCAATGCACAACTAACACAATAAACCTAAATTAAATACATACAAAATCAACTATAAAATAAATTAACTATCGAAAACGGTATCAAATTTATTCATGTATGAATTTTTTATCAAGTTTGAAATGTAAAAACAACCTTAAAAATTAAGTGGGCCATCTATATTTCTACACTTATGAAATCAATCACATCTCTTATCAATTATCAACTACAATAGTAATAATTATACTTCTAAAACAAATAACATATACCATTTGGCGTTCACATTGCATAAAACACATGCGATTACCAGTAATATAACCCTCTTAGAATCTTATTAGCTATCACCATGGTTAAAAAATTTATACTGCAAGCTTGATCATAGTAATATTTCAATAGTTTCTCTTGTTGTTCTCTATATACACACCGCAAGAAACAACCATCTAATCCTATTTAAATGAGCACGCAATTCCAAATTACATATCTTGTTGCTCAAATATTAAGAGTTATTCACTTCTTCTTACTTAGATGAGGCATGAAATCGCCATATGTTAGGAAATGGACGATATATGAATACCACTCTAAAGTAGTGCTAACTAGGAATACTGTAGGTAATTCATGATCTGTCGCATAATGTTTAAGGTTTAATCTAGTCTCCATATTAGAGTTCATGTTATTCTCGGTGATAATATGACATAGGTCTTTTCCTCGTAAAAGCTTCGAAGGCCATATCTCAAGGTCATATTCTTGAGATTTTGAAATCCAATTTTCTCTTTTAAATCCAAATTCTTGTTGAGTGAGATTACTCTTCACCACAAAGTCAATAATGAACACAATTACATGATATTTCAAGATGTAGAACCTAAATTTCTTCACCACCTTAACCACCGAGAAGGTATGTTTCTCCATTTTAAAATATCTCAGATTGTTTTCTTTGGTGGAAAACTCATGAAAGAAATGTGAAAGTTAATTTCCTTCTCATTTTTCCGTACTAGATTGGATGAGAGAGTATGCTCGGAAGCATAATAGTAAATGTTGAAATATATATTAAAATTAGGGAACACTAGTGTAGGGGATTTAGTAATGTATTTCTTGATATCCCCAAAGGTATATTTACCCTTTTTTGCTCCACTTGAAGCTTTCTTGACGATTTAACATACCCATGATGTGCTTAGTCATTTCTACAAAATCAGGGATGAAGTAGCGAAGGAAATTTACTTTACCATAGAAAGAATGAAATCTATGCTTGCTTGTGGGAAAGAGTTTCTATATGGCCTATACCCATTCAGGTTCAATCTTGTTGCCTTCCGTGTTTATAATGTGACTGAAAAGCTTTCCTTCTATTACCTTAAAAATTAACTTCTTGGGGTTGGGTGAGATATCATGCATTCTAAACTGGATCAAGAATTTTTCAAGATGTTTCAAGTGATCACCTCACATTCTAGAGCAGACATTAATGTCATCGAGGTATATAACAATGTAGTTATTCTTCGAGTCTTTAAATTCTAAGTACACAGACCTTTGAAAAGTGGTTGTTGTATTTAGAATACCAAATGTCATACAATTGTATGTGAAGGTTCCCCACAGAGTTGGGAAGGCATTTTTTTGCTAATATTTTTGTGCAAATTTAATCTAATTGTACCTTGAGAAGCCATCTAACATGGAAATAATATTCAAGCTAGTGACCTCTTATAGTCTCTGATCCATGATGGGAAGTGGGTAGTTGTCCTTTAACAAAGACTGATTAAAATTCTTGAAGTCAACACAAATCCTTATTTCACCATTCTTGTTATGAAATGGAACTATATTTTCCACCCAAGTGGAATGGTTAATGGGGAAGATGATCCTAGCATTCAACATTTTGAGTACTTCTTCCCGAATAGTTCTAGCTATCTTAGTATTGTATTTCCTTTACTTTTGTCTAAAAGGATTCACCTTCAATTTAAGAGGTATAAAATGGTGCATCTCCTTGTGTTTGAATTATTTCAATTCCTCATATGAATATACCAAGACATCAGAATACCTCTTCAAAAGCGATACAAATATTTTCTGCTCCTCTAGAGATTAAAAGTACCTATGTTGATCGATCTTGGTTATTCTTTTGTTTCTATGTTGACTTTCTATGAGTTGTGTTTGGATTTATCATTTACAAACTTATCATACTTTTCAAAAAGTTCTTTAAGATAAACCAACCCTTTCAGAATATTATTACCTTTTATCTTGATCACACCTTTTGAATCAAATTCTTCAATTTCATCCTTATCCTCATCTGCAATAGATTCTTGGTACGAAGTCTCAATTACTTCATAGAAAAAGGTTATTGAAACTACCTCTTTGTTCTAATAAAGACAAAATATGATTATCATCATTGAACACCAACCAATTATCAACATTATTTGACACATTTGACCTAAAAATCATCTCAATACAAAATTCTTGCATATCAAGTGAAGGATGAGGAGTCATCAGAGAAGTCGAGACAACAAGAGAGCCCAATTTTTCATTCTTCTCTTGAGGGAAAACTTGGATGGAGAAAGTGTCAAATGCTTCCATGTAGTTCCAAATTCTATTGAATATTTGTATAGTGTTTGAGTCTCAAATTCATTACTTGATACTAATTTTTCACTTGTGTTACAATTACCTCAACATCTCCACATCATTTCAACTGCTTGATTCCCATGGCTTCGGAATTTCTCATACCAAGTATAAGGGATTCATATTTTGTAGCGTTATTCATGTTTACAATCTGTAATTTGTATGAGAAAGGAAAAATTCTACTTGAAGGAGAAATAAACTCAACACCTACACCAGAAACTAAATAAGAATGACTACCATAGAACTCTAAATTCCAAAATTCATTCTCATCTCCTTTCATCAAAATAGGGAGATCTTCATTCATATCATATGTCATTAAATAGTTTCCATGTCCTTTTCTTGGGTCATCCGACTTCTGAATGGTGTAATTCATTTTCCTTATAGGTAGCAATTTCTTCATTTGACCTTTGACCTATAGTGCCCCTCTCGTGACCACCTCTCGATCTTAGTTGTGTGGACTCAATTCAGTTTTGATTTGAGTGAGTTCGTTGTTCTAGCGTCATGTTGATGCTATGAATAATTTGTAAAAATGGTAGCTTTTAAATTAAAAATTTGCGGAAATAAAATAATAAGAGTGGTTTTGAAGTGTCCTTTTTCGGACTAAACTTTTTGGAACCCTAGGATCGTTCTCGTGTTGTCAATTTGTGAGGTGATTCTTCTCATGTCTCATCCAACTCGAGATCATTCGTGAACCTTGAGTTTGAAATATTTATAAATTTATTTATATTGTTAAGCATCGATCTAGCTCTAGCATATTTAGTTATCAATAAAAGGAATCTTATTAATTTTCAAATGAAAATTAATTCGTAGTAAGTGGCATGTCGGGTAGCAATTGAGGTTTTTCTTAAATCAAATTTAAATAATAAAAACAAATCATGAAATTAGTAATAAAAAATGAATTCAATTAAATCTAAATAAATCATAAAATAAGATATTCTTAAATTCTCCCAAAAAATAAAAAAATAAAAAAAAATTGGGGTTTGAACCAAACGTCATTTCAAGAAGAATTTAATGTACCTTGGGTATTGTAATTTTGCTTTTCCATGAAAATATTATGAGAATTTTGCTCGAGGCTGGTGAGTTTTTCATGGGAGAATTTTTAGAAGTGAATGTCTGTTGCAAACCCGTGGTTTTAAATTGGAGCTTCTTGGTGCATGGCGGCTGTTTGGATGCCACAAAGAAATGCCTTAACCAGATGTCATCTCATGGAGCACCATGGTTGTTGGTTTGGTCAAAAATTGTTTTGTTTTTAAAAAATAGCAATAATAAATGAAATGTTTAGATTTCGTCCTGTCTTGCTGGAAGCGCACAGTTTGGGTTGTTTGAAAAGGCTTTAGAAACTTCCAGCAAGCTCACATTGGCAGGGGATGGCGTTGGAATTGTATTATTTTTCTGGTTGCAGCTTGAAATTCAAAGCAGGCGTGGAACCTGTCAGGCATAGTGGGGGATAATTATTTTGTTTGCAAATGTTGAGTTTCTTGCAAATGTGTTTCACCCAACAGAGAGTTGGGCACCTCATCCTACAACAACGCCTACCTGTCTGTGTCAATTAAGAGCTTTGGAACTGAATTCATTTAGTCATATCTTAGCGCTTGAGAATTAGGGGGAAATTCTGTTTGAACCTACTGTTTTTTATTCCTTGTACAAGGTGTCTTTTCTGTCCACTAAAATGCCTCAAAAAATGGTGGTCTTGTGGTTTTTGTTGGTTTCTGGGTATGCATTGTATGGGTGCACCCAATTGAATTTTGGGAGTTTCTTAACAAAAGCAATTTGGCAGTTTCAAAATTGCCTCCACGTCCTTGAAAAACATGGTCCCAGATAGTGCGCGGGGTTGGTCATATAAGACAGGCTGCCAAAAGAAAAGGTCAGAGAATTTGTCTCTTACTGCAGCTGCTTTGGTAGTGGTGGTCAAGAATGCAGGGTGAAATCTATTGCTTGCATTAGGCAGCGCGGGTGAGTTGTTTGACTGAATGCCTTTTAGTCTTGTGGCCTCTCAGGCCAGCAATGGTTGTTGGATGCGCACAAAATTAGCTTGTTAGTGAGGATTCACAGCAGAGTATTGGAAACCCACCTAATGTTAGCTTATTCAGGATTCTTGTCTGATGTTATTTGTCAAATGCGGGTTGGCCAGAAGAAGAAATAATATTGTTTGACGAAATGTTGCAAGAGATTTTGGTCTCATGGAATGCGGTGATGGTGATTTGAACGAAATAGGTATGGATTTATTCTTCTTATCGCATTTAAATTACACATTTTATCATGTTCTATCTGGTCAGGGTTCAATATTGTGGATCAAAGAAATTATATCTTGAATAAATGTTACAAGTTTCACCATCTGAAAACCTTTAAAAACGTAGAGAAATTAGCCTCAGAAATTGTGCACACCAAAATGTACTGTGAATCCCAAACTTTTAATTGGATCCTTGTTAATGTAGGACACCATGGGGAAATTTAACTCAGTTTTTGGAACTCTTTTAATGCCTTCTGAGTAGATTCTCGAAGCCCATTTTACTATATCAGCCACTTGTTTGTGACGAGTCAATTTAATAAAATGTGATCGGTTCTGACTTGCAGATACCTCTTTGTTCGAGCGAAACTGAAAACTATTGCCACCTACCTCAAGACTGGAAATAGGAGAATTGGAACCAAATCTCAGTTATGAAAAAACACTATCGGGGATTAGTTTTGCAAGTGGGTTTTGAGAACCTCCGACCATTATGTGATAGGAAATTTTAGTTGTGTTTACAATTATTAACCTCAGAGATACCCTTGTAACTTGATAATTGTTCGTCGTATTCGACTCATGTTGAATGCGATGAAGTCTCTGTATATAGGGGAATAACTAGGAATCTTCCAAAATTGTGCTTGAACTCAAGATGAGTGTTTTTGGGACCCGGTTTGTAAGCACTTTTGATGTTTTGGTCAGTTTTCTTAGCTTGCTACTTTAGCTAGAAACTCCTTCCGAGGGTCCCATTTGACTTCTAATCACCCATGATACTTTTTTAATACCGTCACAATGCTATGTAGAGTAGTTTTTGATCTTTTATATTTTATGAATGGATTTTGAAATTTATGGTGTTTTTTCTCTCTCATCCCTCTTCTCTCTCCAGAAATGACTATGATACTTTAGTTGATTTTGAAAACGTAAAATAATTGGAAAATGTAAACCGGGTTGAAATGAAATGAAAATGGACATGAAATACAAATGATTATGACATTGTGAATGGAAAATAAAATGTCTCTTAACCTTCTCTCTCATCCTTACTCTATCTCTTTAGAGCCCAAAACGTATAGTGCAAATGCATGTGAAAGTGTGAATGCTTGAGAAACAAAATCTCTCTTCTTCTTCCCTTATCTCTACCTCTCTCTACTCTTTGTTTGAAATGATGAATGTGTGGATTTATGCTTAAGTGTAGGGGATTTCCATATCAGTTCTAGGACTGACCGTGCGGTTGTTGCAAGTACACGAGACAAGAAGAAAATGACAGTGTTAATTGTGTTTTTTGTAATCACGAGATTATCTTTGAAAGACATGTAATTGTATAGAATATACTAGCGATATTGTTATTAATAGAATGCATTATTTCATTATTTCCATGATGTATACAATATTTTTTCATATTGGTGAAATATATTATTCCTTACGTAGTTGTACTATTGCATGTTTGACTAATTCCACACTTAGTTGTATATCAACATATTTGGTTAGGTAAATGAAATTGATTGTAACATGCTACATTGGGAAAACGATGTAAGAGGATCCATTTTCTTATATCCAAATCATTATCAAGAGAATGAAATTGAAATCCTGTTATTTAAAACTGTTGGTACCATCCTAATTTTGGATATGATTGTACCAATAAAATTGATGCTAGTAATCTGGTAATGGCGCAATTCATCTATCTTCTAGTGATGTATTGACCTAGGAAATCTCTTAGCCTTCAAGAAAAATATAAGAAATTACATGTGTGTGTTTCCATTTTGGGCGGAAAGCGTCAACCAAACTTATAGTTTGATATATCAACCCTTGTGGTATGGAATGTTCCCCTTGAGCTTAACCTTGTGCCTTGTTTCATTAGTGTAACAGAATACCTCTTAGGACATCACTACGCATTAGGAATGGAAGTGTTATCCTTAGCTTTTGGTTATGGGAACATATTTGAGTTTTCGGAGGTCTTGGGGGATTAAGTTGTTGAAAGCCAACTTTGGCTTGTACTAGGGCATAGATCCCTTGGGGTAAATTGGAATAAATTTAAAACTAATCCCATGAAATTTTTGAGGTTAATATGCAGACACAATTCTGTATCTAAACCATAACAGATGGGATTCTTATCGGTAGGATGTTGACCCATTAGAAAGGTGGGAATTGTGACTTGTTCCTTAACTCCTTGCTAGGTCTCCATTTTTTCTGAAATTAAAGGTAAAATGAGATGTCTCCTTCGAGAACATGATATTCTAGAACATTAACTTTGGACTTCAACACTAACCTCTAAGTGAATCTTTTAAATATCTTATCAATGCTCCCAATCATATGTATCTTCAAGATGTACTGCAAGTATAAGGTTAGCTGAAGAATATTCTCTTATCATCTTGAGATATTTTCCCTCACAGTGAAAACTAAGTAAAATGATGAGTAACCATGCTCTTTAAGAAATGAATCCATAGTCTTAAGTATGAAGTGTTGGGTGACGTATATGTTTGTCAAACATGTTTATAACTACCATTGAGTTTTGTAAATTAATGGCAACATTGAAATGTGAACCAATTAGTGCACACTTATTATAAAATATTCACAATGTGTAATAGAGTTATGAAGTTTGAGAAGAAGGGATTCATACTTTACATGTTAATGCTCTTTAAACCAATGTTAACTCTTTCATGTAATTAAGTGTACTTTTTATAAATTAAACCTCAAAATGAAATAAATAATGTGAATTGTTGTGAATGAAACTACATGCTCTCATGATTAATGGGTTCAGGACCTATAAGGTTAAATAAGGGAATATAAATGGTAGTGAAGTGGAGAATCAACCAAAATTAAGTGTTAAATGAAGTAAGGGAAATGTAATCTAAAGAAAAAGGTTAAATGTATGTTTTCCATGTTTTTTGCTCTTCAAACCTTTAAGGCTTAAATTAGATTGTTGAACACGATGAATATTGAAACATGAAAATGTGATAGTGTAGAAGGTTCCAATTCATGATGTTCCTGTCATGGGATTGTGTCATAGTCTCATACCTACTCATTTATATAGAGTGTGACGTTGGTTTCACATTGTGTCATATTGACATTTTGCGTGTTCCTACATGTTGGTGTAAACATTACATGTGGTGTCGTGAAAACTCTTGTGAGTCTTTTGGTGTCAGCATAGTTGTATCAAGTAATTTGAAAGTACCATACAAAAATTTATTCTTGTTATCTTTGGTCTTGTGTTTGGGTCCCACATAGGTGGGCACTACATGACCAGAATAATTACGTAGTGACCAATCCATGTGGATTTCAGTACCTACATTACAAAATTCTACTCAACAAGATTCAATGAATAGGTTAGATCATATAGTAGACTAGGGATAAATATGGTGATGAACACCTTCTTTTTCAATGAGTCAGTACAATGGATACTTGAATGAGTATTTGATCCGCCCAGAGAATTGTATAATGATGCTCGTCTCCATAGAGTGATAATGATAATGAGATTGTGTAACAATTGTAGATACGTGAGCATGTGATGAGAATGGATGGGAGGAAAAGAGTGATTACATTTTCCTAGTGCACTGAGAGTGAGGTTAATTTAAGTAATTCAATTGATAACCTCAACAATCATGTATGGAGACCTTAGAATAGGATGAGTGTGTACATCGTGGTGGATGAGACTGGAAGTGCAATAATAATCTACTAGATGGATGAAGAAGCCTGCAAGATGCAAGTAGGAATCACGTAGAAACAGGTAAAACAAGATGTAGTGCTATAGGTTTTACAAATTTTGATACTTAACTAGGAGATGGTGCCAATTGATGGGAGGCACGTCGGTGGGAAGTGTGGACCAGTGGGAATGCTTAGGAAGCCAATGAGCATGTAGTAGATATGTGGGTAAAGGGTGAGATGATGTGGTGAGAGGTGGGACCAACTTGGAGGGTAAGAAGATGAATGATGACCTTAGGAGGCGGGCAAGTATAATGACCTTAGGCGATGGTTTACATGAGACAAGCTACACTGTTGCAAGAGGAATCCACTTATATTTAGATGTAGGAGAATCAGATGAGTCTTCAGATCATAACCACCGTAGGTGCGTAACCATGGGAGAATTTACACCCTTGTATTCTAATTTTTGTATTCTATCATGGAGTATTTCCATAAGAAATCATTATCACAGTGACCATTAATGCGAATGAAAATTAGGTCATTAAAAGGGTGGTCCTAGACTAAGGTGAAGATACCAGTGAGAGGGATGAGGACTAGTAAAGGAAATCACAAGGAAAATTATGGTTTCCCTAAGGCTCCTATTAGGAAAATACTGTAGGCTCTTTAAAAATCCCATAATATACCTCATCAAGCTCGATAGGGACTACAATAATTGTAAGGATGCCTTAGTGGCCACCAAGAAGGGACCCACACCACTATCCCCAACTTAGAAGGGAACTATTTCAAAACAAGAGCATTAAATTGATTGCTAGGAATATTCTGGAGGCACACATGGCTATGTAATTAGTTGTAACCAAAATCTATTAAGATATTTGAATAAGCAAATTGTCTAAAAATATTTTCTTGATCCTAGGTAATCATAATATTGCAAGGGTAGTGGATTAAGGCCCTCAATTTTGTATAATACATGTGTATGCCTCCATTTTCAAGGGAGGAGAATTCTTGATTAATTAATGCAAGCTGGTTTAAAATGATCCATGCAAGTTGTATTTATCTGCTATCATCCTCATTTTATGTAGATTTGTTTGTGAAGTATTCGTGATATTAAAATCATTTTTATGCATTTGTTTGTGGTATTTAAATATTGATTCTTTGAATTTATTGAAAATACGATAGTAGTTTTAATTTGATAGATTAAATAGATGTGCATTTAAGCAATTTATATAATTTGTTCAAGTCGTAACTTATCTATTACGAACATTGTTCTAATGTCCTTTGAATCTCTACACCACTAGCATGTTATTTTGTGCATGAAATAAATGTAATACTCCAGGTTATTTCAAACGTACAATATTCAATTATTTAATGTTAGTCCGATGAATCATGATTTCTACATAACATTCTATTCTCTCTACCCTATCCCCTATTGATTTTTAGCCATATCCTTTAGTTAGATTAAACTTAGGAGTGTTGTAGAGAAAAATATTGTGAAGGGGTGTAGGGAGTGGCACTAGAAGGATTTTCATAGTCTAAAAAAATACTCTCATTGATATTAGAAGGTTCATTACCTAAAACTCATGTAGTGAGTCATCTTTGAATCCAAAACAAGGAGGACATATGAGCATGTCATTTCCCTTCCTTGGATGTGTGACCAATATGCATCAACAAGAGGAAGATAAAATATGGCACTAAAAAGAGGGATTTTTTTGTCAATCCCAAAGATAGATGACATTTTTGTAGTGCCCCTACTTTTCTACCAGGTTGGAAAGTATTGCGAATTCCTTGATGAGATGGCTTCCCGTTCTCAAGTTGTTTCTCCACTCAAGAGAGGTGAAATTGTAGTAAAAACTTTCCAACGTTCTAGAGTGACATTTTGGTATTGACCATATTTTAAGGACATCTTCAAATGTTGATGTTTGTGTAAGTACCTCTCTAGATGTGAGTTGTTTTGGGGTAGACGTGTTTGAGATAACCAGAACTGTGAAATAAGTAAAATAATGATGATGTTATCTATAATGCAAATAGTGAAATTGAATGTTTGAAATGATACAATGAAATTTAAAAATTAATGGAATTAAATTTAAAATAAAATAATGGTAAAGTAAAAATAAATAAAACAATAATAATGAGAAAATCCATTTTGAAGGGTGGATTAGGGAAAAAGAGTTATTTTTTTGTTTTTTGTTTTCTTTTTTCTTTTTCTTGTGGTATGCCCACCACCATGGGAGAAAAGACCATGGAAACCCCGAGGTATGGATTTTGGATTGAAAGGGTTACATGATATGCACAAAACATATTTTGTTCTAAAATCTATAAAAAAAATTCAATAAAATACCTATGGACGATGTAAAACTAGACTCCACAATAGTTTCCAACATCCTCCATGTGTGTATTAAAATGGGAACTTTTTATCAGGGCTTGGAAATCCACCTAAGTGCAAGGTGTAGAGGGATTTATGTTAGATGTTGTAGTTGCAGTTTTTGGTGGCTATGGATGCAAGAGGTGGAAGCTTGTAGTAGACACATGGACACATACTCTAACCATGTAAGCTTCATTTTTGTTTTATTCATATGTAATTGGGTAAGTCCAATATATGAGGGTTGTCTCTACTTTCAAAGGTGTGAGCACTTATGTTAAAAAAATTAAGGTAAAAATAAAATAAAATAAATAAACAATCTTTGTGGTCTGGGTATTCGATATTCTTGGTTGTGCCCACTACCTTGAGGAAACCCTAAATTTTTTCATCAATATGTCAATTAAATATGTGGTGGTTGTGTGTATTTGTTTTCTTGGAGCTTGTGAATAAAATAAGAATATTCGGGCTTGGATTGGAGATACATGGTATTGGTATTGTAATGAGCGACATATATGCACAAAATTGTTTTGTTTAAAAGGCATGAAAAATTTAATTAATTTCCCTGAACTTTAATAAATGTAATAGACATGTGTCTAGCCTAATCTACTCATATTTTCTTGAAAACTCCTCTCCCTATGCCAATATAAGATACTTAGAACAATATGGAGATACTTCAATGACAATTCCATTATCACTAATCCTAACCTACAAAATTATAAGGAATGGTGTTTTTTCTGTCCATCTAATCACATAGGATAATAGAGTACCATATGTGTAAGAGATGCACAAAATGAGAGTTTTGAAATAGTTTGGAAATTCATTAAAGAATAATGGAAAGTAATTTTGTCTATTGTTGTAATGTTTGTACACCTATAGATGTGTATGTTAAATGTGGAAATATACTAAAGGCATGAGAACTATTTGAAAATATGTGTCTACGAAATGTGGTCTCTTGGAGTATGCGCAAAAGTGCTTGGAACACACCTCTCTCACATCGCCTCGTTAGCTACAAGCATGGATTCAATCCTTCTCTGCTACCTACTTTTAAATTTTCAATATGTCTATAATAGTTTAAATATTAAAAATGAAATTAAGATGGTTGTTTATGTTGTGTTATCAAATCATATAATAAACTGCATAAAACAGTTTCTGCATTATGATAAACCAGTGCCGTAAATAGTCACCTTGGACAACGTATCAAAACACCAGGCCTTGAAAATTTATCAAAATAAACCTATAACATGTTCACCATTGCTAATGTCCCTTGATAGCCGAATTGGATTGATAATCATGTTTTATAACGCAAATTGGCAATTTTAAACTGCACTCAAGATGTGTCAAATGCCTCTACAAATCGATGCACAAGAAACATCTCTAAACTTGATTGCCACTTTTAAAACATGGTAAAATATTCATTATTGTACGATGATATCATTCTAACATGGAAAATTTTCCATAACACGTGATGAGCACACTTGTGAAGTGAGTTTCCCACTTACTTTGGAAAACTAGTTGTTGGTATCGACCGCTTGCTACGACTGAACCCTCCCGGAATCATCTTATATTTTGTGCTTATGGATTTTATAAGTAAAATTTGACCCTGCAAACCTATTAATTTCTATATGGAGAATAGGGTAATGTATTTCATTTTTCATGTTACCTTAGAAAAACCATTTTTACACACTCATTTTGGAGCCCACTTGGCTTAGTTTTCTTGAGATAAAATGACCAAGTTAAGCCAAGTGGCTCTAGAAAGTTATTGCAGTTTGAGCTATGGTTACCATATTTAAACCCCATCAATTTCTTGTGACTATTTGTATATTAGATAATAGGGTATAATGATTAAAAATACAATTTGGGGTTTCTAATCCATTTTTGTAGATCCATTCCATGGCCACTTGGGCTAGTTTGCACAACCACACAACAAAGACTCATAAACCCGTGTTAACCCTCCAAGGTTCGCTCAATGCATGAAACTTAGTGTTATGTTTGTAAATACATATAGTGAGTATAAATACATGGTTTTTTTACACTTAAACAAGATAATAATGAGAATTTAGAATCATGTATTTTGGGCACACTTACCTAGACCCTTATAGTGATAACGAGAAATAAGAGCCGTGTCAGAGATTGTAAATTTCGCAATACTTTTAAAAGATTTTTGCAATTTTAATGTCAAGTACCAAAGTTTTTTTGTGTCACCTCTCACTGTTTATGATCATGGAAATGTATTGGCTTACTTATGTAAAATAAAATGTGTGTTTTCTCTCTCTAATATTCTCTCTAAATCTTGAAAAGATGTCTTGCTTTGAAAAGTATGGAAAGTAAATAGTTTGTTATATATTTATAACTTTGAATGGATGTTGTGGAGTTCTAATATCATGTTATATAGGAGGGGTGGGTCCATGCCAACATTTTTGTTTGACCATATTTACCTAATTTGACAAGTTGCAGGTTGTACGACATGATTAAAATGATTGCTGAAATATGAGTTTAAGAGGTTTTTGTAGCCAATATTTTGTGTAAATTTGATGAAAGATAAATGTATTATATTTGAGTAAGTGTGATTGTTGCATAAAATTAAGAAAGAAAATTTATTTTTATCATGCATGTGTGATAATTAATTAGTAGACAAAATTTTACATTGTACCTTATAGTTCATTCGCATTGAAGAATGCATCCTTGGTTAATTATGATAGATTCTTGTAATTTTGCATAATTGTATGGCAGTAAACTTAAACTTGAAAAGAACATGTGTCATAAAATTAAAAAGTAATAGTGTTTTTTATATTTTAACTTGTGCTAATCCCATTTTAATTGTTTTATCCTTCGTCGTTGTGTTATATGAATCATATGTTTCCTAGTATGTTGCATCTAGTCTATTTAACATCTTGCGTAGTACTCGTAATGGTAAATTTGTAAATGGGAAGGTGGTTATTTAATTTTTATTGGTGTTAATAACACACTATTCAAAATTAAATTGACAATGGTTATCTTAAATTCAACTTAAACCATATTTCCATGTCATAATGGCTATGGAAAAAAATCCCAACCTTCAGGGGGGTAAATTACGTTTGACTCATGTATAGGTTTGTGACAATTGGCAACTCCACATATAAGGTGACCCTTAGTGGCATCATCCTTATGAGAATATTATTGGGTATTATTCCTCTGAGAACTCTTAGGTAGTTACTTCAATTTATATAATTATCTAACCTTAGGACTTGATAGTTTAACACCTTGAAACTGTAAATGGGGGTATGATTTGGTATAATTAATAATGGAACTCTAAGATTTTTTTAGGACTAGGAAAATTATCCTAACTCATAACATAATGATACCCCTGATGACATATCATAATGGTAAAGCGGAATCCTTGATCCACAAGAAAACGATCATGATCATACCTATTCCACATGTGCATGGTACTATATGATCATGACATGGAGCTTGGAATTTTGACAATGGATCCTTCAACCTAGTATATGATATAGTTCTATTATGGAAGTTATGTTATTAGAAACTTGATAAGTAGTAGAGATCCTTAAAGGGATTCTAGGTATTATGTTGGACTATAGAACAAAATCCCATTGATATGACATACTTTGTAAGTTGATGAAGCATAATATCTTTCAAAATCCTTGGTAACTTATGGAATTTTAAGAGGTTAATTGTGGATAATACGTTAAAATTGACCGCATCTAATATTTTATGTTTAACAAGATGTTGTGAAAAGTGTTATCAAGTAACTTGAAGTTATAATTTTTAACCTGACATCTAAGCCTCTTGTTATCAATGAAAACACAATATGTGCTCATTCAGAAGCACATATATTGCTAACATAATCCCAACTTTTGAGTGTGAACTTTGGAAATTAAATATGATAAGGAAAGGAAATAATGGGGTGTAATAAGTATGAGTAAATGATTTAATGAAGTAAGAAATATGCAAATTTTGGGAAGAGAACACATGCTCTTGGTATATGCTAATTGTTGTATGACCACCTATGTACAACATGTAGTCTCTTACCGAAATCAAATTGTACCTAATAAGTTGGATTCACAGCGTAAAGTGAAAATTCCTTACCTCTTATTATAGGTGGTGAACCTTGCAATGTTTAATAACAATTAAATAACTCACTCCCATGTTGGGATATGCATCTTGGGAACATGAATTCCATACTCATAATGAACACCACATGACTCATGTAAACTTTTAATGATATAAAAAAGGTTTAAAATGTTTAACATATTTGTAATATAAATGGAACGAAATGAGTGTTTTCTTGGCAATTTAACATTACGAAGGAGTGAAAACTCATAATTTGTAAAATGATATTGTATGATTCTAATAAGAATTAATTGTGGTATAATACAATTATTTTAACACAAAGGTAGTTTAATAGTGACTATAAATGTCAATCATGGGATATTTATACATGGTAGTTAAGGTCTATATTTTTCCCTCATATAG
This sequence comes from Taxus chinensis, assembly GCA_019776745.2. NCBI lineage: Eukaryota > Viridiplantae > Streptophyta > Pinopsida > Cupressales > Taxaceae > Taxus > Taxus chinensis. The sequence continues at coordinate 542,839,330 of CM034151.1, read as the reverse complement.
TCATATTATTTTATTATGTTACACTCGTTTGAGGCGAGACATGGTGTTAGATATTTTTGTCTCATTAATGAGATTGTACATGGTGGAAAATGCCTTAATCTATCCCTCCTATGGATTATGTTATTTTTTTTGTTTTCCCTTTCTTGGGGCCAATGCAATATCACTTTATGGATCGTATTACTTCTTTATCCTATTAAACATGTTCAATGAATCTTGAGCTTAGTGTCATGGACCCTCCCCACCTAGCATAGCTTGTATTATAGTTGGTCCACCACTTTCTGCCTTTGGGGTTCATAAATAGAAGGGAATTTTGGTGTCATGGTTTACATTTGTGCACTGAGGAATGATGGTGTGAACCTTAGAGAAAATCAATTCTAAAGTTGTGTTTAGTGAGATAACAACCAATAACGTTATATTTATAGCATGGTTTGAGTGGTGATCCTAGGGGAAATATTTATAGGCATTATATTTAGTATCAAAGAGAGGTTAAAACAATTGAACCTATTGGATAAATTAGTAATGAGTTTTGTGTACTTATCTATAGCTGTGTAACATGAGTGTCATGTTGAGTCATGTTGGTGTGTTATGTGGAGTTACTATGTTGTTTCTTTGGTCCATTTGTTTGTACTATGTAAGTGACTCCTTGTGAGCATGTTATATAGTGGGTCCCCAGTTTCATGTTATGGACTTGTAGTGTGTTAGACCCTATAAAGATCTTCATATTTTGGTTCATTGATTCCTTGGTGTAACTTTTGGATAATGGTACTATGGGTAACACCTAGAGGCTGATATAGAAGCTATCAATATATTGGTTAGTTTCTCTTGAGTCATAGTCATTAGTGGTTATGAAAATTGGGTATGATATTTGATAGTATTTAGGAATCCAACATTGGGATAGTGTTTTAGAATGTAAAAGGCTTGATTTTTCTTATTAGATCACTTGACTTGGCCTTTGACCCTTCTCCAAAGTGTTGTGTACTACATTATGGATACATTGTTTACTTATCATTGTGTAATCACTATTGTAATTGTAAGAGATCGTATTATCATTATTGTGTATTTGACATCTGATCATACTCATCAAAATATCATGGATGACCTTATCTCCCTCTCTTGACATTCCATGGTCAAATAACTACATTGACATGTTTTTTATCTCTTAAATAATTAAAATTTGTTCGGTATCCAATCTTGTATCGATGCATTGACCTATTGTGGTTTCCTCTTAGATATTCAAAAATCTAAACTTTTGATAACCATAACAATCACGCGTGGAACTATTCAATTGACTAATCAAGTGAATCTCTAACTGATAAAAATATTGGGGACATTTGATCTGGTCAGGGTGACATTCTACTAGAAATGAATGCTCTTACTATAATTATGTAGATATCTTTGGAGATGATGATTCAGACAGAGATTCTAGAAGTTACATTATCTTATCAATTATTATGTTATATGCCAATATGTGAAATCAATGATGTAGTGCCCATACGGCTATGGCCAATATAGGCCACACAATGATTGTGATGTGGATATTTTCACGTGTATTATATTTTTACAATTGATTTTCTTAGAACCAACTTTTATTCAAATTATTGGGAAGCTTCGAGGCTCTCCTTTATTTTTTTTTCTTTCTTGTAATGTTTTCATTGTTTGAATGTGGCTATTTATCCATTTCTCTTTGGTTTATGAGATTTCTTGGCTTTATATTTTTGTAACTTGAAGATTTATGGTTTTTTGGGGCCACTTGGCTAATTATCGTTAAGAATCTTAATTTGTATTTTCTTACTTGTTTGATAAAAATAGTTCTATCTTGTTTGTAATATGTATACATGTTGTATGAGGGTACACCCAAGGTGTCATGTCTACATGCTTGGTGTTGTAGGACATGCTCTTTGTTTTGAGGTGACGGCGCTATATGTGTCCAACATCATGGAGTGACCCGACCTCCGTTAGATACTTGATACTCAATCCTCCTATGGTGGATTGACATTTATGATACTCAGTCCTCCAGTAATAGAGTGACATATATGATACTTAGTACTTTATGGTTGAGATAATTTTTTTGATAATCAATACTCTTATGGAGGAGTGAAATTTATGATACTCATTTATCCTTGGTAGAGCGGCCTTTAGGATATGCAGTATCAGGTGGTGGGTTTGATAGTGTTTCATTTTATCTTTTCACCCTACTATGATAATGCTTTATGTCAAGATGGATATGATATTTAGTTAAAACTCCATGGTTATGTTTTTGGTATTTTGTACTCTTTCAATTTATGGACTTAAGGACAATGTACTTTTGGACATGCGAGATTCACCGATAGACCTACAAATGAGATACTTGATACTCTTGCTTGATTCTTTATGCTCCCTTTGGAGAGGTTGAGATACTAGAATATATATTATTTTGAAAAATATTTTATATACTTAGATTAATTGAGCACTGTACATAGAGATATTTGTTTACCTTTCCTGTTATGGATTTTTTTTTCATACCCTTTTTTTTATGTGTCATTATATACCTATTGGTACAAGTCTATACTATGGGGACTCTGTTTTGGTTATATGTTATGTTCCCCTCATAAGCATGCAGATGTCCTCTTGGTGAGGAAATGTGGTTTTTTATGGTATTATGTTCATGGTGTCATAAAATCATGGTTACTTAATGTTCCTCTTAGTATGGTGAAAGTTATGTGTACACCCTTCCTTGTTTGTGAGAGTCACATTAAGTTTTTTTGTGTCAAATATGAAAATGTGATAAATGTGAAGTGGCTTGTGTTATGATTTTTAGGTCTTGGATGACCTCGTGATGTATTATAGTATTGAAAACCCTGTGAAAATAATGAAATTTACCTGGTTAAACAATGAAAATAATGAAATGTAACTTCCTAACAATGAAAATGTTAAGGAGCATGGAATTAATGAATTATACTTAGGAGAAAACTAATAATTATGAATATGCTTATGAGAAAGCACTATCAAACAAATTTGGATATGAATATGAAATTTAATTTGAATTCTCTATGGTAAGAGAGAAACACCAATATTCATATAACATAAACAATTAAAGAAAATTAAAAAAATTTCCAATGATCTCTGGTGGTCATGCTTTAGCGACAAGATCCATTTTCCTCGTGATATGAGTCATTGTTGGCTACTAGTTCTTCTCACATAATCCTTCAATTAACCTTATATTTTGTCACATCAAGGAAGATACTCTTATAAGGGGGAGGGAAATGTAGTTCCCCAATTGTTTCTACCAAGTTGGAAAGAATTGAGATTCCTTGACAAGTTGGCTTCCCCACTCAAGAGAGGTGAAATTGTTGTAAACACTTTCCAAAATCCCATAAATAATTTTGGTTTTCAACCATGTTTTTAAGGCCATCGTTGGATGTTGATATTTATGTAAGTACCCTCTCCAAATGTGAGTTAATTTGGGGTTTACGTGGACGTGTTTTGGATCACCAAAATCGTGAAATAATAAAATTAATAATGATGCTATCTTATAATGCAAATAACGAAATCAAATGTTTGAAATGATAAAATGAAATTTGAAAATTAATGGAATTAGATTTAAAATAAAATAATGCTAAAGTAAAAATAAATAAAAATAAAAAAATAATGAGAATACCCTTTTAAAGGGAGGATTAGGGAAAACTAGTTGTTTTGTTGCTTTAGGTTTTCTTGTTTTCTCTTTTGCTAGTGGTGTGGCCACCACCATGGGAGAAAAGACCATGGAAACCTTGGGACATGGATATTAGACTGCAACGGTTGCAGGATACGCATAAACACATTTTATTGTACTCCATAATTTTTTCCAGCATCCTCCATGACTATAGGATATTTTGATCAAGGATTGGATGTAAACCTAAGCATGAAAGAGAGGGATTTGTGTCAAATGTTTTAGTTTCAGTTTTTGGTGTTCATGAATGCAAGAGGTAGAAGATTCTATTAGGTGCATGGATACATACCCTAACCATGTAAGCTTCATTTTTTTCATTCACATGTGACTGGATAGGTTCAACTGATGAGGGATGTCTCTAATGTCAAATGCATGAACACCTATATTAAAAAAATTAGGGTAAAAAAATTTAAAAAAAAAAAAAAAAAAATTGGGTCTATATATTTTATATTCTTGGGTTGCGCCGGATATCTTGAGGGAAATCATAATTTTTTCATCAACATATCAATTAAATCTAAGGTGATTGTGTGGATTTGTTTGCTTAGTGCTTGTAGATTGTATAAGAATATAGGGGAAGAGATATGATATACATGGTCTTGGGATTGCAATAGACTGAAGTATATGCAAAAAATGGTTTGTTTAAAAGGAGTGGAAACTTTATTAATATAATGGGACAAGTGTTTTAACCTGATCTACTCATATTTTCTTGAAAACCCCCTCCCTGTGCCAATATAAGATCCTTTGGAACAATATGGAGATCCTTCAATGTACATGTCATTTACTTCCATTTTCACTAATCCCAACCTATAATATTACAAGGATTAAAGGTGTTTTCCCTCTCCATATGAGCACAAAGGACAATGGAGTAGCATAGTTGTAGGAGATGCACAAAATGGGAGTTTTGAAATAGTTTATACATTCATTAAAGCATAATGGAAATTTTTTAGTCTATTGTTGTAATGGATTTGTACATCGATAGACATGTATGTTAAATGTGGAAATATATTATGGGAATGTGATGTAGGAGCATAACTGTAAAGGCTCCAATTTTTTCATTTTGTATTAAGAAGGGGTTGTAGTATGGTGTTATTGGTCTAGTTGGGGTGTCTTTATTCTCTCATTGGTTTTTCATGACCATTTTTTTTATACTAGGTGGGTTATTCTAAGTTTCCCTCAAAAAAGTGAGCCTTTGAAAGCTGAATTTGGGAGTTTAAGCATTGAAGGTGTAATGTTTAAAATAATGTGATGACATGTTGTAATAGGTCAGTTAGGACCTTATGAGAGAAAACAATAAGTGTATACACCTTATTAAAGGCTTATATGAGTCAAAAACTAACTCTACCCTAGTTAGGTTATGGTAACTTGAGAAATTGCTTGAAAAACTATGAAAATACAAAGGAGAATACAACTGAGAATTTAATTATGAAAAAGAAAAGAAGGTTTTTGGGAGGAAATTACGTGTGAAGAAGCCTATTATGGCTCAAGAAATCTGCAAGAAAGGTTTAAAATGAATTAAAAATCATATTTCCTTATGATTCCTCCATGGTGTGTGCATATTTGATTGTTCTTGAATTACTAGTGGTGATCCTTGTGTTTATTATGTATTTGGTTCTTATTGTATTACATGAAAACTAATGATGATTGGAACGTGCAAGTGAATTTTAGAGTTAGGAAGGTCGAGTTTTTTAGGGTTTGTTTAGGAAGTTTAATCACACAATGACTTATAAGAGCACAAAGTAGTTTATAAGGGTTTAAACTATGATTCATGTTCATTGGGGACTTATCATAACTAGGTCAAGATGAATAACATTGTAAAAGACCCTCAATTAGCTTTGCATGATTTGGTGTAATTGGTAAAAAGGATAAAAGGAACATAAAGGTAAAATTGGGTGCTCTCGAGTTTAACACAGACCTAGGGTTTGTTACTTAAGTAAGGGAGACATATTTCATGATTTATCCTTCAAACCTAATAATTTTTGGTACAAAGAAGGGGAATAAGGAATATTTAAGTGTTGATATGGGCAAGATTCTATTAAATGAACTTCATTGTACTTAAGCTCAAGAGACTATGTCATTTACAGTGATGAGATACCCTGTTATAAGGGGTTTGCAACTAAGAAAGGAAAGTTATTAGTAAAATTTATGCATTGAAACCAATTTTCACCTGACAATAGAGATTGAGATGGATAGGTGGAGCATATTTTTAGAGTTGTGTTAATGGAATGAGCCATAAAGAGTTTTAAAGCAGTGTCTCAGTTGTATCAATCTTAGATGTCCTATTGGAAGGGTAAAAGATTAGGATATTACTTGAGTTTAGGGGTTTTATTTATCAATTGATTATGTTAACTTGTTGTGAGTTAGTAAAGTAGTCATACACCTAGAATATAGAGAAGTGGAAGGGCTTATAAACTAAGTATTGGCTTCCCTGTGCATATAGGAGAAAAAACTATAGTAGATTACTCACAGTAAGATTCTAAGAAGGATATTATTGGTGTGGAAGAAGGTATGAACTTCAAATATTGACCTATATCATGGGTTCCATATGTTAGATTCAATTAATAGCTTTGAGTAGACTTGAGACACGAAGGTATACAAAACTGAGACTGTGCATGCAAATAGAATCAGGTATACAGTGGGATCATGGTGCTACTATGTAAGTATGATAATGAGACATGTTAATAGATCTTTGATTGACCTCTTCACTTGTAGATCATGATATTGCTCTGATGAAACCCTATTAGATCAATACTTAGTGTGATTTTCAAAAAGAAACCATGAAAGATTGTCACAAACATATACCTATAGGTTGTATAAGATATATAAAGGTTTTTATGCCTCATTTGTGAAAATCACAAACATAACTGGTAATACTATAACTTGAAAAAATATATTACAATCCTTGTGTACAAAATTTGAGGTTTGAATCAACTATTTGGAATAGTTATTCACAAAAATGTCTTCTTAGGATCTGTAAGAGGGTTCCTAGACACCCTGAGCGAGGGCATGAGTTATGAAGCCTCAAATGGAATAATTTTTGCTTGAAATTTTATACTAATAATCTTGAGGGATTTTACTAAAGGATTCAAAAATAATTTTAGTTCTTTAAAGGTTAAATTTGGAGTTCTTTTTGACATTCTTGGAAGGAGTCCTTACACACAATTTTGAAGCTAAGGAGAAGAGGTAAATAACAAAGGAAAGGGTAGATATAATTGAATTATGAGCCTGATACTTTCTACTTATTTATAGACCCTTATGGGTATCCAAAAGACATATTTGAATGTATTGAACCCTCATAAAAATTCATGACAATTGTCATTAATAGACCTAATGAGGGTTGAAAGACACAATTACAAAAAAGAAGAGAACAATAATTGTTGTAAGAGTTGGAATATGATATTTCAGGAGTAAGTTGGTACATATAAAGGTGATTTAATGAACCTATTATGACATTATAGTTAGTTATGGAATTGTGAAACCATGTTTGAAGCAAGAAACCTTGACTTAAGAGGCATACATGACAGTCTTGTAAAGGTGAGAGTAGTAAAGAGTATTTGGAAGGATTGAATGCATTTCATTATTATTTTCTAATCTTGTGATGAAGTTTCAAGTAGAGGAGGAAGACTAGAAGGTTTCAAGACAAGGAAGGTTCAAATTGCATGCTTAGTCAAGAGACCAAGAAAAAAAGAAATTCAAGGTGGCATATTTGAACAAGTGAGTGAAAGTTTGGTGAGATGATGCTCTAGAACATGAATTGTAATAGAAATTATGTGATTTTGATAGGTATAAATAGGGTGTAATAAATGGATATTGTTAGAATGAAATTTAGGCCGAATTTGCATGAATGAGTTGGGAACTAGTATAAAGGAACAAAGGACTATATTGAGAATGTGAGAAAGTATGTTGTTCTCTTAATGAGACGTCACTGTGAGAATGGTTTAGACATGTGAAGAAGGTGATATGAAAGAGTCTTAGACATAATTATACCATTTGAGGTAAACCCTTGGTTGTTCTTGCATTATTAGGCCAATTTGGGCAAAATGTCAAGGTAGAGGGTACTCATTTGTCATGTTAGTCAAAAGAAATTGGTTGATTTATCTTAACATGTGGGATTAATAAGGAAGTTGTAAAGGGTGTATACATCAATTGATATTAGAGCGAGTATAAGAAAGAGGACAAGAATTTGATAATGTTTTGTGCAACAAAACATTGGTGAGCTACAAAGGAAGACCTAGAGCTATGAAGACAGAAAGTGTAAACAAAGGGTCAAAAATGGAGAGAAAAATATCATAGTTGAGGAATGATTTGTAGAGGTTAGAAGCTCTCGAAAACATGTGGTTGCATGCTAGTTGATGTAGTCACAATGTCAATCAATCTCAATTCACAAAGTTAGAGTTGTTTCACTACTCAATTTTTGACCTTGAGGTCTTAGACAAGTTACGTGTTCTTATATACAAATCTTGAAAACTAAGCATTCGCTTGACATTTTATCTCCTTCCACTAAACCAACCTTCTCAACATGTTCATATCCCCTAACTTATGCCTCTTTAGCCTTTGAAATGGTTCAGAATAACCAAAATGATTAAATGACCTAACTTCTAGTCAATCTATCCTTATAGGCTTCTTACGCACTTGTCACAACTACATTCATGAATGAAGTAGTTCAAAAATTCTCAAAATAGAGTGGTGACTTCTCTTGACACCATTTTAGCTCACTGAAATGTGAGTAAGTTTTTGTGTCTCAATATTTTTCTCAAGCCTTTCTTCTATTCACTTCATCCCTTCTTGTTTCTCATTTCCTACTAGTCTAGGAAAAAATGGGTTTTCAAGCATAAATGTAACCTCAAGGATTCAAATGACAAGATAATAACCTTTGGATAAACCCCTTAATCTCTAACCCTTGTATGAAAAATTTCATTAGTTGTTCCCTTGCAAAATTCACTTCAAATCCAAACACTTAGGTCTCAAATTAGGTCTTCAAGGAGTGGACACATGGTAGTGGGAAGACTCTAATATCTCATGACTGAGACTCTAATTAGAAAGAATTATTTTGATTATGATTATCCTCCCTCTTGAGTCACTGTATATGAGTTTCTAAGGCTTAGTTATTCTCATAAATCCCTCAATCCTCTAATCTTTTCTTCTCGTTTTCAAGAGCACAGTAGACCACATTTTGCAAGTGTTCTTAATTTAAAGATGCATGGATTAAGAATAAAAAATGCTAAAAAAATTCTTGAGGTCATAGTTAGAATGTTTTATTATCTATGAGAAAGCATTAGAACCATCGTTGTTTTCATCTCCTTGTTTTACTTGAGTTCAATTCAGTACCTAATGGTTTCCTTCAAGACTATCACAGTCTGCAAGTAATTGTGAGCCTTTCAAAGGGCATTAGTTTGTAAATTTTATTCCCCTGATATATATTGTTTCTATCTCCCATTTTTGGAATTTTTCCTATTTATAGAAACTTAGAAATGTAAACTTTTTCCAAACCCTAGTATTTCAAGTCTTCCTCTTCTGGATTGTGAAAAAAATGGTAAAGAAATCTATCCAACACTAACATAAAATCACTTGATTCTTTTAAAATTAACTTCTAAACCTGGTGATGATGATATTTTCCAAATTACAGAATATTTGGAGGATAAAATGTTGAGGAATTCAAATTTCTCCTCCTCAAACCCTAGTTCCAGGGTTTTACTAGTTTGATAAGCCCGAGAGCACAAAGTTGTTAGTAAAAAGCACTAGTTCCCATTTCAAGACTTAAAATTAATACTATTGGCCTATATAATCCTTCTCTTAAAACTTATCTTACCAGGAAATTTGTAAGTTTCCTTTTAATTTGTTATTGGTCACAAAAATTCTTGCTCTATAAATGTTTCCACAACAACTTCAAACCCTACCTTCTATTGTAGGAGACTAAAATGAAGGATATACTTATCACGTTATATGAATACTTCTTCAAGATCTTAATTTTGGATTACCACTATTGATTGTTCACCTCATATACTCTACATTTCTGACTAATTATCTCATACCCTGTTACAAAACATAGTGTTGTATTGATGACAACAATGCCATTCAACAAATATTGCATGCTTCACATGAACCTTTATCTAATCCTTATCAGTCCTCACATACTATCACTCAACAAGTTTTTCACTACTTACACATGCATCACTAATTTAAAGGTTCAAACTTAGAATTCACAATTTCCATAGCTTTGTGTTTACAAACAACATTGATACCAAAGCCTTCTTGGAGCTCAAATTCACATTCTTCTTCCCAGATCATTCGAATGATGCCCAAGGTGGTTACAAATAAGGGCTTAAATATGCCTTTACAATTTTCCTAACTGAATTCTTGTTCTTCAATACTCTTCATATCCATAATTGTTTATTTTTAATACATAATTAGAAGAGTTAGTCTAGCATAGACTTAAAGAGTTAAGTACTAGTCCACAGCATGACCTAAGTAGGAATCCTAGAGCCCATGAAGACTTCACATAACCTTATAACATAGGTCATTTCTCTAAGACTCTATCAACACAACAAGTACAATCCAAAATGGCTCACAATAATTCAAATTTGCATTTGGAGGGAAATAACATAATTTGAATCTGTGATGGACTTGACACATTCTATCACCACAAAAGAATCCTATGACCTATATCACCTATCCAAATGATAAATAAGATAAAATTTGATGATAACCTCCTTAGATGAAAGTAAAAAGTGATGCTCATGCATCATGAGTCAAAAGATAAAAATACAAGCAAGAAGTGAGGTAGTTGGGTGGACTTTGAAAAGAAGAGTGAAGTGGCCAATCAAGTCACTTGTGAAGCAAACTAGAAGAAGTGAAAGAAAAAAATAAATGAGAGACTATGGAGGCATAAGAGGAAGAGAAGAGAGTTCTCATAGTGGAGAACATAGTGAAACAAGAAGAGTGGAGAAGAGAATAAGTGCAAAATGAGATGCTTAGAGAAGAAGGATGGATAAGGAGGATAGTGCCCAAAAAAGAGGCACTCATTGAGACATTTTGGTCTCTATTTTTATAGTCTAATGCCATTTTTTCATGTGTGTATACAAGTTTGAAGGATTTTGTGACCAAAATCAAGAAGAAGACAATGAAAATTGTAAATGACAAACTAAGAAGAGACTCTTTGAGTCAAATAAATGTGAAGGAAGAAGAGAGCAGGTCATAGAAATATTATGAGGAAAAGGATGAAGTCCTACAGTATTCTAATGAAGAGAGAGAAGAACATATGGAGTTATATGATGTTATGGAAGGAATTCAAGAGAGAGAAGACAAGAAAAAGAGAAAGAACAAGAAGATAGATGACAATAAGGTAAAAGAGAAGGACATGGACTCAAAAATGGTTAAAAATCAGGTATGGGAAGATAAAAATTATGATTTACTTTATGCAAGTATTAGTGAGCTTTTTGATGTACAAGAGAACACAAAGTAAGGTAAGGATAAATCATCAAAATCCGAGTTTAAGCATGGCTATGTCATGCCTAAATGGTTTAAAAAGTCATTATTTTGTAAGAAAGAGACAAAGTATGAGGTAAGGGCTAATGAAGATGAGGTATGCAATGGAAAACAAGCATAAAATGATGGAAAAATATCATATTTCAGTTTGAAACAAGCACATAGTGAAGATGACCAAGAAATTAAGAGTGAAGAAAGAGTTTCTAGGAAGAAGTTGACCTAAGAATCAAAAAAGACTAAAACTACAAGGGTATATCAGCATAACGATACATGAAAGAAAATATGGAGAGTCAAAGAAAGAAAATAAGAACAAATAAGCCCAATAAAAGCTTGGCAAGAGAAGTAAGTGACTGAAAAACAAGGCAAACAAGATGATTTGAATGTTTTGGTTGAGAAAACAAAAAATGAGTCATTTGAAAGTGAGAGTGGGTTTTTTATGAGTAATAACATGCATGAAAAAGACCATTTGAATGAAATTAAAGAAGGAGAAGATAGGAAAATGAAGAAAGATGAAGATGAAGTGAAGGTAAAGGAAGTGAAAGTTGATTTTTGTGAACTAGCATGTGATTTCAAAGAAGAAGAAGACAAAATGAGTCCTAAATTTGATGAAGGAAGTGAATAAGAGAATGAACTCATGTTGTATGAGGACATACAAAGGATTGAGGAGCTATTCATGATAGGTATAAGCTCAAATCAATTAAAGGAATGCACAAGCAAGCAATAAAATGAAAAGGAAATGCGAGGGAAACTAGTGGAAAACTTGGATAATAGGAATCCTAGTGAAAATGAAGGAACATTAAAAGTTCAAGAGCAAGCAAAACAAGATAAATATGAAGAAAATTAGTCAAGAATAACAGGGTTGAAATAAGATGATTAGAAATGACATGAAGAGTTCAAGGAAAGGAAGAAAGAAGGCCAAAATGAGACAAGTTTGTCTCATATTTTTACAACTAACATTGCTCCTAGTTGTGTTTGTGCAAGTAAGAATAAAATAATGATCAAAGAATGTGGAAAAAGACAAGAAAATGAAGAAAATACACAACTAAGTTATGAGGAACAAAATAATGAAGACAATGAAGAATATTTGAAGAAAAAAGAGGGCATGAAGAGCAATTTAAAAGCAAGAAGAAGCAAATCAGGGAATTAGAAGAGTGCGAGAGTTGAAGGTGAAGAAAAGAAAATCAAGAAGGAAGAGTATGTCAAGAAAGAGAGAGATTGGAAGAAGAGAAAGAAAACTTAAACCTCCATCGGGGTTTAAATTATTTTTCTACTAGGGGAGTATGATGTAGGAGCATCACTGTAAAGGCTCCAATTTTTTCATTTTGTATTAAGAAGGGGCTGAGTATGGTGTTATAAGTCTAGTTGGGTGTCTTTAATATCTCCTTGGTCTTTCATGACCCTTTTTGTATAATAGGTGGGTTATTATAAGTTTCCCTCCAAAAAGGGAGCCTTTGAAATTTGAATTTGGGAGTTTAAGGAGTGAAGGTATAATGTTTAAAATGATGTGATGGCATGTTATAATAGGTCTGTTAGGACCTTGTGAGAGAAAACAAGAAGTGTATACACCTTAGTAAATGCTTATATGAGTCAAAACTAACTCTACCCTAGTTAGGTTATGGTAACTTGAGAAATTTCTTGAAAACTATGAACACACAAAGGAGAATCTGGACGAGAATTCGGTTATGAAAAAGAAAATAAGGTTTTTGGGAGGAAAGGACCTATGGAGAATCCTATTATGGCTCAATAAATCTACAGGAGGGGTTGAAAATGAATTAAAAATCATATTTCCTTATGATTCCTCCATGGTGTATGCATATTTGATTGTTCTTGAATTAATAGTGGTGATCCTTGTGTTATTATGTATTTGGTTCTTATTGTATTACATGAAACTAATGATGATTGGAATGTGCAAGTGAATTTTAGAGTTAGGAAGGTGGAGTTTTTCAGGAAGTTTAATCACACAATGACTTGTTTAAGAGCACAAAGTAGTTTATAAGGGTTTAAGCTATGATTCACATTCATTAGGACTTGTCATAACTAGGTCAAGATGAATAACATTGTAAAAGAACCTCCATTAGCTTTGCATGCTTTGGTGTAATTGGTAAAAGGATAAAATGAACATAAAGGTAAAATTGGGTTCTCTTGGGTTCAACATAGGCCTAGGGTTTGTTACTCAAGTAAAGAGATATATTTCATAATTTATCCTTCAAACCTAATCATTTTTGGTACATAGAAGGGAATAAGGAAGATTGAAGTGTTGGCATGGGCATGATTCTATTAAATGAACTTCATTGTACTTAAGCTCAGGAGACTCAGTCGTTTACAGTGATGAGATACCTTGTTATAAGGGTTTGCAACTAAGAAAGGAAATGTATTAGTAAAATATATGCATTGAAACGAATTGTCACTTGGTAATAGAGATTAAAATGGATAGGTGGTGCATATTTGCATAGTTGTGTTAATGGAATGAGCCATAAAGAGTTTTAAAGCAGTGTCTCAGTTGTATCAGTATTAGAGGTCTTGTTAGAAGGGTAGAAGATTAGGATATTCATTGAGTTCAAGGGAATTCTTTATCAATTGATTATGTTAACTTGTTGTGAGTTAGTAAAGTATTCATACACCCATAATATAGAGAAGTGAAAGGGCTTATAAACTAAGTATTGGCTTCCCTATGCATATAGGAGAAAAAATGTAGTAGATTACTCACAGTAAGATTAAAAGAAGGATATTATTGGTGTTGAAGAAGGTATGAAATTCAAATCCTAGCCTGTATAATGGGTTCCATGTGTTAGATTCAGTCAATAGATTTGAGTAGACCTGAGACACCAAGGAATACAAAACTTAGATTGTGCATGCAAATAGAACAAAGTTTACAATGGATCATGGTGTTGCTATATGAGTATGATAATTAGACGTGATAATGGATATTTAATTGACCTCTTCACTTGTAGATCATGATATTTCTCTAATGAAACCCTATTAGATCAATACTTAGTGTGATTTGCAAAAAGAAACCATGAAAGACTATCACAAACATATACCTACATGTTGTACAAGAGATATAAAGGTTTTTATGCCTCATTTGAGAAATAATGAACTTAACTGGTAAGACTATAACTTGCACAACTCGATTACAGTCCTTGTGAGAAAATTTTGAGGTTTGAATTGACTATTTGGAATAATTATTCACAAAAATGTCTTCTCGGGCTTTGTACGATTGTTCCTAGGCACATGAGCTAGGGCATGAGTTATGAAGCCTCAAATGGAATATTTTTTTCTTGAAATTTTATACTAATAATCCTAAGGGATTGTACTAAATTATTCACAAAGAATTTTAGTTCTTCAAGGGTTAAATTTGGAGTTCTATTTGACATTCTTGGAAGGAATCTTTAAACACTGTTTTGAAGCTAATGAGAAGAGGTAAACAACAAAGGAAAGTGTAGCTACAATTAGATTTTGAGCCTGATACTTTATAAATATTTTTAGACCCTTAATGGGCATCCAAAACACCTATTTTCATGTATTTAACCTTCATAAAAATTCAGAAATTCATGACAGTTGTCATTAGTAGACCTAATGAGGGTTGAAAGACACAATTACAAAAAGAAGAGAACACGAATTGTTTAAAGAGTTGAAAGATAATATTTCAGGAGTAAGTTGGTATATATAAAGGTGATCTAATGAACCTATTGTGACCTTATAGTTATCTATGGAAGTGTGAAACCATGTTTGAAGCAAGAAAACTTAAGAGGCGTATATGACAATCTTGTAGAGGTGATAGTAGTAAGAAGTATTTTGAAGGATTGAATGCATTTCATCATTATTTTCTAATCTTGTGATGAAGTGTCAAGTAGGGCAAGAAGACTAGAAGGTGTCAAGATACAGAAAGGTCAAAGTGCATGCTTAGTCAAGGACCAAGAACAAAAGAAATTCAAGGTGACATATTTGAATAAGTGAGTGAAAGTTTGGTGAGATGATGCTTTAGAACATGACTTGTAATAGAAATTGTGTGAATTTGAGAGGTATAAATAGGCTGCAAGAAATGGATAGTGTTAGAATGGAATCTAGGTCAAATTTTCATGAATGAGTTGGGAACTAGTAAAGAGGAACAAAGGACTATATTGCGAATGTGAGCAAGTGTGTTGTTCTCTTGATGAGAAGTCACTGTGAGAATGGTTTAGACATATGAAGAAGGTGATATGCCAGATTATTAGACTTAATTATACCATTTGAGGTAAACCATTAGTTGTTCTTGCATTATTTGGCCAATTTGGGAATAATGTCCAAGTTGCGGGTACTCATTTACTGTGTTAGTCAAATTAAATTGGTTTATTTCTCTTAAAATGTGGGATTAATAAGGAAGTTGTAAAGGGTGAATACATCAGAATGATAACTACTTGACAATATACCTCAACAAAATATGATAACTTGGAGTGCGTACAAGATTTCCTGGAACACATCTCTCTCATACCGCGTCGTTAACTACAAGTATGAATTTATTCCTCCTCTCCTAATTGTTTTTGATTTTTCACTTTGTTTATAATAATTTAAACATTAAATTTGAAATCAAGATGGTTATTGATGTTGTTTCATAAAATCATATTATAAATCATGTAAAACAATTTCCACATCATGTTAAACCAGTGTCGTAAATAGTCACCTTGGACAACGTATCAAAACACTAGTCCTTGAATATTTATAAGAAAAACCTATAACATGTTCACCATTTATAATGTCGCTTGATAGTTAAATTGGATTGATAATTGTGTTTTATAACACAAACTAGAAATTTTAAACTACACTCAAGTGGTTTCAAATGCCTCTCGAAACTGACATGCAAAAGCTTCGCTAAACCTTCTTGCCACTTTTATACCATGGTAACCTATTTATTGTTGTGTGATGATCTCATTCCAACTTTTAACATCACCAAAAAACTTGATGATCATGTTTGTGAAGTGAGTTTCCCACCTACTTCAAAAAATTGGTTGATGGGAGTGACCTCTTGTTACAACTAAACACTCCTGAAATCATGTCAGATTTTGTGTGTATGGATTCTATAAGTAAAATTTGACCATGTAAATAGCTTCTTTGATATATGGTGAATAGGGTAGTATATTTCAATGTTCCCATTACTTTCGAAAAGTGATTTTTACACACCCATTTTAGAGTCCACTTAGTTTACTATACTGGAGAGAATGACTAAATTAAGCCAATTGACTCTGTAAAGTTGTTGCAATTTGAGATACGATTACCAGTTTTAGGCCCCATCATTTTTTTGTGATTTTATATATAGTAGATGATAGGGTATAACAATTTAAAATACTATTTTGGGGTCCTGCACCATTTTTATAGACCTATTATGTGGCCACTTAGGCCAGTTTGCACAACAATGTAACAAAGACCCGTGGACTTGCGTTGACCAACCAAGGTTTTTTCAATACATAAAATTAGTGTGATGTTTGGAAATATGTATGATGAGTATAGATATGTGGTTTTTGATGTAGATAAAAACAAAATATCAAGCATAAATGTGATTAGAAACAACTCCTTCATTCATTCTCTGTATTAGTGGATCATTCTTTAGTCTAAACTGACCTATTTTGCAATATTAGATCAAATGTACAATGAAAAATACTTTAACAAGCCTTACCTCTACCTATAATCAACATTCCAATGTAACTTGGTCACCAATTAATTCACAACTCAAACAAGGTATTTCGTCACCAACCTTCCCTCAAATTTCTCTAACCTCTTCTTGACAATTCTTGACCATTTCAAACAACCTATATGATTCTTCCTCACCAATCATTATTCCCTTGTTCATACACTTGCAACATTGTTAGATTCACTGAAGAAATGCATTCACAACTTCAAAAATTCCCCACACTCTTCTCTTTATAAGACTTCCCTTACAAGTCCTTAAGACATGGTTGTTGAATCGAACATGGATAGGAGGATCCAAAGCCACCCGGAAAGATATGAAATCTTCATTAGGTCACATTTATCTATCTTGACATGCTTGCAAAATTTTAGATTCTAACCCTTAGTGTACCTCCTTATACTTCACTTTTGCAACTTTGGCTTCTATACCCTTAACTAGGTCTTTCTTAGGCCATTTTCATGATTATCTATGTTTGTAGAAGGCTTTAATGAAAAATAAGGGGATTTTTGAGCACCCAATAATCCCTTTACCATTTCTTAGAAGTTTCAAACTTGAAATCAAAACCTAGGGTATACCTCTTTTGTTAATGCATCTACTTTGTTAGCCCTTTCTCTATACAAAGATTCTTGAGGAAGACTTTCATTAAAATCTCCAAGGTTGACCACTAAAATCCCTAAATCTCTTTTGAATCTCTTTCCCCACTAGGTCATAGTGATTATTTCCAATTTACAAGTTCGAATTCAAGGTGCAAGTGTCTTAACCTCTAAACCTCATATAAACCCTAGTTGTGCATTGTAAAGAAGCTTGAGAGATGATAAATCCCTTATATAATGGAAGATTATAATATGCCACGGTCTTATACTTGGAATTGAGGTTTACTACATCATCATGTACATAGTTTACTTCATAGTGAAAAGAGACACCTTGTCAAACCTTAAAAGCATGTGGATTCCCCCTCATATATGATGTGTAAGTCTGCACTACTTCAAAGGAAAAAATATTCCCTCTACAACAATATTTAATCAAAACTTCTTTCTAGAAAGGCCTTCATCTTTCCCTTATGAGTTCTTAGGTATATCTTTCCTCGAAATCACAAAATAGTTCCTCTCATGGTTGCATATACATTGTCACAATCTGACCTGGTGGAGTCTATGGAGTACATAACCGAGCTTTCCTTGTTAGAACATTTATGAACACAATATGACTCTTTCATATCCAAAACCATATGTGAATAACCTTCCTCATAGGGATCTCAAAATTTAAAGGTAGTTACTATTTTACCACCACTCACATATTTTCTTGATTAAATAACCTTACATCACTATTACAAGCTCATAGTTTTCTCAACATGCTTTTAGCACAAAAACAAAGAAGTTAAACAAATTCACCTAGAATATCCTTCACAGACCTTTACTAAGCTTGATAAGTCCCTTGTATCTATGTGTATAGTTATCCCATGTTCCATCACCATGCATAAGGTGTTCTAACAATCACAAAGGGTCATAACACACAAGAAACATAAAAAATCAAGTCAAATACTTATCAATAAACTCAAGATCATCTTTCTTTTAACTCTGAGTTCAAATATTTCTTACATGCATAATAATAAACACCATAATCCTACCAGAGAATGGTCACAAGACTAAGTTAACACAAAAAACATGCAAAAATTATCAAAATCTTGAGCTTTATCCTCTTTTCTTCTCTTGAAACTCATATATTGATTTACATTCGGATGGGAATGAATATTTTCAGTTACATTGAGCTTCTTATATTTATTATCACTCCTACTCGAGCTCCTGCCCTTAGATCAGTTACAAAATACGGTTTCATGATGAGATTTTATCAAGGGAGTTACATTTTACCCAAAAATACCTTAAGTTTATCATGAATTAGCTAGCTCCTTACATGAATTGTGACCCTAGAAGATCCTAATACCTCATGTTATATCATTCCACCCCTTGTACATTGTTTTCAAGTCTTAAGAGTGCATTACAACCTTCAAATTAATCCAAAATGGCCAAATATTCAAATATTGCAAAATGGAGGGAAAGTTCCATTTTGAATTTTTGAAATACCCACACTACACTAACCATACACACTGACATCTAAATACCCACAGGACTCATGAAAACATTTAAAACAGTAGATATAGTGTATTCATGGTTTATTTATCTAGATAAGGTGATGCTCCTGCATCATACTCTAGGGGTAGGAAAGATTGGATCTCATAGCTCTGCCCTTTTCTTCTTTTTCCAATTTGTTTGCTTTTTCATCCTCATTCTGGTCTGAACCTCCTCATCATATAGTTCATCCTCATTTTCTTCATCCATGTTCCTTGCTTGGATTTTATTTTGTACTTTTTTTACATAAAGGAAGTATGGTTCTCCATAAGGTTCTTCTCCTTTATTTATTTCTTACATCATCATCATAACTGTTGTTTGAATGTGTTGCTACTTCTTCTCCTTGCTTACATATGATCCTTTTCCTTCTTCCTCATCATTCACTTGCTTTGGCTCATCCATATCATACTCTACTTCATCTTTCATCTCCATTTCTTGGTCAATGTCTGCAATGTCATTGTCTTCTTCGTTTTCCAAGTTTTCTCTATCACTTGTCTTGCATTTCATTTCATCTTCTCCACATGTTTTTGAGAGATTTCCGTGATATATTTACTATGCCAACTGTTGCATTATCACCTTTAGCTGATCCATAGTGAGCTTGAGATTGCCCAAAAATGTCTTCTTCTACCTTTTCTTCATTCTTGTTCTCTAATTATTCATTTAAGGCATCATTTCTTACCCCTTCTTCTTCACTTGGTACACCTGTATTCATACATTCAAAGACATAGTCTGATTTAAAACTTGAAGGCTCTTCAGCCTCTTGAGAAGCTCCATTAATGAGCTAATCCTCTTCCTCATTTTGTTGCTTCACTTCACCACTCTCTTCCTCATATACTATCTCCTTGTCCACTTCTTCTTCTTGATTTCTCATTATTTTCTCTTCTTGCGTTAGCTTCCTTTCTTCTTGTCTTATCTCTTTTCTCATGTTCTCTATCTTCCTTTTCTTCACAATGAAATCTAATTGCCACTTGAATCCTTTCTTTATCTCAAAAACAAGTATGTTTCCTTCTCTCTCCTTTATTGTAGCTTTAATCAATTCACCGAACTTCTCCACATCTCTCTTCAACTCCTAGATCTCTTCATGCATCTTCAACTCTCTTTTTTTTTCTAGCTACTTCTTCTTTTCCTCTTTTATCTTTATTTATCTCTCTCCTTGTTCTCTCTTGTTGTTCAATATCTTTAGCAATATAGTACCCATACTTGTTGTTGATTATACTTCATCCTCATCATCTACATCTTCTAATCTCCAAGGCCTAGTATCCATTGCCTCCATCAAACCTCTTCTCTCTACCACTCTTCTCTGTTGTTCTTTCTTTCTCATCTTCTCATTTACCTATCTTGACTTGATCTTTTTTTTCTCAGCTACCAAATCCTTCATCCACTGTGGCATTCTATATCCATGATCAAAGGTTAGTTTCAAGGACTTCTCTTCACTCATCTTCATTATCACTCTTCACTACACACACTCACAAATATTGTTAGAGATAACAATAACCATTTATTCAATCTCAACACAAAACTATAAAAAAATCCATGCTCTAATACCAAATGATGCAAAGAAAAACAAAATATCAAGCGGATAGGTGATTAGAAACAAATCCTTCATTCATTCTCTGCATTAAAGGATCATTATTTAGTCTAAACTAGCCTATTTTGCAATATTAGATCAAATGTACTATGAAAAATCCTTCAACAAACATTACCTCTACCTATATCAGGATTCCAATTTAACTCAGTCACAAATTAATTCAAAACTCAAACAAGGTCTTCCTTCACCAACCTTCCCTCAAATTGCTCTAACCTCTTCTTAACAATTCTTGACCATTTAAAACAACCTATCTAATTATTACTCACCAACCATTCTTCCCCTATTCATACACTTCCAACATTGTTAGATTCACTGAAGAAATGATTCACAACTTCAAAAACTCCCCACACTCTTCTCTATACAAGACTACCCTTACAAGTAATTAAGACATGATTGTTGCATCAAACATGGATAGGAGGATCCAGATCTACCCAGAAAGATATGAAATCTTCATTAGGTCACATTTACATATCTTGACATTCTTACAAAATTTCAAAGTCTAACCCTTAGTGTACCTCATTATACTTCACTTTTGTAACTTTGGCTTCTATACCCTCAATCAGGGCTTCCTTAGGCTATTGCCATGATTATCTATCTTTGTAGAAGGATTCAATGCAAAATAATGGGATTTTTGAGAACCCAATAAGACCTTTACCATTTCTTAGAAGTTTTAGAATTGAAATCAAAACCTATGGTATACCTCCTTTGTTAATGCATCTACTTTGTTAACCCTTTCTCTGTGCAACAGTGCTTGAGGAAGATTGTCATTAAAATATCCAAGGTTGGCCACCAAAATCCCTAAATTCCTTTTGAATCTCTTTCCAAACTAGGTGATAGTGATTATTTCCAATTTATAAGTGTGAATTTGAGGTGCAAGTGTCTTAACCTCTTAACCTCCTATAAACCTTAGTTGTGCATTATAAAGAATCCCAAGAGATAATAAATCCCTTATACAATGGAAGATTCTAATATACCATGGTCTGATACTTGTTCCTGAGGTTTAATACATCATCATGCACATAATTTAATTCACATTGAAAAGAGACACCTTGTCAAACCTTAAGAGCACTTGGATTCTCCCTCATGTATGATTTGCAAGTCTGCACTGTTTCAAATGACATATTATTCCCTCTACAACAAGTTTTACTCATTGCTTCCTTCTAGAAATGCCTTCATCTTTTTCTTATGATTTCTCAAGTATATCTTCCCTGATAATCACATAATAGTTCCTCTCATGGTTGTATATACATTGTCACATTCTGACCTAGTGGAGTCTATGGAATACAAAACAGATATTTCCTTATTAGAACCTTTCTTAACACAATATGAATCTTTCATATCCAAAACCATACATGGAAAACCTTCCCCACAGGGATAAAAAAATAAAGGTAGTAATTATATTACCACCACTCACATATTTGCTTGATTAAATAACCTTACCTTACTATTACAAGCTCATAGTTTTCCCAACATGTTCTTATCACACAAACAAAGAAGTTAAACAAAATCACCTAGAATACCCTTCAAAAACCTTTACCAAGCTTGATCACTCCCTTGCATCTATTTCCATAGTTTTCCCATGTTCTATCACCATGCATAAGGTGCTCCAACAATCACAAAGGGTCATAACACACAAGAAACATCAAAAATAAAGTCAAATGCTTATCAATAAACTTAATATCATCTTTGTTTCAACTCTGAGTTCAAATATTTATTACATGCATAATAATAAACACCAAAATCCTACCAGAGAATGGTCACAAGACCAATTTAACACAACAAACATGCTAAAATTATCAAAAAGCTGAGATTTCTCCTCTTTTCTTCTCTTAAAACTCATACATTGATTCACATCCGAATGGGTTTGAATATTTTCAGTTACAATGAGCTTCTTATATTATTTTCATCACTCCTACTCAAGCTCCTACCCTTAGATCAATTACAAAACATGGTTGGTTTCATGATGAGATTCTATCAAGGGAGTTACATTTAACCCAAAAATACCTTAAGTTTATCATGACTTAGCTAGCTCCTTACATGACTTGTGACCCTAGAAGGTCCTAATACCTAATGTTATCTCATTCTACACCTTTTACATTGTTTTCAAGTCTCAAGAGTGCATTACAACCTTCAAATTAAGCCAAAATGGCCAAATATTCAAATATTGCAAAAAGGAGGGAAAGTTTCATTTTGAATTTTTGAAAGACCCACACTAGACTAACCATACACGCTGACATCTAAAGACCCCTAGGACTCATAAACACATTTAAAACACCAGATATAATGTCTTCATGGTATATTTATGTAGATAAGGTGATGATCTTGCATCAATTTGGTACATTTAAACAAGACATGTAATGAAAAGTCAGAATCACATATTTTTACACACTTACCTAGATCCCTGTAGTGACAATGGGAAATGAGAACCGTGTTAGATTTTGTAAAACTTGTAATAATATGAAAATATTTTTGCAATTTGAATGTAATGTATCAAAAAATTTGTGTCATCTCTCACCCTCTCTAATCACGGAAATGTACTGGTTTACTTGTGTAAAAGAGAATTTGTGTTTTCTCTCTAATCTCTCTCTAAATCTCAACAAATGTATTGCTTTGAAAAGTAACTAGTTTTTTATCTCTTTCTATCTCTGAGTAGATGTTGTGATTTATGATATCATGTTAGATAGGAGGTGTGGGTCCATTCCAAATTTTTCACTCACCATGTTTATCTAATATGACGAGTTATAGGTTGCACAACAAGATTAAAATGATTGCTAAAATAGGAATATAGAGTTTTTGTAGCCGATAGTTCTCTAAATTTGATGAAATGAAAAATATATTCAATTTGAGTAAATATACTTATTATATACAATGAAGAAATATAATGTAGTTTTATCATGCATATGTGATAATTAATGAGAATATGAAATATTACAATTTACCATAGAGTTCAATCACATTGAAGAATGTGTACTTGGATAACTACTGTAGATTCTTGTAATTTTGGATAATTGTATGATAGTGAACTTAAACTTGAAAATTGTATGTGTCATAAGCTTGAAAAGTAATAGTGTTGTTATTGATAGTGTAATGTGTGTCAATCCCTTTGAATCCTTTTACCCTTCATGTCATGTTAAATGAATCATGTGTTTCCTAGTATGTGGCATCTAGTCTATTTAACATCTTGCTTAATACTCATAATGGTAATGCTATAAATGGGAAGGCGGTTGTTTAACTTTTATTGGTGTTATAACACTATTATAAATGAAATTAAACATGGTTATATTAAATTTAACTTAAACTGTATTTTCATGTCACAATGGCTATGGGAAAAATCCTAACCTTTGTGGGATAATCTATGTTTGAATCATGTATACATTAGTGACAGTTGATAGCTCTAAGCATAGGTGACCCTTGGTATCATTATCGTTATGAGACTCTTCTTGGGTATCATTCCTCTAAGAACTCATGGATAGTTACTATTATGTCAAAAAAGTAGCACCATGAGATTTTTCTATGCAGATCTCTACTTTTTTATAACATGGGACCATCTCTCAAGTTGTGGGTCCTGCTACTGTAGATGGGCCTTCATAGAAGGCCAACTTCCTCTACCTAAATCCTAATGCTAAGTTACTCCTAAGGAAGGAAATGCAATTATCTAATCCTAATCTGACAATCCAAGGAACTAGAGAGAGAGAGAGAGAGAGAGAGAGAGAGAGAGAGAGAGAGAGAGAGAGAGGTGCATGAAAATGGGAAATCCTAAGCTAACAAAGGTGATATCACCAAGAAAAGAGGAGAGAGATCTCCACAAGGGGAAGAAAAGTGAGAAAACATGGGAGAGATCATCCAAATGTGCCACAGACAAGAACCATGTGGACTGAACCTTTCTTCACATTGACAACAGAGAAAAACATGACCTGCAAGTAAAATATATACACAACATGCCAAAATAGAATAGAAATGCAAGAAATGCAAATAAAATGTGCTAGGGTAAACAAATGTGCCATAAATCAGATTCTATATTGCGTGTAATATGAAAATTCCATCATAGTCATGGCATAAGGCAAGAATACATTGCAGAGACCAAATTAGAGGTCTAAAACTTGTGGTATTTTGGCCACCATTTAGGCATAATTTCATTACAACAAAGATCCATGTGAAGATGGGGGCATGGAAATGAATGTGGGGATGGAGGAAAATGTCTTAAACATGAGAAAATGGGTTGGTTATAATTAGTGGAGTCTTCAAATGTGATTGTAAATTCCTCTAAAGGTTCAATCTCACCAAGAACACAACAACTTGATGAAATGAAGTGGTAAGACTCTTCAAAACTATCCCACCAGGCCTGTCAAAACTATTGGAGCTCAAAATTGCACCCTAGATATGATCATGCAGGATCAAGACTTCTGAGGCAACATGGAATTGTCTCTTAGTTGCGGGACTACTAATTGACACAGACCTTGGAAGAAGGTCAGCTTCCTCTACCTATTATATTGATAAACTACTCCAAAAGATAGAAATGAAGCTATCTAATCCTAAACTAACAAGCCAAGGGACCAAGGAGAAAGGATGATGCATGAAATTAAAATCCTAAGCTAAGGGAGGTGATATCACCAAAACAAGGTTGGATATCTTCTTATGAGTGAAAATGAAGGGAAAATGAAGGAAAGAAGGGGAAGACATACTAGCCACAATCCAAAACAACATTTAAGTGACCATTTCCATGGAGAACAACAAACTTGACAATTGTAAGAAGAATACAATATGCACAATATTCCACTATTGTAATAAAAGGCAAGAAATGTAATATAACATAGGCTAGGGTAGTTATGAGCCACAAAACATGATTTTTATTGCCCGAGGAATGCATAATTCATTAAAATGTAAGTAATAAGGCAAGAGGTGCCTTGCAAAATATCAAAATAGGAGACCTGTAACTCACAAAATCTCTAGAAAAAAATTGATAGAGTTCTTTTTACTTCTATGAAAAACCCCCTCTACAAAGTGTCTAACACTTGAATTTATATTTGTCTGGAGAGAAGAGAGAGAGAGAGAGAGAGAGAGAGAGAAAGAGGTCGTAAATAGTTTTAATGGATTTAACTACCCAAAACCAACAAAGGAAAAAATTGTAGAGAAGGAGTGAGCAACCGAAATTCTCCAAAGCACGTTATCAGAGATTTGAAATCAAAATGCGATGCCCATGCTCAATTAATTTTGGTATTTGAACCTCTTGCAATTAATAATTAATAGCTCATATTTTTCTTTCTTCCTTTTATTAATAAAATATTTCCAAATTTGGAATTTTATGATGAAAAATTATAGATCTCGATGATAGCTTTCCATCAAGACCAATTTTTCAAGATTTGGAGTTATGTAGCAGAAGATATGACCATTTGAATTTTTTGGTTTATCGGGAAGCACAAGAATATGCCACATCACAGCCCTAGATTGGTATGGGAATTGGTTCTTTCCCACATGTGCACCACTTTTTCCTTTGCCATATTTCATTCATCCATTAGTTCGTGGTATCAGGGTCTGCTTCCCTTATTTTCCTTCAATTTCCTCGGCCTTTGTTTTTTGAATAAATGGGCCAATAAGAAACAACCAGATTTCTTGCAGCTGTCATATTGTCTTTTAGCTTGTTGTTAGTATCCTTAGAATTTCAAGGCAATAAAAAACTACCACGTAGCCCCGTAATTTTCCCTTCATATATAAGACCTTGTCAGACTGTGAAATTTTGACCAGTGAGAATGTTCCACGTTTCTTCACATGTTAGTATTCTTTTGATCTCCACTAAAAATTTGCAAAGTGTGAGCCAATGAGGAGGCTCCACACATTTTTCAAGACCAGTGCCTTTGAAATTTGCCTCTGACACCCCCGAAGCTTCTACAAATGAAAAAGGTCACGCCCCTGCACCGTGCCAGACTCTTGATAGTTTCAACTGACAATTAAAAAACGCGAGGTAATGAGGAATCTCCACATCACTTCAAATGTTAGTCCTGTCAGAACGTGAGGTACAAGATAATGAAATAGCTCCACCTATCCCTTCACATCATAACTTTTGAGTCCGAGGGACTTATAAAAATTTATCTCAAAAGAATTGCCACTTGTCCGACCTTCCCACACTCGATGAAATATAAACTTGGAATCAGTTCTGGGACTTTGAAGTCCATCAGTTTCCATCACCTTAATGAGAGCCAAAATGATGCCACATGGCCCCGCTAACTTGTTGACTTGCTTGTCAATCTTCTGTCGCTTGTCATTACCTTCTCATGACATGCGTTGGTCTCTGATTAGCTATGGATTTTCTTTATTTCCTATGGGTTTAATAAAACCCGCCTAAGTCTTGTACCAACACCCCTTTGTCTTACGGATTTGACATAAATAACTTGCTAAATAATTAAGCCTTAGTTTTCCATGGGTTTTCAAACACCAACAGCCAGAGCATTTGGGAAAGGGGATTTGATGGTTGTCTGAATGTCCTAGAATCATAAGAATGGATAAGTCCATTTAGTTTTCCAATTTTGTAGGGATTCAAAACAATTACTTCAATCAATATAATTATCTAACCTGGAGAATTGAAAATAACACCTTATAATTGTCAATGGGGGTATGATTTGGTTTTATGAAGGGAAATCCAATATTTTTATTAATAGGAAACTCTCCTAACTTGTAATGTCATGATACCCTGATGGCATATCCTAATGATTTAACAAAATTATCAATCCACAACACATGATAATGATCATCCCTATTCCACATGTGCATAGTACTATATGATCATGACATGGAGCTTGGAATTTGTACAATAGATCCTTTAACCAATTATATGATATAGTTCTATTAGGTAAGTTATTGAAGGTAGATGTGATAGGCGTAGACACAAATATATGCACCTAGTTCTAGTACATTATGTCCTAAAGTATGTTATTAGATGCATGACTCCTAAGTAAGAAAACTAGACATTAACAACACTTTTTGCTTCATTGGCATTTTTTTATCTTTCCATGATTTCATCCTGTGCTTTTTTGGCATTATCCCTTTATTTTGGATATCACACAATGTGTTACTCAGTTGAACATTTCCTGATTCATTTTTTAATCTTTCTGGACATAGTTTCCCAATAAGGGATAATAGCGGTTGATGTCATCATCGCATTGTGAGCACTTATGTCCCTTTTCTTGTGTTCTTATAGTTTAAAGTGACACACCACTTGTTTATATTTTATAATCTTGTATTGATTACTTTGGGTCATATTTTAGGGTTATTAATGTCAAAATTCAAGAAAAAGAATCATATATATACATATCCTACTCAGACATAAAGGATAAACAAGAGTGGAACCATGTAAGTTACTACTGAGGAACTATCTAACAAATAAGGAAATTATTGTTGAGCAAGAGACTACATTTAGGGTGTATTATTCACTACATAGAAAGGGGAAAATTATGAATTACATAACACATTTTATCTAAGGGGAAAAGTATTTGTAGCCTATTATCTTGGTGCAACTTGCACAAGGGAAACCTAGTTTAAAGGGACACAAGTTCTATCAAACACACACCAAAACTACACAGATTCTAAAATGTAGTGTAGAAGACGATGAAAATCACATTGGGGTGATTACCAAGGTTAGTTCGACTCAAGCATATTTTATTTAATTTAGTGTAATGTGTAATTTAGGTTTGTGTAGTTATCTAGGGTTTGTTTTGGAGGAACATGTGTGATAAGATAACCCTACAATGAAGTAGATACAACACGAAGTGAAGTGAAGGTGACATTTTTAGAAACTAAAGAAACTAGATCTGCATCCATCGCCAAGACACTAGTGCCAAGAGATATTATGCTCTTATAGGAGATAATTTTCTAGCAAAAATTCCAGATCAATGATTTCTAGACAAATCATACACAATATAGACTAAGCTTGTTCCACCATCAATCCAACCTAGGTCTAGTCTAAATCACCAAATATTTGTTAAATCACTCTTATCCTCTCGTTGGTTGCACTTTCTCATCATTTTATGTTGATATATTGCATTTTTATTATATATTTGATTTACTCCAATTTTATTATCAAGATTTAATTTTGTTAAATTATTTGGTGAACCTTCTTATTGATTAAACCCTAGGTGTCCATAGGATCCTTATCGTGTCTACATTTTGTATATCCTTTTATTCTATGAAGATAGTGTTATTTTAGATCTTCTTGTTCTTGCATGTTACAATAGATATCTCTATGACTGAATTCTATAAATCCCACCCTAAATGTGTACATAATTTAATGCACACTATGGATAGTTAATCACATTCACTCAGATACTTTCCCTAATTTATGTCAACCAATGGGGGTGTCAAATTCTCTTGTAATAAGTGATGAACATATTACTTTTACACTAGTTAATATCCCCTCCCAAACAATTGTTGACAAGGTACCTCCATTATATATTTAGGATCACATTCATAATGTGATTGTTAAGAGTGCTTTGGTTGATAATGAATCTGATATTAATATATGCAACATTTCTTTTATTCATCAAATATGAATTTATACTGCTACATTAACCTCATTTACTCTATGTATTCGTGGTTTTTATAATACACCTAAGAAATTATTTGGAGAAATCACTCTACCCATTATTGTAGGACCATGCATTATTAATGTTCTCTGTCACATTATGCCTAATAATCTCAATTATAATATCCTTATAGGTTGTCATTGGTTACATCTATGCATGCAGTCCCGTCTACCCTCTATGCATGAGTTAAATTATTACATGAGGGTGTAGTATATTATGTTTTAGATGACCAATAACCCTTTACTTTTTATGAAATTATTGATCATGAGAACACACATACTCCCTAGGATAGGTCTACCAAGCCTACTAGTTGATTATAACACATATGGTATTGGTTATAAGCATCTGTTACAACATGGATTTTCTAGCAAAAAATTGGAAGAAATGGACAAGGTACTACTCAGCATGTTTATCTTCCTAAGCAACTTGATAAAGTTGGCATAGGGTTCTCTCCTCATTTATCTAGGGCCCTTTCTTGTGGAACACACTTTCTTCTAATAAAATTTCTCTCCGAGACCTGCATTACTTCACATACACATATAATTCAGTTATCTCGTCCACACTTTATTGATGATACTTATTCTCCTGGCTAACCACTCTTAGATGAATTTCATAATGATGATGCAATTCTAGAGAACATTAGAGCCTATGTACATCTCCCTTCGCATCATCATAAGAAGAGGTTCCCCCCATTCCTTGCATACTAGAGCATAATTTGGTGATAGTGATCCTACCAGTGCAAATATAGATACTTCTAATACTATACCCACACAACCATATATTGAGGACCAATATACACTACTCAATGAAGAGACTACATTATACAACTTGGGCACTAATGAGGATCCACGATTAGTTTATTTTAGTAACATATCTCAGTGATATCGAGTGAGTTGATATTCAACAAGTTCTAGATGATTTATGTGATTTATTTTCTTAGAACTATAGTGATATGAATGGAATTGGCCCCTTCGTAACTATACACAACATTGTTCTTCATGAGGGCGTTGAATCCATGCAACAAAAAAATTCATATGATGCACCCTCGAGTGGCCTTGTTAGTCAAAGAAGAGATCTAATGATTATTGAATGTAGGATTTATTCGTCTTATTGAGTACCCAAAATGGGTCTCTAATATTGTCCCTGTGATGAAAACTAATTGGAAAGTTCATTGTTGCACTCAATGTTGTGATCTTAACAAATCCTTCCCTAAGGATAGCTTTTCCTCTACCACTTATGTTAGGAATATTACTAGTGTAAACATTATTTAGTGGGTGAAATTATATTTGTGTGTTGTATATCATTTATACGTGAGTTTTTTATTAGAACAACTCACGTTATTTGTATTGTATATTGGAGTTGTTTACCAGTTGTTAAAACAACTCGTATAGTTTAGGTGAGTGTTTATAGGAGCCTTAATAGGATTCCTATATTTTAAGAAAGTTGTTTCCTATATATATGTATGGTTTTTGTAATGTAAATGATATGGAGATTATTGAATATCATTTGTATGTCTGCAACTCTCTTTGATCTCATTGTAAAATATGCTATCTACTTCTCATCTGGTATCAAAGTACAATGTAAGAATAATTCATTTCTTCATAGCTAGTTTATTTGCCCCATATCTGTCTATAAAGTAACAGTAGTTTGATCATTTATTTTGTAGGGTGCGTGATCATCTAAAGCTCTGTTTTCATGAATTATTGAAGGCTTAACATAGATCGATATGGTGGATGTTGAAACGACTGTTGTTTACTAGGATTCGGTGCTTGTAATACGGATTGGCCACATGCTAGATGATTTGGAGGTTCATTGAAGGAGTCGAAGCTTTTGTAATAAAATTTCATTCTAAATGTTATTGGTATAATTTCAACACCGTCGACCATCTGTTGCGATATTAGAAAAGGCAAACTGTGGTGAGCCGTGTACTATCAAAACCTTGGCAGAATTAATTTTCATGGACAACCAAAGTGATCTATACGGTCCCTGAAGTCTTTCTAACCTTGATACTATCATGATGATCATTTTGCAGTCGTGGATTCAATCTGACCTATCGTATCTGCGATTTGGTTTTATCTTCATTGGGCATGAAAATTAATAGGATTTGTGGTCCTCAAAGATTGGAACTAATCAGTTCATCCCCAGGCAGTAGATGAGCAAGTGATGTTGTTCGGGGCACCAGAATCTAAGGATCAAATGCAATCTTTTATTGTAACATCATTGATCATTCGACCTGTATACATCTCTTGTTTAGTCTAGTAAATGACTCTCTATACCCACTTTTAAAATTTCTATTACGAGTCATTCTCTATCGAGATTCACTGTGGAACTCGAATTGTTAACAGCTTATCAAAAAATTGATTTTCATGTAGTTTTGGAACCACACTTGGCATGCAGTGGCGTAAGTAACGTTCCTAAAAAAATGAGTGTGTATTGAGCATTATCTTTGGGTATTAGAGATGATAGATGTTCCTAATAGGTTGTGTTTAGTTAGTCTTATTCACATGTTAATAGTGTCATCTTATTTTGTTCTATAGATATGTATTATTGTGTTGCTAACCAAAAAGTCACTAAAAAGGTATTTTTAGTTGATGTGTATTATCATGTCTAGTTAATGTTTGTTAATAGAACATTGTCAAAAGTTTGTAAGAAGTCCTCTCTATTTGTGTAAAAGAGTATATACATTATTCTTTGAGTCAACAATAGCTTATATTTTTATAGTGTTTTCATTAGTATCATTGTGTTGCCAAAGATCTCAAGTCATTATTGTGTATCGTTAAAGTGTAATAATAATAATAATAATAATAATAATAAATTATGAGTCATTTTGTGTGTTGAGTCATCTTATCACAAGATTTTTTGTCAAAAGTCTAGAAAATAAAAAAAATTCCTTATAGACACATTTTCGGTGTTAGCTGACGTAATGGCAACCATTGATCCTCAAAATCCAAATTCGTTGAGTTAGCAACATATGATCAGAGGACGAAGGCAATAGGGGTTGGAGGTTGATCAATGACATGTCATCAGGCACCAATGATGGGGCCGCA
Organism: Taxus chinensis; assembly: GCA_019776745.2. Lineage (NCBI taxonomy): Eukaryota > Viridiplantae > Streptophyta > Pinopsida > Cupressales > Taxaceae > Taxus > Taxus chinensis. The sequence goes on along the minus strand of CM034151.1, from coordinate 542,807,167 downwards.
AAATTCTTTGGTGTGTGTTTTCAGAGTTCCTATTTTTTCAGTGTGTCAGTGTGGTGAATAAATCCCTTTTTAGAATTTTGGGAAAGATTCATGTTTTTAGAAAACTTGATTTTGGGGAGTAGGAGAAGATTTCAAGGTAGACTCAAGGGATGGTTATCCAGCTAGTGCCAAGCTTGTGGATCTTGGAGATTCATAATTTGGGTGCCCAAAGAGGAAGGAAAAGTCCCAAAGGAACCCAAAGAGGAAGGGAGCATTCTTGCCTAATTCAGTTCGACACTACACCTTTATGAGGGTAAAGAGATAATCTATGGAGTTTTCCAATGGTCTAAGCAGCTCTTTCAAGAGGTGATTCAACTTCTTCAAAAAATGGTTCTTCGTTGTGTTCACATTAAGGGGGTGAATATTAGCAATTAATAATGTTCACACTAAGGGGTGAATGTTAGGAATATTACTAGTGTAAACATTATTTAGTGGGTGAAATTATATTTGTGTGTTGTATATCATTTATATGTGAATTGTTATTATAACAACTCATGTTATTTATATTGTATAAGTCAATTGGTTTTGGAGTTGTTACGAGTTGTTAAAACAACTCGTATAGTTTATGTGAGTGGTTATAGGAGCCTTAATAGACTTCCAATATTTTAGGAAAGCTTTTTCCTATATATATGTATGGTTTTTGTAATGTAAATGATATGGAGATTATTGAATATCATTCGTATGTCTGCAACTCTCTTTGATCTCATTGTAAAATCTACCATATACTTTTCAACTTATTGATACTGTTATTGACTCCACTGCTAGTCATGACATGCTTTCATTTTTGGATGGGTTTTCTAGTTATAATCAGATCAAAATTAACTTTGTTAGCCAAGAGAATACCTCCTTCACCACACCATGAAGCACCTTTTTCTATACTGTCATGCCCTTTGGACTAAAAAATTCTTTATCTAAATATCAATGCGCTATGTATCAAATTTTCCATGATTATATTCATACAATCATTAAGGATTATGTAGATGACATGATTTCTAATTCAAAGAATCATTCTCATCATGTTCGGGACCTTCATACATGTTTTACATTCTTAAGACAATATAATGTAAGAATCAATCCCAAAAAGTTATTTTTGGTGTTACTAATAGGAATTTATTAGGCCATACTATCTCTAGACGAGATATTGAGATTGATCCATAGAAAATATGAGTCATTATAGATATTCATCCTCCTCATAACCTTCATCAGTTACACTTATTACAAGGAATAATCTAAGCTATTTGATGATTCATTGCATAATTATCCAATAAAACCCATACCTTTACATGAATGATGAAGAAGGATACTAATTTTATATGGGATGATAATTTCTAATGGGAATTTGATGCTATAAAGGCTACATCATTACATGATCAACACTAAAATTCATGTCATCACTAAAGTTGATCCTTTGTGATACCTACTCTTCCAAACACATTTATTTGGCCACTTGGCTCATTAGGTCATGTTGCTCACTAAATTTGATCTTATATTTTTTCCACAAAGCTATTAAAGGATAAGTTATCACAGACCGATTACTCGACTCTCCTATTGTTGTTCCTTTCTTGGTTTGTGATGATTTTTGTGAGAATTTCACTACTTATACTATTGACGTTGATATTTGACCATGTACTTCAATGGCTCTTGGTGTTCCACTTGGGTTGAGGACAACATTGTTTTTCTCACACCACATTGTGAACCTATGTTATTTTCTTATCGTCTAAGATTCTCTTGCACAAACATATTTCTGAGTACAAAGCACTCATTCTAGGCTTATATGTACTCTTTGTATACATCATATTTAGATATTGGTGAATCTCATCTCATTGTTAACTAGGTCAACAAGGTTTATTATACAAAAGAAGAGAAATTAATTCCATATCACACTGTTGTTAGATAAATACTTGCTACATTCAATTCCTACACTATTACCGTTATCTCACACAAGGACAATCGACATGTTGATGCCATGGCTACTGCTACCTCTCTTATTTCACTATACATTATAGATGACCATGCCACATTCATCATTCATCATTTACATTTTCCCTCTATTAACTTCCATACAACAGAGTCACTACAAGTTCTTTCTGTTACACATAGTGCTGACCATACTAAATGGTACACTAATATATAATTTTAACTACTAGTAAGCTTTACCTGACAATATATCCCCGTAATAAGCACACCGACTACGCCATGATGCTACATGATATGTGATTGTTGTTAGTTCTTTATTTCAACATGATTTCGATGGTAATATCATCCATGCATGGGAATGGATGATATTCGAATCGCTCTATCTTAGATGCACAATAGTATACATGGTGGAAATTTTAGTGGTAAGGCTATGTCCCAAAAGTTACTTCAACAAGGATACTATTTCCCTGTTATGGAAAAATATTTCTTGGAATATACTAAATGATATTATAAATACCAACATCATATTAACCTTCACAATATACTCGCTTATGAATTATAACCTATTGTGTCCTCATGGCCCTTCGCTTTGTGGGGATTTGATCTTGTTGGAAAGATAAATCCCAAGTTGGCTAAAGGACATAAATTCATCATCAGCGCTATTGAATATTTCACAAAATGGATTAAAGTTGTACCTTTACACACTACCAATAGTGAATATATCTGTGCGTTTATCACTACACATAGTATTATATAGTTTAGGGTTTCTTCAGTGTTTATGTTAGAAAATGGATCATCCTTCAAAAATCGCAATGTCAAACAAATTTGTGCTGAATATAAAATCAAACAAACATTTTCATCATCTTATTATCCTCAAGTAAATTCCTAAGCCAAAGATACTAATAAAACAATTATTAAGGTTGTGCATAAGACTATTAATAAACGTGGTGATAATTGGCATAAGTAGATGTTGTATGCCCTTTGCGATTATAGTAAAAGCATGTGTACCAACACCAATGCCATGCCCTTCTCCCTTGTATACGAGACATAAGAAATTATTCCTTTGGAACTAAAAATTCCATCATTATTTGTTTCGCTTAAAAATATCCTCCAAGACAATGAATACAATTAACAACAACTACATGAGATAGAAATGCTTGACTCTTGTTGCATAAAAGCTTTAGAAATACTTCGCACATACTAGGAACATATAAAATATGCTTACAATACCAAGGTGCACCTGTGAGAGTTTAATATTGGTGATTTAGTGATTAAAGAGAATAAGAAGAACACTAATGAAATAGCTTCCCTCAAAGGTGAATTCAAAACTAATTGGTTTGGCCCATATGTTGTTACTGAAAAACTAGACAACAATTTCTATCACCTTGTGACCCTTATGGAAAAACCTACAAAATGTAACATCCCCATTTTAAGACACTAGAACAAGGGAATTTTTTTTTTTAAAAATAAAACGTTCCCTGTTCTGAATTATGTAATTCACAACACACGATCAAGTTTTAATAATTGTTCTCTGTCTAATTAATGTAATTCGGATCACACAATTACTTTTAAAACCAATGTTCTCTGTTCACATAATTACAATATGGAACACACATTCAATTCCATTCAATCATATAACAAATACCATATGCTGCTGTAATGACTCGAAGAACTACCGATCTCCCATTTATGGCTCGGAGTTTCAACGATCTCTCATTTCATGACTTGGCTTCTTGCCAATCCTTCATGTTAATTCCTGCATTGTATACTAAGTATACTTGGTTCCCTACCAATTTCAGTTATTGAAGTGTTCCATTTAAGAGGCCCATCTGAATATCTGTTACCGATATTCATCTGAAATCCTACTTCTTAAACTAGGTGATTAGGACAACGCAACCAACAACTTGCGATACTTTGGCCAAAGATTTTCACATGCTTTGCATTATTATATTCCTAGACATTATACACATCAATGGAATACGTCCTTCACCTCACTTCGTCTATTATCTAGAATGGTCTTTTCTGACCTCTGTTAGTCCTCTTGTCTAAGGTTAAAATTTAACCCAAGATAACAATATGAAGGAGTATAGGGAGACACTCGGGGTGACTAAAGGTATGCAGACATACCTTGTCGACCCTAGTCGACTGCGTGTTTCTGGTTACCTTTAATCTTCCTAAGTCACTTTGTATACAAGGTCATATTCCTAGCTTGGTCCAAGCTTATGTAAACTTTGATGATTCAATTCGGAAGGGCATTGTAACATGTCAGCTGCAACATTGTGTTGTCATGAAGGCCCCGCATTCATGAAGACAACAGATTGCAGCTAGTGTGTGCCAATGTCCTACGGAATCCTCCCATCAAGGGTTACACATCCAACTAAAAGTGTGATTAGATTCTTATCTTTAATATTTTAAGAATAGGTTTCACCAATCGTGTTGATCCTCTAACCTCATTGTTCGTTATAGTTATATAGCTAAGAAAGACTTAAATCGTCTTATAGCTTAATATATGTTTACTCTTCCTTACCGAAGGAATGCATATTTTCATCTTGGTTCTTTAATTTAAGCTTCAGACTAACAGTCCACTACAACATAATGTAGTAAGATCAACTTACTAAACTTAACCAAGTTTTGTTCACAACTAGATTTAAATCCAGAATTTCATCTTATTAGATTGCCATTTAAATGAGGCCTAATTCCAAATGAATGTATTCATTTATTCACTATAACCTAACTTCAATTAAGGTTTTTTACGAGGAGATATGATTCCTCATACCGAATATCCTCTGAATCAAACATCTTAGGATATCAACAAAATCAGAGTACAAGATTCAATTGTCTCTTTTTATTTATATTTACTAGCTTATATACCAGTTCCGAATATCATTCATTTAAGAATTCATATTCACTTAACTCTTTTTAAATGTCAATTTAAAATCCATATTGACCTAAGTATGAATTAATTGTACATTCCAACTTAAAAGTTGTATTCAAGTAAAGAATATATATTATATCCTTTTAAAATCTATCAACCATCATTTGAATACATCCACATTCAATGAATAAAATTTATATTCCCAATTTCATTGAAATAGTTCCAAGGCGGTACAGCCATTAAAATAATACACATTTCCTTGTACTCAATCCTTAAGATTAAAATTTATACTATTTACAAGTCCATACAACCAGACTTCGTTCATGCCAAACAACATTAACAACTCATAAAGAAGAAGAATACAACTTTCTCTTTTTTCGTTTCCTCGTAAAAGAATAATAAATTCTCAGATACGATCCATCCTTAGCTAATCAGAAGAAGCATCAGTAAACAAAATGTCTTCATTTTTACTCATGGAAAACCATCTGCATAATTTACTTGCATGGGTCAGTTCATCGAACTGAGCATATTAAGCACTTGTCATTAAAATGAGGTGCTCTTAATTAACTGTCTCAATAAAAGAACTCTACTTTTATGAAACGTTAATAAATTGAGATGGACATATTCTATGAATTAAGTGCTGATAAGGATGAACAACTTAACAACCCAATCCCCTAATAACCATCACAATCAGACAAAAAGATTTACTAACATTCTCCCAAATAATTACTACCAGAAGTAATTTCCTTTCAATAGTTCCAGATTAAAAACTTCTGAAAGAGCTGATAAACTTATGTATATAATGTTGATCTGATGTAATTACTATCAATTCCATTCCATTATAATAGTTGAAATTTCAAGAGATAAATTTTAATTAAGAATTCAAATAGAACTACTTCCTTTTCATACTACTCATTTAATTTCAAGTAATCAAATGCAGAAGAGAAAGTAGTCATTCACCATGAAAATACTAGTGTCATTTCTCAAAATTCAACAAACAACATAATACTTCTTTCAAATCCAAAAAGAAGGAAAACAACAATTAATGCAGATGCTTACGCCTAAAGCAGTAAGAAATTCATTCAATATCAAATATAGAATTTCAACTGGACAAGAGAAGAAAATAATTATTACTTCCAATTACCCATCCAATATTCCCTTTCTTTTCATCACAACTGCACTGGATAAATTAAACAAGAAGTGATATCAATCAATGATAACAACCAAAGTAAGAGAGCAATAAAGTCAATAATCGAATGAACGGAAAAAGAATCATATTATCTCTTTTCAATGCCTGGCCGAATATCAACTAGTTAGCACAGACCTGTTCCCATAAGATGATTTCTTCTAACAAATCTATTTCTGTGAATAAAACTTACTAACTACCATTCCAGAGGGTTTTCCAGAATTCATTTGCATCTGGTCCGTAAGTATCAATACCAACATCCCCTCCAATTAAAAATTATTTCCTTTAATTTTTCACCCAACGGACATTCTCATCCAGATACAAACAAGTAAGAGTGTACAGCAAACAAAAAATCATGTTTTCATCGTAATAGTAAAAGGATTCGTTTTCCAAACACAAAAGTAAGGACCTAGTTTCGATTTAGTTTTAATGCAAGCAATAAGAAGTTTAGACTGTAATTTCCATGTATATATATACATATATAAAAATATATAAATCCGTTATAAACAATGATTCCCAGCTAGGTCTGAAACAAGCAAGAATGAGAAACCAACTATATGGCCATAATATCACTGTATTAAATAAAGAACCCATATTTCCAACCGCAAGTGCAAGATTTTACTCTAGTATGGTTCTAATCCAACACCATAAAAAGGTTCAGATATACAATTCCCTTATTTATATATATACATTTCAATGGATTCAAAGAAAGATAACAATACACTCTACTCACTCATCAAATAACCAAGTTCAATGTTTAAATAATTTATTTTCCTCAACAACCATTCACGGCCTTCAACTCACATGGAGATATTGAATCATTTTTAATCAACAAGGGTAAGCCAATGGAATGAATTCGCTGTCCCTGGTGAAATCGTATTTTATGCAATGTAAAGCAACTAGGATAATAACTCACATAAATAGTTTCATCAAGCATTATCACGATTTTTCCCAAATCATTTACATGCACAGAACGCAGAAAACATTATTCACATCGCTGGTACATTCATCAACTCGAACCCATAATGGATAATAGAACCGAATACCCAACACTGTCAAAACAAAACTCAAACAACAAGGACAAATTCCATTTCATTTACTCTTTTGCAAAGAAATACCCAAATCGTATTCATTTCCAATAGACATCTCAACCCAGAAATCACATTAATTGTATCAACCTTTTCATTTTACAAAAAAAACCCAACATAAGAGCAGAGTTCTTTTAATGAAGATGCTTAACAAAGAGTAAGACAATTTAAAGAGAAGAGCTCAACATGCTTGTAAAATTCTTGTGGCTTGAAGAAAACCACGTCCGTGCCCACAGGAGCTATTCTTCTCCACGGCGACAACAAGAAGGTTGTCTCAACAATCTCCTAACTTCCACAGGCTCAAAATAGTCATGGTTACTCCAAACAACAGAAATAATAACCAGAATGGTTGCAAGTTTGAAAGAACCATATAAAAAAATGCAGAGCAAGACTCAAAACCTGAATGAACACAATAACCACTAAATTTCCTCTATCCCCTTTCCAAGGTGAGCTAGTCATCAAGACCGAGACCAATAAATGCATTGCTTTTTCCTTAATTTCCACGCCACCACCGACTCAGGTTTGGCGAGTTTCATTTTAAAAATTTTGCATGTAATTTCCTTCTTAGCTACATTACTAGTTGGATATCTCCAACTTTCCATGTTCCTGTAAAACTTGGCATTTAAACTGCAAGGACATCATTTACAGTCCTTTATTAAATTTCTAACCTTCCCTTCTTATCCTCTCATCAACATGTGTCCATAGGTCCCCTCCTTAGGTTAGCAATAATTTTTGGTTACATTGTCCATAGTTAGGTATTCACCTAGGTCGCAAGTCATTAGAATTTGCAACAATTTACATCCCATGTAATTTAAAATCCACGTAGGGTAGTAGTTAGGTTATAGGTTAAAACATAGTTATAGGTTTAAACATAGCCGTAGTATTTTAATTAATGGGTTTTTCTAGTAAGTTTACTAACTTACGTTTATACCCAGCATAGTACAGGGCATTTCGTCCTATGCTCGACATATACCTAGCTTGCTTGCATCAAGGCTCTTACTGCCTCACGCTTTCCAGCATTATAATTTGTATGTAGTTCAGAAATTGAATCTTTTTCCATTGGCATCAAGGTACCGAATATTTATACCTGTAACTAGGTTCTGTAACATTTATAATGACCTTCAGTCTGGTTTCAAACTTCATTCCATTTAGAAAGTAAATCGACAAAGCGATCATAAAGAAGACCGCAACATACCTTGGATCAATGGAATTGATTCAAGGTGTGCTGTCAACAACAATATGTGTTCATCAGACACAAAAGTAGTTTGTTGTTTCACACTTTACAAAACACAAGCTATAATGACCTCCATCTCAAGTAAACAAGTTACAGTAAACAAGGGTCCAGATTAGTAACACATTCTTTTTAAGATTAAAAGATATATCTTAACATAATTATCCTCATTTCCACAGTTACAACATCATGAAAAGAGGTTATCATAGTAGTTTCTAAAAATCAAGACGTTACATTCCTCCCTTCTTAAAGAATCATCGTCCCGATGATCAAATTAACCAATTCATAGAGATTTTAGGACAAAATTCAATTATTGTCCTTCTATTCATAAGTTCTTACCAAAAATAGATTTAATCATTAAAACAGTGTTTTAAGATAACTGTAAAATAGACCAGTAATTGTCTATATTTGATAGAATTATCAGTTTCTCAAATTCAATTTCGATCAAACAAGTATGGAAAAGCAGATCTCATTTCTTCGAGATTTTCTCAAGTTGCACTTTCTTCGCTAAATTGGTCCCACTGGACCTTACATTGATTCACTTCACGAATTCTTAAGTACAATTGGCGAGTTCCCATCACTCAAATGGGCTTAACCATGATTATTCTTAGGTCTTGGACCTGCAAGGAATTCCAATTTAGCACATGTGATAAATCTGATACGTATTTCTTAAGCAAAGAAATATGAAAAACATCATGCATTTGTGATAAAGTAGGAGGTAATGCTAGACGATAAGCTACAGGGTTGATTATTTCAATAATTTCAAAAGGTCCCACATAACGAGGTGATAACTTGGCAGCCTTGCCAAAAGTTATAGAACTCTTTTTCGGCTTAACCTGAAGAAAGACCTTCTCACCAAGTTTATAATTCTTATCAACCCGCTTTAAGTCTGCATAACTCTTTTGCCTATTGGCAGCCTCCTTTAAATGTTCCCAAATCATTTTAATTTACTGTTCCATTTTCGTAAGGATTTCTGGCTCAATTACCTCTCTTTCCTCTACGTTGTCCTAGCTAATGAGGGTTATGAATTTCCTTCCATACAATGCTTCAAAAGGTGCCATCTTTAAAGAGGCGTGGTATGTATTATTGTAGGAAAATTCAACCAGCGGAAGGTATTCCTCCCATTTATACTGCTATTCCATGCAATACATTCTTAACATATCCTCTAAAACTTGATTGACTCTTTCGGTCTGTCCATCCGTTTCCGGATGATATGCAAAACTGAAGTTTAATTTAGTTCCCAAGGCCACATTAAGCATTTGCCAAAATCTTGATGTCATTCTCGGATCTCTGTCTGATATGATCAATTCGGGTATTCCATGCAATCTGAAAATTTCATGTACAAATCTTCTTGCTAACACTGGTGCATAATCTTTTAAATTACCAGCAATGAAGTGTGCCACTTTGGTTAGTTTTTTGATGACAACCAAGATGATATCATGTTTATTCCTTGACATAGGTAATCCTTGAACGAAATCCATAGTTATCACTTGCCATTTGTACTACAGAATGTTGTGGGGATACAGTAATCCGAGGGGATGCATATGTTCCACCTTAACACGTTGACATTCCAAGCAGTGTGTCACAAACATGAAAGCAAGCATTTTCGTAATGCCAGGGTGTCCAGAAAAAAGTGAATTATGAAATTCAGTTGATAATGTCTTTCTTAAATCATTAGCCAAGGGTATATATACTGAAAAAGGGATTCGTGAGAACCGATGTCGAAAAGTGATGCACCACAATGAAGTTGCACTCCGATGGTAACGTCAAGCCAACGCAATATGCAAGATTCGAAACAATGGAAAGAAGATTGCAAGTAAGAAGAATGGGTCTGCTCATGCTCATAGATCGAAAAATAGGAAGTACAAATAGGGGTGTTGTGTAACCCCCATGCCTAAACATGGAAAGAAATCAATGACGCCACTGACGCATATGACGTTGACTGACGCATATGACGCCACTAGAAGAGGAGTTACAATTCCAAATAAGGAATGTAACTCCTATGACGCATTGACGCAAATGACAATGTCAGATTCTATGACAGAATCTGACACTTGTCATTTGACTTCCTAAGACCTATGACTCTCGCAAGGCGAGATGACTCACCTAGGTGATGTGGACGATGACTGGACAGTCACACACACCAACACCCCCCCTTCATCGAAGCCGAGGAAGAGGTCAAGGTAAGCCAGAACAGAAAAAGAAGACTCCCCTAGACAACTAAGAAAGATGTGTCAATGGGCCCCGACAACTAAAGGCCTGATAAGGTGCCCATGTACAAACAACATCTTTCTGGAAAGAAGAAGAGGAGAAGAGAGAAAAAAAGGAGCACTATCCAGCTCCCCCAGAAGATGATTTTTGATGGACTCCTAATGAATCTGAAGGAACCAAAGGTCTGTGATCAGAAGGAGGAGGAACATGGAGAGTGCCGGAAGGTGGCCCAATATGAGAAGGAGATAATATATCAAGAGAAGCGGTGACAATCTTGTCAATCTCCATAAGGTGAGAGTCTGCAAATATAGATATATCATCAAGAGAGCCCTGAAGGGGCAAATGAACCTGCTGCAGTGGAGAGTCAGTGGAAGCTGGTGGGATGGCAACTCTGATCTCGGAAGAGGTAGTAGGTTGAAGAAGATGCTGCACTGTGATGTCGGTATCCTCGAGCATATCATCCAAGTCTGAGTCAAGGAAATCAATGTCCTGTTGTGGAGGATTATAAGAACCCTTTGAAGAAGCAATCTCGAAGTCTCTAGAAGCAACAGGGGATGGCAGAATCTCTAGGCTAGAATCAACTGAATCAGTAGATGCTCGTGATGGGGAAAACCTGAGATCCAAGGCAGTATGGTGCACAGGAGAGAATTCAACCAAAGAGTCTTGTGGAGGAGAGTCACTAGAAACTATGATAGGAGCAATACTAAGTTCTGAAGGAGCATGCACAGAAATATGTGTGGGCTGGCCCTTCGTAAGAAAAAGTATCAGTGAACTCACTTTCCTCCATGGATGCAAGATCATCAGAAGATCCATAACCAGATGAAGGAGGATCAAAGTCTCCATGAAAATTTCTGAATGAAGATCCAAGCTCTGTGCGCAGACTCGGTGAATTCTAAACGACGTTGAAGGTCCTCTGGTATAGTAAGACAAAGAAGCCCGTATGTCATATCATTCTCGTTCAACCAATTTTGGTGATGAATGCGGTCAATAGGTTCAGGTGCCAACCCAAGAAGATGTGGTAACAAATTGTACATAATACAATGATCGAGTATCCCACTCTTCCATTGTAGGTAGTTTCCTGGTCCTAGTTGAACAATAGAGCGATGAAATTCAATGTCCATGACGAGAGGAGCCTCCAAGGAACACAAGATTAACCCCCCTTTTGGCACTTTATAATTCAGTGCGTTGATTACAACCGGATGCGACTGTGTTCCGAGAACCAGTTTGTCACTCACCTTGCAATTAGCATAATAACGCGCAATGGTGGAGATAACAATCAAGGTTCGTAGGGCGCAACAGATCAACACTGCAAGCAAGCACAGAAAGAGAGAAGCAAGAGGGGGAAGAAAGAGATTTGTGAGAAATAGCATCTCACGTCACACAAAAGAATCCCTTTGTTGTAAGACTGTGGTGGACGCGTTCACAAGTCCACAAAAAAAGGAATAGAACAAAGCTCAAGAAAAAATGAGCTGAATTAAGCAATACAAAGACACCCCCCCAGAATGTGGCACTTTATAAAATTAGTGTGTTTACAAAACTAATGATCCCATCATCTAGAGTGTGAAAAAACATGCAACTTGGACTAAAGAAGTGCTCAAAACCGAGCAACGAGTCAAAAGTTATAGCAAAAACCAATTCCCGCAACTGATGAGGAAAAAGCCAATAAGCCTGCAAACGGATTAAAAAAGTGCCCTAAATGCATGCAAAGGGTGTCGTATGTATGCTCGTTGGAAATGGCATGGAATTTGAGATAGGGTTTGTTTGTATTGCGAGGGGGGATTAGCCACTTGCCAATCCCGGACCTCACCCTTCCGTCTTCGGCACTCGAAGGAAGGTTAATAAAACAAGCCAAAAAACTTACAATGCCAATAAAATGTAATGTTTTTACCTTATACCTTTTAAAAATAATGAAACAACACGTTTTTTAGAAGAGTGATAAGATAAAAAGAATGCTAAACCTGACGTTGTTTTTAAGAAAAGTGAATAAAAAACGTATTTTAAGAGAGATATTACCTGAGGTCAGCGGACTGAGAAATCCACGTGGGGATGAAAGGCAGGTAAAAAGAGATAATTTAGTGACTGTCCACTGTAGGAAAAATGCCAGTAGGTACAGAAAACATCGTAGTAACATGGCAAAAAACCACCTTGACAGCAGGGCCAAAGGAAACGCCTTTGAACAGTCCAAAAATGCCAGTACAGCGTGTAAAAACACAGGAAAGGAGAAAAACACACCTTAGAACAGTTCCGAAAAAAAAACACCTGGCAGAGTTGAAAATGCAGCCAGGTGATAGAAAAATGCCTGGAATAGGAGTTTAAAGTGCCTAGAACAAGTTAGGAGAAAATGCAGCCAAGGGAGAAAAACGCCTGAGGACAAGTGCAAAAAAAACGCCTGGATTAGGGAGAAAACAGTCAGAAAGGCCAACAAAAAAACGTCCATGGAATAGTTGAAAATTCTAAGAACAGAGGATGAAGAGGTGAGTGAGCTTTGCAAAAAACGTGAGAGACCAAGGCAAAAACGTGAGAGGTTTTAACAAAAAATGTGAGAGAATTTCAAAAAACATTTCTCCAGACAGCAAGGAACCATAGCGATGAGGAAGAAGCTCAGAATAGTCTGAGTATACACCGGTGAAGAAAAAACAATGATCCCAACCAGTAATCATAGGTCCACACCAAAAAATGAGCTCACGATTCTTTTACCCTGTAGCTGAATCTGAACACAAACAGCAAGAAATAACCCAGAAACAACAGCCACAAAGATCTAGAAATATCCAAATATGAACTCAGCTGATAAGGCAAACCAACCAAATACCTTAACTTGTAACTGCTGAAACCTCAATACGAGGTGAGCAATAATTCCAAAATGATAATCGAAAAAAAAACTTGCACACGAGGAAATGAGAAGAAACCAGAAGTAATAAACAACTGAGAAACGAAGAGTGCACGTTTACTGAAACCAGCTCTGATACCATGAAAGAGGGATTCACGAGAACCGATGTCGAAAAGCGATGCACCACAACGAAGTTGCACTCCGATGGTAACGTCAAGCCAACGCAATATGCAAGATTCGAAACAATGGAAAGAAGATTGCAAGTAAGAAGAATGGGTCTGCTCATGCTCATAGATCGAAAAATAGGAAGTACAAATAGGGGTGCTGTGTAACCCCCATGCCTAAACATGGAAAGAAATCAATGACGCCACTGACGCATATGACGTTGACTGATGCATATGACGCCACTAGAAGAGGAGTTACAATTCCAAATAAGGAATGTAACTCCTATGACGCATTGACGCAAATGACAATGTCAGATTCTATGACAGAATCTGACACTTGTCATTTGACTTCCTAAGACCTATGACTCTCGCAAGGCGAGATGACTCACCTAGGTGATGTGGACAATGACTGGATAGTCACACACACCAACATATACCCTGTTTTCAAACCTCAGAATCCCTTTGTTATCAAAATGGAATCTTTTATACTTCACATCCTTTAGATCTGCAGTAAGTGTTGTTTTAACTTGCTGAAAATAAGAGTCAGATTCCATGACGTCTTTCACCTCATCTTTAAACTGGGTTCTTAGTGTTATAAGAGTAGAGATGTGCTTCCTACGACTCAGAGCATCTGCTACCCTATTTTCCTTGCCTTTGATGTAGTTTATATCAAAATCATACTGGGATAAAAATTCTAACCATCTTCATTGTCTTGCATTCAGGTTTGGTTGAGTAAAAATATACTTCAACCCCAGATGGTCGATTTTTAGCTCAAAGGGCTTACCAAGAAGGTAATGCCTCCACATTTGAAGTGCATGAACAATGGCAACGAGCTCTAGGTCATGTGGAGCATAATTCTGTTCATGTAACTTAAGCTTTCTACTTTCTTAAGCTATGACATGGCCATTTTGTAACAAAATGCCTCTGAGACCCTCTCCAGACACATCCGTTACGACCATAAAATCTCCATTTGGGTCAGGTACAGTCAGAATAGGTGTTGTAGTTAACCGTTCCTTTAGAATTTTAAAGGCAGATTCACATTTTTCAGTCCAGACACATTTCTTATCTTTCTTTTGTAGTGAAGGGATTGGGGCAGCAATTTTTGAAAATTCCTTAACGAACTTTCTATAGTACCCTGCCAGGCCCATAAAGCTTCTTACTTCATGCATGTTCTTAGGTGCAAGCCACTCAGTTATAAATGCGATCTTTGAAGGGTCCATAGCTATCCCATTCTTTCTTATAACATGCCCCAAATAATGCACCTCTGCATCAAAAAAGGAACATTTAGACAATTTACCATACAACCTTCTCTTCCTCAAAATTTCCAACACTACCTTTAAATGCTCTTGATGCTCTTCGACATTTTTGGAGTATATAATAATGTCATCCAAGAAGACAAGCACGAATTTATCCAAATACTCTTGAAAAATATTGTTCATCAAATTCATGAAGGGGGGCAGGTGCATTCGTCAACCCAAAAGGTAACACCATGAATTCGTAATGCCCGTACCTTGTTCTAAAAGTTGTTTTATGAATATCTTCTTCCTTTATTCTTGGCTGGTGATATCCAGATCGAAGATCTATTTTTGAATAGATTGATGCTCCACACATCTGGTTGAACAAATCATCAATCCTAAGAAGTGGATATTGATTCTTAATGGTTGCCTTATTCAACATTTTGTAATCAATGCACAATCTTAGTGTGCCATCCTTCTTCTTTACAAAAATTACCGGCGCTCCCCATGGTGATACACTCGGTCTTATCAACCCTTTTGTCAAAAGTTCTTGTAACTGAGCCTTAAGTTCCACCAACTCAAGGGTGGTCATTCAATATGGTGCCTTAGATATGGGTTCGGTTCTTGGCTTGATCTCTATTGCAAAGTCAAACTCTCGTTTGGGTAGAAGACCTGGTAACTCCTCTGGAAATACATCACTAAAATCTCTTAATAATGGATACTTTTCCATGGAATTATTATCTTCCTCAGCATTTTCTGTCATTCTTACGGCATACAAAGTGCAGCCTCTATTTTTAGCCCTTTTTAGTTGCATAGTTGTTAGTTTCCTAACTGCAACTTCACGCTTTACACCCTGAATGACTGCTATTTTCTGCAGGTCATCAAAATAGCAAATCTATTTTTCATAATAGTTGACCTTTGCCTTATGTTCTGCCAACCAATTAACTCCTATAATTATATCATACGACCCTAAAGGAGTGACATACAGGTCAACTTCTGTGGAGAAACTGGGAAAGTCAAGAATTGCCCCAAAAAGGCACATATCAACTGTATGGACAACATTATTCCCATAATGCACTGTCCATGTCTTATCTATTCGTTCAGCTTTCCTTTTAAATTTCATTGCTAGTTTAGTAGAAATAAAACATTCAATAGCTCCAATATCAAAAATTATGACTACAGGTGTACCAAATAACTTACCCAGAACTTCTATGGGTGTGACTTGCTTTTCAACTTGTTTGTTAGCCACCGCAGCGTGTATTCTATACTGTTGATCGCGATCATCCTTCTTTAGAGGACAATGACTCACGTAATGGTCCTTTCCACAGTTGAAGCAGTCTCCAACGGGCCCCTTCCTAGGCTCGAATTTACTGCCAGCCTTGAAGTTATCACTCTGGCTTCCATAGGACTTTTGTCCATTACCACTAATTTTTGTAAAGTTGCTCCGCACACTATTAACAGGTTTGTTCATTACTGATTTCTTATTGTTATCCACAACAATTTTGTTTTTCATGCCAAACCTTTTCCAGGGTCCCTTTTTGGGTGCGAGAGATGAAGAAGAGTTGGGAATCTTCTTCCTAATCTCCTCCCTATGAGCAGAAATTGCTCTCAATTTATGTTCCTGTCTTATTGCCTTTTTGACAACTCCTTCCATAGTGGTTGGACCGTGGACATCTACTTCACCACCAATGGTGGGATTTAGTCCTATTATGAACTTTCGTATTCTGAACTTCTCGTTAGCTTGGTACTGTGGTACATACTTAAGGAGTTTAGTAAACCCTTCCCAGTATTCTGTCACCGTCAGCCTTCCTTGTGACCAGTTTTGAAATTTAGTCATTTTCTGATCAAAATAGAGTTGAGGCAACCACCGTTGCATAAAGTAACCTTTAAATTGATCCCAAGTTATGTTTGTTTCGACAATATTCAACTCAAACTTACGGTTGTCACACCATGATGGTGCTTCATGAGAAAGATGATATGCTCCACATATCGCTTTGGTCTCCTCAGAGAAGTTTATTATTGCAAAGTACTTCTCCATTTCACTGAGCCAATTTTCAGCCTTGTCCCCAAGTGTTTTTCCATCAAACTTTGGGGGACTTATTCTCTTTATGTCATTTGTAAGTTCAGCCACTAATCTTTCTCTTTTATTTTCAAGATGATTAGGAGCGTTCGCATTACTATTAGCAACACCCAGATTCCCTCCATTATTGTTGTCCACAGGAGGTGGCTGATCATTTATACCAGCTTCTTCTTCCTCCTCCTCATTTCCCATTGCTTGTTGTTCCAAAACAGTCAAACGATCTCTCGTATCTAGTAGGGCAGCAAGGATTTCATCTAGCTTTTGAGCAGTAGCTGCTTCTCCACCCGGTAGCAGGTTATTCGTAGCATTTCCTCTTATTCTAACCATTTTCTGTTCAATAAGAAAATGTAAACCTTATGAAATTATGGACTCATTAGGTCCAAGAGCTGTAACCTTCAGCTCTGATACCAAGATGTAACATCCCCATTTTAAGACACTAGAACAAGGGAAATTTTAAAAAAATAAAATAAAAAATGTTCCCTATTCTAAATTATGTAATTCACAACACACGATCAAGTTTTAATAATTGTTCTCTGTTCAATTAATGTAATTCGGATCACACAATTACTTTTAAAACCAATGTTCTCTGTTCACATAATTATAATATGGAACACACATTCAATGCCATTCAATCATATAACAGATACCATATGCTGCTGTAATGACTCGAAGAACTACCGATCTCCCATTTATGGCTCAGAGTTTCAACGATCTCTCATTTCATGACTCGGATTCTTGCCGATTCTTTATGTTAATTCCTGCATTGTATACTAAGTATACTTGGTTCCCTACCAATTTTGGTTATTGAAGTGTTCCATTTAAGAGGCCTATCTGAATATCTATTACCGATATTCATCTGAAATCCTACTTCTTAAACTAGGTGATTAGGACAACGCAACCAGCAACTTGCGATACTTTGGCCAAATATTTTCACATGCTTTGCATGATTATATTCCTAGACATTATACACATCAATGGAATACGTCCTTCACCTCACTTCGTCTGTTATCTAGAATGGTCTTTTCTAACCTCTATCAGTCCTCTCGTCCAAGGTTAAACTTTAACCCAAGATAGCAATATGAAGGAGTATAAGGAGACACTCGGGGTGACTAAAGGTATACAGACATACCTTGTCGACCCTAGTCGACTGCGTGTGTCTGGTTACCTTTAATCTTCCTGAGTCACTTCGTATACAAGGTCATATTCCTAGCTTGGTCCAAGCTTATGTAAACTTTGATGATTCAATTCGGAAGGGCATTGTAACATGTCAGCTGCAACATTGTGTTTTCATGAAGGCCCCGCACTCATGAAGACACAAGATTGCAGCTAGTGTGTGCCAATGTCCTACGGAATCCTCCCATCAAGGGTTACACATCCAACTAAAAGTGTGATTATATTCTTATCTTTAATATTTTAAGAATAGGTTTCAGCAATCGTGTTGATCCTCTAACCTCACTGTTTGTTACAGTTATATAGCTAAGAAAGACTTAAATCATCTTATAACATAATATACGTTTACTCCTCCTTACCGAAGGAATGCATATTTCCATCTTGGTTCTTTAATTTAAGCTTCAGACTAACAGTCCACTACAACTTAACGTAGTAAGATCAACTTACTAAACTTAACCAAGTTTTGTTCGCAACTGAATTCAAATCCAAAATTTCATCTTATTAGATGCCATTTAAATGAGGCCTAATTCCAAATGAATGTATTCATTTATTCACTATAACCATACTTCAATTAAGTTTTGTTACGAGGAGATATGATTTCTCATACTGAATATCCTCTGAATCAACATCTCAGGATATTAATGAAATCAGAGTACAAGATTCAATTGTCTCTTTTTATTTATATTTACTAGCTTATATACTAGTTCCGAATATCGTTCATTTAAGAATTCATATTCACTTAAATCTTTTCAAATGTCAATTTAAAATCCATATTGACCTAAGTATGAATTAATTGTACATTCCAACTTAAAAGTTGTATTCAAGTAAAGAATAGATATTATATCCTTTTAAAATCTATCATCCATCATTTGAATACATCCACATTCAACGAATTAAATTTATATTCCCAATCTCATTCAAATAGTTCCAAGGTGGTACAACCATTAAAATAACACACCTTTCCTTGTACTCAATCCTTAAGATTAAAATTTATACAATTTACAAGTCCATACAACCAGACTTCGTTCATGCCAAACAACATTAACAACTCATAAAGAAGAAGAATACAACTTTCTCTTTTTTCGTTTCCTCGTAGAAGAATAATAAATTCTCAGATACGATCCATCCTTAGCTAATCAGAAGAAGCATCAGTAAACAACATGTCTTTATTTTTACTCATGGAAAACCATCTGCATAATTTACTTGCACAGGTCAGTTCATCAAACTGGGCATATTAAGCACTTGTCATTAAAATGAGGTGCTCTTAATTAACTGTCTCAATAAAAGAAATCTACTTTTATGAAACATTAATAAATTGAGATTGACATCTTCTACGAATTAAGTGCTGATAAGGATGAAAAACTTAACAACCCAATCCCCTAATAACCACCACAATCAGAAAAAAATATTTACTAACATTCTCCCAAATAATTACTACCATAAGTAATTTCCTTTCAATACTTCCAGATTAAAAACTTCTGAAAGAGCTAATACTCTTATGTATATAATGCTTATCTGATGCAATTACTATCAATTCCATTCCATTATAATAGTCGAAATTTCAAGAGATAAATTTTAATTAAGAATTCAAATAGAACTACTTCCTTTTCATACTACTCATTTAATTTCAAGTAATCAAATGCAGAAGAGAAAGTAGTCATTCACCATGAAAAATACTAGTGTCATTTCTCAAAATTCAGCAAACAACATAATCCTTCTTTCAAATCCGAAAAGAAGGAAAACAACAATTAATGCAGATGCTTACGCCCCAGGCAGTAAGAAATTCATTCAATATCAAATATAGAATTTCAACTGGATAAGAGAAGAAAATAATTATTACTTCCAATTACCCATCCAATATTCCCTTTCTTTTCATCATAACTGCACTGGATAAATTAAACAAGAAGTGATATCAATCAATGATAACAGCCAAAGTGAGAGAGCAATAAAGTCAATAATCGAATGAACAGAAAAAGAATCATATTATCTCTTTTCAATGCCTAGCCAAATATCAACTAGTTAGCAAAGACTTGTTCCCATAAGATGATTTCTTCTAACAAATATATTTCAGTGAATAAAACTTACTAACTACCATTCCAGATAGTTTTTCCAGAATTCATTTGCATCTGGTCTGTAAGTATCAATATCAACAGCCCCCTCTAATTAAAAATTATTTCCTTTAATTTTTCACCCAACGGACATTCTCATCCAGATACAAACAAGTAAGAGTGTACAGCAAACAACAAATCATGTTTTCATCGTAATAGTAAAAGGATTCATTTTCCAAACACCAAAGTAAGGACCCAATTTCGAATCAATTTTAATGCAAGCAGCAAGAAGTTTAGACTGCAATTTGCATGTATATATATACATATATAAAAATATATAAATCCATTAAAAACAATCATTCGCAGCTAGGTCTGAAACAAGCAAGAATGAGAAACCAACTATATGGCCATAATATCATTGTATTAAATAAAGAACCCATCTTTCCAACCGCAAGAACAATATTTTACTCTAGTACAGTTCTAATTGAACACCATAAAAAGGTTCAGATATACAGTTCCCTTATTTATATATATATACATTTCAATGGATTCAAAGGAAGATAACAATACACTCTACTCACTCATCAAATAACCAAGTTTAGTGTTTAAATAATTTATTTTCCTCAACAACCATTCACGACCTTCAACTCACATGGATATATTGAACCATTTTTAATCAGCAAGGGTAAGACAATGGAATGAATTCGCTTGTCCCCGGTGAAATCGTATTCTATGCAATGTAAAGCAACTAGGATAATAACTCACATAAACAGTTTCATCAAGCATTATCACGATTTTTCCCAAATCATTTACATGAACAGAACTTAGAAAACATTATTCACATCGCTGGTACATTCATCAACTCGAACCCACAATGGATAATAGAACCGAAAACCCAACACTGTCAAAACAAAACTCAAACAGCAAAGACAGATTCCATTTAATTTACTATTTTACAAAGAAATACCCAAATCGTATTCATTTCCAATAGACATCTCAACCTAGAAATCACATTAATTGTATCAACCTTTTCATTTTACAAAAACACCAACACAAGAGCAGAGTTCTTTTAATGAAGACGCTTAACAAAGAGCAAGACGGTTTAAAGAGAAGAGCTCAACATGCCTGTAAAATTTCTTGTGGCTTGAAGAAAACCACGTCCGCGCCCACAAGGAGCTATTCTTCTCCACGGCGATAACAACAAGGCTTTCCCAACAATATCCTAACTTCCACAGGCTCAAAATAGCCGTGGTTACTCCAAACAACAGCAATAATGACCAGAATGGTTGCAGGTTTGAAAGAACCATATAAAAAAAATGCAAAGCAAGACTCAAAACCCGGATGAACACAATAACCACTAAATTTCCTCTATCCCCTTTCCAAGGTGAGCTGGTCACCAAGACCGAGACCAATAAATGCATCGAATGCATTGCTTTTTCCTTAATTTCCACACCACCACCGACTCAGGTTTGGTGAGTTTCATTTTAAAATTTTTGCATGTAATTTCCTTCTTAGCTACATTGCTAGTTGGATATCTCCAACTTTCCATGTTCCTGCCAAACTTGGCATTTAAACTGCAAGGACATCATTTATAGTCCTTTATTAAATTTCTAACCTTCCCTTCTTATCCTCTCATCAGCATGTGTCCATAGGTCCCCTCCTTAAGTTAGCAATAGTTTTAGGTTATATTGTCCATAGTTAGGTATTCACCTAGGTCGCAAGTCATTAGGATTTGCAACAATTTACATCCCATGTAATTTAAAATCCACGTAGGGTAGTAGTTAGGTTATAGGGTTAAAACATAGTTATAGGTTTAAACGTAGCCGTAGTATTTTAATTAATGGGTTTTTCTAGTAAGTTTACTAACTTACGTTTATACCTAGCATAGTACAGGACATCTCATCCTATGCTCGACATATACCTGGCTTGCTTGCATCAAGGATCTTACTGCCTCACGCTTTCCACAATTGCAATTTGTATGTAGTTCAGAAATTGAACCTTTTTCCATTGGCATCAAGGTAGTATCGAATATTTATACCTGTAACTAGGTTCTATAACATTTATAACGACCTTCAGTCTGGTTTCAAACTTCATTCCATTTAGAAATTAAATTGAAAAAGCGATCATAAAGAAGACTGCAACATACCTTGGATCAATGGAATTGATTCAAGGTGTGCTGTCAACAACAATATGTGTTCATCAGACATAAAAGCAGTCTGTTGTTTCGCACTTTACAAAACACAAGTTATAATGACCTCCGTCTCAAGTAAACAAGTTACAGTAAACAAGGGTCCAGATCAGTAACACATTCTTTTTAAGATTAAAAGATATATCTTAACATAATTATCCTCATTTCCATAGTTACAACATCATGAAAAGAGGTTATCATAGTAGCTTCTAAAAATCAAGTCGTTACATAAAACATCCCGATGAACATTATGCACCTTAAGAAATATTGCGCATAGTTACATCACTTCTCACACTTGGGGGAACCTAATTCCCCCTTGCTACCCGAAGACACAATCTTGTTCTAGGTTCAAACATGACTATTTGGGGTGCACTTACATACATGAACCTCACTTTCCACATGCACACACTGGGTGGAAACCTTTCTTCCCTTCCCTATTCATAGAATCTCATGTTTTAATAATATAAAAAAAATTCATATATTTGTAAAAAATACAAAAACATTAGCTTAGATCTTGGTTGGATGTATCTTTTCTTTCTTATACTATTCCATGTTTCCTTTTTCCTATCATGTTATCTTGATTCATAATATGTTTTATCTTTTTTACAAGTACACATGCACATTCACATGGTACTTTGAGGTTAGAGTAAGCTATATAAAAGTCATCACATGATGCATGATGCTTGATACTATTCTTTAACAGTCCCACTGAGGATTATGGGGGATCTACCTTCCCTACCTTTCCTCATTCAAGTTGTATCATTGTAGTATCTACTACTTTCGTTTATATTTCATTCATATATATAATTTTTTTGGCATATTATTCATTATTATAACCTATTAACGGGTGCTTCATGCGTAACATTTGTCTTGCAAACTTACTTCAAACTTTGATTATCTTCTTATACTATTTTCTTGTGTCTTGTCTTATATGATTATGAATTATTTTCCCTTTTTTGTGAGCTATGACCTATGATTGGTGTGTCCTTGAAGGCATTAAATGTTTTGTGATATACTAAGTGGCGTCTCATGTTTTACACCAGCTACTTATGTTGTCTTCTTGATGTGTTATTATGTGTTTGACTTGTTTTTATTAAATTATGCCATTATTATTTATCACTAAAACTTATTTCTAGCTTTC
The DNA here is from genome assembly GCA_019776745.2 of Taxus chinensis. Taxonomy (NCBI): domain Eukaryota; kingdom Viridiplantae; phylum Streptophyta; class Pinopsida; order Cupressales; family Taxaceae; genus Taxus; species Taxus chinensis. The sequence continues at coordinate 542,783,767 of CM034151.1, read as the reverse complement.
TTTCCATTGTTTTACATGTGTCATGGTTATTACTATGCACATACCCTATTCCCCTTGCACGAATCCTTCTTTAGAAAACTTCATATTCAGATCGTATTGTTTGGGTTGTGCTCTCATTGATCCATATCACTCACCCCAAATAAGGGGGCAACCATGATGTTATTATTTTACCCTCTCAACTATTCAAAAATTAGAGACAAGATGGTAAAAAACAGATTTGGGAAGAAAAGAGACTTAAAAAATGGTTCAGAATTAGACATGGGCCATAAACAAATGAGGGACAAAATCACCCAGAGTAGACATTAAATTATTGGGCACTATTGTCGTACCTAGGAAATTTTTTCCTTGGGTAAAAACAAGAATTTGAGAGTTGGAACAATTTCTTAGTGACAATTGTTGATAGAATCCAACAACAAACATTTAGTTTTTAGTTTACTATCTAGAATAAAAAACAAAATCAATAGCATGTTTCATACTTTGGGCAAGGGAACTAACATATTTTATTTCTTAGTTTACATTTTTCCTAGCACTATCTAATAAGGAATAGTGTAATCTCTATTTACCACTTGCTTTAACAACTAACCCTAGACGCACGTGAGCATATCATCTCAGATTGGTCTAGTAAGCTCACCTGAGGTGCACACAGTTGCACCGAGCCCCTCCTTTATGTGAGCTTTGTGAGAATGATCACCCTTGGTAAGGGAGTGTGCTTGCATAAACATGGAATGAACATACCCATTCTAGGAATTGAGATAAAGAATTATTCCTAGTCTAATGCATCAGAGCATGGTATAACATGATCAACTAAATGAAAGTAAAATCAAACCATGAATAATATCAAGAAAACTCAATAACATGCACATGAAAATAAGGGAAATGTATAAGATCAAGATCCATCGTATGAGTTCTTTAGAAACTCTTCATTATATTCATTAATCAAATACAATAGCCAAGATTACATCAAAAAGGGTTCCATCTCTGGGAATGTTCATAGTAGCAAAGCGATTTATTACATTATAGAGCTCACCATTACACATTACACAATACCTTTATATTTCTCTTTCTCTCTTCATTGCCTACATCTACCCACATACTAACTTATCTACCTTTCTTAACCCTATTAGAAAACCATCCATATGAAGAACAAGAAGGAATCTTCTCTTAACCGCTCATCATTACCTATGAAATCATGAAGGAATCCTCTCATGATTTCTCTACCACTACCCAGGAATATGATAGACATCGTCATGCATTTCCCTCAATCAAGTGCCTTTAACATGCATTTGATAGCTAATCCTTAACAACCTCAACTCCTTATCCTTTCATGATAACCATATTGATGCCCTGAAATATCCTTTTCCTTGAGCCATAAGTCTCCATAGCTTATCCACATATGTATCTAGTCACTTTTCTGTTCGCTCCCTATGTGTGTCTTTTCCTGTAGTCCAAAAACTCACTAAGTCCCGAATACATCCTGCTTGGGCGCGAGCCTTCGCGCCTCTCCAAGAACTAGTTCTTTTTATGACTTCGTGCCCTACTTCCACATGCCACAAGGCTTCATGGCTTAGGTACTTAGTTATTTTAGGGGTCCAACATCACCCCACACTAAAGTGTTTACCTCCTTGACAATCCTTCGCACTCCCTAAATAAAAACTTGTCGACCCAAATATTCTAAGGAAAGAATGTTGCTCCAAAGAATAAAGAATAATGGTTGGGAAAGAATATAAATAAAGAATTAAAGGATGGAGGAATGTGTTATGCAACCAATTAGAAGATTTCAGGGAACTATGCATCTATCTCATCCTTCAAATTTTCCCAGGCCTTCAATTTTGATAGGGCCTTTCTTGGAAATTCTCCTACAACGTTGGGCATGTAGTCTAGGATGATATATTCCACCTTCCCCTTCAGTGCATTGATAGCCACCCCCAACTGCACGTAGATATCTTCAAACTCATCCATCTGTTTAGTGATGGAGTCTCAGATTTTTTTGACTCTGAAGTCTAGCTTCTCACGCTTTGTCATGATTTTTTCCTTCTGGGCCATGGTGTTAACAACCAAATGTGCACGCTCCGCCTTATTGGTAGGTATGGTCTCCTTAAAACCTTGAGGGTTTCCTCCTCCTCCATCACCTGTGTGTCAATAATTGGATCACATTTTCTGTAGCTGTTGAAGCCCCTACCTGCTAGTATATTTTCTTCCTTTAGTTGGGTGAGAAATTCTTCCAACTCAGAGATCTGGGCTTCAATGAAGACCTTGTTCTCTTATTTTTCCTTTTCTAGCTCTTCAGATACAGGGCTTGTTCCACCCTTGATGTTAATGAGTAACATCCCCATGAGGTCCTTGAGGTACTCCATTTCATCCCCGTAATCGGTCCTGACCTAGCTTACCAATGTTGGACATTGTCCCAGAATGCTCTTTACTAGGGTGCTAGCTCAATCATATGCCTCCTTGGTTTACACTTTTTTCCCTTAAGTCCTTGGTGTAATATGTCAACTTCTTTTTCCTTCTCTTTCTTTTTCATGACCATGGTCCAAATAGTGGCTTCTACATCCAAGCTGCGCCAAATCACCTCCGTGGACATTTAATGCAATGCATTGTATGATTGCTCGTCTATTAAGTGGATATGATCCACCACTTTATATGTATATCCTACTTTCTTATTAAAATGAATGGTCTTGATTGCATGATCGTTGACATCAAACTCAGGTTCCTCAGAGTGGCAGTGCATGTTCTAGGTGAGAATCTTCCTAGTCCTAGGCACACCCTCTTCCTTGTCCATCAAATCCAAACCATACAAATTTTGTGGTAGGAGGGTGGCCTAGAACCTCATGTTCAACACCTTCGTGGGGTCATCCAAAAATTCCATATGTGGGGACACGGGGGTCCAATTCTTCCTCATTGCCTTGCGCTTGGTTTTTTGTTTCTTTGATCCTGGGGTAAATCCTATATCCTCCTTTATAGTGAAGGAGTCCCCTTTATCTCCTCCTCCCGAGTTGGTTGTCTGTGTTGGGGAGGCCTCACACATTGGACCTTTCTCTAGTTCTGTAGAGTTCTATTTTACTTTCTCATGTGCCTCACCCTCAACCCTAGCTCAAGCTTTGGCTTCTTGCTCCTTAAGTTCTACCTCTAACTCCATCTTGAAGGTGACATTGTCCTCATCTTCTCCTTCCTCTAAGCATATAGAAAAGCTCGATGCATCTTATGTTCTCTGCTTATTTTCTTTAGGATCCTCTTCTTCCTTCCATTCCTTGCACCCATGAAATGAGGCCTCAACGTTACCTTGCGAAGTGTTGGCACCCTTGCTCCCATTCCAGCATTTGTAGTACTTCCTCTTCCTAGAAGTATATAGCTTTCCCTCATCCTATTCCTCTTCTTCTTCCTCTTATTCCTGCACTCCTTTCATGGCCGAGATTGGTGTCTCCTGTGGCTTTGGAAATGGAGAGTCTATAACCTCCACCTCAATCCCCCCTTGTGTTTTGGGGTGCAGTTACATGAACACCCGATGGACATATGCCTTGATGGTAATGGTAACTTGAGGGTGTAAGTCCAGAAAATTTGGCTCTAAAACTTTGACGTAAGCAAGTTGAGTGCCAAATTTTTATGTTGCGTGTAATGTTTGGACATCAGCATCCACTTTTTCCTTATAGAAAACCAACTTCTACGCATCTTTTATCTGGTTGATGGTGCATTTAAAATTATTGGCAGTAAATGTGAAAGGGAGTTTGCACCATGGCCCCATCTCTCCCTTGGCCATTATAAATTTTGCTAGACAAAAATGTTGTGTAATGACAAACTTTACCTGGTCCCTAACGACTTGTGGTAACTCATGGGGGATGCACCACTCATTCTCAAAATCTTTGCACAATCACTTGAACCACATGTTCATCTAAGCCTTGTAAGCACTCGAGATGGTCCCATCGTAGGTGAACTTTGTGAATTGCACTGCAGGGGATACATGTGCAGGTGGGTGAACCCAAATGTTCCCAACTATTTTTTCTGGGACACCAATCTCCCATGACACGGTCAACAACATGATGGAGCCCCAAGTGATCTTTTCTCCTACCTCGTTTTACACTCACACTTCCTCAACAATTCCCTTTCCGATGAATTTTACAAATTTATAATGTGTCCGCTTGGACACTCTGTAGGCCACATATAAGAACATCCTGTTAATTTCTATCCATCTCTCTGACGCACCAATTTGTACCTAATGATCCAAGAGGTGAATCTTAACACTGGGTCTAGGATATCTGCAATTACCTGTGTCCTACCTCCCTTCTCTTAGTTCAATTTCTTTTCCAACTCCTTAATCTCGGCAATGGCACATAAATCAAGTGCCATGTCCTTGCTAGTGTTTGTTAGGCCTATAAATGTCCTAATCAAGTGACATGCTATCCTCATCCTTCGTCCCACAAAATAAAATAATTCCTTGTGCACTTGTGACATTAACCACCTAAATAATGAAGTGGGTTTCAAAAAGAAAGGTAGCTCCCACAGTTGCAAGACTTCGGTCTTCTGTAATTCCTGTTGTATTGAGTCGTCAACCCTAGGGTTTCTAAGCTCATCTACCATTAGAGTGTCCAAAACCAAGTCTTCCCTCATCAGCTTCTTGTTGTCACTTATCTTGTGGTTATAGTCATTGATTTTACATTTATATAGCTTTGAGATCCACTTTTCTTCCTTGATAACTCCAGGAGGGTACTGCATTTCTAAGTAAATTTCCACGGGATCCTCCTTTTTCACCATTGGTCTCTTTGTAATTTCCTTATTTGGTGCCATCTTCCTCCTTATTTCCTTCATGCCCTATGTGCTCTTAACATCTCCTACGTCTTCCCGAACTTGACAACTTCCACACTTCTCTCTCATGAAACCCCTTCCTTCCCTTCTGTCTCCTTTCTCCTCTTATTTTCACCACAAGATTACTCCACAACTTCACACAATCACATTGGTTTGTGAAAAATTCCCCTCTCTCCTTCATAAAACCCTCGTCACACATCGAGCTCGTAAACACACAAATAAATTATCTAAGGCAAAGTAGTCAAAATGACTACCCTTAACCTTATATTTATACTTTTCCAACATCTAAAGTTCTTCCAACCACGTGTCTCAATCTCTATTTTTAATAGAGTGCTTTATTTTACTCAACTTAACTTTCGCGAATTCCCTTCATGCATCACAACTATAACCTTCTGGAGCTCTAACACTACTTCACTGCCACAAACATCCTTCGCACACATCACCAGCCAAAGTACATAACCTTTGCGTTGACTACCAAGTAGTTTCCCATGATGTTTCCTACCTTATGTTATACTGCGCAATATTTCTCCTCTTCGTGGTATTCAAACTTCTCTCAACACACCTTTATAACTATCCAAATCCAAAACACCTTAATCCACTCATTCTTCTATCTTCAGAATGAGTTTCCCAATAGTCCATTGTTGAAGGAATTTGTTTAACATATCCAAGAATATCTTCTAATCCAACCCACACAAAAATGCATGTGCGGTCCTTTGTGCATAGAACCACTTCTAATGTAATAAGCTACTGACACACCAACGCACAACACAAAACCAAAAAATTATGACAAAGGAAACAACCAAAAGGGGAAAGCATTAAGGGAAACCTAATCTAATCAACAATATTTCCTTATTTTATAGACACATAGAAGCCTTATTTATAGTAGGGCTTAAGCCTACTTCCATTGAAATATCTTGGCAACCTTGTCCTATCCAGCACTTGCAACTGGCACGTGCGTAAATCAAGGATGTAATACACAATGTACGACTCTAACCAATGGACTTTGAGCTTCCCAGGATGGCATAAAAACTTAGAATCATATAGTAGAACCATCTACCCAACCTCAAATTTTGTATTCTTAATGTGATGATCATGTCATGATTTTTGTCTCACTTTCTCAGTCTTCTGAATCCATCTAGCAAGTGATCGCCTTTCATCCAATTGCATTAACTTAGCCATGTTCTCTTGTAATGCTTGTTCTTCATCCAATCCTCATGCGTGCACAAAAACACTAGCATAAATTCTATTGGTAAAATGTCTTTCACACCAAAAACCAATTGAAACGGCATGGCTTTGTTCAATCTCTTGTAGGTTGTTTTATATGCCCATAGCATGGCTGAGACTTTGTCATCCCAATCCTATCTCCCAACATCAAAAATCTTGGTCAACATGTGACTTAGTATCTTGTTGAATTCCTCGGCTGTTCCATTATCCTGAGGGTGATAAGGGGTTGTCTTGTGATGAGCCACCATGAATTTTGCCAACAATATCCTAAATGTCTCATTCAAGAAATGGGTACCCCTATCACATGTTAAGCTCAATGGGAAACCATATTTGCTAATTATATTTTCCCACAAGAACCTAGCTGTTGTTGTCGTTGTGCAATCCCTTGTAGGCACCACTTCTGCCCACCTTGTAAGGTAATTTGTGCATGTAATGATATATTGTGTACCTGTCCTTCGCGTGGCTAGCGAAATAGGACCTATGAAGTCAATTTCCCACTTCTCAAATGGTTCTACACTAGAAATTGGTCTTAATGGCATTTCATCTCTTTTCCCTAGTTTACCAAGGTGTTGGCAGTGGTCACAAGCCTTGCAATACTTGATCTAATATTTGTAAACTATTTCCAACCAAAATCATGATAGAAGGACCTTTTGCATGGTTGTATTCCCTACATAGTGTTCTCCTGCAATTCCACCATGTGCTTCCTCCATGAGTGCACCGCGCTCATGCTCTAACATGCACCAGTGTAAAACCTCATCATGACCTAGCTTGTATAAGTCTCCACCAATCAACATGTAAGGCGCGACACATGTAGCTAATTTTTTCCTTTCCAAAGTCTTCTTTCCCTCTGGCGTCACACCAGCTTTGAGAAATACACCAATCTATTCCAAGTCAGAGGGTGTGCGCCGTAATCTAAACAGTTGTGCATCTGACATTGTATCCTCAATGCTCTATGCATCCTCCCCTGAGTTAATCCTTGATAAATGGCCAGACCCTAAATTAATCTTACCTAGTTTCACAACAACTGTAAACTCAAAATCTTGAAACAATAGGACCCACCTGCATATGCATCCTTGTAAAATGAGATTGTTTACAAAGTACTTCAATGTCATGTGGTCCGTGTAGAATATAAAAGGTGTTTCTAGTAGATAATGCCTAATTTTGTGTAGCACGTAGATCATTGACAATACCTCATGCTCGGTAGTAATATAGTTATGATCTACTAGGGTTAACTTCCTGCTTGCAAAAGAAAGAGGTTGGTAAATAGTTCCCTCACCCGGTTATGCCAACACTACTCCAATTTCCATCCATGAAGCATCAACATGCACATGAAATGGTTTTTCCCATTACGGAAAGTGTAATATGGGTGCAGTAATAAGTCTATTCTTCAATGTATCAAATGCCATTTGTTGAGCCTCTCCCTAGTGAAATGTACTTTTTTGCTTCAACAGTTCCTCTAATGACGCGGTGATCTTGGCATATCCCTTGATAAATTTTTGGTAGTACCCAGTATGCCCAAGGAATCCATGCAGTGAGCTCTAGTTGGTAGGCTCCTCCAAGCCTACAATAACAACAACTTTGGCAAGATCCACCAACAAGCCTTCCTTATATATGATATGTCCTAATAAGGTTCTAAAAGGAGTAGTGAAAACATATTTCTTGATATTGAGGGATATCCTCAACTACCAACATCTTTCAAACACCATCCTCAGATTGTCACAATGGTCCCTCACTAATACATATATTGTCCAATCATCCAGGTAGACTTGTAGAAACTTGTGGATGAAGTCTTGAAACGCCTACACCACAATGCACAAAAACACATCAGGTCCGTTCTTTACTCCAAAAGGCATGACCATGTAGTAAAAAATTCCCCATTCAATGGCAAAAGTTTCCTTTTCTTGGTCCTCCATTGCAATTATAACTTGATGATATCCTGAGAGTCCGTCTATGAAAGAATACGTGCTTGGCAACTCCTTCCAGGATCTTTTCAGTGAAGGGGGTTGGAAAAGGGTCAATAACACATACCACATTCAGATCCCTATAATACTGTACTGCGGAACGGTGTAACAAGTGCCCCAATGATGATACAGGTCTCCTCGAAAGGTGTTCGGGATCCAGAAAGAGCTCTTCGGATATGCGTTAACATCCCGCATGCCCCGCTTAGCCCCCGCGTGCTTTGTTTTTCCCTTTCTTTCCTCTTTCTTTGGCTTCTTGGCCTTCAGTGACGAAACCGCCGCCCTTCAACCGCCGCAGGGCGGCGGTCCTGCAACCGCCGCCCTGCTCAGAGCGGCGGTCCTGTGCGCGTTTTCCAGAATGCTCTTTTGACGCGACCCGCGTGAAATATCATGACTCACCAGCTTTTCTTGCCGACTTGGGCATGCATTAATGTTTTTGGTCCCCTGGAACAGTGTTTTTCCTTTGTTTATTGTTTAGGAGTTCAATTTGATTTTGGTTTTTGAGTGTTGGAATTCCTATAAATGCATGGTTTGTGCACATGCAAATGGCCACCATTTTTCACTCCAACTTTCTTATTTTTCAGTGCTGTGGTCTTTTTAGTTTGCTTAGGATTGGTAGCATAGTTTGTTGCAGGTTTGTTTCAGTTTTGTGTTGCAGCTGGTAAGCCACATATCCAACTTGTGCAAGTGCAAACATTACTTTGGCCTCTGAGTTTTGCTCCAAAGTTTGCTTTTGAATTTCTTGTTACAGCAGATTTAGTTTTCCTTTGCTTAGAATTCTTAGTTTTCTCATTGAGTGCTTTGGTTAGTATTGTGTTGCAGCTGGTAAGCCACATATCCAACTTGTGCAAGTGCAAACATTATTTGGGCCCCTCATTCTTGTTTCAAACTCACCATTTTCAGTAGTTCAGTCTTCTAGTTTGCTTAAGTTTGATAGTTTAAATCCTTTACATGCTTGGTTGCATTACTCAGCTGTTGGTAAGCCACAGATCCAACTTGTGCAAACAGTATCATTGTTTTTGGAGTAGAATAGTTTAGGCAGCCATTAAAGTTGCAGGTTTTGCTCTTCATACAGACTAGTTTCAGGTTCTGGACGCTTTTGTTGCATGATTCGCAGTAGACCCCGCTAGGAATTGCATAGGCCAAGCTCTGTACTCTTGCGCTATCCCTCTCCTATCCGCATTCTATTCTGTCTGCATTCTGAAGGCTGTCCATTGATCCAAATATCTATTCCTGTTGATGCAAGCATTCCACGCTTTTCTGGATTCACGTGAGCACAAAGAACGAAGAGATCATACTGAGGGGACAAGAACATACACACTGTCGGATTCGCCACTGTTCTGCGAAATCCAGGTTCCATCTTTCAAAGTTTTAGTTAGAACTTATCAAATAAAGTAGTTAATCGCTTTATTTCAGTTATTTCCATTCTTGATATTGCCAGGGAGGTTGTGGGGATTGATAGTTTCTGAGAAACTATGATTCATTCCTCACTTCTGAGGTAGGATCGAGAATCTTGCAAATAGATTAGTTATTTCGTTGTTTAGAATAGATATACAAAATTGCACAGACAAATAGCTACACTCGGCTATTTTGTTTGTTTTACGTTATTAGTTTAGTTGTCAATTCTAAATATTTTAAATAGCTGCTTTCTTATAAATTGCCAGAAAATACAAAAAAAAGAATTATATATGCTAGAAGTGTACTTAGATTTTACTTTATTATAGTTTGTTTCATTACTGCTTTTGCATGACAATTACGGGACCTAGGGAGCCCAGGGAATACATTTTCGAGCCAATTGTGCCCCAGCCCAATATCATAGTGGCAATAACTGACATTGACCAAAACCTTAGGATACAAGTCTTCCAAACAACAACAGACTTCCAACAGATCAGGTCACAGTTGAGAGGGTTAAACATCGAAGACGACCAAGCACACACATTTTGGTCAAATCAGCCAAACTATAGGTTATCCTAGAAAACATCCGCATGACTGTAGAAGGATTTGAAAGAGAACAAATATTCGGGTGCGATCCTTTAGTTCCACAGCCAGACGCTGGAGATACCCTCATAGATATAGATACCAGCTTAAGAATTCAAGTTGCTAGAACACCTGTAAGGTATTCTGAGAAAATCACACAATTGCTGGTTCTAAACGTAGAGGCCGAGAAAGCATACGATTACTGGATACTAGGGATTAGAACTTGATCTCGCGTATGACCATAACAGGACCGCAACAACCAAGAGTCTACGGTTGTGATCCACAAATCCCACAGCCTAACGAATCCATAAGAGAATTAGACATAGACACTGGCCTACGTAAGTTAGTATTTCAGTCTACTCCGATTCCACCTATCATCATTCAACAGTTATCCCTACTAGACACAACAGCTAACGAAGCTAGAGAATTTTGGACTAGGCCAGAGAATCGTCCATAGAGTTGACTATATTCGCCATATGACCCTATCAGGAGAAATACACGAAACCATCCCGGGTCATTTTCCACGCATCCCACAACCCATAGATCGAATCACGCCAGAGCTCGATATTGATTGGAGCCTTCGAGCAGTCATCCTCGCTGATCGATCTATCACACCAGTCCAAGTTAGAAGGGCCTTCTTTGCCTTAGATTCGCAAATACCATTAGTGCGTGTCGAAGACATTAGACTCCCCAACTAGTTTGTCTGCATATTCTACCCCCACCGGCTGTCTCGGCACGACCTCGGGAGGTCGGGTACGTGGAAGAGTCACTTGTTGATTCTCACGCTCGCCTGTTGCTTTTCCGACGTACAAAATTGGTGAACCCGACGTGAAACAAACGAAATTAGTAAAGCTGACGTAAAACTTCCTACCTTCTCGTTCGGAGTCATAAATATCACGTTTCCCTTCACAAATCACCTTCGCTCCTTCCCATTATTCTGCGGGTATTCATATACCCCCCGAATATGTCGGGATTCGATGCATATGGCAGACCCCTCCTGGGTCTTGAGGCATACTATGCCCAACAGAATAGGGAGTCATCACCCTCACTCTCAATGTGGGGCGACAACTATTCAACTAATCAGTTGTCAACACAAACGCCAAGGATTAGATATAGTTCGTCCTTCCAAGCAGAGGGGTTGGAGCAACAACTCGCTCAAACACAAACAGAGCCTTCAGGCTCAAACAATATGACATTGACTGGAGAATCTGCTTCATCTCCTCAGGTGCTACTTAGACCACATATTAGCAGACAATCAGATCCATACTCAGTTCTAGATGACGAGTACTCAATACGTTATCCTAGGAATGAACAACGCTCTCAAGGCATGTATCCACCTGTAGGAATTTTGCAAATACAGCCCGAGTTCTCTCCTCAAGAAAATACCTCTATGCCATCACGTATAGAAAATACTCTCAGAGAAACTTGGCAAGATAGCAATCAGTTCATGACAGGCTATCACATGCCTATACAACACCAGGATATACAACAAACGCCACCAAGGCACGATATCGTGACTTCACCAAACGAAGTCATTTCAACGCTAATAGAAAAGGTTAGAGGATTAGAACTTGCCCAAGCAAATCAAAATTTGAAATTCATACAAACAGGGAGTTCCAATCCTCCGCACCATCCTAGCCAAGTAGATCTCCTCACAGGAGTAGGCACGTTAGGTATGACTCCTCAGTATTCACAACAAGTGCCAACTAGACCCACTATCGCTAGCACAGTTCCTCCTGGTCCGGTACAGAGCAATCCATTCCTGGATAGTACCCCTTCATACTTAAACATGTATTCCAAATCACCACAAGGGGATATGTACTCATCCCCCGGCATGTTTACTCAAATGCAGGGACTGCCTTATGCCCCTGCCAACGCGTACGTTACGCCATATCAACAACCCGTTCCGCCACCGCCTCCTCAACAGGCACCATCAATGGTGGAGACGTATGCAATAGGGACTTATTCAGAATATTTAAAGGAGCCCTTAGATTTCGCCATAAGAAGCGTTATGCTTCCAAGGCCTCTTCCCGATTTGCCCAAATACAAAGGAGAAGGAGATCCGAATGCGCATATCAAAGCTTACGCTACAGCCATTCGAGAATTACTCCCATGGGATGGGGTCGTTGCTAAAATATTCCCCAAAACGCTGGAAGGCATCGCTCTCGATTGGTATTATAGAATACCTGAAGCTTCCATACATTCATTCAAACAACTCGTGTCGGAGTTCATCAAAGCCTTCGACATGAACAAACTATTAAGGACAGGAATCAGGGAGTTCTTGCACATCAAGCAAGAACATAACGAGTCTGTCGCCCATTTCATCCAAAGGTGGCGCACAGTCCTTTATTCCTCGGCAAGCGCTCCAAACATGGATCAGATGGAGCTATGCGATTTATTCCTTCATTCTCTTAGCAAAGAAGTGAAGGAAGAAGTCCAGAAGTTCCCACTAAGGACTTATGATGAAGTACTTGAGAGCGCTCTGCGAATTGATCAAGCAGCAATAGATAGTGGCCGTAAGACGTATGGAGCAAACGGGAGGTTAATCACCTCTACTCAAAATACTACAACCACCACAAGCGTCAATCAAGGACCCAAAATCCTTAACAAAAATCGTGGGGTAACAACAGATGGGGTAACTGACCAGCCCAAAAGGGTAAATGTCGTTAATACTCCGTCACAAACAAACAACCAAAGAAACAACAATTTTACCCCGACGGTCAATACGGTGGATTTTAATAATCCACAGCAACAACAACGGCGAAATCCCATGCAAGGGCCAAGCCAAAACTCATTTGGTTACCAAAACCAAAGTCAAAACCAAAAACAACAATTCCAAAACTTTGGTCCTAATAGGCAACAGTTTGATCGGAATTTTAGGCCACAATACACACCAAACCAACAAAACGGGAATTATAATCCCAATTCTTATTGTGGTTTCCATAAAATTCGGGGTCATGACACTAGAACGTGTCGTGACTACAACAAATTCATGCAACGCTTGCCAAATGAGCAAAAACAATTTTTTATGGATATGTTCCTAGCAGATCCTACGTCACCAACGGCAAGTACCTTCGCAGGGGCAGTTTCCCCTCAGAATGCCCCTCTCAAGATCTTTAATGATCCACTCCCAAATCATGATAACAATGGGTTGAAACCAACTGGAACAAACAAAGGCGCAATGACAGGAAACAACGATCACGAGGCCTCAACTTCGCTAAATCCGTTAGTCGCGCCACAACTAGGAAGTCAGCCGCGACCTAAGGTAGTTGGATTAGTAGAGTTAGACTCCGAATTACCCGTTGAAGCAATTACGAGGACACGAGAGTATTTCTCTCAACCAAGTCCAAGCCATCTACCGGAAACAGATAACATCCAGCAAACCGTAGCAAAACCTATGGGTGCTTACGATCTAATTAATGATCTAACAAAAACCTTCTCGCATATTTCATTCCTTGATTTACTAAAGAATTCCCCTGCTCACAGGGCTGCTCTTTTAGAAGCGTTAGGTTTGGGTCATTTAATTAGTATCACTCCACCACCAGAAGCACAAGTAAATCATATAGACTTTGATGTTTATCCTCCGGGACAGGCGGATAGGGATGTCGAATTCATATTCGAGATAAGTAAAATGCCTACGGATGCCGAGATCGCACGCCGAGGCGATCCAGCCCTACACTTGCAAGTACAGGTTTATAATAATTATGTAAAACGGGCAATGGTTGACGATGGAGCTGCGGTTAACATAGTCCCTTTCTCTTTTCTCCAAAAATTGGGATATGGAGAAACGAACTGTTCTACTACACGAAATACCTTGAGGGGCTACGATAGCCTTAAAGCCACATCGATAGGAACCATAATACTACCGGTCACCTTGGGACCTAAAACAATCCTGACTGAGTTTTATATTATAGATCGGGAAACCAATTATAATATGATCCTCGGCCGACCATGGATACACCGCATGAAGGCAATCCCTTCCACTCTATTTCAAGAAGTAAGATTCCTGCATCTGGGAAAGGTATTTGTAGCCAAAGGTGATCCAAAGCCGTTTGACGTACACCTAGCTGATTTAAAGAAGAGACCAGGTGTACACTCAGAATTCGAACTTCCAACAAACCAACTTAACAAACCCTCTGACCCAAAGCCAGAGGAAAAGTTGATACCTACGACGGATCTTGAAACTACCAACATAGCCCAAACAATTCCAACCCCTAAAGGTAAAACTAAAGAAATAGTATCATTAGGGACTACTGCGAAGATCGTTGAGTTGATAGAACAAGATTCACCAATGTTCTTACCATTCGATTCAGTAGGCATAGGATTTTCCCTAGGTGTTGGTTCCTTGCCAGCAGAAGATCTCTATATGGTAGAAGTAGAGTGTGCAAACACAGCAGATACACCTACATCCATACTCCCGGCTAAGTATTGGACTCTCCATTTCGATGGAGCTAAATGCCGCTATGGAGCGGGGGCAGGTATAATTCTTACCTCGCCCGAGGAAAAGGTCCTCCCATTCTCTTTTAAGTTGAACTTTGAATGCACAAACAACGGCGCTGAGTACGAAGCCCTCCTCCTTGGCCTTACCTTAGCCAAAAGAATTGGTATTGATAATATCAGAGTTTTAGGAGACTCGCAATTAGTGGCAAACCAAGTTTCAGAGGTATATGAAACTAAAGCCGAACACTTGCAACTTTACAAAAACGCTGTATTAGATTTAAGCAAGGCGTTCAACTTCATATCCATTGAAGCAATTCCGCGAGAGAAAAATCTTCTCGCCGATTCAATAGCAACTTCGGCATCACGCTTCACTCCAAGCAATGAGCTAGAAGATACTCATTTCACAATATCCATTCGAAACGAACCATTGATAAAAACAATGATAAATCCTCTTTCAAGCGGAAGTGAATCTACCGTCCTAGACCATGTTGGAAATGATGCGGCTACTTTGGATTACTTAAATGCCTATGCAGCACTACATCTCTCCTATCACACGCTAGATTTATCTCTGATCCCGCATTCATCTTCCTACTTCGGAAATCCTGTAACGGATCTTCCCTCACAAAAAGAACCTAATATATACGCGGTGGAAAACGGGGATGATTTGGATTTACCCCCAGCACCGCCTGAGTTCGAAGAGGGTAACGCCTCTTTAATTGAAGAAACAATCGATGTCAATATCGGAACGGAAGATGAGCCAAGAATCTTGAAACTAGGATCTTCGTTAACCCCAGAAGAAGTGGAAATACATACTCAAGTTCTCAAAGAACATCAGAAGGCATTTGCATTTAATTACAAAGAGATGACAGGAGTCGCACCCCACATTGCGGTGCACAACCTCGTCACTAGATCAGATGCAAAGCCAATTAAACAGAAATCAAGACCCATGAAGCCCAAGGTAGCCCTTATGGTAAAAGAGGAGGTAATAAAACTCCTTCAGGTAGGATTCATCAAGCCAGTTGACTACTCCCAATGGGTATCAAACATCGTTCCCGTTCTCAAGAAGAATGGAAAGATACGCATCTGCATAGATTTCCGGGACATTAACAAAGCATGTCCTAAGGATGACTTCCCATTGCCATCTATCGATGTCATTGTTGATGCAACAGCTGGGTTTGAGCTCTTGTCTCTCATGGATGGATTCTCGGGATACAATCAAATCAGAATATCCGAGCAAGATCAAGCTAAAACCACCTTTATAACTCCTTGGGGAACCTATTGCTACGCTGTTATGCCATTCGGTCTCAAGAACGCCGGTGCTACGTATCAGCGGGCCATGACATACATATTTCACGATCTAATTCATAAAATCGTGGAATCTTACGTGGATGACTTATTGGCTAAGGCCAAAAAGCGCTGTGACCACCCTGAAGTACTCCGCATCATTCTTTCACGTCTAATAGAATACGGAGTCACGCTAAATCCAGAGAAATGCGTATTTGGTGTAACAGGAGGAAAGCTCCTAGGATACATCATATCGTCACGAGGGATCGATGTTGATCCAACCAAAATTCGGGCTGTCCTCGAAATGGTCCCGCCCTCGAGTGAATCTGGAATCAGATCATTTCTTGGAAAGCTGGGTGCAATCCGGAGGTTTATCCCGGATCTAAGCTTCGCCGTCCATCCAATCAACAATTTACTCAAGAAGGACTATAGCATTGATTGGACTGAAGATTGCAATGAAGCTTTTGATGCAGTCAAGCGTTTCCTGCTATCACCGCCTACGCTAATGCCACCTAAGTTAGATCGCCCATTAATTCTATACTCACGGGCTACCGATGTCTCGCTGGCCTGTATGTTGGCCCAAGAAGACGATGACAAGAGAGAGCGTGCGATTTATTTCATTAGCCGAACATTGCTCGACTATGAAACACGCTATACACAAGCAGAGCGAGAATGTCTTGCCATAGTCTTTGCTACTAAACGCCTAAGACACTACATGCTAAATCAAGAGACAAGGGTCATGGTAAAAACTGACCACTTACGAACCTTCCTCACACAAGGGTCCCTGTCTAAAAAGGCAGGACGCTTTATAACCTTAATGGGAGAGTTCGAATTAACTTTTGTAAACCAAAAGTCAGTTAAAGGGAAAATCATCGCAGATTGGTTAGCTGATAACCCGCTAGACGGAGGCGACTTAGTAGACTTAGACTTTCCAGATGAATGCGTGTACTACGTCGAAACCCGACCTGCTATATCTGAGTGCCCTTGGTACGCTGATATCATTAGTTATATCATGGACCATAGGTACCCAGAAGGAGCTACACCTCAACAAAGAAGACGGTTACGCATTATCGTAGCTAAATACGTCATTATAGAGCAGGTGCTCTATCGGAAAGCATTCGATGGAATGCTCTTAAGGTGTATTGACACAGAAGAGTCCAAGAAGATTCTCCATGAATCCCATAGCGGTATATGTGGAGGCCACTTCGGTGGCCATGCCACTGCTCGAAAAATACATCGAATGGGCTATTTCTGGCCCACTCTAGAACATGACGCAATAGAGTTTGTACGCAGGTGTCATAAATGTCAGGAGTTCTCTCATGAGATCCACATGCCGGCACAAGCTTTGCAACCGATCGCTACTCCGTGGCCCTTTTCTACATGGGGCCTGGACTTGATAGGGAAGTTCTCTCCCTCGTCCACAGACGGCCACAATTTTATAATCACGGCCACTGAATATTTCACTAAATGGGTAGAGGCCATGCCTCTTACGACTGTACCTGGTTCTGTAATCGCTAAGTTCATTTTGAACCAAATCATTTGCAGGTACGGTATCCCGCAAATCATTATCTCAGATAATGGAACTTCTTTCAAGAATGAAGAAGTTCGTGAGCTATGCAACAAATTTAAAATCAGCCATCATACGGCTTCCTTGTACTATCCCCAAGCCAATGGGCAGGCTGAAGCAACGAACAAAACACTGAAAGCCATTCTCCTTAAAACAGTGAAAGAAAACAAGCGGGATTGGCATTTAAAGTTATATCCGGCCTTGTGGGCCCACCGAACCTCAATAAGAACACCAACGGGAGCAACTCCTTTCTCGCTAGTATTTGGGGCAGAAGCAGTTCTCCCACTTGAGGTCGAAATACCCAGTCTCCGTATTTCGCTACAAGGGATTCTGGATGAGGACGCTTACAGAGAAGCACGTCTTTCTCAATTAGAAAGCCTGGATGAAGCTAGGTTAGATGCTGAACAACGACATAGAGTCTATGCCGACCGAATGTGCCGGCAGTATAACAAGAAAGTCTATGAACGTGACATATACGAAGGTGACCTAGTTCTGAGGTTAGACAGCCGGATCGACAAGAAGACCGGCGAAGGAAGGAAATTCCGGCCCAAATGGTTGGGCCCATACCGAGTCATGAAGGACTACGGAAATGGTGCATACCTCT
Organism: Taxus chinensis; assembly: GCA_019776745.2. Lineage (NCBI taxonomy): Eukaryota > Viridiplantae > Streptophyta > Pinopsida > Cupressales > Taxaceae > Taxus > Taxus chinensis. Next base: position 542,765,916 of record CM034151.1, on the reverse strand, counting down.
TATGCACGCTAGAAGGTGAGGAGTTTGGCGAAACAGTCAATTCTCTCCACCTCAAACGTTTCTACGCGTAAGCAGCTAGCGCTGCCTATATAACTATCTACATCGCATTTTCATATAAATTAGGATCATTTTGTCCACTTGTTCTTACACAAATTGTGATCAAGGAATCTATTCTCAAAGCAATTTATTACAAACTCGTGATGTTTCTGGCATGAAGTTCTTTAATCATACTTCTCCGTCTTCGATATCATCAATCAACTCAGAATCTTTTATCTAAACAAAATCGGACATGACGAAGTCCTAACGGTAACCATACCAAGATCTGCAAGTTCGTTCTCGCTTTGATTTCTTCTTAGGATAGGTGTCTTGCCTATGGTCTGTTCTAGAAGCTTCATGGTGTCACATCTATCCCATATACACATCTCTTTGGAAAATAAGCATATACTGACATTTTACTCAAATAGACAAGTCAAGAAGTGATTAAACAGAAAATTTTATTTTACACATTTCCTTGCCCCACCAACCTTCGGTGATGAGCTTGCGTCTCTTACTAGTGACGTAGGGTTGGGAAAGGATGGAAATGCCCTTACTCGCCTATGCCTTGCCCACGGTGATAAGCCCATGCTTCTTACAGGTAGCACGGGGCAAAGTGTAGGGGGTCCTCTAAACAAAGTAAATGTTGAAAGGTCATAAACAATCAATTCAAACTTTGAGTCAATAACGAATGAATCAGATATTCAAAATTCCAAAAAGAGTTAAAAATCCTAAAAACCCAGATTTTGTCTGCTATGTGGCCATCTACGGGTCTAAGTCTGGATAAACCGCAAAGCAAGTTGCATCCAAAACTATGAAGTCATTCAGGTAGAATAAACTTGTAGTTTTCATTTGGTTCCACCAAAACTTCGTCTGTCTTTCATCACTATCACTTCATCACATTTCATAACTTGCGCCCTTCTTGGCTCTTGGTGATGAGCCCTCGCATCTTACTAGTTGCGTGGAGTTAGGAGTGGGGCAAATTAATCTGTTCATCATACTGGTTGTTCTCATCACTTTGCCAAAACAAATCATGAGGTATCCAAATTGCTAAACAAAAGTTAAGATTCAAGATCACAATATATCTACAATATCATGTATCAGCATCATGAAACACAAAAAGAAAGCAAACATTTGCATCATCTGTTTTCCATTGCATACATTCTAGAAAGCATATAAAACATACATCGTAGTATACACGAATAAGCTGGAAACAGAAAGGGAAGACCCAAGTGACAAAGTTTTGATCCAAAATCGGCGCATATATATAAATAGTCAATATTTGTATACAATGCCATCATGCACTAGGCATGGTCAAAACGCTCAAAGAGCCCGTAATACACAAAAGAATCTATAACACAAAAGGTGCATAGGAGCCAAGTGGCCTCTCAACCCCTACGCGATCCCGCTGAAGGTGCGCGCCCTCGCCTAGGACTCCGGCTACGCTGACGCTCTGAATGGACGGAGGGCTCAGGGTCTCGAGGAGCGGTCGTGGTCTCGCCATGAGAACGGCTCCTCATAAGGCGCTCGGCTGTCCTATAGCCTGCCAACTCTGTACGGAGAGTCGACACCATCTTGGCCACATGCCAAATGGGAGCGAAGACGTCGGTGTGCCTGCCGGCTGCTGAGGGCTCCCCGGCATCTACAGATAGCTCCGCACGGGTCTTATCCATAGGGATCATCAGAGAATCAGTACATACCCTACGGATTAGATCCCGCCACTCGTCAACGGTCTCTGCAAAACAAAGAGGAAAGACGAATTAGAAATTAGGCAAGAGGCTAAAATGTACAAGATACAAATATAAGGAGAGATAGCAGTTAAAACAAGTCCTAAATCAAATTAACACTGAAAGGGAGAAAGGATAACTTACTCGGGTCACCGGGCCTCCAAGATGGGTCACTAGGGCCAGCACCCGCTGCAGATGCCGCCGCCGACTGAGGAGCTGCTCCTGTAGTTGGGGCAACATGACGCCCCGCAACGGACTCATCATCTCCACCATGGCCCCGGGAGAGTGGCTCCTCGGAAACCAGAGTCTCTCTCTCTGCGCTCTGCTCCGCCCTCTCCGCCTGCATGATATCCTGAGTATCATGCCACTCAGGATCACTCTCGTCCGTCTGCTCCTCCGACCCTCCCTCTGTGGACTCCTCAGAATCGGAGTCAATATCTATAGGGTCATCGCTACTATGAGCAGGACCCGCGGTAATCCGAAGTAAAGGTGCCCGAGGCGCACCAGCTCTCCCTCTGGCCCGAACTATCCCCCTGGCTGCAATAGGAATGCCAGGGGTAACCACTGTCCAACCACGGCCTCTAGGCCCCCCTCTAGCCTCCCGAACTGATCTGTAAACTGGTGCTACTGGAGGAAGCATACCCACATATGGGAGGCCGAACTGCTGAGGAACCCTGCCAAAAGGATGTACCTCCACCCGTCCCACACGGTCAATAAGCTGCCCTGTGGTGGAGCAAGAGATCAATGTAAGAGCCTCCTCTCCCCAAATGCCGGCCATGAGCTGGTACGGTATGGCCTCCATATCTGCTGTAGTGAGGGAAGCTACTGGCTGGTGAGGTGCTCTAAGCACCGACATATCTGACCACCTGGCTGCCCTCACAGCCCCAGGATCTGCCACCTCCACGCCTCTGCCATAGGGAATGAAGCGCTCATACACCCAACTCATAACTAGAGTAGGGTGACTCAAAGACTGTCCCTGTAAACGGACCACCCTGTATAAGTCGTGATAGGTGGTCCCCAAAATGTCTGCCCCCCAGGCGTATATCCGGCCATGCCCCTCTATCTGTGCAATGATGGGGGCCCAACAGTATAACAAAGTGTCCCCTCCCTTGTCCCCGATCAGTCTCGAGGCAAGGATCCCCATGATGGCCTGTCGAAATATGGGGATGGGCAAAGAAGGAATGGATCTGACTCTCACTCCCTTCTTCGGCCCCGTGGAGATAGCTGCATCCCCCATGTAGCCTGCCCACTGTACAATCTGTGCTCTGGACCCAGCTGTCTCCAGTGTGAGTCTCCTCCCGATGATCGGGACCCCCAGGATACGGTAAACATCCTCTAGAGTAATAGTCCACTCACCGCGGACCCCTGGCAATCGGAAAGTGTTCCGATCTGCATCCCAGTAGGAGAATAAGTCACAGAGTATGTGACTAGACGGAGCAACGTGAGGCACACGCGATATCCGCAATATGCCGGCCCTCTGCAATGTGTCCTCCTCATCTGCTGAGAGGGCATCCAATACCCCGGGCAGCCAATCACACTCTCTCTCCCGGCTCCATCTAATGTACTCCTCCCTCGCCTGCATACACCCAAAAACACACAAAACAGAGCAAGTTAGTATCTAAACAATGTCAAGAGAGTCATAAAAACATACACAAATGCTAAAAAATACAAGTGAAAGTTTTTAAGTGAGGTTCTTTTGCATTCTATGCAAAACCGCCCGCCCTGGGCAGAGGGGCGGTTTTGTAACCGCCGCCTTGAAGGCGGCGGTCTCGTAACCGCCGCCCTGGACAGGGCGGCGGTCATGTAACTGCCGCCCTGGCCAGGGCGGCGGTCGCGGTCCGAAAACCCGCGCGGGTTTTTAACCCTAAAAAGTCCAAAAAACGCAAAAATAGATCATTTTAGCTAAAAAAAAGAGCCTACCCAGTAGGCGCCCCCCTAGGTGGACCTTTTGAACCTAGCATTTTCAAAAATTTCCCCCCCATTACAAAGAATTTGCCATTTCAAATTTAAAAGGGGAAAAGCACAAAATTGAAGAAAAACCAACCTGTGATCTCGCGGGGTGGCGTTCCGCACGTGGAGGCATGATCACTATCTCGCTGTGGACGTTTTGACTCTACTCACGTGAGAAAACCTTTACCGTGGGTCCCAGAGCTCAAAATCTATCAAATCAACTCGCGCAAATGAATAGGAAAATGGGCCCACTTTGATATATATATCGTTCTGTTTCGTTTTACAATGGCTTTTTCGCAGGTTTGGAGCGTTGACGGAGGTAAGTTTCTATCCTCGCACTAATGGTACGTCCTCTTCCCCTATTATTTTAGCGTTTATTTTCTAAATTATTGTATCTATCTGCACTTGAGTTCTCTTTTCATTTTGCAGGTGGCAGGAATTTTGGATGGCATCATTTCGACACACAGACGTGTAAGGTATAACTTCTAACTCCCCATTTCGGGACTGCCATACCTTGGACCCACCGTTTCATGCCTCTTCATGGCTAAAATGCTTCTCTGAGGGGGGCAATATGTACGTACCCAAAATTGTAAGGTACTGTACTGCGGAACGGTGTAACAAGTGCCCCAATGATGATACAGGTCTCCTCAAAAGGTGTTCGGGATCCAGAAAGAGCTCTTCGGATATGCGTTAACATCCCGCATGCCCCGCTTAGCCCCCGCGTGCTTTGTTTTTTCCCTTTCTTTCCTCTTTCTTTGGCTTCTTGGCCTTCAGTGACGAAACCAGCCGCCCTTCAGGGCGGCGGTCCTGCAACCGCCTCCCTGCTCAGAGCGGCGGTCCTGTGCGCATTTAGGGCGGCGGTCATGAGACCGCCTCCCTGCTCAGAGTGGCGGTCCTGTGCGCGTTTTCCAGAATGCTCTTTTGACGCAACCCGTGTGAAATATCACGACTCACCAGCTTTTCTTGCCGACTTGGGCATGCATTAATGTTTTTGGTCCCCCTGGAACAGTGTTTTTCCTTTGTTTATTGTTTAGGAGTTCAATTTGATTTTGGTTTTTGAGTGTTGGAATTCCTATAAATGCATGGTTTGTGCACATGCAAATGGCCACCATTTTTTCATTCCAACTTTCTTATTTTTCGGTGCTGTGGTATTTTTTAGTTTGCTTAGGATTGGTAGCATAGTTTGTTGCAGGTTTGTTTCAGTTTTTTGTTGCAGCTGGTAAGCCCACATATCCAACTTGTGCAAGTGCAAACATTACTTTGGCCTCTGAGTTTTGCTCCAAAGTTTGCTTTTGAATTTCTTGTTACCAGCAGATTTAGTTTTCCTTTGCTTAGAATTCTTAGTTTTCTCATTGAGTGCTTTGGTTAGTATTGTGTTGGAGCTGGTAAGCCACATATCCAACTTGTGCAAGTGCAAACTTTATTTGGGCCCCTCATTCTTGTTTCAAACTCACCATTTTCAGTAGCTCAGTCTTCTAGTTTGCTTAAGTTTGATAGTTTAAATCCTTTACATGCTTGGTTGCATTACTCAGCTGTTGGTAAGCCACAGATCCAACTTGTGCAAACAATATCATTGTTTTTGGAGTAGAATAGTTTAGGCAGCCATTAAAGTTGCAGGTTTTTCTCTTCATACAGACTAGTTTTAGGTTCTGGACGCTTTTGTTGCATGATTCGCAGTAGACCCCCGCTAGGAATTGCATAGGCCAAGCTCTGTACTCTTGCGCTATCCCTCTCCTATCCGCATTCTATTCTGTCTGCATTCTGAAGGCTGTCCATTGATCCAAATATCTATTCCTGTTGATGCAAGCATTCCACGCTTTTCTGGATTCACATGAGCACAAAGAACGAAGAGATCATACTGAGGGGACAAGAACATACACACTGTCAGATTCGCCACTGTTCTGCGAAATCCAGGTTCCATCTTTCAAAGTTTTAGTTAGAACTTATCAAATAAAGTAGTTAATCGCTTTATTTCAGTTATTTCCATTCTTGATATTGCCAGGGAGGTTGTGGGGATTGATAGTTTCTGAGAAACTATGATTCATTCCTCACTTCTGAGGTAGGATTGAGAATCTTGCAAATAGATTAGTTATTTTGTTGTTTAGAATAGATATACAAAATTGCACAGACAAATAGCTACACTCGGCTATTTTGTTTGTTTTACGTTATTAGTTTAGTTGTCAATTCTAAATATTTTAAATAGCTGCTTTCTTATAAATTGCCAGAAAATACAAAAAAAAGAATTATATATGCTAGAAGTATACTTAGATTTTACTTTATTATAGTTTGTTTCATTACTGCTTTTGCATGACAATTACGGGACCTAGGGAGCCCAGGGAATACATTTTCGAGCCAATTGTGCCCCAGCCCAATACCGTAGTGGCAATAACTAACATTGACCAAAACCTTAGGATACAAGTCTTCCAAACAACAACAGACTTCCAACAGATCAGGTCACAGTTGAGAGGGTTAAACATCGAAGACGACCAAGCACACACATTTTGGTCAAATCAGCCAAGCTATAGGTTATCCTAGAAAACATCCGCATGACTGTAGAAGGATTTGAAAGAGAACAAATATTCGGGTGTGATCCTTTAGTTCCACAGCCAGACGCTGGAGATACCCTCATAGATATAGATACCAGCTTAAGAATTCAAGTTGCTAGAACACCTGTAAGGTATTCTGAGAAAATCGCACAATTGCTGGTTCTAAACGTAAAGGCCGAGAAAGCATACGATTACTGGATACTAGGGATTAGAACTTGATCTCGCGTATGACCATAACAGGACCGCAACAACCAAGAGTCTACGGTTGTGATCCACAAATCCCACAGCCTAACGAATCCATAAGAGAATTAGACATAGACACTGGCCTACGTAAGTTAGTATTTCAGTCTACTCCGATTCCACCTATCATCATTCAATAGTTATCCCTACTAGACACAACAGCTAACGAAGCTAGAGAATTTTGGACTAGGCCAGAGAATCGTCCATAGAGTTGACTATATTCGCCATATGACCCTATTAGGAGAAATACACGAAACCATCCCGGGTCATTTTCCACGCATCCCACAACCCATAGATCGAATCACGCCAGAGCTCGATATTGATTGGAGCCTTCGAGCAGTCATCCTCGTTGATCGATCTATCACACCAGTCCAAGTTAGAAGGGCCTTCTTTGCCTTAGATTCACAAATACCATTAGTGCGTGTCGAAGGCATTAGACTCCCCAACTAGTTTGTCTGCATATTCTACCCCACCGGCTGTCTCGGCACGACCTCGGGAGGTCGGGTACGTGGAAGAGTCACTTGTTGATTCTCATGCTCGCCTATTGCTTTTCCAACGTACAGTACCCATGTGGAAATAAATCCTAAAACTCACACAACATATCAATGATCTTTGAAACCTCCTTCTCTAACCAGCAGTCCCTGATAGTAGCCTCCTTAGGTTCAATATCTGAGCCAATGTTAACCTTTGTAGTTATCAAGGGTTCATGGTACACGCGTGATTTCTCAATAGTACTGTCCATTATTTTATGCATACCAGTAGTATGGTTAACATCCATGTTCTCCACTTCCTTTCCATCTATCACATAGACTGACTTTCCTTTTTCTTTTTCCATGCAGGTACACTCAAGTTGTATTTCCTCCAGATCTTCCTCATCAAAGCATGCTTCTAAGCCAAGTTCACCAAATAATTCCAGTATTCTATCCTCTGACATGGAAATATCTCCCATAGTTATCCGCTTAACAACTTATAATGCCTCATCCACCAAGGGCTTAGTACTCTGATATTTGAAATCTTGAAGGAGATCAGTCATCAAATCCTACCAATTTCCTGTCTAACGAAACATCTCTGAGTGAATGTACCATGTGCGTGCACAACCTTGTAAGGTGGAGAAAATATTATGCACCCATAAAGAAGGTGGAAAGGCTTCCCCACCTTCCATCTAGGCCTTCTCACATGCTTGGATGTGAAACGAGGCAGGTTCCTTCCCATGATAATCCTTTATGATAGTAGGTGCATTGTTCTGGAAAAACCTAACAGAGAATGCAATTCTCACTTCGCACCACTCTATAAGGTTATTGCAATATGTTGCCCACCAATGTGTTGCGGTCTCGAGTAAGGTATAGCTAAACATCCTTCTCCTTTTGATCTCACATCTCCACTAGATCTCCATTTGTTGCAAGAAAACATTAGGGTCGACTCCCCCAGTATAACTTGGAAACTTCTTTCCTCCTAGGTGCTTCATTGATTACACCTTTGTTACTCTTGTCACAGAGCCTCTTAAGTACCTTCCAACTAAATCATATGTCCCGTGCGCCCAATTGTCACATGCCAAACTAGTTGTATCACTTATAGATTAAGCGTTTTCCTACTGAATAATGTCTTCTTCTTTTGGTTGTACAACCTCAGGGTCCTGGATAGTGCACACATAATTTTTGTGTAGGTATTCTTCTCCTAAAGGCTCAATATAGGGCATTGACTTCCCATCCGTCAAAGGAATGATAAAATGTTCCTCTTTGTTCCCAAACATTATATACCCCTTATTGAAATGTAAGTCAGTATTGTTCTTATAGCACAAGGGGCGCCAAAGTAACACTGGAAAGTTGTCCACCTCAGCAAGCACCAAGAATTCAAATTCTCCAGTGAATTTCTCCCCTTGGATAGTGATAACAACATCCTTCAAAACTCTAATGGGCGTTGCCTTCATCTTGTTTTCCATATACATCACATGCGAAGATGGATGTAATGGGGGCCTTCCCATTTGATTCCATGCATCCAAGGTGAGAACATTAACTTATGCTCTTGTGTCAATTAGGATATTTCTCAGGAGCCATCCATCAACCGTGACATTCACGGTAATTTCCTTATCATATTTAATGTTGTGAGGAGGTAGATTAGCATGTAAAACCTTCCTTTCACACTTTGCTCCAACGCTTGGTACTTTCTCTCTTAACCACTCTCCTAGTAAGGGGATGATATTTTATTTCCTCAATATCTTATATAAATCCTTAAAATTCATCCAGATCCCTTATGTGGAGCCTCAACGATCTTCTTTTTGCTCTAGCTTTCATGACTACTCCTTCAGATTTCTCCTTCAGGTACTAGATCTCTCCTTGTAGGCTCTAAATCACATCCATGGTATCCTGATAAACTTCCTTTTGAATAGAGCAGGGTCCAGATACTTCCCATGCACCACCTCTTATCTTGTGACCAAGTGGTGTCTACTTTGGTATTTCCCTAGCATGTGTAGCCTCAACTTACGCATTGTCACCAGTACAAGTTTTAATTATGACTCACCCACCACCCTTAGCATCCATTGTGAGTCTGCTTTCTTCACAGCTTACCATCCCAATCGCCCATGTCTTTCCATTGTTGCTAGCTCATGTGTTCAAATAACTCCAGGCATTCCTCATACTTGTGCTTCTTCCCACACCAAGAGCACTGTAGTAGGTTAGGACATTTATGCTTGTAATGCTAAGTGGACTAAAAATTATAACAATTTTACGTGCAGGGAAATTCACTTATTCTGCCTCCGCGATTGCCATGACATTTAAATCCTTCACATGAAATCCTCTTCCATGAGTTCTTCCATCCATGCATGCCCTTTGTAGTGAGGACCATCATCCTTGGAATTGTTTGTAATGATTGGTCTGGTACACAGACAATATTTAATGGCATCATGTATCTGGTAAATAAATCTACAATCCTTGGTGCCATGAGTAGTAGAGGTGCAAAATATTGCAATAACAAGACACATTCTTACGGATCACGTGCCGCAGTACTGGATACCTACTTACATCATGATCTCCCTATGGAAAATCTCACAGTCTACCAGTCATGGTACATACTGATCTATGAGGAAAATTTTCCTTCATATGCCCCTCTACCTCACAATCTTTATACCATAGACACACACCAATATCAATGGCATCATGTATCGACACACAGTCTCATGTGCCAAATTCACAGATAGATTTTTTAGTTTACTTTTCCATAGAAGCAATTTGAGCTTAAAGAAAATGATTAACACCATGGTATGCATGCTTCCCACATCCTTAGCATGCGTAGGGCATCCTCCAAGGCCTCATGCATAGGTCTATGAAAGTCTTATGCAGACAATGCTCTACTGAAGGTTGCATTATTAATCCTCCAACAAACCATTGAGCATGCTGAGAAGGATGAATATTATAAGAAATTTTCGACAAGAGATTCATAAAACACGCATCATACTCCCGTACAAAATCTCTGGCCATACCTTTGTTGCATCTCCTTCAGCACACCAATGCTCTTTTATTCAAACTCAGAAATATGGACAGTTTAACTAAGATGACATTACGTAATCACGGTATAATCTACTAATGTCCAGTGAGGGTCATACTTCCGGTACCAACTATGCACGTGCCCTTGCAACATTGTTGCATTGTAACTTACTTTCCATTCTGTTATGGGGTATTGATCCCCTCCACGCGCTATAGCAACTCATATTTGTCGTACATTCTCTGCAACATCCTCAACACCTTTGTAATATGGAAAATGCAATGACATTTCAAAGAACACTTGCTGAGGTGATTGAGGCCCTGTGTTCGCCTGATCTAGAACCTAGATTCCCCCTGGTGTTACCTCCACCACTAGATCCACTAGATCCACCAACGCCTATTCCTCTTGACCCACAAGACCATCTAAATCCATCGGGTCCACTAGGTCTGCTAGTTCCTACTCTAATTGACCCACCAAATCCACCTCCTATAGTTGGAAAAGATCCTGAAGTGGTTGTCACCTTGTAATCCCCACTATCATGCTAAACTACACACCAATGATTATGTGATATTGTCACCACTACTAGATGTGTGTCCTGTACCGCTTCCAGACATGATACCCAAGCTTTATGTACCCATACTTTGTCCAAATGTTGTACCAGATAATATACATCCAAACAAAGGTAATGATTGTGCAGCCATGGACGTACCAAATGAAAAATCATACCTCCTAGGTGTTGAACAGTTACTTACACCAATACCAACTGGGTTGGTAATACTTATCTCTAGATTTGGAAAACTAAGTGCTAATAGTTTTTCACAAGGTGTATTTAAATGCACGTGGATGTCTCTTCTCCTTTCTTCAATTGATGAAAAGCTCTCATCCAAAAGCTGAGGGGGTTTATCTTCCAATGCTTTCCAAGATGGGGTATCTTAGCCTACTCAGGTTCCACATCCTCTGCGTGAACCTCAATTCCTTCCCACAACGTCTACCTCAATAGTTCCATTGCTCCTATAATTTCACATTTTCTTTCTAACTCCCTTTCACAAGCTTCATTGTACTTGATCTGTCTCTCTTCCCTCTCCTTTTCAGCCGTAAGGTCTGTCATCTTCCTCCACTCTAGCTTCCTTTCCCAACACTCAGAAAAATCTTATCCAGACATAGGAAATGCTTCCAAAATCATTGTAATAATCGGGACATTTATAGCTAAAGGGATAACACACAAGAACAATCCTCTTGGCTCCCTCAAGAACTCAAACTCAACAACCTATGGACAATAATACGTAGAAATCACGTACTATAAGATGTAACTTGTCAACACTCTACTCCACCAGTGATCAACAATACGTGTCCAAGTTAGATCAACATCATGCAACCTCTGGTACTCATCTTAGGTCCATACGCAAGGTCTATAGTACCAGTTTTATCTAGATGCATATGCTGAAATACATTCATACAAATCCACTAAAAACAACAAAAGAAGGTCTCTTACAACTCATGATACACATGTTTTTCTACCCATTTACATGCATCAAACTCAAGTCCAGTATTAAATCTTTGAGAAAAATCATTCTACGTGCTTTTAAGCCATGCTTCGACACTATCCAAAGTCAAGTGCTCCATCATCACACACAATTTTCACAACTTCAAAAAGAGGTACCGACAATAGAACCAAGATAAAGTCTCTATTTACTACTTGCTTTAATAACCAACCCCAAACAATTCGGCATATCATCCAGGTTGGTTTGGAAGCTCAACCGAGGCACGCACAGGTGCCGACCCATCCTTTATGTGAGCTATGTGAGAATGATCACCCTTGGAGTGCTTGCATAAACATGGGATGAATATACCCATTCTAGGAATTGAGATAAAGAGCTAGTATTAGTCTAATGCATCAGAGCATGGTATGATCAACTAAATGAAAGTATAATCAAACAATGAATAATATCAATAAAACTAGTAACACACACATGAACATAAGGGAATTGTATAGATCAAGATCCATCACATGAGTGCTTTAGAAAATCTTCATTATATTCATTAATAAACTACAGTAGCCAAGATTACATCAAGAAGGATTCCATCTCTGGGAACGTTCATAGTAGTAGAGATTTTTTACATTATAGAGCTCGCCATTACACATTACACAATAACTCTATATTTTTCTTGATATTGTCCTCACCTACATCTACCCACATACTAACTTATCTCCCTTTCTTAACCCTACTAGAAAACCATCCATATGAAGAACAAGACGGAATCTTCATGTAACCACTCATCATTACCTGCGAAAGCCTAAAGGAATCCTCTCATGATTTCTCTACCACTACCCAGGAATATGCCATATATCATCATGTATTTCCCTCAATCGAGTGCCTTTAGCATGAATTTTTGAACTAATCCGTAACAACCTTGACTCCTTATCCTTTCATGATAACCGTATTGATGCCCTGGAATATCCTTTCCTTGAGCTGCAAGTCTCTGTAGCTTATCCACATCTGTATCTGGTCACTTTTCCATTCTCTCCCTATGCGCATCTTTTTCTATTGTCCAAAACTCACTAAGTCCCAAATCCATCCTTCCTGGGTGCGAGCCTTTGTGCCTCTCCAAGAAATACTTCTTCATGTGCCTTCACACCTTAGGTACTTAGTTATTTTAGGGGTCCAACAAGTAACACCTAGGGAATATGTAGTGACACCGATATGTCTAGAATAAAGTGTCCTCCATGACCAATTAATATTGGGTTGTTGACCATCTGCAGTGGAACTTATTTGTGGATTTTAGGGGAAGTTTCATGGATATGTTAGGAAATTAGTATTTACATGAGTATTTACTAGATGATATTTAGGATGTGGTAAATATTAGGGTTAGGTTGTTATATTATTGTTTTATAACAATAATGTTATTATAAATTGATTATATGTGAATTGTGGTGGTTGTAGCCACACACATATATAGGAGATTTTGGAGGAGATCATATCTCCATAAATATAGGAAATACTATTCCTATATAATTGTAATGTATTGTGTTAAATCAATAGAGTATAATAAAATATATTTATGGTTGTTTTTCTCTGTGTTGATTTAATTCTCTTACTGCATAAACTCTGACCAAATTCTAGATTTGGTATCAGAGCATTTCATGGTCGTGTGTATGTGAAAAATGAGAGTCCAACACTATCAATGATATTTCATTTTGTGCACAGTCACTCGCCTCATACACGTCTCTTATCTAGTCTAATTTCTTTGCATATCTATGCTATTCACTTTTACAATCATCATCTGTTTAGATCCATGGATTTCCATCCAAATATGCATTGTATAGTATTGTATTGGCTCTGATCTTAGATCAATATGATGTTTTGATGATTTTCATTGATGTGTCTTGTTCTTTGCATTCGGTGTTCCCTTGGAGGATTTACATTGATCGTGGTTTTGACTTACAATACTGACTAGATTCCTCTGATCGACCACATCCTCTGCATGCAAATTATCGTCCCTCGAACGGTGTTATGTGCATTTAACTTATTTTGCGAATTAAGTTGGATGATTTTTCATTCCATTCAGAGCTTTCAGATATACTTAGCTTCGTCTTGAATGTGCTGAGTACGTTTTTTGCATTTCTTGGACCCGTTTTGTTCAGGTTATTTTCTAACTGTTGACAAATGAGATCTAACTTAAACACGTCTAGCTTTTCATACAACAAAACATCAGTCAGATCTGTTGTTACTTTATTCGGAGTAAGTCAAATTTTTTGAGTGTATTGTTGTTCCTACACACGTGGCATCATTTTGTTGCTTATCAAATCTTGGTTCATTCTATTCTCTGCATCTAAGTACTTAGACTCTTCTATTGATTCTACCCTACATCAAAACTCGAAGACATTGGTACTACCCACCTACCCACTGATTGTTTTCCAAACATCTCTCTATTTGATGGCAAGTTAGATCAATGAAACACCAAGAGGAGTTTTCTCAGCGGAATCCACTTTATCAGATCCAACTAAATACATACTTAGATCAAGATGAATGTGTGATCTTCCATTAACGCACGCATGCATATCTAGACTTGTTCTGACATCTATCTGCCACTTGACTTAGTCTTGGAATCCTTTGGAACTATATATAAGGAGACAACACAAATCTAGATCATATGAATTAGATTTCGTTATTTGGTTTGTAATAATATGAGTCTTGTTTAAAAAGTTGATTATTTATAAAATGGGTATTTGATTCATTATTTACAATGTCGTCATAAGTTTAGTTTTTCCTTTGTTTAAGTCTGAGTCAATAGATTTAAGGTTTAATGTTTAGATCAAAGTTCAAAGTTAAGTCAATTCGTACTTTTGGATAAAATTCTAAAATCTGGAGTATCATATGAATCAAAATTTAAGAGTTATTATTGAGTAACAAATTTGTGTTTCGTGGGTCTAAATTGTTCTCTAGTTTAATACTATTATCCTAGTAAAAAATCAAGGGTCGTTTATCAATATTTGCCTCTTTATTGTCATCATAGTATTGTGAAAAATCATGTCATAATGTTAGTGTAAGTCAAAGTTGTTATGTCATAGTGAAATTTTGTAGTATTATGTCATCAAAAAATTAGTCTTAGTGTCAAATTTCATAAATTCATTTTCATTTAAAACAGTCATTTCTAGTCGAGTCCTCTTGTCCGAGTCAAAAACTGTCGTTTTCAAATTTGTGAGTTGTCATCAAAATATTGTGTCATTGTAAATAGTCCATAAAATAAAAAAAATTAAATTTGCTTCATGGACTGCATTTTTGGTGTTACCCGATGTCCAAGGAAATATGAATGTTTCACATTGTAGGAGGGAATAAAAGAATAAGCTCAATGTGGAAACAAATGAGCTTCATGGTCACATTCCCTTGAGGTAGCAACACCATTAATTGGAGGATGAAGGCAATGAAGGCTAGAGGTAAAACAATGATCTCTCGTCAGTCACCAACGACGAGGCCGCACAGAGCTATGGTGGCATATATATAGTGCAATTCTATGATTTTCAATGTGGTTTCATGTACTTTAGGTTTTACAGTTTGTAGTTTTCACTAAGTGAAAATTTCACATTGAGGGGGGAACATGATCAACATGATCCAATGTTCCATTTCTAGTTTTTTAGTTGTGTAAGTGATTATTCCTTCATAAATTTCCCAATGCAAAAACATGGTAAAGAACATATAACATAGTGAAAGGCAACATCATGCGTCTTGATGAGGTAGAATAGTCAAATGTGTTCCCGTTCATACCTAGGTTTGTGGTTAGCCTCCTAAAAAACCATTGAAGTTTGTTCAGATGTGTTTCTGCTTGAGTTCCCACACTACTAGGTCAGATGTGTTCCCTGGAGTGACTGGTTGATAAGTAGATGACTCCTGAGTGTGTTCCCATCCTCATCAGTCATATGTGTTCCCAACAGTGCATGGTTGATAATAATTTTATATGTTCCTTCTTCTACCTTCAGTTCGAGTGTGTTCCAAGATCATGAGTGCACAGAGGCGACAGGCTGCAGAGGAAGTGTGAAATTTCTTTTGTTACCATGTAAACACTAAGGGGGGAATGTTAGGAAATTAGTATTTACACGAGTATTTACTATATTATATTTAGGATGTGGTAAATATTATGGTTAGGTTGTTATATTATTGTTTTATAACAATAATGTTATTATAAATTGATTATACGTGAATTTGGTGGTTGTAACCACACACGCATATAGGAGATTCTGGAGGAGATCATGTCTACATAAATATAAGAAATAATATTCCTATATAATTGTAATGTATCGTGTTAAATCAATAGAGTAGAATAGAATATCTTTATGGTTATTTTTCTCTGTGTTGATTTGATTCTCCTATTGCATAAACTCTAACCAAATTCTAGAGGATAGAGGGAAAAAATGACTTCTCTCCCACTTCCATCCTCTAGATTCAGGATGCTTGAGTTCTAAGAGCATTCAAATAAGTCTGGGAATTGATCAATCCAAACCCATCCTACCATCTCAAGGTAAAGTTATCTAAGAAAAATTACACAAGGATATTCTATCCTTCCTCTCTAAACATTCAGGTGTACTTTATCCTTGATTCAATTATTTATTTTTACACATTCCTATACATAAAATGATCACTTCTCTAAGTTAAAATCTAATTTTATTCTTTTGCAGGTCCATCCTCATCTCGACAAAAGGTAACATAATTAGAACGAGGAGCATTCTCGAGTACAAAATCCTCAAGATAAGGAAATATTTGGTTACAAATGTAGACATCCTTTTCACTACGTGCACAAGTCACCCCTATGGTTCTTATACCCCCTTAGACTCCAAAATACACATCATAAAATTTGCATTTGGAACATAATCGACTATAATCTCCTTCAGATATCCATAAGGCATTATATTCTTATCTACTTTATGCTACCAAGTATTCATTCACTAGCATAAAGTGGGGAAATTTGTAGACACAAAAATATGCACACAACTCTATTATATTATGCCTCGAAGCATGTTATTATATACATGATTCCTAAGAAAGAAAAATAGACATTTACAACACTTGTTTTTCTTTATATTAACAATATTTTATCTTTCCTTGTTTTCTTCCTCTACTTTTATAGAATCATCTCTTTACTTTTGGACATCACATAATGTGTTACTCAGTCGAAAATTCCTTGATTTATCTTTAAACCTTTCTAAACATAAGTTCCCAGTAAGGGATAATAATTACCAACATTTTCATCCCTTTGTGGGCACTCATTTCCCTTTGTTTGTGCCTTTATAATTTAAAATGGCACACCACTTGTTTATCTTTTCTAAACATGTATTGATTACTTTGGGTCATATTTAGGGTTGTTAATGTCAAAATTCAAGAAAATAAATCGTATATATATACACACACACATAGCCTATTTATACATAAATGAAAAAAAGAGGGAAACTAAGAAAGTTACTACTAAAGACCTATTTATAAAATAAGACAATTATTATTGAGCAAGGGACTGCATTTGGAATGTAGTATTCACTACATGGGGAAAAGTAGTTATATCCTGCTATCTTGGTGAAACTTGCACAAGGGAAACCTACTTTATAGGGACACAATTTCTATCAAACATACACTAAAACTATATAGAGTCTGAAATGTAGTATCGTGCTCAGTGATAATCACATTGGGGTGACCTCTAAGGTCATCCTGACTCAAGAATATGTATATGTTATTTAGTCTAATGTGTATTTGAGTTTTGTATAGGTTGATAGGGTTTGTTTAGAAGGAACAAGTGAGACATGATAACCCTACATAAAAGTTGATGTGACATAGAGTTAAGTGAAGGAGACATTATAAAACATTGAAGGAACCAGATATGCATCCATTGCTAGGACACTAACATCTAATTTAGAAACTAGTGCCAAAAGATACTATCCTCTTTAGAGTGATACTACCCATCAAAAATTATAGATCACTACTTTATAAAAGAATCATATATAGTTCATATTGAGCATATTCCACCATCAATATATCCTATATATAGTCTAGACATACATATATCATTTAAATCACTCATATCCTCTTGTTGGTTGCACTTGCTCATCATTATATGCTAATATATTATCTGTTTATAATATATCTGATTTACTCTAGTCCTCCAATTAATATTTAATTTCATTAAATCAATAGGTTATGTCCTTAATATACACATGTAGTTAGCCTTTGATTCTAAGATTCAATAGTTTGTGAAAATACAAGTTGTAAAAAACCCGAAGGCCTATGTTATATTGTTGATCCAGGATTGGTCAAGATTTTTGAAATGATACATGTACAATAACTATTTCCATATGTGGTTTCTATGGAGGGGCATCCCAAATCATATTAATATAGAAAGAGAACCCAAGATAAAGCACATGATCAAAAAATATAATACTAGAAATGAAGAGGAAAATTTCTACTCGAATGATATAGGAGTATACACTCTTGATGTGAAGGAAACAAAACCATATGAAGAGACCCAGGATATATTAGGATTGTGGTCTTTACAATTTTATGGAGCGCTCTCTATACATAGTTCTAGAGTAGGAGTTATTTAAAAAGGTCCTAAAAAACAACAACACTCTACCTCTTAACAACTATAGTTCCCTTTCACCAAAAACATAGTTGAATATGAATCCTTAGTCATAGGAATACAATTTTCCATTAAAATAAGATAAAAAAAGCTAAAGGTTTTTGGAGATTCATAATTTGTAGTTAACCAAGTAAGGAGCAAGTATCAATGCAAACCCTCCTATCTCAAGAGGTACAAACATATATTCTAGGATCTTATTGAATGTTTTGATGATTGTAAGATTCTATCCCTGCCCGAGAAGAAAAATTAGGAGGTTGATGCCTTAGCTACTTCTGTTGTTACTCTCACACCTACTTAAGAGTTGGAAGAAGAAAGGATGCTTGTGGAAATGGCTCCCATTACCTATGTACCAAAAAACATAGATAATTTTTAGGTATTCAATGATGACAACCAAATCATTTAGTTTATGCTTAGTTTAGATTTTTTGAATCCCAAATGATTGATTAAAAAAATATGAATGAATTTACTAAGGACATTATCTTGAACCTTAAATAATATAGGATTTATAAGGGAATGATAAATACTATTGGACCTAAACAAACAAACCAAAGAAACTATAAAGCCCAAGGAAAATGGTAAGGATTATACTTAGATAAACCTTGACACCCAAGAACCACCTAAGTTTGTTAATATAATATTGGCATGTTCAAATGCTGAGATAAACAAGATGAAAAAATATATTAAGCAAATATAAATAAATCATATCCTAGTCTTGTGATGAATTGAAGATATTTAATGCTGGAGTTATCACTCATACCATACCACAAATGGAAGGCCAAAAACCTTTTAGATAAAGGAAAAGAAAAGTGAACCCAAAATTAGAACCTTTAATTCATAGAGAAGTGTAAAAAATTATTATTGTTTAGATAATTTTTCCCATTAGACATTCAACTTGGGTGACTAACCTAGTCTATGTTCAAAAAAAGAGTGGAAAATCAGATTGTGTGTAGATTTTAAGAACTTGAACAAGGCCTAGAAAAAGGATAATTATCCTCTCCCTTCTCTAGATGAGGTCATATAAATAGTAAGTGGTTCTGAGATGATGTATTTTCTTTATGGATTTTAGGATACAATCAGGTATTGGTATACAAATATGATATGATGAAGAATGCCTTCACAAAAATGGGGAACATTTTCCTATAAGAGAATTCCATTTGGCTTAATCGTATTTGGAGAAACTTTCTAAAGAGCCATGGATCATGTTTTCCAAGTTTTTAATGGTAAGTTTATTATCATTTATGTGGATGACCTAACTACATTTTCCAAATATAGGTCAAATCGCATAGGGAATTTATAGGAGATCTTTGAACAATAAAATAGGTACGGTATCTCTCTTAACCCAAAAAAGAGAATATTTTGAATGACAAGAGGTAAATTTATTAGACATGTGCTCAAAAAATAAGGTATATCTATTGATCTTAAAAGAATGGGTAGTATTTCAAAGATTGGTCCCCCAAATAGTAAAAAAGAGTTGAAATTTTTCTTTAGTCAATTTTGTAAGAAAGTTCATTTTTGGTTTTGTAAAAATTATCAAACCTTTAAATACTATGTTAAAAAAGAATGCCAAAGGTTAATGGACTATTGATGCTAGGAAATATTTTAAAGATATCAAAGAAGCAATATACCAAGCTCTAATACTCATGAGTCTTGATTTCAAAAATGATTTCTACATATATTCATGTACTTCTAAACATGCCATTACAACCATGCTCACTTAGAAAACAAATTAAAATGAATATCCAATTTCCATCATGATAACTAACTTGTAAGATGCAATAATCAACTATTCTATGATAAATAAACAAGGTTTTACACTGGTTAAGGTAGTAAAGAAGTTAAGGAATTATACCCCCAGGAATATGGTCCATGTAATTGTCACAAATCCAACCATAAAACTAATCTCAGTACAAAATGATTTAGGTGAATAAAGAGGAAAATGGTTGACATGGTTGTAATATTTTGACCTAGAAATAAAGCCTACCAAGATCGTTGTAGGGAAAGGATTAATACAACTCATACCAGATGTAGATCTAATGGTTGACATCCTGTAAGTTGACGGAAAGAATATTCAAGGAAATGAATGGTATGACCAAATTATTCATTATTAGTTATATGGAACATGCCCATATGAATTGAAAAGAGAACGAAGGAGAGAATTGATATTAGAGGCCTCCCACGTTATGATAAAAAAAGAGATACTATATAAAAAGAATTTTCAAGGGGTCTATTTAAGATGTGTCTCCAAAGAAGAAGCTACAAACATAATTCCAACCTTTCATGAAAATTTGGTAAATGGTCATCTATTGGGAAATGAAAATACCCATAAGATTCTAAAATCTATTTATTATTAGCTAACAATATTCAAGAATGTTCATGCCCATGTGAGGAGTTGTCGCTAATGTTAAAAATTTTCCAATAGAGAAACAAATTTAACTATGCCACTACAACTACTAATTAAGAGCAGTCCTTTTGCACAATGGGGTTTGGAATTCAATGGATTCATCAACCCAAACTCATCAGCAAGCCACAAGTTTATGCCAACTACCACTGACTATTCCACAAGGTGGACTGAAGAAATAGCCACCAAAAATGATAGGATAATTGATGATGTCTAATTCCATGAGGAGAACATTATAAACAGTATTTGGATTTAATATTTCTCTCATATGTGATAATGGACCAACTTTTTATTCTACCAAATTCAATGAATGTGCATTATGATAATAAGATAATCATCAAGTTTTTATCTAAATATTACCCCCAAGGTAATGGAGTAAAATAATCAAAAACAAAATCCTCATCAATGTCATTGAGAAGGGTAAGTGCATGGAAATGGGGGGCCAAAAGGGGGTCTTACGTTGAAACTTTTTTTTTTATGAAAAATAGAAATATTCAACTTATATGAGTTATTTGTGATAGTTACACTCAAAATTTGAAAATGTTATAAGAACATGAATTGTAGAATTTTGAGTGTAGTTTCTAAACTACTAATTTCTTTAAAAAATGGTTAATTGTAAGTGGGTAAAAGATCTAAAATGCCAATAGGTGCTCCTATTTTTGTAAAATAACATAGTAGACAGTCGATTGTACCCCCCCCCCCCCCCCCCTAATTTTTTGAGCAATATTTAATATTTTTGAAAACCCTTTGGTAGAAAGATAGATAAGAGCATCTAGTTTGGGATAGATTTTTTTAGTGAGTATTTTTTTATGATTTTTCAAGTACAAAGATTTTAAATTTTAAAAAATAAGGGATAGCCGATCGTGCCCCCCTAACTACCTCAAAAAATATCAAAAATTAGTTTTTTTAAATATGTATAGAATTAGTCCTAGTTTGGGACTGTATAATTTTTATTCAATTTCGATGAGTTGAACAAAAGATACACGATGACAAATAAATGTGTATAAAACCAAAAGAATATCTATAAAAAGACATAGTTGGAAAATAATTAGTATGAAAACCTTATACTAGTTAGAAAATTTGAAAAATCATATATTTAGAAAGAAGAAAGTTTACTTGACCTCGTAATCATATTTTTAATAAATGTTTTGATCATTTAAGTTGGATTTCTTATAGAGGAAGACACAATTTACCATTTTCTTTTAAAACACATTGTTTGCTATGTTTTAGCAGGTCCATGCCTCAAGCTTGGGGATCCAAACCGAATCTAAGCCAAGACGTTTGCCTTGGAAAAAGGAAAAATAAATGTGTGTATGTTTTGTTTTTTAATATTTTGTGTGCCCTCCAATGTCTTTTCCCATAACTCAAAAAGCGTACACATTCCAAAATTCATATAACTCAAAATGTGCACCCATTATAGGTTTGGAAAATACCAAACATGACAACCCATAATGCATACACGTTATTTGAAAATGCGTAAATGTTTTGGATAATTTTGGGTTTTTTCCACTTTTTAACCCCCCATATTGGTGCACCTACCCAAAAATCAAAAACAAGAAACCAAGAGAGTGGCATTATCTTTTGAAAAATGATTTATGGGTAGATAGAATCTGATATAAAAAAATCTCTAAAATCCTCTCCATATCTACTGGTCTATAGAAAACAACTAATATTCCTAATAACCCTAAAATTTTGTACTTATGAATTTATGTTGGAGTAGATTATTCAAATGGAGGCTAAGATCTTGGACATTATTCAAATGGATGATGAAAAATATGTAACATTATAAAACTTCAATAAGCACCAATACATTGTCAAAATATGATGTGAAAAAGAGACAAAGTGAAATTTTTTAGGATTTCCAACCTTGTGATGCTATGGGAAAAATCCCATGGGAAGAAAGGTCAACACAACAAGATTACACCACTTTGGATTATACCTTACCAAATAGATGAGATAATAGGCTAGAACACCTTCAAATTGAGGGATTTGCAAGGAAAATAAATGATGCTTCCAGTCAATGGAAACAATATTTCTCTACTACCCCATCTTAAGTCTCAAGGGAATGACCATAATATGAAAGTAATTTAGTTTCTTTAATATGCTGAAGACCTGAGGAAAAAGAAGGAAAACTGTGTAGATTTTATTGATATGTAACATATAATATTACAAAAAGATAGAAGAGCTACAATATTTATAGATATTACACAAAAGTTCCCAAAACCATATGCAATTATATAGTCATGACCTATTAAAAAATACACTACATAAAGAATATAAAATAAATATTGTTATAAAACCATATAACAATTATAAACCACATATTTACCCTAGTAAATAACTAATGACCATAATAAACACTAATGTACCTTTGGTAAAAAATAACTAAGGTAATACAATGCATAACTACTTATAGTAAACTAGGTTTTACCTAACATTCCCCAACTTAATTTTTCATTTCCTCAAGGGATGAGGAGGGGAAATCTCTAAATAACTCTAATTTATCACATGCAAGTGACTTCGTGAAAATACCTACTCATTGGTCAATTGTCAAGAAAAACTAAAGCTATATATTATGTTTCAAACATGCTCACGTATGATATAAACATATACATCAATATACTTGGTTCTCTTTTAAAACGCTAGATTAAGAAGAAGTTTGAGAACACCTTCATTGTCAATATACAAGGTAGTGGATTTCTCGTGTCGTACTCCAAAAACCCTCAAGTATTTGACATAGCCATATCACTTCAAAGACAAATCGACATGCAACATAATATTCAACCTCTATAAAAGAGAAATATCTTTTTTGTTTCTTTCTTCTCCATGATATCGGTCTAGATCCCAAAAATATTACACATTTAGAAGTGGATTTATTTTCATCAATATTACCTACATGATCTAAGTATAAATATCCAGTTAAGAATAAATGATCATTCTTCTTGTACTCTAGACCAAGATCCATAGTACCCTTAAGATATCTCAAGATCCGCCTTACTATTTTCCAATGAAAAAATTTGGGTTCCTGCATGAACCTTGAAATATAGCTAACTTCAAATATGATATCTATTCTAGTATATGTTAAGGTAAATGAGAATCCCAATCAATTTTCAATAGAGAGTTGCATTTACTAGAAGAGATGGATATGTACAAGATAACTAAAGTCTCATCTCTATGGGTGTAGTAATTGATGTGTAATCCATGATCCTAAATTTCTTGAGTGTTGTATTGGTATACTTCAATTGAGAAACAAATACATGATTCTCCTTCTTCCATACTTACAATTCAAGACAATAGTACATTAGCTTGAGATCTTTCATGCTGAACAACCGATTAAGATATTTCTTCGTAGCATCGATCATCTTCATTGTGTTGTCAGTGATGACTATATCGTTGACATATACAACAAGTATCACAATCTATCCTCCTTACCTCTTAAGGTAAAGATTGGGATCATATTGATTTCTCACAAATCCATGCAAAATGAGATGTTCATAAATCTTTATGTACCAAGCCTAGGGTTCTTATTTAAGGCCATACATAGATTTTATGAGTTTGCATACCTTTGTTTCTTCTCCAGGTATAAAAAAAAACTTAGGTTGATTCATGTAGACTTACTCTTATAGATCTTCATTCAAAAAGGAACTTTTCACATCCATCTAATGAACTTTCTAACCAAACTAAGAAACTAGAGTAAAGATTATTCTGATCATTTTGATCTTAGCTATGGGAGAAAATGTATCCTCATAGTCTATACCTTAATTTTGTGCACACCCCCTTTGCCACCAATTTGACTTTGTACTTTTCAATAGTCCCATTTGTTTTTTACTTGATTTTAAATATCCATCTGTAACCAATGGGCTTATTCCCTAGTGGAAGATCGATAAGCTTACATATATTGATTTTCATCATTAAATGATACTCAAGATCTATGGTATCTTTCCAAATATTCGAATGTAGGGATTCCTAGATAGTAGAGGGCTCAATAGATTCAACAAATCTACTCATCAAAATAAAATTTAACTCTTCTCAAGATTTAATACAAGTTTGTGGTCCAGATGTGGATGTATCTAGAGGAGTATCCAAATTTACATCTTAAATCATTTTTTTATACCACTTGGGCATATGTTGTACTTTTCTTGTGGGTTGTGGTCCTATATAATCATCACCATCATCCCGATTAGTTCATTTTAAGACCCCCCTCTAAAAAATTATTATAGAATGGGTAAAAAATCTCTAAAATAAACTTTCAAAAAAATGGTGAATATCTAAAAAAATGTTTTGTGGCAAAGGAAATTTGGTAGGACATAGTTTTCCACAATTTTGCATAGTTCGAAGGATGTTAGATGGCTATCTATCTATTACTAGATGGGTGATTTGAGTATCCATGTACCATTAGATGGGATGAGTTAGATGTCCATCTATTCATTATTAGATGACCTATGTTGGACAACTGTTTATCTGTAATTAGAAGGGTGAGAAAGGTATATGTCCATGTACCATCAGATGGGCTATGTTGGACATTCGTCGATTCCCTATTACAAGGGCCATGTTGGATGATCCTCTCTTCCCTATTAGATTTTCCATGGTGGATGTTTTTCTATCCATGATTAGATGGGTGAGATAGACATTTGTCTATGTGCCATCGTATGGATTAGGTTCGATGACCGTCTCTTCCCTATTAGACGAGTTATATTGGGTGGTGATATATTCTTTGTTAGATGAATTATCATGAACGATCGTCTCTTCACTATTAGACAGATGTCTCCAT
Source organism: Taxus chinensis (assembly GCA_019776745.2). Classification (NCBI taxonomy): domain Eukaryota; kingdom Viridiplantae; phylum Streptophyta; class Pinopsida; order Cupressales; family Taxaceae; genus Taxus; species Taxus chinensis. The sequence continues at coordinate 542,740,656 of CM034151.1, read as the reverse complement.
ATCTAAGTCATATGTATAATAGACAATTGTCTCTTAATTTTTTGTCTCTTCAGTAATCGATGACAATCTCTCCTAGACATGTTGCCTCGAACCTCTCTATGTATTTTTTTCTACCATGTGTCCTTTTCATGAACCCGAGCCCTATATATATCCCTACGAGGTTCATTTCTTTAATTTTTTCCATAAAATTTTACAAATATATAATGTTCTCTCCAATTTTCTATAGAACCAACGTACAGCTGTAGTCTTTCCCCTTCATTTCCTACAGCTTTACACCAATTTCCAAAGCTTTCAAAAGTGGTTAGTTCCATAGTTACTCCTACCTCCAAATTCTAGTACAAAAATCTCATGTTCCCTCAAATTACAAAACTGATGAAACTGAAATATACACCTAAAGACTGGATGCAAAAAACACAATTCATGGGTCTTGTCAACATACCCTAATTCAAAACATATATTGTTGTCCTCAATTACCTGAGCAATTCTTATAACCAGGATGACATAGATTTTTCTATCCCCTCGATGGATCTTACATTTTCATTCAATGTGGATCCCACAGATGTCCACTAATTAACTAGTTTACCATTTCAAAACCAGATGGTCGTGACTACAAAGGTTATCTTAACTGATGTAAACAAAAAATTAAAATCTCATTACAATGTGTAGGTTGATGGTAAGTTCAATTTTATTTTTTAATTATTTTCTTTCTCAATATTAGTTGACTACCCAAGCATATAAATTCTCTTGTATGTCATTGCAGCTGCAATTAATCATTCCAAAAGAGGCATTGTTATATAAGGTGTTACAAATAATTTATTTCTTGCAATGATATTACTCTTTCAATCTAGGATTTTGTTGCAGGGTAGATCCGCAAACATTCCAGTTTGGGAAATTCAGTATTTTTTGTAGACACTGATAGGGAAACAATATGATTGGTGCAAATATTTTTCCAATCAAATTTAAAAAAATGTCAACAATGCCCTTGCCAGTATCAATGCATATGATAAATCAAAGACTCTATTTTCTTGTACCAATTATTGACTTGCTTTCTATCAAGAAGATTTCCACCAATTGTATAACGGATAAATTTTGACATCAACAAATGAAAAATTACTATCAATAGGTATTTTAGTTGAAGAACAAGAAGTAATAATTAATTTTAACATTATAACAATTAATTATTTTTAATGCAATAATAACACTAATTTATTTTCTGCAGAGAATAATTGTTGCTGCAATATATCATAAGGAGGAAATTACTTGGGGTAAAGCCCCTCTAGAGGACTTGGGTTATTTGGATATGGATTCAGCGGAATTGCCCTCGGTTCGATTTTCTTGACGCAAAATACCCAGGGGATCGATACCTCCACCACCACTTTTCCCTCCACAATTTTCTACAAGTATTTATATTACTATTTATAGCTAAGCTAATAACAGGAATAATTAACAAACTATCTATTATGTAAGTGATAAATTCTATTGATATTTGTACATTTTTTATTTGCAGAAAATTATGAGTTTGAAGGTGTAGATCAAACTCAGTCTTAGTCACAAGGTCGTATGGTCACATCTCTGAGAATGTAAGGTAATTTATAAGTTTTAGTTTCTTTTTTTTACTTGCAAATATTTTATTTAGTATCTACAAGGGTATAATGTATATTTTTTAATACTTTGCTTCTTGTAGTTAACAGACAAATACAATAGATTCTAAACAGGGCTCCAATACCACTGCCATCATTTTACAAAAAAAATTGCAAGGAAGAATTTTTCGTTTCGTGCCAACTCTACAAGAACAGTTCACCCTGTAACCTAAGAATTTCCAAGTTTTCCACTAGGTGGTGTGTTGAGTGCAATTGGTACCAATATTTTGAACCAGATCAAGCTCAATGATGAGTTTTTGTGGGTTGATAGTGGTGACAGTGAGACATGTAATTATTTTGACACCCATGATATGATACAAAGTATTCCACCTACTCAACCACAAGCACAAAGAGATATCCTTGAAATCAGAGACTCTTCTTCTCCACCAAGTCAAATTCCACTCACAGATGATCAAAAGATAGATTTTTCCATTGAAAATATAGAATCAGATAGTATGGGGGCCATAATTCAGGAATTGGTTATGTTTGATGTGTATTTATTGTGCACTTAGGAGTACATGACCAAATTTTTGATAAAAGAAATAAATACTTGTTACCATAATCATGCTCAAAGGAATTCATTGTTCACTTCCATAGAGAGCTAAAACCAAGGCTTGACATTTTGCTAGATAAATCCCAGTTTTGCATAATTCTATATAATAATGATTTTGAGGATGAAGTTTTAGATATAATGTCAAACAAGTGTGAAAATATTAATGTTGAAGCCTAGGTGTACTACAACAAATGGGCTAGAGATAAAAATAAATTTTTGATTACAAATGTAGAAAAAGAGAAAGTTATTCTAGGTCGTTTTTTACATGTGATTTTTTTTGAAATTATGAGCATTGTAATAAATTATTTATAACATATCTAATACATTTATGTTTTGCAGGAAAAATATGAAAATTTAAAGAAAGAAGTAGTTGTATTTGATGCACATTTGAAGAATTTCTGAAAAAGCTTGAATGCATTTATACAGTTGAAGGGAAAAAAATTATTATTGAATAAATAAAATAATACATTGAGAAAGATAATCAAGGAGCATAATATGGATCTGGATATCTTACTTAATGAAAAGATAGATGCTTATCCATCACTATTTTTGTCAGGAGATGTTGTGAAGGAGGCGCAAAATATTCTTCAAAATATCAATAACACAACATAGGATTTGCGGTTATCAAGAGTTTTAGCATAAAGCATTATACAAACTGAGAAAAATCCTCTTGTTTTACAATAAAATGTTCAATCTACCCCTATAACACAAATTGAAAGAAAAAAGTTAGTTTCACCATGTGATAGGTGTGTTGTCACAATTCCAAAAATGGCATAAGAATTAAAAGATAGTGGCTAGCCAATTTTTAGTTTTTATTCCATGTAGAAGACATAAGGAAAACTATGATTCAAAATCATACGAAGAGAAGAGGATTCCCTCGTAATGTTTTTTTATATAATAGAAGTTTCCTAGAAGCTTTGAGAAGAAATTGATAACCCAAAATTTTGTAATTGTATTGGCCAACAATGCTTTATGAAAACACGTATGTCTTCATAAAGTAATCTGCCTCTTATTAGAATGAATACAATTTTTATTGTGAATTGGAGCTCTATTTACTATTATGTCACATTTTTTGAAAGTTTTGAACAATTTAATATGCAAACTTGTAATCAAATTTCTGCTTTCTTGTGAATAGTTTTATGTTACTATTTGGATATGTAAAGCAAGGTGTTAGATGTTTGGTTTGTGTTTGTTTGAGTGTAGAAAGGATTTATGTTTCATGCAGACATAAAATATTAATCACACAGAGATGGATCTAAATAAATCACTCTCCTTATTAAAATAATACAACAAAATATAAAAAAGGATTTTTTTACAAGTAAAACAACATATAGTCTATTAAAACCATTTGATACTTAATCGATATGAAATATATAAATATATAAAATCATTTTATCAATAATTTCAAGAATGTAGACAAGAAATTAGGACTTTGGAAATTGAACCAACACTGGAGCAACCCATTCTTCATAATTTTCCTCAAATTCTATTGAATTGGTAGTGTGTTCGGTGGATATGCTCGTATCCCTCAGATCAGTCTGAATGTTACCTAATTGTGAATTCCATAATGCAAGTTTTCTCTCATAAGAATTTTTTTTCCAAAAAATAACTAGATACATACAATATCAGATAACTTTCTAAATTTCTATCCAATATGTTATGAAATTTTTATTTTACAAAGGATATGCACCGAATACCATCTCATCTTCAACATATCCTAAGATCATAGTTTGACACAGTTCATATAGTCAAAAATACTTGCTCAAATCGTCTCGTAAAATACTACTTAAATAAATCTTCTTCTAAAGTCATCTAATGGAACCATTTTTTGTTGGCTCATCTAGAAAATGAAATTTCTCTAGCATAGTCATGGAAAAATGTTGTGACTAAGAACTCAGTAACTTATTTTGCAAAATACCTTCAACAACAACAATGTTTATCTCTTCACGCTAATAGAAATGTTTCCTTACATTATTCATATATTTTATTAATATATTACTGATGGACCTTTCAGTAAAACCTCCAGCTGTATTCCAAAAGAGTGGATTGACAACTCCCATTACTTCAAGTAATTTATCTTTTTTGAATTATTCACGGATCTCCATATATAAAGATTGAGAAATATTTTTTAATTTATTTCATGTGTCACATAGTACTATTTCATATAAATTATGTGTCACTCTTACTTCTTCCAACTCTGATCTAGCCAAATATGCTCTTCTCTAAAAAGTGTGAAGTGGTATCTCTTTCCCATGAGTTGTTATACACATATGATCATTTTATATTAAATTTTAAGTATAAGCTTGGATTCTTAAGGTTGGTTAATGTATTCCAACTTTCAAAAATAGGTCCTCAAATATTTCCATCTGAAAAATATGAATTATCTAGACTCATGCATACATGTTTTCTCAATCGTATGATGTCAGTTATGTATATGGAACAATCTTGCGTATGCTTCATCAAAACATTGAGCTCATTCAACATTGGAAAAATACCACATAATGTAAGTAAAGTATCAATATTTGTCCGACGCTACAAAAATCTTTAGCTTTATCTACTTCCCTATAGTATTTATACATAAAACCTGTCAATGAAGGATATTCTTCAAATATTCTACAAGAAGGCTCACACATGGAAATCCATCTAGTATCTACATCTTTAAGAAGATTTTTCCCATCTGTCAATCCAATTACAAATTTTTGAAATTCTAAAAAACTTTCTTGATCATTTGTATTTCATCTCATGTGCTTAATAAAAGTCATTTCGTCATGGGCGGGAGTGAGGAGCTCAAGGAGGGAGGTAAGTTATCAAACAACGATGGATGGGAAACCAATGGGAGGCTAATTTACACCTATAGGAGCACTAGAGGTAGAGCAACAACAACTAAAATAGACATGTGAGAGTGGGCCATTGATGGTCCCTATGCATGGGATTTCTGGGATGAATGGGCCCCCACAGTTATTTGCAAGGATTTTAAGATCTAGAAAGGAGCAAAGCCTGGGGATTATCCCTCAGCTTAAGTAGGGAAACATGGGTATGTATCTTGACATTCTTGGTAGTATCATTGATAGAACTATGGGTATAATGGAATATGCCTTGATTGGAAAGCTTGTGGGAGGCAGACCGAATATTGGATCAATTAGATCTTGGTCCTGTCGACACTAAAATTTTCCTCCAAAATTTTCATTTCATTAATATATGTATTAGGAATAGGATGTTGTTAAGTGTAATTAGTAGTAGCGTTCGATAGAAGATAACGGCGCCGTCAGTACGGTGCCGCCAATAATGTGGAGTACGGTAACAGTCAAAGTACAATAGGAATGTTGTAAAAAGTAAATATTTGTCGTAAGTGGTCCGGGTAATGTTAAAATGTCAAAGTTTGGGTAATTAGAGAAGTAGGGTCTACATGATTAGGAATTAGAAATATTATATTGGTAATAAGGACAAGGAGTGAGGTCATAAATATTTTGTGTATTTTATTTGTAAAAATTCTAAAAATGTGGAACCCATGTAAAATGATAAGGTTTATCTTATCTTAACAGATAAGCTTACATGTACAGATAAGAGTTAAGGTATGGAATATGATTCGTCAGAGTGGATTTCTTATCCTATCTTAGAGATAGGATGGATAAGCCTGGAAGTTCTATAAATAGAGAGGCCACCCCCCTCATTTAGCATAGAAAGAAGTAGTGAGAAATATTGTAGGAAGTGTGCGAAGGAAGCCATCAGTTAAAGGTGTGTTGAAGAAGCCATCGAGAGGTGTAATTGTAAAGTTTCTCCCATAGTCTTGTTGAAGAATCTCATGGGTGAGATTGTAACAGTTTCATGTTAATATTATAATTTATTTTGATATTTCAGATTTTTCGTCATTCTGTCTTATCATAGTCAATGGTATTGTTGTGTTATGTTGTTGTTTTGTTTCCAGATTACGTCCACCAAACTAAAGGCTGTGCATTAGTAAATAATCATAGCACGAGGAGTTCCCGGTGAAGAATTATCATAGTGCCAGATTGCTGATGACAGTTCATCCAGAAATGGAAGCCAAAGGGTCATTTAGAAGTTCCATCCCTTCTTAATGGATTCTTTTAATTTAACTTCAACAACCTTGAATATCCTTAGAGGTTTTTAAATGATGGTCTGTGGTTCTTGGGTAAATTGGGTCTCTTCCTTCGTAAATAGACTTTGATGTTTAATCTTGATAAAGAAAATATCAACCAGTTCCTAGTATGGGTGCGCTTACCGGGATTACCATTGTAATTATGGGATGTAGATGTTTTCAAAGGTATTGCTAGCACCCTTGGCACTTTTTTGGTTTTGTACAATTCCACTCTCACAAAAACAAGGGCATTTTGTGCTAGATTATGCACATACTCACTTATGGGAAATTCCTTACCGAAATCTATAACAATGAAATCCCATGTGGGAATGTGATAGTAGAAGATTGAATTTTAAAATTGTCCTCAAATATGTGAAAAATTGCCAAGGATGGGGACATGTGAAACAACAATGAAAAATGGTAGTCTCAAAGGTTTATAAAGAAATTCCCAAACCCGGGAAAAATCAGGACAAAGGAAAAGGCACTGAGACTCTTGTACAAACCAGAACAACCATAGCTTTGTTCCTAAATAAGGGTATTATTATCAATGAGAAGAGTGGAAATGAATTCTTTAAGGATGATGAGGTTGAAATTCCCTAATCTCATAGTTCCCCAAAGGTTGATGGTGAAGGCTTTGTTGAATTCGGGAATAGGAAGAACCATAGGAAGGCCTTTTTTTATCCTCATTTCCAAGCAAAAAAAAAAACATATGTAGGTGGAAAGGAGGTTAGCATCAAAGAATGTAGAGCATCTATTGGGTGAGAACTTGACAAAGGAAAATAAAATCCGCATTCTGAGAAGAGTACAGGAGGAGGAAAACCTTGAAGAAATTTTAGGTCCCTTATCCAATCCCTTTAATAATCTGATGGGTTTTGAGGATGTTTTGACTCTTCCCAAAGGTGGTTCTGTAGAAAATAAATAAGTAAGAAGGATTAAAAGTATCATAAATGAAGTGAATTATCTGATCAAATCTATACAAAACGAATAAGGAAGCAATGGAAGAGTGTAAGTGGATGGTGAAGAGGATAAAACTTCAACATAAACCTTGAAAAATCTAATTAAGATTGGAGAAAATTTTGAGGGGAAAACTACCCCCAAGGAAAATAAAACAAGCTCTGGTAGACCCAACAAACAAGCAACTAGGAAGAAGATTAGCCAAAGAGATATTGATGATGGAAAAAAATCTAAACTCGATGAGAGGAGATTTAGAATAAAGAATTAAAAAACATCCAAATGAATATAATCTCTTAGAATGCAAGAGGGTTAAACAACCTGGATATGTGTAGGATTACTAAGTAGCCCAGTTTTAAATATAAAGCTGATATTATTGTTATTCATGAAACAAAGATGGAGGAGGAGTCTTTTTTGCTAGCTAAAAAACAATTACTGGAGTAAGGATGAGGCTGTGGCAGTGAGCTCCAGAGGGGCTGCAGGTGGTGTTGCCATCCTATGGGATCCAGATAAACTTCATGGATGGAACTTGCTCAGAAAATACAATCATTTTTCCATGCTTTTCAAAGATAAGAAAACCAAGGAAATGTGAACAATGTCAAATATTTATGCACCTAATCAAAAGAGAAAAAGGAAAATATTTTAGAATCATTTGTCCAATTTCCATGGAATTATCTCTGAAACAGAATGGATTGTGATGGGTGACTTTAACACTCCTTTAATGCCATGTGAGAAGAAAGGAGGAAATATTGACCTTACTAAAAGTATGGAAGACCTTCAGGACTTCATAATGGAAAAACAACATTATGACATGAAAAAGGCTTTATGCCATAGTTTCATGGAATTTTCTTCAAAAAAATTTGGAAAGGTTTGGTTTTAGTGAGGACTTTAGGAGCTTAATCTAGACTTGCATCTCCATAGCTAAATTTTCATTGTTGGTTAATGGCACCCCATGTGGTTTATTTAACAACATGTGTGGGTTAAGACAAGGAGGTCATATATCCCCCTTCCTATTTATCTTAATAGCAAAAACATTGAGCAGAGATCTAAACCAAGAAAATCATGAAGGAATAATTAGAGGAATATCCCTTGCTGTTAATATTGAAAATGTTGTTCATCAACACTTTTTGGATGACACCATTCTGGTTAGAGAAGCCACAATTCCAGAAGCTAGAGAAATTAAAATCTTGTTGTTAGATTATGAAGAAGTCTCGAGTCAGCTTATTAACTTCAGTAAAAGCTCTTTGTTTTTTTGTTAATACTCTGGAGGAGAGACGTTTGAAGATATCATGTATCCTTGGTTGTGAGATAAAAACCTTTCCCACAAGGTATTTAGGGATTTTTTTTGGGACTGAAAGTCCCAAAAAATCAATACAGGAACTTCCTTATTGACATATTTTATCAAAAAATTGGATGGTTGGAAGGGTTCCCTTCTTTCTCAAGCTAGTAGGGCCACCCTCATAAAATGATCTATTCAAAATCTTCATGTTTATACTATGTCCATTTACATAATTCCTAGAGAAATTACTAGTAAGCTGGAAAGTATTCAAAATAGGTTCTTGTGGAGTGGGTTAGAAGATGAATCTAAAATACCTCTCATTTCATGGGAGAATATTTGTAAGCCTAAGAAGTTAGGAGGTTTTGGCATAAGAGACTGGGAAAAGATGAATAAATAACTCCTTTCCAAAAATGGTGTGGAGACTTGTCAAGGAAGTGAGTGTTTGGACCTCAATTATTAGGAAAAAATACTTGAAAAACCTTACTGGCTACTGAGTGGTGCTTTAGTACAGCCAATTTTGAAGGATATACCTTTTGGAAATCTATTAATTGGGCCAAACACATTGTCATAGGAGGATGCAAGTGGAAAATTGGTGATGGGTACACTGTTAAATTCTGGGAAGACAATTGGTTGGGAGATTTTCCTCTCAAAGAATCCTTTCCCAATCTCCATAAGATTGCTACTGAGAAATATGGAATCAAGGTATACAATTATTTTAATTTTGAGGACCCATATAGTTTATGGGAAAACATACAACTAAAGGGTCTCATCAGCAGCGAGGTTGTTTCTCTTAGCAACTAGCCATGTGAAGTTATAGTGGCAAAGAGAAATGAACCATATAGTATATACTGGTCAAAGGAATTTAATGGTACTTTCTCGGTTAAAAGTGCCTATAATACTTATTTTGAAAATGAGATTGATTCTGGAAGATTTAAATGGGAAAGTGTTTGGATCAAGGAATTCATCCCAAAATTTAATATGTTTTGGTGGTTGGTATTACACGACAAAATTATAATGGTGTCTAACCTCAATAAAAGGAATTCCCATATGGTTAATAGGCGTGTTATGTGTGAAAAGGAGGTTGAAGACTCTGCTCGCTTGTTCCTTGAATGCTCTTTTCTTGAAAAGGTAAAAAATACTTTACTAAATCTCTTTGAGGTAAATTGGATTTTCCCTTTTTCTTTAAAAATGTTATGGAATCAGTGGTGCAACCCTTTTAAAAGTCAGGGTTTGAAGCACTTCTGGGTTCTCACCCTCATGCACCTTTGTTGGGAAATATGGAAGGAGATGAACAAGAGAATCTTTAAGGGTAAGAAGGAGGTGGAGAAGATAATTATAGCTCGATGCTACAACTCTATTAATGCTAACTTTTCTATTATTCAGAACAATAAGAAGACCATTATTCATATTGAAAGAAAAACTTCCAAAAATTGGGGGTTACTGAAGGCCCAATTTGAGCCCCCTAAGCTGAACCCAAGACTCAAAGGATGGAAAAATTCTAGGAAGTGTTGGTTCAAATAAAATTTTGATGGGGATTCTAAAGGAAACTTAAGGAAAACAAGTTGTGGAGGGGTCTTTAGAGATCATAATGGAAAATTCATTCTTGCTTATTATTGCAATTTGGGGATTCACTCTAACCATGTTCCTAAGGTTGTTGCTTCCTTCTGAGGAGTCACTATTATTGTTTAGAAAAACTTTTAGAGGTTGGAGGTAAAAGGTGACTCTCTTAATATTAGAAAAAAACATCTTGAATAAGGGTACTACCTCTATCTCTATTCATGACTCCATTGCTAGCATTAAGGATATGGTAGCTAATTTTGAAGGAATTAATTTCAAACATAACTATAGGGAAGATAATATCAGAGTGGATCATTTTACCAATAGAGGGGTTTTTAGTGACGACATGAAATTAATTTCTATTCTTAATTTATAATATTGATCCTCTTATACGAACCAAATTAGAGAAATAATATGGTGACACAAACATCATTAATTGAGTGTTGTGACATGACTAGGAAGGGAATTTGAATTATTATGATTTTATGGGTAAGATTACAAGGATATTTGGTAAATTGTGTAGGGTCTGTTTTAATCATGATAAGAGAGGGTGTCACTTGTGTAAACATTTTCTTATCTGAAGTTTCCAAAATCAACACGAAAGGATTTTAATTATGGAGCCTGGTTGTGCAGTGGTGAAGAGAGGTGTTTTCAAGAAAATGGAGGGTGACATAGTACATATAGAGCCATGGGATACCAGCTGCAAAGAAGTGGACTAGTGGCAGTGTGGTTTTTTGAAGTGTTAAGATTGATCTGTCAATCAACACGGTGGCATATGTCATGGGTATGGAAAAAGAGGGGAGTGAAATTTACAAACCTAAGAAGGATTTTGTAGAAGAGTTGAAATTATGCTTGCAAGGTAAGGAAAAAACTCACCAATCATTTTTTTGGTTTCTTAAGGAATTATTTTCCCTCCCCTTTCAATGATATTGCACTAAACCTGATACAGTTTTTCACTTTAGAAGGATACCATAAATGTATATTTACATACCATCTTCCTATGTTAAATTTTCTTAGGAACAGGCATAGCTACAATTTCCCATATTACATGTTTCGTTCACTATGTGATACTTTGGATCAGTTTTAAAAATGTAAAATCAATGTGCCCTTACACCAAGGGTTTATCCTGGCTATTATGAGAATATCTACAATGGATATGGACAAAAAGATTAAGGGTGTGAGTGTGGTGTTGAAATTTTTGGAAGAGTATACTATTGAGAATGTGCTGGTTTGAAAATATGTCGGATTAGGCAGATCATGGGGAAACAGGCCAACAGTGTGCAGGGCATAGCCCCTCTTTGAGACAACAAAACGAAATTGGGTTATTGCTAATCTATCAAGTAGGAATCTATGAAAATCTACACTATTCTAACTTTATGGGTTTTGGGATCTCATCCTAGTAGAGGTAGTTCCAAAAATGAATAGAAAGGTAGGAGGGAAGGAACAGAAGGAGGGTAGATCTTAAGGAAGAAAAGAAATGAATTCCAAGACAAAAAGGTTGGAGGGTTTATGCTTTGGGCTGGTAGTAAACAGAGCCTAACTTACTTACATAAACAAATAAATAAATATTGATGAACATATGACGATAATAAGAATGAATCCAACATAATAAAAACATAGATCTAACTTAAGAAAGATCTTATGCAAATAACACATATATTGAGCACAAAGTCTAAACATATATATTAATATTTCTTCTGTTACAAGAGAGCACAAATTCTTTCTTTCCTCACTTCTTTTTTCATACAAAGGATATCCACTTGGAATACAAGTATCATAGTATTTATAAAAGGAGAAGATGAAAGAAGACAAAAAACAAACCAACCACTATTTACAAAATATCTACAAAATATCTAAAAAGTCAAAAGTTGACTTTGGGCAAGTTTTTGGATGGCAACATCCCATGATGCAACATGGATGATGTCATCATAAATGCCAACATAGTTTTTAAATATTTTTTACAAAATTGATCAAAGCGTACATAAGAGGAGAAACTACTCCTCATCATCTCTTGGCTTAAACGGAGTGTCTTGCTTCTGATCAGGAGAGGTGATGTGACAATGAGCTCAGTATTCCATAAACTTGCTGATCATTGACTGAAGTTGATTATGATCTGGACCTTTGAAATGGTCGCCAATGAATTCACAAGTTTCTTTTTCATTTTTGATCTTGTCAGGTAACCCGGCATATTCCTCACATGCTTCGATTAAGAATCCAATGAAATCGTAGCAGGCCAAGAGGTTATTGATTAACTCTCAGTCGAAAGTGACCTCTGGTCCCAAACCTTGGGTGATGATAGACTTAAAGTGCTGGAATGTATCATTTTCTTCCCTCAAGGTGAACGTTTCACTGAGCATCCCTAGAGACATCTTTGTAACTATCTGCTCCATGTTATATCGTGCGTCCAGGGATTCATCCTTGATTTTATCTATCCTCTCCAGGATATATTCCATTTGATTGACCCGGTAATCCAATGCAACGAGAGCTTTGTTATGTGCCTGTGGGTGATTGATGACGCCGACCTTTAATAGGTCATCATCTGAGTAGTTAGCCATTGCTTGGAATGTTTCATGTTGCAACCTGGCATTGTCCAACTCCTCAAAGAGGGATCCTACTACTACTTGTAGCTCCTTATTAGCTTGATGAATATCCTGATAGAGCACTGTGAATTTCTTGATCATTTCCTCACTATCTATGAGGATTCACTCTATCCAGGAGGATACTGCCACGCCTTGTTCACCAATCTTAGCATATTCATTTATTTTGTCCTGACTGAGAACTTCAGTAGGCTCAGCAGCAGTAACAGGAGGAGCGTTGCCCATTCTCTGCAATGCTTGGAGAAGATGTTTGTTCTGTTCCTTAAGTATTCTCTTCTCCTCTTTTGCTTCTTCAAGTTTCTTGCAAAGAGCATCTACTACAGACAAGGCCGCTCCTTGTAGGCTTTCAGACAAGGTTCGCATTGTGACTTGAGTTACTGTGAAGTTTTTGGGAGACAGATACTTCTTTTCCTTGGTGGGATCTGGGTATCCAATCTCCATGACTATCTCCCTCGAAGTGCTCTTAGAAAAGTGAGTTATCACTTTCTGCTTCTTGGGTCCCTTCTTCGGAATGATGGAGAAGTCCATGGGTGCGATGGGAACCTTTCTCTTATGATAGCTTAGATGGTCAAAAATCTAGCTAGGACTTATGGGAGAGGGAGTAAAGGGAATAGAAGAGGAAATGGGGGTGAAAGGGGAAGTAACTGAAGAGGCTGCAGAGAAGAATGATGAAACACTTGGTGGTGGCATCAAAAAGGAGTCCAGTGCGTTGCTGCTTATGGGGCCTAGAGTTACTACGGGGGAAGAAAAGGTCATGGAGATGGAAGGGATCTGTAATGGGATGGAGGGAACACTAGGTGACAGATCCATGAGAGAGGAGAAGATGGAAGAGGTGGGAGATGGAAGGGAGGAAGGGAGAGAAGAAGACACATCCATAGGAATAGATGCTTCAATGACAGGGGGAGGAGAAGGAGCAGAATAAGGAATGGTGGGTACCTCAATAGTTGTAGCTATGATAACATCCTGAGTGGATGTATCCATTGAAACTTTGGTGGTTTCTTCTTCTTTACTTGGAGACACCAGCTCGACCACTTGCTTCTCAGAAGTAGTAGGAGGGATTTCAAGAGTTTCTTCCTGTTTGCTTGGTTCTCCCTCCTTGTCCTTTCCTTTTCCTTTCGGCACCTGGGTAGGTCTTGGAGGTGCTCTACCTGAGGGAGAAGTAGTGAAATCTACTCCAAGGTAGGTGAGGCCATTATGTTTGCACCAATGTTTGGTGCACTGTAGCGTGGGTTTAATCCTTTCTTGAATGGTCTTCAGTGCTTTACCTTAGTCGACCTTTGCAAATGGCCAATCATCCCCATCTGTGTTAAGATAAACCTGATCAATTTCTTGATCAGTCTCTTAGAATTCCTTTGGAACGATGGCTACGCCATAATGGATGATTTCTTCCAGGGCTAACCGGGAGTGATCCTTTCGCCTAATGTCTATTTCATGTGTCAAGTCAATGTAGATGTCCTCGATCTCAGGGACATGGATGGGATCAATTTTTTCCCTTAGGAGGCAACTCCGGAAATCAAAGGTGGGCCTTGCTAGGAAGTTGTGCTTCAAATTTAGCAATTCAAGTTCAGCATACATTTCCCATGCTTTGGCCAGTGTGGTGCAGGTGTATCGACCAACTGTAAGGGGGAATGGAGTTCCTCCTTTCTTTCTCTTCATGCACTTCTCATGGTAAGTGATCAATTACCTTGACAACTCCAAGAGGATCAGCTTGGGCCCTGCATACCTTGGTATCTTTTTTGGTTCACCCTCGAAATTCACCACTCTGAGATACGTGAATGTTGGGAATTGTGTGAACAATGCTCCCCATTTCTTCGTGGTAGCAATCACGCTCGGGCTGGTCCAACCGTGTCTCATATTTGGTCTCAATAAGTAGATTAACTCATAGAAAAAGGCATCATTAATCTTAGAGAACTAGGTGATGTTGGCCTCGAGCTTCAGCTCTGGGTAGTATTCATATATTTTGACCTGGGGCCATACCCCATTCCGAGCTAGGCCTACGAAATCTCTTGCTGATGCTATAATTTATACAATGTAGAAATTCATATAGAATTTCCCAGTTATTAGGACTTGTTGAAGCTGCTGGGAGATGGTGTCATTGATGATTTCACCCCAGCCAAAACGATGATCAGGCATATTCTTGCTCATGGCCTCTAAGTACCTCAGCATCCATTTGTGGAAATAATGGGCATCAGGAAGCCCAAATACTTTGTTCAGGAAGGTGAGTATATCACTCAATTCCTCATTAAAGTCACTATGATGGATGGTTTGTGGCCATCTGCTCACCGGATTCTTGTTCTTAAGATAGAGATCATTCATCATTTACATAAATTTATCCTCATTATCGTCCCAGGCCTTCTTACAATCTTCTAGACTTATGGTGAAATATTATCTGTGATGAGGAATGCCCAGGGTTATTTCAAAGTGACGAGTTGTTAGGTCAATGATCATCTTTCCTTCCTTATCTTCGACACATCTAGTGTCCTTATTGTAACACCGAGTAACCAACATAATAAATTCATTATTTATAGAACTTACTGGCAGCCCAGCTACAAAGTGCAATCCACTGCCTACTAGCTTGTTCATCTATGGGCCACTATTTACCTGGTTGGTTCTCACCTAGAAGTCATCCATATCAATATGCCCTAGCTAAAAGTCTCTAATGTCAAGGTCGCTCTGGACATATGAGTCAGGAATCTTGAATTTCTAATATTTGTACTTCATCTCTTGTTTTGACAGCTTAGCTTTACCTTTAGACTTTGTTGGTTTCTTTCCTGACGAAGACATGTGTGAGCTCAAGGATGGTTGATGTTCCTCTGCAAGAAGGATCAAGGATGTACAACACAGAAGAGCCATGTCAACTGTCATGTTATTCATAATGAAAGCTTGTAGAAAGAAGAACGAGCAATTATAAGGCTCTTGGCGCAAGGTGTAGGTTCATAGCATGTTGTAGAAGCCTTTTATTACTGGGTTTACTTTCAAGGATGTTGACATGAAAAAAGTCGCACCAATGTTGACAGGAGAAAATTTGTGCTCAGTAGAAGGGGCGCAGTTTTCTAGATGTTGACATGTAATTTTGGGTGCCAAAGGGTAAAGCACAGGGCATGAGTTCACAACATGTAACATGACAAGTTGATGTCAAGGAATATGTGCCTTCGCCTTAGGAAATTTGCTTTAGTAGGGTGCGGGAAAAGTCTGTGTTGTATGGGTTTTAAGTGCGCCCAAGGCACAATCTCAAAAGATGTTGCAAAGGAAATCAATGCACCAAGGAAAAATGCTTGGCGTGGATTTGAAGCACACAACATCCAATGTTGATGTTGTGCAGGATGCACCTGTGCCCCTACAAAAGTTGCTAAGTTTTTTTAAACTAGGCGCGGGTTAGGGATATGTTGCAAGTGAGGACAGTGTGCCAAGGCGAGACTGTGGGGGTTATAACATGGAAAAATAGTGTGCCAAGGATTTTAATGATTTCTTGCAATTTCTTTTGATTTCTCTCTCTCTTTCCTTTGGATTTATCAGATGGCAAAAGAGGCTTTGTTTTAGTAAGGCAACACATAGATAAAGATGAGTTTTTTGTTGCTTCAGAGGCAGGGGCCTTCCAGATTTGTAGATCTGGAAGGAGAGGAAAAAGGGGATTCCAGTTGATTTATAGATTATTAGGTTCCTCCTTTATATCTAATCCTTTTAACAACCCTAAAACCTAACACAACCAAAAACAAAAACCATAACTACAAGAAGAATGACAGAAGCCACTTACTCAGATTTATAATGGACAAAGGATGACGTTGGGGTCCACAAGCTTGAAAAATGGCATGTGGGGGTAATAAGGATGGCTGAAAGGTACAGACAAAATGATTTTTTCAATTTTCAAATCATGAAAATGATAGGTGTTGGGCACCTATATATAGAAAAATCAGCATTTATTATTTCACCAACTTTCTTGGGAACACTTTTCAGAGTGTCGATACGCCGAAAAGTGCACCTTAGCGCAATCTTTGGGACGTCGACACAACTCTACCAGCGCCTAAGTGCATATTTTAGGATGTTGACATAATGTTTTCAACACCTTAAGTGCATATTTCATGGTGTCAACACACCATTTCCCATGCCAAAGGACTTTCTTAGTGGTGCACATTTTCTGGATGTTGACATAAAATTTTCTGCGCCTTAGATTTTCTAAGAGGGTGCAAATTCCTTGATGTTGACATGAGAATTCTTGCACCCAGGGAAGAAGCTGAAAATGACTAAGTTCTAAAAAAACTTGATTTTCGAAAGGGTGGTTTTAGGCCATTTTGGATGCTATCAGACTTTTTTCGGGGACCAAAATGGAATTTTTGGTATCATTACCTGAAAATTTCCCTTTTCAATTTTGCAGGATAATAGTTGGCTCTTTCTAGGGACTATCTCTGAGTAAAAATCAAGGGTAGATAATCCTAGATTTCCACGTGCCTATCCATTGGGCTACAGAGAGTCAAAAACAAGGGCGACAAAAAACGGAAGGAAGGGAACACACAACAAACAAGAAGCAAACACACAACAAAAGAAAACACACAACAAAAGCAAACTGTACAAAGAAAAGAGTAAGCTCTACTTCCTGAAAATCTTCAGGTGTTTCCCATATAGGGAAGCAAGAGCTCGGTTCCGTCCAAATATGAGAGATAGAAACTATTCTCTCCATTGAGCTACTTGATCTTGTATGGTTCTCTCCAAAGAGAGTCAAACTTCCCATTCATACCTTTTGTTCTCTTCGTTTGTCCCATAAAAGAATGAGATCTCCCACTTGGAAATCTCTCTACCTAGATTTATTGTCAAATAGCCTCTTAACTTGATTATGATGTTTAGTGATTTTTTCAACCACTTTCACTCACTTTTCTTCAAGTTCCGTTAGGTACATAATCCTCTTTTCAAGAGAATTCTAAAAAGTTTCATCTTCAATTTCTCGAGCTAAGCGTAGAGCGGGAAGTTCTACGGAGATAGGGATTTTAGCATCGATTCCATATAACACTTGAAAAGGTGACATGCCGAGAGATCTCTTTGGAGTGACACGATCTTCCCACAAAGCATCGTACAATGACTTGTGTCAGGACTGCTGATTTTCATCAACTAGCTTCAGTATGATTATCACCAGGTTCTTGTTATTGGATTCTTCCTGACCATTTCCTTGAGGATAATACTCAGAAGTGTGAGCCAAGGTTATTCCATATCCATAAAAATAACCAATTACTTCCCGTGAAGAGAAGTTGGAAGCATTGTCAACAATGATTTTGTGTGGAATGCCAAATCTCACAATAATATTTTCTTTGATGAAGTTGCAAACAACTTCAGAAGTGGCATGCTTGACAGGTATGGCCTCCACCCATTTCGTGAAGTAATCCATTACTGTTAGGACGTAACTATGTCTTGCACTCAATTGAGGATTGAGTGCTTCAATGAAATCAATTCCCCATTACCTGAATGGTTTTTCAATAATGACAGGCCTGAGGGGAAATGCAGCCAGCTTTGGTTTGCCAACAAAATATTGGAAAAGTTCACACTTCTCTACCCAAGTGGCTGCATCCTGAAATAGCGTCACCCAATAGTACCTGGCCTGAATGATTTTATGTGTTGTCACAGATGAGGAGAAGTGACCACCACAGGTTGAGTCATGAAAAATCTCCAACAATTTTATCTGCTACAGCTTGTCAACACATCATAGAAAAATGTTGTTGATTCTGCATTTGTACAATCCATCATCCCAAATGACATATCTTACGGCTCTGAGCTTCACCGTTCACTTTTCCTTTGTGGTTAGGTGAGTTGGGCATTCTCCATAGGTGAGAAAGAAAGTGATGTTAGAATACCATTCGTCATTGGTCGCGACAAATAGAACCATGGGAAAAGAATCCGCTTTCTCCAACTCATTTTGTTCTCCATCAACATGATCAGCTTTCTATTTCAGGTACCTCTGAGTCTTTATTTTCAGCCATTAGCTGACACAGGCCCTTACCTCTTACCAATTTGGTTGGTCTGATGTCTAGATCATATTCTTGGACCTTTGTGATCCAATTCCCTCGTAAGCTCCCTAACTCTTATTGAGTTAGGATAGACTTAACAACCGTGTCTGGAACAAGCACTACTATATGAGAATTCATAATATAGTAGCGGAAATTTTTGACTACTTTTACCATGGCAAAGGCATGCTTCTCTAATTGTGACATCTTCAGTTCATGAGGCTTAAGAGGAGAGCTCATGAAAGCAATAGAGGATTATATATCCTCGGAGTTCTTTTGCATCAAGATAGTTGATACAGTATGCACATACGCATAACTATACATGATGAAGTCTTTGCTGAAGTCAGCACACACCAGAACATGTGCGTGAGCGACGGAGGTTTTTATATATTTGAATGATGTCTTTCCTTCCTCACTCAATCAAAATTTTTGGGATCCTTTCATCATATTAGATATATGACGAGTCTTCTTAGCAAAATCAGGAACAAAGTGTCTCAGAAAATTTACCTTTCCCAAGAAAGAGTGAAAGCCAATTTTGCTTGTAGGAAAAGTAAGGCTCTGAATAGCCTTGAATCTTTCGACATCTAGTTTAGTTCCTTCTCTGCTGATGACATGTCCAAGCAGTTTTCCTTTGGTGACCCCAAAGACTAACTTCTTGGGATTTAGCAAAATCCCGTGCTCTCAGAATCTGATCAAGACTTGTTCCAAATGATTACAGTGATCACTTCGTTTCTTGGAGAACACGGTCAGGTCATCTAGGTAAACTACGATGACCTTTGCCATCATACCTTTGAATGTAAAGTTCATGGCTCGTTGGAAGGTGGCACTGGAATTGATTAAACCAAATGACATCCTGCTGTAGGCGAAGGTACCCCAAGGAGTGATGACTGTTGTTTTGAATTAATCTTCAGGCGTGACTTGAATTTGATTGTAACCTGAAAAATGGTCCAGCATAGACATCATTTTTGAATTGGTTACTGCCTATAGCACTTGATCCATTATCGGCAGTGGGTAGTTATCCTTTAAGGATGACTAGTTCAAGTTGTGAAAGTCTACGCATATGCGTATCTCACCATTCTTCTTCCGCATAGGTACAATATTTGCAACCCAGGTACTGTGATGAATTGGATAAATAATTCTTGCATCCAGAATCTTCTGAATTTCAGCCTGGATGGTACATGAGATTTTGGGATTGTAATGCCTTTTCTTTTGATGAAAAGGCTTGACATCATCCTTGAGTGGAATGTTGTGCCGAATGTCCTTTGGCTTGAAATACTTTAGATCAGCATAAGACCATGCTAACACATCCATGTACTTTTTCAGCAACTTAACCAATTTTCACTTTTCCTCGAGCGTACAACACTTCCTGATATTCATGGAATGAGGATGTTCCGCAGTACCCAAATTGATGGATTTAGTTTCAAAAGAAGAGGAAGGATCATCCTATCACTTTTTTTTTACAAAACGGTCATGATTATCAAATAATCATTCTAAGGAAACCAAACCTTTCAGAATTTTAGTTCCTTTGAGTTGTATCATTGTTTCTTTGTTAGATTCATGTGCTTGACCGGTGAGAGACTCACGACATGCACAAGTTGATCCATCAAAATGAAGTTCTTTGAAATTTTCATCTTTCTCCAAAAAGGCGATAAGTTGATTGTCATCATTAAACACTTTCCAGTGCTGTGAATTATCTGGCACACTTGGGTGAAAAACCACTTTAATGATATATGTATCTATTTTTAACTCTTGATGAGGGAGCATGAGAGAGGCTGAGATGGCCAATGAATTAGCCATGTCATTTTGAGCTCACGGAACTTCTTTGATTGAGAAAGCATTAAACTCTTCAATGTTATCCCATACCGCATTGCGGTAGTGTCTAAGCCAGTCATTTTTTACTTGGTATACTCCTTTTACTTGATTAACAATCAACTCAGCATCACCTTGCACTCTTAGATTCTTGATTCCTTTCTCTTTTTCTACTTGCATGCCAAGCAACAAGGATTCATACTCGGCAGTATTATTCATATTAAAGAACTACAACTTGAAAGAAAAAGGGAAAACCTCCTCTTCAGGAGATATTAGAACAACCCCAACACTGCATCCACTTGTTGCACAACTGCCATCAAACTGCAATGTCCATACTTTGTTGAGATCCTATTTTTAGACAAGAACATCCATTTTGTATGAGTCGGTGGACAAGAAGTAGTTCTCCATCTCTGATGATTCGAAAAGAATTTGAGCTTTAGGGTCATAAGAATTGGTGACTAGATATTTCTTTTGTGATTCCGTTTCTAATGTCTACATCACCCCTTTGACAGGAATTCAGGCTTTGGACCAGTCCATATGAATTTCACCACCAACTTCTTTACAAAAGGTCCAAACTAGCAATATCCCATAGGCTGTTAGAATATTAGCTACAAGAATAGTCATTTTTACCCTTTTTTCAGGAAATGCTGCAAATGCAAACTGCGCATCTTTGATCTGACCAATCAATGGTACTTTCTTGATTTCCATAGAGTAACATCTACTAAAAGGTTTAGTAAGTGTGAGGCCTAAAGCATGGGTGACCTTTGCTAGCATGACATTGTCAGGAGCTCCAGAATCAATTATACAGTTGCTTAGTTTATGACCATTGATCAGGAGAGATAGGTAAAAAAGTTCAATTTTCCCTAACACAGAAGTTGAGGCAACATTTATGTGAGACGTAGGAGGGGTGGGAAGGATTTTTTTCAAGGAAATGGGAGGAAGGACGACAGCCTGGCCTTGGATATACTTAGTTAATCTTACAAGTTGCTCTGGGTTGGACTGAAGGTATTCAACTTCAGACATCTAGATTTTGGTCTTTCTAGCATGATCAATTATATCAAATGTGACCAAGGGTTGTGCTAACGAAGGAATGAGTCCTTCATTTCATGTTGGTGGAGGGGGATTATTGGTCTTTATGGAATTGGAGGAAGGCTGAATTGGAGGAGAAATAGGAAGAAAGGATTTCTTTACAACAGGTTAACAGGAGGTTCAGTAGGAAGGGGATTACCTCTTTTAGCGATCATTGGTGGTGGAGTTACCACAGCCTTTTACTTTTGTTTCTCAATAGCAACCTTTGCATATTTTCCTTGCAAGCGAGTGAAAATTGCATATGATTGTCTGCTTGCATACCCTTGGGTACCCTCTTCTTCATCAGATTCCTCATTTTCAAATTCCATTTACCCCATAGTTTCAGGCCATACAAGATCTTCTTTAATTTGCACACTAATATCTCCTTCCCTTTGACCTCATAACCCTATGGCTGCTGCATGTACAATTCCTCCTCCAACTCACCATGAATAAATGTAGTCTTCACATCCAACTATTCTAAGTGTAGGTCTTCTACTGCAACTAAACCAAGAACAGTCTTTATAGAAGTCATTTTAACAACCGGAGAAAAAAATTCATCAAAGTCTATACCTTTCTTTTGTGTAAATCCTTTGACCACCAACCGGGCCTTGTATCATTTCCTTCCTCCATCTTCCTCTTTGATTCTATACACCCACTTGTTCTACAATGCTCTCTTGCCCTCAGGTGGCTCCACCAGATCCCATGTCTAGTTTTCCATAAGAGATCTATGCTCTTCATCCATGGCCTGCTCCAACTTCTTCCTGGCATCCACCTACACTGCTTCCCCAAAGCACTCTAGCTCTCCACTTTCAGTGAGAAATAAATAATTCAAAGATGGAGTAACTCGTTTAGGTTCCCTTCTTACCCTAGAAGACCTTCTCACCTCAGGAGTTTGGGGTTCTTGATGAGTAGGTACCTAAAATGGCTATGCCGGAGCATGTTGTACCTGAATCGGCCCCTTGGACACCTTGTTGTCCGCAATGTCCTCTAACACTATGTATTATTTCTTTGATTCCTCTTTCTATTCCTGTAACTGATCTTTATACATGATTTTCTCATTAAAGACAATATCTCTAGACCAAAATATTTTCTTGTCTTTAAGACTCCAAAAACAGAAACCAAAATCATCTTCACCATATCCAACAAAGGTGCATTTCTCAGACTTAGCCTCTAACTTGGTCCTATCATATTTATCAATGTGAACAAATACCTCACATCCAAATACTCTAAGAAATGAGTAATTAATTTTCTTACCAAACCAAGCCTCCTCAGGTATACCTCCATTTAAGGTCTTAGATGGTCCTCTGTTAATCAAATAAACAACTGTGCTTATTGCTTCTACCCAAAACATGAGTGCCAGCCTCGCATGTAGCCTCATGCACCTAGCACGCTCCATGATTGTCCTGTTCATTCTTTTTGACACTCCATTTTCCTGTGGAGTATTTGGAACCATTCTTTTCCTGTAGATCCCATTTACTGAACAGTAATCAATAAATTCATTGCTGCAATATTCCCCTCTAGTATCTGACCTAAGACATTTTAGTTTGAGACCTGTTTCATTCTCAACCAAGGCTTTCCATCTTTTGAAAGTTTCAAACACATAAGATTTTTTTCTAATGCAATATACCCAAACGTTTCTAGTTACATCATCAATGAAAGTGATGTAATAACATGAACCACCAATATAATTTACCTTAGTTGGCCCCCATACATATGTATGTACTAACTCCAACTTACTCTCCTTCCTAGTAGGTCCAACCTTGAGGAATCTCACCCGTTTCTATTTCCCATAAACACATTCCTCACAGAAGTCCAAATCTAACTCCTTTAATCCAGGTAACCTGTCCTTTATAATCTACATGCCCTTATGACTTATATGACTGAGTCTCTGGTGCCACAAAGTTGCATCTCCATCTGCAGTAACTAAATTGCAATAATCAGCACCACTGGTTAAATACAAAGTACCAGTTTTCTTACCTATTGCAACCACAAGAGCTCCCTTGGTTACCTTCCAAGAATCTACTGTAAGACTAATTGTACAACCATCACTACCCAGCTGTCCCACTGATATCAAATTATGCCTCAACTTAGGCACATGCCTGACGTCCTTAAGTAGCCATGTGTTCCCATTCTTCCTTTTCACCAGAACACAACCTTTCCCTAATATGTCACATGGTTCATCATCACCAAGATATACATGTCCAAAATAACCTTGAACAAAATCAATGGGGTGGCATGGAAAGAAGCCCCTGAATCTAATACCCAAGATTCAGCAATATTACCTAAAGAAAGAATTAAGGCATCCTAACAAACATCACCTACTGCCACATTTACCTCTTTAGTTTCCTCCTTCTTTTTCTTCTTATCCCAAAGAGCCCAACAATCTTTCTTAGCATGACCAACCTTCCCACAGTGCTAACATTCTAACTTACTCTTCGACTTTGACCTTCCATGATCATTTGACTTCCCACAGTTACTATTCCCTCTGCTCTCCACCGTCAAAGCATTTCCAGAAGTAGAAGAATCTCTGGTGCTCTTCCTTCTCATTTCCTTGCTTAGGATCACACCTATTACACCCTCAAACTTCATCTTTGAGTTATTAGAGACTGAATTACTTACAGCCATAACTAAACTGTCCTAGCTATCTGGTAAGGAACACAAGATCAACAAAGCCCTGGCCTCATCATCAAAGTCAATTTTTACTGATTTTAACATACTCACAACCGTATTAAATTCATTCAAATGATTAGCAATAGAACCATTCTCAGACATCTTCATATTAAATAACTTTTTCATCAAAAATATTTTATTAGAGGCAGAGAGTTTTTCATATAACTTCCCCAACGCACTCATGAGACCTTCCGTGGTCTTCTCCTGTGATATGTTGAAAGTATTTGAAAATGCAAGGCATAAATGAATTGCCCCAAGTGCCTTTCTATCTAGCAACTCCCAATCCTCATCCAACATGGCTGTAGGTTTCTTTGTTTCTCTAGCCAAAGGAACATGGAGGTCCTTCTGATATAAGTACTCCTCCATTTGCATCTTCCACAAACAAAATTTCTACCTGTTGAACTTCTCAACCCTCGATCTACCCTCATCTGCTATAGCTCCCACTCAAGCTTAACTTTCCTTGTGATTTACAACTTCAGCAAAAAACTACCAAAGCTCTGATACCAATTCTTAGGAATTAGAGAACAAATATACGGAAATAATTCCTCAAACCACACTAATAGGAAACTATATAGCAGAATTATACTTGCAGAAATAAAACAACATAAATAAATAATGCACAAAAGAAGACAAGACAAGATTTAACGTGGTTCACCTAATGTGGGCTACGTCCACCAAGAACTTTCTCAGATTTTATTATCAACAAGAGTAAAACAACTCTCACAGTCTTCTCTCTATTTTGAACTCAGAACAGAATTCCAAAGATGTTAAACCACATCTAAACCACAATTGACACCCAATTGCATAATCTTGATCACTCTTGATCACCTCTTGATCTCTAAGACTCAAGACCTCTTGAACATTCAAGATATCTTCAAGATACCCTAACACCTCTATTTATAGGATTAAAATCCTTCTAAGAAGCCATAAATCTAACCCTAGAAGATTGAAAGTTGCAATCTTTCAACTTCCCACGGCTGGAAAAAATAGTCCCGACATTAATAGCATGTTAACAGAAATGGCACAGCGATTGCATAACCATGTCATAGTAAACAACTACAGAATACTCCTGAAGTCTCCAAACTTAATCATTCGAGCTCCAGCACTTCAACACTGATTCAAGAAGACCTAAAACAAGCTCCACACCCCAACAATCTCCCACTTGGAGACTGTTTCCACTTAGCAAAGTTATTAACCCTTCATTATCAACCATGAAGGCCAATCAAAGTTAAACACAACTTCAACTTCTTCCTTGTGACCGCCTTGGTCATCATATCCATAGGATTCTGACTGGTATGAATCTTTTCCAGCTTCAACTTATCTTCTTCCAAAGATGTCCTGATGAAATGATATCTTAGCTAAATGTGCTTCGTCCCAAAGTGGAAAGCGAAGTTCTTCCCCAAATGAATAGTGTTCTGACTATCAATGTGTAGTCTCCCCACTTCTTGCTTATGACCTAAATCATCAAGCAATTGTTGTAGCCAAATCATCTCCTTGCTTGCCTCTGTGGCAGCAACATACTCAGCCTCTGTGGTTGACAAAGCCATAACCTTTTGTAATCGTGAAATCCAAATCACTGTTGTATCACTAACCGTAAATACATAACCTGTCATGCTCCTCTTGCTGTCCAAATCTCCTACCATGTCCGAATATACTTATCCATGTAATGAAGTGTCTGATCCACCGAAACACAATGCTACTCCCATGGTCCCTCTCAAATACCAAAGGATCCACTTTACTACCTGCCAATTCTCTCTACCTGAATCACTCATAAACCTACTCACTTCTCCCACTGCATGGGCAATGTCAGGCCTAGTGCATACCATAGCATACATCAAGCTACCAACTGTTGATGAGTACGGTACCTTGGACATCTGTATTCTATCCTCCTTAGTTTTGGGACTCTGCTCCTTTGATAATTTAAAGTGACCTACCAAAGGAGTACCAACTGGTTTAGCATCATGCATACTAAACCTCTCCAAGACCTTCTTTATGTACTCTTCTTGAGATAATACCAACTTCCTCTCCTTCCTATTCCAAGTTTTTCTTATACCAAGGATTTGTTTTGCTACCCCCAAATCCTTCATAGCAAAGGAGTCACCTAGCTGCTTCTTGAGTACCTTTATTTCATGCATGTTCTTCCCTGCAACAAACATATAATCTACATACATGCACAGAATAATATAACTACCATCAAGAAACTTCTTGATGTTCACGCTATGGTCTGAGTGACACCTGGAGTAACCCTGCTCCTGCATAAAACTGTCAAACTTCATGTACCACTGCCGTGGAGCTTGTTTCAGGCCAAACAAGCTCTTCTTTAATTTGCACACTAACATCTCCTTCCCTTTGACCTCATGACCCTATGGCTGCTGCATGTACAATTCCTCCTCCAACTCACCATGAAGGAATGCATTCTTCACATCTAATTGTTCTAAGTGTAGGTATTCTACTGTAACTACACCAAGAACAGTCCTAATAGAAGTCATTTTAACAACTGGAGAAAAAATTTCATCAAAGTCTATACCTTTCTTCTGTGTAAATCCTTTGACCACCAACCGGGCCTTGTATCGTTTCATGCCTCCATCTTCCTCTTTGATTCTATACACCCACTTTTTCTACGATGCTCTCTTACCCTCGGGTAGCTCCACTAGATCCCAAGTCTAGTTTTTCATAAGAGATCTATGCTCTTCATCCATGCCCTGCTCCCACTTCTTCCTGGCATCCACCTGCACTGCTTCCTCAAAGCACTCTGGCTCTCCACTATCAGTGAGCAATAAATAATTCAAAGATGGAGTAAATCATTCAGGTTCCCTTCTTACCCTAGAAGACCTTCTCACCTCAGGAGTTTGGGGTTCCTGATGAGTAGGTACCTGAACTGGCTGTGCCGGAGCATGTTGTACCTGAACTGGCCCCTTGGACACCTTGATGTCTGCAATTTCCTCTAACACTATGTATTCTTTCTTTGATTCCTCTTTTTGTTCGTCCAACTGATCTTTATACATGATTTTTTCATTAAAGACAATATCTCTAGACCGAAATATTTTCTTGTCTTTAAGACTCCAAACATGGAAACCAAAATCATCGTCACCATATCCAACAAAGGTGCATTTCTTAGACTTAGCTTCTAACTTGGTCCTATCATCTTTATCAATGTAAAAAAATAACTCACATCCAAATACTCTAAGAAATGAGTAATCTATTTTCTTACTAGACCAAGTCTCCTCAGGTATACCTCCATCCAAGGCCATAGAGGGTCCTCTGTTAATCAATTAAACAACTGTGCTTACCACTTCCACCCAAAACATGAGTGGCAGCCCCGCATGTAACCTCATGCACCTAGCATGCTCCATGATTGTCCTGTTCATTCTCTCTGACACTCCATTTTCCTGTGGAGTATTTGGAACCATTGTTTTCCTGCTGATCCCATTTACCGAACAGTAATCAATAAATTCATTGCTACAATATTCCCCTACATTATTTAACCTGAGACATTTCAGCTTGAGACCTATTTCATTCTTAACCAAGGCTTTCCATCTTTTGAAAGTTTCAAACACATAAAATTTCTTTCTAATGTAATAAACCCAAACTTTTCTAGCTGCATCGTCAATGAAAGTGACATAATAACATGAACCACCAATAGATTTTACCTTAGCTGGCCCCCGTACATCTGTATGTACTAACTCCAACTTACTCTCCTTCCTGGTAGGTCCAACCTTGAGAAATCTCACCTGCTTCTGTTTCCCATAAACACAATCCTCACAGAAGTCCAAATATAACTCTTTTAATCATGGAAACCTGTCCTTTATAATCTGGATGCCCTTATGACTCATATGACCAAGTCTCTAGTGCCACAAAGTTGTATCTCCATCTGCTACAACTAAATTGCAATAATCAGCACCATTGGTTAAATACAAAGTACCAGTTTTCTTACCTCTTGCAACCACAAGAGCTACGTTGGTTACCTTCAAAGAATCCACTGTAAAATTAACCGTACAGCCATCACTACACAACTGTCCCACTAATATCAAATTCCACCTCAACTTAGGCACATGCATGTTGTCTTTAATTAGCCATGTGTTCCAATTCTGTATTTTCACCCTAACACAACATTTCCCTACTATGCTGCATGGTTCATCATCACCAAGATATACATGTCCAAAATCACCTTGAACAAAATTAGTAAAGTAATGTCTATGTGGGGTGGCATGGAAAGAAGCCCCTGAATCTAATAGCCAATATTCAGCAATATTACCTAAAGAAATAATTAAGGCATCCTGACAAGCATCACCTACTGCCACATTTACCTCTTTAGTTTCCTCCTTGTTCTTCTTATCCCAAAGAGCCCAACAATCTTTCTTAGCATGACCAACTTTCCCACAGTGCCAACATTCTAACTTACTCTTGGACTTTGACCTTCCACAATCATTCAACTTCCCTCGGTTACCATTCCCTCTATTTTTTTTTCTCCCTCAGCTCTCCACCGTCAAAGTGTTTCCAAAAGTAGAAGAATCTCCGGTGCTCTTCCTTCGCATTTTCTCACTTAGGATCATGCCTATTACACCCTCAAACTTCATCTTTGAGTTATTAGAGACTGAATTACTTACAGCCATAACTAAACTGTCCTAGCTATCTGGTAAGGAACACAAGATCAACAAAGCCCTGGCCTCATCATCAAAGTCAATTTTTACTGAGTTTGACATACTCACAACCGTATTAAATTCATTCAAATGATCGGCAATAGAACCATTCTCAGACATCTTCATGTTAAATAACTTTTTCATCAAAAATATTTTATTAGAGGCAGAGGGTTTTTCAGATAACTTCCCTAACACACTCATGAAACCTTCCGTGGTCTTCTCCTGTGATATGCTAAAAGTAACTAAAGATGCAAGGCATAAACGAATTTCCCCGAGCGCCTTTCTATCTAGAAACTCCCATTCCTCATCTGACATGGCTATAGGTTTCTCTGTTTTTCCAGCCAAAGGAACATGGAGGTCCTTCTTATATAAGTAATCCTCCATTTGCATCTTCTACAAACCAAAGTTTTTCCCGTTGAACTTCTCAACCCTCGATCTACCCTCATCTGCCATAGCTCCCACTCAAGCTTAACTTTCCCTGTGATTTACAACTTTAGCAAAAAACCACCAAAGCTTTGATACCAATTTTTAGGAATTAGAGAAAAAATATGCGGAAACAATTCCTCAAACCACAGTAGTAGGAAACTATATAGCAGAATTATACTTGCAGAAATAAAACAACACAAATAAATAATGCAAAAAAGAAGACAAAACAAGATTTAACATGGTTCACCTAAAGTGGGCTACGTCCACCAAGAACTTGCTCAGATTTTATTATCAACAAGAGTAAAACAACTCTCACAGTATTCTCTCTGTTTTGAAGTCACAAAAAAATTCCAAAGATGTTAAACCACATCTAAACCACAATTGACACCCAGTTGCATAACCTTGATCACTCTTGACCACCTCTTGATCTCTAAGACTCAAGACCTCTTGAACACTCAAGATATCTTCAAGATACCCTAACACCTCTATTTATAGGATTACAATCATTCTAAGAAGCCATAAAGCCGACCCTAGAAGATTGAAAGTCGTGATCTTTCAACTTCCCACGGCTAGAAAAAATAGTCCCGACATTAACAGCATGTTAACAGCAACGACACAACGAATGCATAGCCACGTCATAACAAATGACTACAGAATACTCTTGAAGTCTCCAAACTTAACCGTTTGAGCTCCAACACTTCAACACTGATTCAAGAAGACCTAAAATAGGCTCCACACCCCAAAATATCATGGTACAGACTAGTAGATGATGTTTGAGCTAATTGCTTCTTCAATGAGAGAAAGTAATTTGCCATCTTCTGGAACGCTATATCTGATGAGGTAGCATGAGAAGAAGTTGAAGCTTTAGACTTTGATGGCTCTCATCTTAACTCGCCAGATATAAGAAGGTTGTCTTCTATCCAAATGACCGCAGCTTGAGCAAGAACCAAGGTGGGTATTTGTTCTTGTAAAATTAAGAAACTTACTCTCAAACTCATAGCATTCAAGAATGAACACTTTTAATTCTCTAATGTTGGAATCATGACAGGCAGCACATGGTTGATTAGTGAATTGAAACGAGCGATAAAATCATGCATGGTTTCATTGGCCTCCTTCTTCATGTGAGTGATTCGTGACAATAGCGAGAATGCATCTTCTGAAGGCTTATATTTGTCTTCAAATGTAGTCTATAATGTGGCCCAACTAGTGATGGATCTTAATGGTAAATGCTGGAACCATTCTGATGCAGGCCGTTGCAAGGTCTCAAGAAAGATACTTACTGATACATCCTCATGAGTTACATCTAGAATACTGCATGACATAATAAACGCAACGATATTCACGTTTGTGCTTTTATTTCCGCTTCCATCAAATTTTAAGAAATTCTTACGATTTCTGTTGGGAAGGGTGTGTACTGGATGCGGCAGTGCTAGAGGACCCATGGCATTTCCCATGCTATAGGTAGATTTATTTCCATTTGAAAAGTGGGATAAATAACACGAGCAGGGAGTGTGGTTCCACTTAGCAAAAGAGCACTGCAAATGGATGTCAAGGTACCCTATGAAATCCGGCTCTTTCATGGAGGTGAGGCACTTCTTACTGATCGATCTATTGAGCTCAGTGATGCGAATCATGCTGGAGTGATATTGAAATTGTGCCTTCGAATTAGATCAAAGATTGGATCAACTTCTGCACGAGCTCTCCTGCTATGAGTAAATTGTTCACCCCGCTAGCATAGCCGTTCAGGTCTACAATAATTAAGAGCAGATTTACAACAATATTTTTCTTTGTACTTACTGATTTTCTTATTTTTCTGGCAAAAATCAGCAGCATATACTTTTTTAATATTTAATTTTATCCTTTTTTAATAAAAACCGATTGCAGTTTTCTATCAAAGATTAGCAAGGATAAAAAGTGGATTAATTTAAAAAGCTGATTTACGGATCTTCGAACTGAATTTTGCAAGGTTTTGAAAATAACGTGAAATATCAAAATCTCATATCTACAGAAATATACAAGTTTTTGTAAAAACTCAGCAAACTAAAAGTCTCTATCTAGCCCCAATCTATGGATTTGTATAAGGAAATTTTCAGTTTTGATCACTTTTGCAAAAATTTAAATTTTTAACAAAGATTTAAAATTTGTAATCTCGTAGTGATTTTTACAGTTTTTTAGTTATTTCCTTAGTTCGATCCCCAGTAGAGTCACCAAAAACTGTTGGTTTGAAAATCTATTGGATTAGGCAAATTGTGGGGAAATAGGCCGACAGTGTGCAGGGCACAGCCCCTCTTTGAGACAGCAAAGCGAAACTAGTTTATTGCTAATCCATCAAGCAGGAATCTGTGTAAATCTACACTATTCTAACTTTAGGGGTTTTGGGATCTCATCCCAGTAGAGGTAGTTCCAAAAACCAAAAGAAAGGTAGGAGGGAAGGAATGGAAGGAGGGTAGATATGAAGGAAGAAAAGAAATGAATTCCAAGATAGAAAGGTCAGAGGGTTTATGCGTTGGGCTGGTAGTAAACAAAGCCTAACTTGCTTGCATAAACAAATAAAGAAATACTGATGAACATATGACAATAATAAGAATGAATCAAATAGAATAAAAACATAGATCTAACTTAAGAAATATCTTATGCAAATAACACATATATTGAGCACAAAGTATGAACATATATATTAATATTTCTTCTATTACAAAAGAGCACAAAGTCTTTCTTTCCTCACTTCTTTTTTAAGACAAACAATATCCACATGGAATACAACAAATATCCCAGTATTTATAGAAGGAGAAGATGAAAGAAGACAAAAAACAAACCAACCACTATTTACAAAATATCTACAAAATATCTAAAAAGTCAAAAGTCGACTTTGGGCAAGTTTTTGGATGGTAACATCCCATGATGCAACATGGTTGATGTCATCGTAAATGCCAACATACTTTTTAAATATTTTTTGCAAAATTGATCAAAGTGTACACAAGAGGAGAAACTACTCCTCATCATCTCTTGGCTCAAATGGAGTGTCTTACTTCTAATTAGGAGAGGTGATGTGACACTGAGCTCGGTATTCCATAAACTTGCTGATCATTGACTGAAGTTGATTATGATCTGGACCTTTGAAATGGTCGCCAATGACTTCACAAGTTTCTTTTTCATTTTTGAGCTTGTCAGGTAACCCGGCGTATTCCTCACATGATTCGATCAAGAATCCAATGAAATCGCAGCAAGCCAAGAGGTTATTGATTGACTCTCCGTCGAAAGTGACCTCTGGTGCCAAACCTTGGGTGATGATAGCCTTAAAGCACTGGAATGTATTGTTTTCTTCCCTAGAGGTGAACAATTCACTGAGCATCCCTAGAGAAATCTTTGTAACTATTTTCTCCATGTTATATCGTGTATCCAGGGCTTCATCCTTGATTTTATCTATCCTCTCCATGATATATTCCATTTGATCGACTCAGTAATCCAATGCAATGAGAGCTTTGTTATGTGCCCGTGGGTGATCGATGATGCTGACCTTCAATAGGTCGTCAGCCAAGTAGTTAGCCATTGCTTGGAATGTTTCATGTTGCAACCTAACATTGTCCAACTCCTCGGAGAGGGATCCTTCTACTGCTTGTAGCTCCTTATTTGATTGATCAATATCCTGGTAGAGCACTGTGAATTTCTTGATCATTTCCTCACTATCTTTGAGGATTCACTCTATCCAGGAGGATACTACCGTTCCTTGTTCACCAATCTTAGCATATTCATTTATTTTATACTAACTGAGAACTTCAGAAGGCTCAACAATAGTCATAGGAAAAGCGTTGCCCATTCTCCGCAATGCTTGGAGAAGATGTTTGTTCTGTTCCTTGAGTATTCTCTTCTCCTCTTTTGCTTCTTCAAGTTTCTTGCAAAGAGCATCTACTATAGACAAGGCCGCTCCTTTTAGGATTTCAGACGAGGTTCACATTGTGACTTGAGTTACTGTGAAGTTTTTGGGAGACAGATACTTCTTTTCCTTGATGGGATCTGGGTATGCAATCTCCATGACTCTCTCCCTCGAAGTGCTCTTAGAAAAGTGAGTTATCACTTTCTACTTCTTGGGTCCCTTCTTCGGAATGATGGAGAAGTCCATGGGTGCGATGGGAACCTTTCTCTTATGCTGGCTTAGATGGTCAAAAATCTAGCTAGGACTTATGGGAGAGGGAGTAAAGGGAATAGAAGAGGAAAAGGGGGTGAAAGGGGAAGTAATTGAAGAGGCTGCAGGGAAGAACGATGAAACACTTGGTGGTGGCATCGAAAAGTACTCAAGCGTGCTACTACTTGTGGGGTCTGGAGTTACTACAGGGGAAGAAAAGGTCATGGAGATGGAAGGGATCTATAATGGGATGGAGGGAACACTGGGTGACATATCTGCGAAAGAGGAGAAGACAGAAGAGGTGGGAGATGGAAGGGAGGAAGGGAGAGAAGAATACACATCCATAAGAATAGATGTTTCAATGACAGGGGGAGGAGAAGGAGTGGAAGAAGGAATGACGGGTACCTCAATAGTTGTAGCTATGATAACATCCTAATTGGATGTATGTGTTGAAACTTTGGTGGTCTCTTCTTCTTTACCTGGAGACACCAGGTTGACCACTTACTTCTCATAAGTAGTAGGAGGGCTTTCAGGAGTTTCTTCCTATTTTCTTGGTTCTCCCTCTTTGTCCTTTCCTTTTCCTTTTAGCGCCTGGGCCATTCTTGGAGGTGCTCTACCTGAGGGAGAAGTAGTGAAATCTACTCTGAGCTAGGTGAGGCCATTTTATTTACACCAATGTTCGGTGCATTGCAACGTGGGTTTAACCCTTTCTTGAATGATCTTCAGTGCTTTGGCTCTGTTGACATCTGTGAACGACCAATCGTCCCCATCTATGTTAAGATAAACCTAATCAATTTTTTGATCAGTCTCTTGGAATCCCTTTGGAACGATGGCTACGCCATAATGGATGATTTCTTCCAGGGCCAACTGGAAGTGATCCTTTTGCTTGATGTCTATTTCGTGTGTCAGGTCGATGTAGATGTCCTTGATCTCAGGGACATGGATGGGATCAATTTTTTCCCTTGGGAGGAAACTCTGGCAATCAAAGGTGGGCCTTACTAGGAAGTTGTGCTTCAAATTTAGCAATTCAAGTTTGGCATACATTTCCCTTGCCTTGGCCAGTGTGGTGCAAGTGTATCGGCCAACTGTAAGGGGGAATGGAGTTCCTCCTTTCTTTCTCTTCATGCACTTCTCATGGTAAGTGATCAGTTTCCTTGACAACTCCAAGAGGATCAGCTTGGGCCCTGCATACCTTGGTAACTTTGTTAGTTCACCGTCAAAATTCACCACTCTGAGATATGTGAATGTGGGGAATTGTGTGAACAATTCTCCCCATTTCTTTGTGGCAGAAATCACGCTCGGGTTGGTCTGACCATGTCTCATATTCAGTAAGCAGATTACCTCATAGAAAAAGGAATCATTAATCTTGAAGAATTGGGTGATGCTGGCCTCAAGCTTCAACTATGGGTAGTATTCATATATTTTGACCTGGGGCCATACCCCATTCCGAGCTAGGCTTGTGAAATCTCTTGATGATGTTGTAGCGTATACAACGTAGGAATTCATATAGAACTTCCCAGATGTTAGGACTTGTTGAAGCTGGTTGGGAGATGGTGTCACTGATGATTTCACCCAAGCCAAAATGTTGATCATGCATATTCTTTCTCATGGTCTCTAAGTACCTTAGCATCCATTTGTGGAAATAATGGGCATCAGGAAGCCCAAATACTCTATTCAGGAAGGTGATTGTATCACTCAATTCCTCGTTAAAGCCACTATGGTGGATGGTCTGTGGCCATCTACTCACCAGCTTCTTGTTCTTAAGATAGAGCTCGTTCATCATTTACATACATTTATCCTCATTATCGTCCCAGGCCTTCTTACAGTCTTCTAGAGTTATGGTGACATATTATCTATGATGAGGAATTCCTAGGGTTATTTCAAAGTGATGAGCTGTTAGGTTGATGATCGTCTTTTCTTCCTTATCTTCAACACATCTAGTGTCCTTGTTGTAACAATGAGTAACCAATATAATAAATCCATTGTTTATAGCACTTACTGGCAGCCGAGCTGCAAAGTGCAATCCACTGCCTACTAGCTTGTTCATCTATGGCCACTAGTTGCTTGGTTGGTTCTCACCCAGAATTCATCCATATCAATATTCCCCAGCTCAAAGTCTCTGATGTCGTGGTTGCTCTCTGCATATGATTCAAGCATCCTAACTTTCTAATATTTGTACTTCATCTCTTGTTTTGACAGCTTAGCTTTACCTTTAGACTTTGTTGGTTTCTTGAATGACAAAGACATGTGTGAGCTCAAGGATGGCTGATGTTCCTCTGCAAGAAGGATCAAGGAGGTCCAACACAGAAGAGCCATGTCAACTGTCATGTTATTCATAATGAAATCTTGCAGAAAGAAGAACAAGTAATTATAAGGCTCTTGGCGCAAGGCGCAGATTCATAGCATGTTGTAGAAGCCTTTTATTGCTGGGTGCACTTTTGAGGATGTTGACATGAAAAAAGTTGTGTGAGTGTTGATAGGAGAAAAGTTGCGCTCAGTGTTGGCAGGAGAAAATTTGTGCTTAGTAGAAGGGACGCAGTTTTTTGGATGTTGACATGCAATTTTGGGCGCCAAAGGGTAAAGCGCAGGGCGCAGGTTCACAACATCTAACATGACAGGTTGATGTCAAGGAATATGTGCCTTCGCCTTAGGAAATTTTTGTTAGTGGGGGGCGGGAAAATTCTGTGTTGTATGGGTTTTAAGTGCACCCAAGGCATAATCTCAGAAGATTTTGCAAAGGAAATCAATGCGCCAAGGAAAAATGCTTGGCACAAATTTGAAGCACACAACATCCAATGTTGATGTTGTGCAGGATGTGTCTGCACCCTACAAAAGCTATTAAGTTTTTTTAAACTGGGCGTAGGTTAGGGGTATGTTGCAAGTGAGGACATTGCGCTAAGGCGTGACTGTGGAGGTTGCAACATGGAAAAACAGTGCGCCAAGGATTTTAATGATTTCTTTTAATTTCTTTTGATTTCTCTTTCTCTTTCCTTTGGATTTATCAGATGGCAAAAGAGGCTTTGTTTTGGCAAGGAAACACGCAGATAAAGATGAGTTTTTTGTTGCTTCAGAGGCAAGGGCCTTCCAAATTTATAGATTGGGAAGGAGAGGAAAAAGGGGATTCCAGTTGATTTATAGATTATTAGGTTCCTCTTTTAGATCTAATCCTTTTAACAACCCTAAAACCTAACACAACCAAAAACAAAAACCATAACTACAAGAAGAATGACATAAACCACTTACCTGGATTTATAAAGGATGAAGGGCGACATTGGGGTCCACAAGCTCAAAAAATGGCACACAGGGGTGACAAGGATGGCTAATAGGCGCAGAGAAAACAGTTTTTTCAATTTTTAAATCATGAAAATGATAGGTGTCGAGTGCTTATATATAGAAAAATCAGCATTTATTATTTCACCAACTTTCTTTGGCGCACTTGTCAGAGTGTTGACATGCCGAAAATTGCACCTTAGCACAATATTTGGGATGTCGACACAACTCTGCCAGCACCTAAGCGCATATTTCAGGATGTTGACATAATGTTTTCAGTGCCTTAAGCACATATTTCATGGTGTCAACACACCATTTCCCATGCCAAATGACTTTCTTAGTGGCACACAGTTTTTGCACCTTAGGTTTTCTAAGTGGGTGCAAATTCCTTGATGTTGACACGAGAATTCTTGCGCCTAGGGAAGAAGCTGAAAATGACTAAGTTCTAAAAAAAACTTGATTTTTGAAATGGTGGTTTTAGGCCATTTTTTATGCTATCAGACTTCTTTCGGGGACCAAAATGGAATTTTTGGTATGGTTACGTAAAAATTTTCCCTTGTCAATTTCGCAGGATAACAGAATGAATCCAACTCAGAGGAAGAGGAATCAAGTGAACCTCACTCTTCAAGAAATGGGGAGGAGAAATTTTTTGAAGAGGTTCAAGGTCTCCAATACCTTAGGAAGAAATAAGTTATGGACCTGACTGTGAAAGAGGCTGAGAAGGGTGAAACTAGCCAACAATAGAAACAAGTCATTGACAAATCCTAGGGAAAAAATCAAGTTGAATCTTAGGGTGTTGAGCAGGGAGTGGTTCTGGCCAAGCTTATTTACGACCTTAAGAATGTGAAGAGTGATACCCACCTCACTAAAAGTAATATTTAATTCATCCTTGATGTAGCCTAGAATTTACTAGATAACACCCTAGTCGTGTTGGCACATCACTCAGCCTAGATTGAGCACTCACCTGAAGTGCACAAAGGTACTAAGTCCCTCTTTAGGGTCGTTGTAATAGGATGTTAACATGATGAAGGAAGTAACATATAGATTCATAACTAATCCATCATTCCACAATGCATGCTACACTCAGTTCTATGAAAAAAACAAGCTTAAACAGTAATCATGATTGAATTATTAACATGCACTACTAAATTACACAGAATGACACTTAGATTCAACCAATATCTGTCCATCTATTAATAAATACATAAGCTCCTTACAGTATTGTCAATCTATACCAATGCATGTATGGAACTGATACAGTAGTTCAATCATAAGTGTATATTCTCTGTTACACATACATACATGCAACTCTCAATAATACCCACATACTTCTAGATCTCTGTAATACACACATCTACTATGCACCTAACATCATATATAGGGTGGGGACTTTCCCTTCACTACTTATCTATTCAAAAAATAGGCCACATGCTATTGATAGCCAAACACCATTTACAATCATAGCCACACATGCAAGTGCACTATCTATAGTCCTCTTGTAGTGAACTGAAATGTCAATTCTATTCTTAGCTTGTCTTCATGTATCAATGCTTCAAACTGTTTCTCCAAAGATAGACAATGCATGGTGCGCATGTCTCTGCATCATTGATGTGTTCCACATGCCATCTTCTAAAAATAGGTCTTCATACTCAAAATAGGCTAAGTCCTAAAATCTAAACTTTCCTTCCGCGCACGGGTCCTTCCTGTCCTTATGCACCCTTAGTTCCGGGCCTTCTATCCTGCGTGGACTCCTTGTGTGATCTTTGAAAAGTATTCTTTGACCAACATTATCCCACACTAATCTCATTGTCATCCCGACAATGGGTATCTCCAAAAATTAAAGGAAATAATAGAAGAATGGAAAGAATAAGAATGAAATAATGTAGATAAATAAATAATTTCTATGAGGTTATTAGGCAACCTCCTCTGTATCAGTTTGCAGTATCAACTCTGGATACTCTTCCTTTATTTCAGCCTCTAATATCTACTAGTCAGTGAGTGCTTTCTCTGATTTTTCTGGGATGTCCACAGTAATGGATTCCAACTCATCCCTTGCAATTTCTCCCTTCTCATTTTGCAAAACCAACACAACACTGGACATTGATATCATTCTTCCTTCTAAAAGGTCCAACTTCTGTGCAATCATCTTTCCAAGCTCTTCCAGCCAAGTCTTGTGCGGCTCTTGTGCTGCTGTCAGGGCCTCGCGCTTCTGTTTAACCATTGACAATCTTTTTGCATGGCCCAATGTCTCATCTTTCATCGCTTTCTAGACCTTGTTATTCTCTTCAAGGGTCTTGATGTTGATAAGCACCTCTGGAGCTGTGCATATATTTAAAGCCTAGTCTGCTTTCTTCAATTCTTCCTGTAATGCTTGCAACAACCCTTCATAAGATGTAATTTTTCTCA
The DNA here is from genome assembly GCA_019776745.2 of Taxus chinensis. NCBI lineage: Eukaryota > Viridiplantae > Streptophyta > Pinopsida > Cupressales > Taxaceae > Taxus > Taxus chinensis. The sequence goes on along the minus strand of CM034151.1, from coordinate 542,701,584 downwards.
TCACAGATGCTTTCTCTCATTTAACATCTTGTTCAGAGCATTTATGGTGCTTGCATCCACAGAGTTCCATCTTCGAGTACCAAGTCCACCAACTTTCCCACATAGTGTATCGCTGAAGGAAATGTCTGTGGTACCTTGGCCTCTAAGTGTGGCCTTGCTTTGATTACATTATCCCCAATATCCTCTGCGATGCTTATGAACACTTCATTATTTTTTGTGTGAAGTCCCTTTCCTGTGTTATGCATGTTATCTCTGCTTCCTTTGTCTTCAACTCCTCACGCAACGCTTTGATCGTGGCAGCTTTGTCCATGTTTCTTCTAGCCACCTCAGCAGAAAATTTCACTAATGCATTGCTGACTTGCTCATCTGACATGATAGTAGGCTTTACTATCATGTTTCTGGCTTGAGGTGCCTTCTTTAGTCTTCTCGAAAATTCATGACTCTTTGCACACATCAAATTCAAGCTCATCCATGTGGGTGTGCATTGGACCATGATAGTTGCTTTCGAGTGCGCACCGTCATTGCCATATCTTCATCCATTAACTCCCAGCCAAATAAATGCTTCTGTGCTATCGTGCTCTGGAAGTGGGCGCAGATAATTTTTCCTGCATCCTCTGCATACCCCATGGCTAGTGGAATGTGCTCTCCACTTGTTCTTCTAGACCTTTGCTTCTTAGGAACTTTAGCCTCCAAATTTAGGACTTGTGTCTCCATGTTCTTGAACATCCTTCTGCAGTTGTCACCTCTGGTTTTTCTCTTCCTCTTCTTTTTCCTTTAATGCCTCACCCTGTTCTTCTGTGTCCTCTGGAAGTGTAGGAGAATTAGGCATGCTTTCCTCTGACTCTTCCACCTCCTCATTCAACTTCAGTTTCCTCCTTCTCTACATGGTCATCCTCCTTTTATGGGGAGAGTCTGGGTGATTTATGCACAGTGGTTGGAGTAGCACCTTGGGTCCTTGTTCTCCTAAATACCCTTTTAAACCTTTGCTCCCCTTGGACTGCATTCAAATCCTCATCATCCCCCTCTTGTGGCTAAGGTGGTGTAACGGCATGCTCAGCTTCACCCTTACTTGTAGGATGTCTCCTACCCCTATGCTCCAAACCACCACTATCTTCGCGCTCCTCCTCATCCTGCACTTCAACTTGTTTTGTGGGCTTAAGTTTATGGGATGTTCTCCATTGTATGCTTTCCCTTTGGTGGTGCTGGAAGTGTGAACTCACCTTCCACATATTTTTTATTCTCCATTTTCAGCTTCAACTGGAGATACACCAATGCTGCCCCCACATCTTCTATAACCAGGCTTATTGGTTTTATATTCAGTACCTCTGAAATGATCCTCTCTGTATAAGCACTTTATGTCAGGATACACATACTTCTTCCTCAGAGTATGGTAATCGCAATCTACCTTATCTGCATTGAAGACCAGTCGGTGTGTGTCTATAAATATATGAACATATGCTTGAAAATACCTTGCAGTGAATGCGTAAGGAAACTTGCACCAAGGGCTCCATACTCCATCTTTCATTAGGAAGCACACAATGCAGAAATGTTGATATACAACAAACTGAACTTGTTTCCCTACCACTACTGGTAGGTCCTTTGGGATGCACCACTCTTCCCCAAATGCCACACAGAGCCTGTCATACCACTTCTCTACCCTTTTCTTTACATCATCTGTCATGGCCTCCTTGCATAGGTACTTGTTGAATCTTTCAGCTGGGGACTTGTTCTCCATGGGGTATTCCCATACGTTCTCCTTTGGTCCATCTGGTACTCCAATCTCCAAAAATACCAGTGATAATAGAATATCCCCAAAGCTGATCTTCCCTCTTGTGCGCGCTTCTTCAACTATTTACTCTGTAATATAGCTTGCAATGTTGTAGATTGTCCCTTCTGACATCTTACGTGCCACATGTAACCACATAGTATTTACCTAAGACCACCATCCTGATCATTCAACTTGGTAACAAGGTGGGTTGTAGCTTGTACAACTAAACAGTTCTTCAATTTATCTATGTCCATTCCTCGTGGACCATTCAAGTATCCCAACTCCTGTTTGGTCTTTACAATCACAACTTTATCTACAAGATCACCTTTTATATCTTCTCCTGTGGCCTTCAGACCTGTAACTGATGAGACAAGTGCAGATGAGATTCTAACTCTGCATCCTGCAAAGTAGAAGAAGTCTTCATGCACCCTTGCTCATGAGCCACTGATATAAGGGCTCATACTTCCCAAAATATGGAAGCTCATACAACTGGTAGACCCCAATTCTCTTCAAAATATTTTCACCCACATCGTCATATACTAGCATGTCCTCCACCGTGCACTTGTTCATTCTAGTAGTGAGCAAGGAATCGAGCTCCTTCTTGTTTTGAAGTCCTGTGATTATATTCACTTTCTTTGCTCTTTCTGATGGGTGAATCCCATTCTTTCCCGACGATGACTCCTTCTAGATATTGCATCTCTGAAAAATGGATTTCGGGTGCCATTTCTTCCTCCTCAACGATTACCTTCTTCTTTCCTTTTACTACTACTGCAGATGCCTTCTTCGGTGCCATTTTTACCTTGCAAATGTCTCCTCTTCAACTCTGCAACTTTGTGAATCAAACCCTAGCTCGATTCAATCATGCCCTAGGTGGAAACTTTGTAACCGAACCCTTTTCTATCTCCCTGCTTCACTCAAACCCTTCACCACCAGGGACGCAAGCTTCTTGTCACACAGATCTGGTTGTCATGCTTGGTTTCACACCCTTCACACCTTAACTCGATCACTCGGCTCTTCTCACTTGGCTCTTTCTTCAAATTCTCTTAGTTGCAATGGTAAAAATGAATCTGCATCCCATCCTTATATAAATTTTTCAAAAAATTTCAAATTTTGATGCATTTATTACTCCTTCACCTACCAAATATCCCCTCATTCATTGACCAAATCTGTTTGTTCCACATGGTACATCTTCGCACCCAGCTATAACCTTCTAGCGCGCCTTCCTACCCTCTGGTCACAGAAAACTCTCTTCAGTCATAGTGCTCTTCAGTGCTCCACCGCCTGAGTACCTCATCACTGTACCTTCTCCTAGTAGCTAACATGGCCTCCGCTTACCTCACATTATACTGTTCTTTCATTCATCTCCATCCTTGGTCACTTTTGAGAAGAAATCCTCTTTTGACTTAAAGCACACCCGTAGCAGCTTATTCCTTTCACCTTTCAATTCCCACAATATTTTTCTTGGATAACTACAACCACCCCACACTAAAAGTATGTGTAGTCCTCTATGCATAAATAATCTTCATACAGTAATTAGCTTCATGCACACAAGCGCACTTATTACACAAGAACAACAACAAAATTGACAAAGCATAGTGACAATGAAAGGAAATACATTAAGGAAATACAAAATTGAAAACCTAAACTAAATGGCAATACTGTCTTATTACAAACACCAAGAAGACTTATTTATAGTAGGGCTTCAGCCTACTCCCATTAAAGTAACTGGGTAGCCATGTTCCATCAAGTGCTTCTAACTGGAAAGCACCTGATTCAAGTATAGAAGTGATAACATACGGCCCCAACCAATGTACCTTGAGCTTTCCTGGATGGCACAAAAACTTTGAGTCATAAAGAAGTACCATTTGTCCAATCTCAAATTTCTTATCCCTTATGTTCTTATCATGCCATGCCTTCTGCCTGGCCTTTTTCCTACTTTTGACTCCATCTTGCTATGGCTCGATGCTCATCCAGTTGAATCATCTTTTCGATACGCTCTTCTAAAGCTTGTTCATCAGCTAGACCTCCAATGCGTGCACAATGCACAAAGAAGGTAACATAAATTCTATAGGGAGAACAACTTCTGTGCCAAACACCAACTGAAAATGGTGTGGCTTTGTTCAATCTCTTGTAAGTTGTTCTATATGCCCAAAGAACAGCTGATACTTTGTCATCCCAATCCTTTCTTCCAACATCACAAATTTTTGTCAAAGTCTGGCTCAAAATCTTGTTGAAGGCCTTTCACACAGTTCCATTTTCCTGAGGATGATAAGGTGTAGTTTTATGGTGTGCAACCATAAACTCATCTAATAGGATCCTGATTGTCTCATTCAAAAAGTGTGTACCTTGATCACTTGTCAAGCTTAAGGGACATCCATATCTCATAAGAACATTCTCCCACAGAAACCTAGCTTGTTATAGCTACCATACAGTCCTTGGTAGGTGCTGCTTCTACCCACCATGTGAGATAATCTATGCAAGTAATAATATAGTGCGATCCAGTCCTGCGCGTGGCTGGCGAAATAGGTCCTGAAAAATCAATGGCCCATTTCTCAAATGGTTCGAACTAGTGATTGGTCTCAAAGGATCATCTCATCTCTTTGCCTTGGTTTTCCTAGGTGCTGACAATGATCACATGCCTTACAATATTCTTTACAGTCCTTATACAATGTCTCCCACCATAATCCAACAAGTAGGATCTTCTCAGGTAGTCGCATCACCTACATAATGGCCTCCTGCAATACCACCATGAGCTTCTTCCATGATATCCTTACGCTCATGTTCTAATACACAATGTCATAATACTTCATCTCTGCCTAGCTTGTAGAGGTCACCACTGATTAACATAAATGGTGTCGCATATAGCAAGCTGCTTCTTTTCTAATGCTTTCATTCCTTCTGGTGCCATACCTGTTCGTAGAAAGACAACAATGTCTTCTAATTCCATGGGCACGCATTGTAACCTATATAACTGTGCATCCGAACATTGTTTCTTCAATTGTCTGTGCATCCTCTCCTGAATTGATTCTAGATAAATGATCTGGTCCAGAATTGCTTTTCCCTGGCTTCACCACAACTGTGAAGTCAAACTCTTGAAATAGGAGTACCCATCTGCATATGTTACCCCTGTAAGATGGGCTTGTTTACCAAGTACTTCAATGCCATGTGATCTGTATAAAACACAAATGGTGTTGCTAACAAGTACTGTCAAAACTTGTACAATGCATAGATCATTGACAATGCTTCATGCTCTGTAGTTGTATAATTCCATTCCACAGGAGTCAGCTTCCTACTAGTAAAATAGATTGGATGATCTATAATACCTTCACCAGGTTGAGCTAACACAACACAATGGCCATGCCAAAAGCATCCACATGCACATGAAATGGTTTATCCCATGAGGGAAAGCACAGAATGGGCACGGTAGTAAGTTTCTCTTTTAATATCTCAAATGCGTGTTGCTTGTGGTTCTCCCCAATAAAATGTACCTTTCCCCTTCAACAATTCTTCCAAGGGTGCGGAAACTTTGGCATACCCTTTTATGAATTTTCTATAATACCCTGTATGACCTAAAAATCCATGCACCTCACTCTGAATGGTAGGCTTCCAGGCCTAAAATGACTGCAACCTTGGCTGGATCAACTAGCAAACCTTCCTTGCATAGATTATATGTCCTAATAGTATCCCAAATGGCGTAGCAAATATGCACTTCTTGATGTTCAAAGAGATACTCAATTGTCTGCATCATTCAAACATTAAGCGTAGATTGTCACAATGATCTTTCACAAGCCCATATATTGTCCAATCATCTAGGTATACCTGTAAGAAGTTGTGAATAAAATCCTTAAATGCCTGAACAACTATGCGAGAATACAACAGGTGCACATTTTTCAATCCAAAGGGCATCACAGTATAGGAAAAACTACCCCATTCAGTAGTAAATGTTGTCTTTTCTTGATCCTCCTAAGCAATCCTAACCTGATGATACCCAGAAAATCCATCCGTGAAGGAATATATTTCACGCCCTGCAACTCCTAGTATTTCCTCAGTGAAAGGTGTAGGGAATGGATCTATGACACATGCAACATTCAGCTCCCTGTAGTCCACACATATCCTAATATGTCTGTCCTTCTTGATACTGATCACCATTGGGCTAACCCATTCTGACTCATCAAGGGGCTTGATAATTCCAGATTTCAACATTTTATCAATTTCTTCTTTTACCTTTTCACGTAAATTAGGATTCATTCTGTAAGGTCTCTTTCTAACTGGCCGTACACCACTCTTAAGTTTGATCTTCATTTCCCCAAGTGATTCATGCATGCCTTTAAGTTCATGATATCCTTGAGGGAATAAGTCCTGATAATCCCTTGAGTAACTCGATGATCTTTGCTACCTCCAAGTCTGACCAGTAATCTCCAATTATGGCCTCCTTAGGCTCAGCCTCTAAACCTATATTCACCTTCTTTGTCTTCATGGGTTCATGGTAGGCACGCATGTGCATCCTTGTCTGCACTATCCAAGACCTCACACACCCCATGTGAATGTTCAATATCCAAGTTCTCAACTTCCTCATCATCCACGACGTAAACCATCTTTCCTTTCTCTTTCTCAAGGCAAGCGCGTTCAAGTAGTATGAAGTCCATTTCTTCTTCTTTTTCAAAACATGCTCCAAACTCTACCCCACCGAATAATTCTTGTATATGCTCCTCAGCTTTTGCACTATCTCCCATAGTTAAGTGCTTGACAAATTTTAATGCCTCTACTACAAGAGGTTTAGTTGAGAAGTAGTCAAAAGTCTGGATCATTCCTACAGTCAAATCTTTCCAGTTCCCAAGTTTCTCAATGTAGTTCTGCATATACATACCAAGCATGTGCGCATCCTTGTAGCGTAGAATATAATCTATGCACCCAAAGTGAAGGTGGTAATGCTTCATGTCCTACTATCTAGAGTCTCTCACACTACTGAATGTGATGTTGAACAGGTTGATCACCATGATAAGTGCAGATTTGCGTAGGTGCATTGTTCCTTATAAACCTAGTAGACAAAGTGACTCCAATCTCTTCCCAATTTATAAGATTATCTCTATGGACTACCCACCAGCGCGTTGTTGTCCCGCGTAGTGTATAGACTAACATATATCTCCTTTTAACTTGATCTATCCACTATGTGCTTCCATGGCCCTCAGAAAGGAAGGAAGATCTTCTGTCCCTGTATACCAAGGTATTGTGCTACCTATCCATTGAATTGAATGAAGTCCATTCTTGTGCAACCACACTTTTCACCTCACTGCCCTACTAATTCATATGTACCATGAGCCCAATTGTCACAAGCAATACTCGTAGTATCACTAATAGAATGAGAATCCTCCCACTGTAGGATGCCTTCTTTTGATGGCTCATTGACCTCTGGGTCCTGAATAGTGTGTACATAGACTCTATTTAAATCCTCCTCACTTAGAGGTTCAACATATGGTGTAGAATTTCCATCTGTCAAAGGTATCACAACCCTTTCCTCCTTGTTTTCAAAGCTGATATACCCCTTATTGAATCTCAAGTCAGCATTATTCACATAACACCAAGGGTGTCCAAGCAGGGCTGGAAAATTGTCAGCTTCTGCAAGTGCTAATACCTCAAAATCCCCAGTGAACTTGGCCCCTTGTATAGTTATAGATGCATCTTTCAAAACTCCTATGGGAGTGGCCTTAGTCTAGTTTGCCATAAACAACACATTAGATGATGGCTGCAATGGAGGCCTCCCCATTTGTACCCATGCATCTAATGTAAGCACATTTACTTCTGCACCTGTATCGATCAATATGTTGCTCAACAACCACCCATCCATAACAGCATTCAGAGTAATTTATTTGTCATAGTCAATGCTATCAGGGGGAATATTTACATGTAGAATCTATCCATCCAGTCTCAAGACCTATGCGTAGAGTGTTCCCTTTTAACCAACTTCCTAATAGTGGAATAATGTTCTCCTGGCGCAACATCTTGCACACCTCTCGTAGATCATTGATATCAGTTTGGACTGTCTCTGATGCTTTCTTTTGCTCCTTGAGGTACTGTATCTCACCTTGAAGATTCCTTAGCACTTCCATGGTATCCTGGTAAACTTCCTTCTGATGAGCAAGATCTAGGTACCTCGCATGCAAAACCTCCTCCTTGGTGATCGTAGGCTTCTTGTGCAATGCCTCTCTCATGCGTGCTACTTCAACACGTGTAGTAATCTTCACTGTCAATGCCTCAGGTCCTTCAGTTATCTTGGGCATCCACTGATCCTCTACCATGTGCTTGATTCTAACCATCCTGACACCTTTGTTCTCTTGCTTATGTTGCTTACTCAGATGCTCATATAAGTCTGGGCACTCTTCATAGCTATGGTTCTTTCCACAAAAAGAACATGCAATATTCTGAGGACATTCACGCCTATAGTGGTCAGGAGATCCACACGTATAACATGTTCCATGAGGGAACTCACCTCTTCCTCCACCACGGCCTCATCCTCCATATCCACCACAATATCCACGTCCCCTTCCACGACTTCCTTCAAAGTGCCCCTCATTCCTATCATAGCGCGTTTGATTATGATCCCAATCCTGGTGCTCATTCTTACCCTTAGAACTATCTGTTATACTTGTTCTGTCGTACCCCAAGGTCTATAGCATCCTGGATCTGACCAATCAACCGACAATCCTCAGTATCATGGGTCGTGGACCTACAAATCTTGCAAAAGCAAGATACATTCTTCCTTATCATGTGCTATAACAAAGGACAGTGACTAGCATCATGATTCAAATGACAAATTTCACATTCCAACAGTAGTAAGTGTACAGATCTGCGAGGGAAACAATCCTTGGTGTGACCTTCCACTTCATAATTTATACACAAAATTCCTAGAGTGTGTTTCATGGGCTAGAATTTGATGAGAGATTCTATAACTGCTTTGCCATAGCTACAATCTATCCCTCTAGGAATGGAATAATGCTAGTGTCAATGCTCCCAACTTACCTTAGCACATAAAGCTACTTCCAGTGCTTTGCGCAGATCAGTGTATGTCTTATGTGGCAATGCCCTTCTAAAAGGTGTAATCAAACCTCCAACAAACCACTATGCATGCTGGCTAGCATCAATATCATAAGACATCTTAGATATACGTGTCTTAAAACGAGCATTATACTCATGTACACTCTTAGTAGTACCTTACTTGATATCCTTGAGTGCACTTATACTCTTCTACTCAAAATCAGGGATATGGAACTCTTTTAGGAAAGCATATCTCAATTCTACATAATCCACACAAGTTTGATCAGGGTTGAATTTCCTATACCATTTGTGTGTGTTCCCCTGTAATGTAGCTGGTGAATTGACTTTCCTTTCACTCAACATCCGTGATCCCTTTAGTGAACCACAAGAATTTCACACATATGCACATGTTCGGAAGCATCCTATATAGCTATATACTCTGGGAAGATGAAGATACATTCTCCATATAGATATTCTTTTGTCACTACGGGCTTTGTCCACCTGATTCAGAACCTCATATGTTCCCTCTACCTCCAAAACCACCAGATCCACTAGAACTATAACCACCTATGACCTCCTGATCCGCCACCTGTAGTTTGAGTAGGGCCTATAGACATGCACTACCTTGTGCCCCGACAGATAGTATTGTACCTATACCACTACAGTTTGTGACGTAGTTCCACTTCTAAAGGTGAATCCAACATTCTTCATGCTCACATTCTGTGTGGATGATGCACCTAAGAATGATCGTCCAAATGACATTGAAGTCATCTATCTTGCCATTGATGTAATTGAGTCCTTGACTTACTCCTGCTCTCCTACTTCTCAAGTTAATTTTCTTGGTTACATGTTGTAATAGATACTGAAAAAACAAGCGTAAGGGCTAGGTTAGCAGGTGGACTAATATGCACACCCACGATCTAGGTAGTTTCTACTGAGTGCACTTTCGTGTGAGGCTGAGGGGGGATATCTATCATGATTTCTGAGATGGGGGATTTCCTGAAGATCTAGCTCCACGTCTTCTACATGAGCTATAAATCCTTCACGAGCCATCTCTCTCCTCAATGTCATACTCTCTGCAACAAAATGTTGCTTCTCTATCATCCCTTTCATGAGCGTCTCATTATAATTAAACCACCTTCCCTCTCTCTACTTATCTGCCGCTAGATCTGTCATCTTAAACCAAACTTGTTCCTATCCCTTACATGCATGGCGAAGTTTAGTTAACCATTGGTTTACTCTCTAGGTGTTCAAAGTTACCGTTAAGATCTTGATCACCAGTGAAACACCTTGCAAATATGTTCCTCTTTGGTACCATAAAAAATGAAACTCTGCTAACTCTGGGTAAGAGTATGTTGAAATTAAATATTCTAGAACTATAACTGTCTAGAACACTACTACAAAACCACGTATCCATCATGCGAGTCTATATCAGATTAACATCATAGAGGGTCTGAAATTCTTCCAGTGTCTAGAAAAGTGTGTGATACCTCCAATTCCGCTGAGATGTATAAGAAGTAAGCCACGCGTATATTTCTACTGGAAAAATAGCGAAAAAGATCTCATATAAGCTGTCATATAGGTTATTTTCTACCCAAATGCGTACATTAAACTTAGATCCATTACTGAGACACCACTGGGCATATTCTTCCTCCAGATCATGTATCCATTCCTTAATACTTTCTAGAATTAACCAATACGTATTCATCATGAACTATCTTAAAAACAACTGAAAAATAAGTCCTGGCAATGGAACCAATGACGCAGCCTAGAATTTACCAGATAACACCCTAGTTGCGCTGGCACCTCACTCATCATAGACTGAATGCTCACCGGAAGCATGCCAAGCTACCAGGTTCCTCTTTAGGATTGCTATAATAAGATGTTAATCATGATGAAGGAAATAACATATAGATTCATAGCTAAACTATCATTCAACAATAAATGCTACACTTAGATTTATGAAAGAATGAGGATAAAACAATAATCATGATTGAATTAATAATATACACTACTCAACTGTATATGTAGAATGACACTTAGATTTATCCAATGTCTTCCATCTATTAATAAATATAAAAGCTCCTTATATTATTGTCAATCTATACAAATGCGCGTATGGAACTGATACAATAGTTCAATCATATGCGTATATTCTCTGTTACATACATACATACATCTCCTTCCATACATCCTAGCTGTCTCTCTCTCTTTCTATATATCTATCTCCTATGCACCTAACATCATATATATAGGTTGGGGACTTTCCCTTCACTGATTTATCTATTCCAGAAATAGGCTCGCATGCTATTAATATCCACACACCATTTACAATCATAGCCACAAATGAAAGTGCACTAGCTATAGTCCTTTTGCAATTAATTGAAGTGTTAAATTCTATTCTTATATTATCTTCATGCATAAATTCTTTGAACTGCTTCTCAAAATATAGATGATGCATGGCATGCGCATGTCTTTACGTCATTGATGTGTTACTGCATGCCATCTTCTAAAAATAGGTCTTCATGCTAAAAAATCGGCTAAGTCTTAAAACCTATGAACTTACCTTTCGTGTGCAGGTCATTCTTGTCCTTCCACACCCTTGGATTCCAATCCTTCTATCCCGCATGGACTCCTTGTGTGATCTTTGACAAGTATTCTTTGACCAACAATCCTTAATGATTGGAATGCCATGAAGATGAAAGTGGAGGATGTGACTCAGGTTCTGAGTGGTGGCAGTATTGAGATTTGGAAAGAAATATTCAAGGGTTTGGAAATTTACATGGATCTATTAAAGGTTATGTTCCAAAAATTCACTAAGAGGATCATTTTGAATGTCAAGACTACTATTCAATGCCTCCAAACTCTGGGGTGGTTAGCCAATGCTTATAGACAGTGTCAGGATAAAGATACATCTAAGAAAAGAATGAGAGGACTATCTGAGGTAGATCTCATCAGTTTGGGCACTAACATTGAGTCCTTGCCGAAGGAGTGGGCTACTTTGCTAGCCAACTATGAGAAGAAGAATGAATGAAGGTTGTTGCGTGTTTGTTTTTTTTCTGTTAGTTTTATATATGTTAGTTTATCGGATGATTCTTGTACTACTATTTTGTTAGGCCTATATGTAATTTTGACTCTTACTTTCCTGAATATTTTCTCTTAATAGGAGTTTCATATTGTACGGGGTAGGTTCCCATCAACTCTCTTTTACCTAATATCAATAAAAATATGCATGCAAGTCATGGATGAGATCCTCCACTCTAGAAAAACTTTCAAATGTGCTCAAAATTTTATATGTCAGATTCATTATGTGATCCATGAAACAAATTACAATCATATATGGTGCAACTATTGTTTGTAGTATGACATAAAGACCATTTCTATCCCCCCACATTACAAATAAACCGTCAATTCTAACACAAACTAACTTTGTGGTAATGGAAAAATTATCCATACCTGCTACAAACTTGACACCATCAATTGGTAAAGGTTTTCAGAATTGCAATTTTCACTCATTTTATGAATAGATAAGAGATGGGGATTTAATACTTAATTTGCAAAAGTATATACATGAATACAAACCCATCAACTATTGTCCACCACTGTGACCTCATCAATTGAAAGCAAAATAAACTTTGCATTTTTAATAGCCTCTTTCAAATCCTCTTTTTCCACTAGAGCAAGACATTTTACAATTTCCCAGCCACTGTTATCTGACCAATGTGATTATGGAATGTTCTATAATCCAATAACCTTATACAAAATTTTATCATCTAAGAAATCTAAAATGGATCTTCCATTTTTCAATATATGGAATACCGTAGAAAATTGAATACTTTTGGAAAACATTTCAGTCTACACAACTTTGCCTGATTTTTTTGAAATTGTGCCACCTTTTTTATTTAGATTTTTCAAATATTTTTGTTCTTTTTCATACTCTTCTGTGTACTTCACATTAGAGTAATCTTTTGCATTTTTCCATTTATGAGATCTTACTATGTGCCCATCCTTTTACTTTTGTGAAATATATTTTTTCCTACAATGTTTTTCAATGGTGTCTAATTTGAGTTGTATTGTATGATATTTCCCTTATTTCCAAACACATATTTTACATCAACATTGAGTTGGAATATCGTTCTCATTTTTTGGCTCCATAGGTTTGATAAAATGATATTTGGCTGCCCAGCTGAACTTGAAATTCCTTCCTATTATCCAATTTTTCCTCTTTCTTCTCACATATTTTTATTACTTTTTTCGACTTCAACTTGTGCCTCTAGGTTTTCTGTAATTATGTTCTCATTAGGAATATATTGATCGTCATGTGTCCTTTTTATGGAAATAGACATTGGAGTAGAATCTTCCTCTGAGGTTAGTGTTGGATGAGAATTTGATGAGTCTTCTCCTAGTGTGATGTCTTCAAGGGAACAAATATTTTCATCAATAGGATCATCTCAAAAAATATTATTTTCTAAATGTGTTTGAAATTTTTTTGCATATATAAGTGTTATAGAAATATAGTATTAATTATTTATATGATCAATACAACTAAATATACAAAGATTAAAGAATTAATTTAATAAAGAGGAGTACAAGAAACATACAATATGGAAAATAAAATAATAAATTTTAGTAAATTAGTAGCTAGTAAATACCTATATTTCTAGAGATCCCAACAACAATTTTTTTTGTGAGTGGCCAAAATAGCCAAATAATGTCTTGTTACTCTTGTTTGAACTTACAATAACCTTCTTATCCTATTTTCCAAAATTTGTTGATATGTCGCAAATATTGATTGTTGAAAGATGACTATAGAGTTGGACACTACATGCTTTCATGATAGATGGTTGGGAAATAAAGAGTTACACGACACATTTAGGATGGGCAAGAGGTTGGACAAATAGGGCTAGGACATGCTAGGGTTGGATGACTAGGGGTAGGGCACGTTAGGGGTTGGACGAACATGGATAGGATGGCTCAAAGTTTGATGGATGAGAGTTAGACATACAAGGTGGAAGAGGTTAGATAGATTGAGGTTAGATAATAGAGGTTGGATGACATAGTCTACAGGTTGGATGGTAGAGGCTGGATGGATTGAGGTTGGATGGAAAAGGTTGGACAGATTGAGGTTAAATGGAATAGGTTGGATGGATTAAGGCTAGATGACAGATATTGGAAGGATTGAGGTTGGATGAATTAGGATGGGTGAAAAAGGTTAGATGGTAGAGGTTGGAAAAAAGAAGTATCGATGAAGGACAATAGTTGCATATTACAAAATAGGTTGGACGATCCTCTATGTCATGAAAAAAAAGACATATTTTTTTGATAGCTTGGACAGTTGATGGATATGTATTATACCTTGGCGATATATATATTATTATACCTTGGTGAATATGAGAACAATTTGATTCAAAAAGTTAGCGAAATACATGCATAAGTTCTTTCTTAAGTGTAAATAGTAGGCGAACTGACCCATACAAATGACTTGTTGGCTGAAGGTTTTGGTAAACTGGGTGGCATCCAACTGCTAAATATTCACCATTTCTAATTTCCAAAACCACAAATATTTGTGAGTTTACAAAAATTTGTCACTAAAATTTTACATGCATGACTGTCATCAGCAATGGGAACATATGCTTCTATTTTCACAACATGTGTTCTATCTACATTAGGTGAGTCTAGAGAAGGAGTCTCAACTTACTTCTTCTTAAAGAAATCAGCATATCTTTTAGTGTATACTTTTATGGTCTTTGGATCCATCGATATGTACCCAAGAGCCTCTTCACTGTAGCCAATGAATATTATTTTATGTGATTTCACATCCAACTTATTTCTTTTCTACTTGGGTATGTGCATGTTGTCTTTTTACCCAAATACTCTAAGGTATGTGATGGTTGGATTCCAATTCGACCACGCCTCATGTGGTTTTACTCCATCAAGAGTAATTGTGGGTACTTTGTTAAGAAAATATACTATTATCTTCAATTTTTCAGCCCAAAATGTCCTCACTATTCAAGAATCATCTATCATACAACACACCATCTCCATGATAGTATGGTTCCTTCACTCAACAACACCATTTTACTATGATGTGTGTGGATGAGGAATCTATTGATGAATATCGCAAACTTCTACGTATGATTTGAACTCAGTATTGGTAAATTCCACCTTTGACCTAAGTGGAGATATCTGATATGACAACCAATCTCATTCTCAATAGCCACCTTTAACTTCTTGAAATAATTATCAATAATTATCAATGCATAACATAAAATATTGAAATCCAGAATGACTAGGTTGCATTGGACCACAAAGATCAATATGAACCAAATCAAACTTACTTGGATCTTAATAAGTAGTCTTCTAGAGTGAAGCTCTATGTTGTTTTCCTATGAAGAAATTAGGAAACGTATATGTATCCTTCTTGAGAGATGACAAGCCTCTCCCCATATTATATCAAAAAAGTTTATCAAGATATCTAAAAATGATTTGACTAAGTCTCTAATGCCACAATAATGCAAAGGAAGTATTATTAGCCACTAGTGCATGATCATCCGTGTGAAAAAATTAAGCTGGAACATGCATCTCACATTTGAGGCTTTTGTAACAATTTTTTATCCTATGGATTTGTCTCAAATCAAACAAAATTTATTACCAGAATGATTATCAAAATCAATGTTTAGATTATTATCTAGAAGCTAACTAATTGATAGTAATATTTTTGTTAAGCCAGGGACATATAATACATCAAATAATATACAATTATGTGAACCAAGAGGTAAAGAAATGTTCCCAATACCTTGCACCATGTAAGAAGTGTCATCACCTAACAAAAAATTATTTTTTGAAGGTATGTCCCCCATGGTGGTAAACCAATCTCTGTGCCTAGTCTATGTTGAGTGGCTCTCAAATCAATGTACCAAATAACACTAGATGACTTAAATGGTTCGTTGGAATGGGAAATGTACAAGAAGTCCTCATCATCTAAATGGTCTTCTTTCTTATCTGCTTTTCCTTACTAATGGGGTTTATTTTTCTGATTCCCCTTCTTCTACCCTTGTTTGTAGTGTGAATGTCTCCCTATTTTGATTTCTGATTTTGAGGTCCAGAATTGTTTGATGAACCTTTCTTGTATGTGTTATAGCAACAATCTTTCAAGTCATGTCCTTATTTGTAAATAAGACATTCCTTCTTTTACTTTTCCCTTTATTGATGTTATTTTTGGTACTTTTGGGAAGATTTTGCTTTGCCCTTCCCTTTCTGATGAGAAAATAGTACATGCTCTTCATCTTCATCTTTGTTGTAAGGTGTTTCTTCTTATTACAGAAAATTCACCAACTTCTCAAACTGGATGGTCTAATCTAACAAGTTGAGTATTGTCATAAAAAATGCAGCAATATGGAGGAAGTTCTCTTAGAAAAATAAGAAATAGAGAATCATCAAAAACCTCCTCTCTCAGAGATAGAAGAAAAACCCTCAAAGTTGTAATTCTTTGTAATAAAGCCTCCACTTTCTCATTTAGAGTGAGTTTCAATGTAAACAACTAAATCTGCAAATGTCAAATGGTATGTTTGTTTCAAGACTCATACACCATGCTAAAATTATCCCATT
Organism: Taxus chinensis; assembly: GCA_019776745.2. Lineage (NCBI taxonomy): Eukaryota > Viridiplantae > Streptophyta > Pinopsida > Cupressales > Taxaceae > Taxus > Taxus chinensis. Next base: position 542,685,176 of record CM034151.1, on the reverse strand, counting down.
CTTCTTTATTTATTTTGGAATCTCGAACGTGGGGTTACATGTCATCAAACACTACAAACAAGGTTATCTCCTTGGCCTTCTAATTAGCCTTGTCAAACTTACTCTGTTGAGTTACAACATCTTAGGATCTTGTTATGGAACCATTAAAAACTAGCCAAATCTCTTCAAACTCAAGCCGAGTTTTAATTTTGTTCTTCCACATGGCGTAATTGTCACCACATAGTAGTTATGAGTCAGACAAGAAGAATTTTGGTGCATTATTTGCCATATTACCCAGTTAGAATTTTCCTAACTTAATGAAACATCGACACAAAACAATGCAAAAATATTGAAAATATGTGATTATATTCGACTGTGTGGAAAAAATTAAATGGTAGGAAAAAAATTTTGTTTTGTGAGGCCATGGTTGCCTCTAGAGCTCAAAATGGCTCACAGTGTGAAAAATCACAAAAATAATAGTTTAAAAACAACAACTCTTTAGGGAAGACTTACCTTTACAAAAGTGGCTTAGAATTTAATTCTAAGATATCTAGAATATTTGTGTTTCCCTTCAATAGGGTTTTCTATGCTAAAATTGGGGGTGGATTTAGTTATAGATGGCGGGTTTAGTTGACCTTTTCCACTGCTACCTTTGGCAGTTCTAATATAATTTCCTCCAAATGTTTAAACTAAAAAAGAGGTGTGTGAGGGGGGGTTTCAACCTTTGACCTACCCTACCTGAAAAATTCCTCCTAACCACCAAAGCACTTAAAACACATGCAATAGAAATGAAGGATAATTTATTTAAACAAAATTTTAAAGGAGCTAACCTTTTATAAATGACGTGGCTTTGTGACAGAGTTCCACATGGCGGTCATAGAGGTAGGAGGAGGTTTAGGTTTTCCATAAACCTTTTTGAAAACTGCATATTGCATGCTTTGAGTCCTTCGCTATGTTTATTATTTTGCCATTATTTTGTATTGTTTTCCACCATTTTACTTATTTTTTGTTAGTTCCTTTTGTGTAGGGTTTTGTTTCCTCTGCCGATGTTTAGCACCTAGGCTTGGAGATTGAGGATAAATATAAACCTTTTTTATTTGATGCAACCCGCCCCTTAGCCTATTTTGTTGACTTTCCCATAGATCACACTCAACTTTCTTTATCTCATACTTCTCAACTTTCCCAGGATGATCCGATCAACTTATTTTACTTTGATCAATGTAACTTTTCCCATCTCAATCTCAACTCGATGGGAGAAGATTTATTCACCAATGAACTGACTCACCTGGAAAGATCTCATTTTACAAATATGTGATGAGTGAATACTTAACTTGGTCAAAATGCACCCATGTAAGGGATTATCTCTCCTTTAAACCTGATCCAAATGTAAACAACTTGGTGTTAATAGGGGTCCCCTTAGCTCACTTGCTAACTCTACAAAACTCTATCTATAGCACTTAGACCTCCAAATTTGGCAATCTAGATAAAGTTAGATATGAATTACAGTGTCAATAAACTTAATGACAAAACCCTTGGGGAAAAAGGATTTTTTTTTAATTTTTGATTTCTTTCAACCAAATTTACTGCAGGAAAGTTTTGAGTAGGATGTAGTTCCTAGGTGGCTCCTCCTTACCCAATGCTAAAAAATATTTGCCTTTTATTTACTTTGAACTTGACACAACAAATTGTGGGGATGTAGGGTGTGTTTAGGAATCTACTAGATGAATCATAGGATCTCCAAGGGGTAGTAAACTTCTCTAAAACCTTACAAACTCAGTTGTAACCTTTTTACACACTTATGTTATTGTTCAGGCTCCTACTCACATGTAGAGGCTCTCAAAAACTCGTCTTTGATATAAATTGTTGAGGACTTAAGGAAACATGGAGGAATCCTATGTAAATTTATTAATATGGAATAAAGTAGATTATAAAAATATGGAAGAACTGCAATATTTATAGATATTGTACAACAATTCCTAAAACCATATGCATTTGTACAGGCACAACTAATTAACAAATACACTACATGAAAAATATAAAACAAATATGGTTATAAAACCATATAACAAATATAAACCACCTATTTACCCTAGTAAATAACTAATTACCATAGTAAAGACTAATGTACCTATGGTAAAAAGTAACTAAGGTAATACAATGCATAATTACTTATTGTAAAGTAGGTTTTACTTAAAATCCTACATTTTCTTGTGTTCTTAGTTAGTTTCCTTTCTACATTTTTCTCTCTTTCTTAGAGTAATTTTCCTTTTTTATATTTCCCCGCTCTTTAGATTAGTGTGTTTTTTCCTTTCATGTTTGTTCTTGTCGTTTTGTTTTGGTCTGGCTTGCCTTGCATTAAAATCAAGTGAAAACATATTAGTTTATTATGTAGGAAATCCTTATTGTATTTAAAACTTGGAATAACTAGTAGGAAACATTAGTGATAGAATATGAAAGTCAGGCTCAATATTTTGAATAATTTTTTCATTAAGACATTGAATTTCCCAAAGTACAAAGTGAGTTTTAGAATAATTCTATTCATCTAAGAAAATTTAGTTATACTTACAAATATATTAGAAACTTATTCTGCTTGATCATGATTATTATCAAAGAGGAGTTCCCAAATGAGTTTATATGAAAAATCCTAAAACCTTTATAACTTGGTTCCTAAACCTCAGAGGAAGGTGAAAAATTGTTTACATAAATCAAAATAAAAGTTCTTTCCTATGAAGTGATTCTAGTAATCTCGACTAGGGCTATGGAATCTTGATTAGTAGTGGAGCAAGGCCATGAAATGAACCAAAGGTATCTTTGTTAAGGATATGGATGCTTACATAACAAAAAATCAATGCCAAATCACTCCCCTACCTGATTTGTCCCAAAGAAAAATTAAATATGGAAAATATATAAGGAAACAAACTATCAAATGAGCCACTTATCTAATAATAACATCATGCTTTACAAGGAATAAGGTTAACAAATACATAGAACACAAAAATATCATTTTATTTTGATTTATGAACTTAGTATGTCACTAAATATGAGTAAGTGTTTAGTTTGAAGAATTTTTCTTTATTTGGAAATACTTTATCTTAAATTCATAATCTTTCATTAAAATTTTCAAAACCAAAGCTTCTAGGTTCTAAATAGTTAGTAGTATTTTCCCCATTGAGTCACTAATTGTCTTTTTATTAAGGGCAAATAGTTTTGAAGGGACTATACCCTGTATACAAAAGGGCTCAAAATCCAGATAGCAAAGGTGAAAGAAACAGCCCAGAGAAGGGCAAAACTACTAAGCAAAGAGGGCTCAACAGCCAAATATGACAATACAAGTGAAGAAAGGATCCAAACGTACAATGATCCTAAAAGAAGCAAAAAAGATCAAAAAGTAACCAAAAGAGAAATAGCAAATAGAAATCTGCCAAAAAGCAACACCAGAACCACCAGATAACAACAACTTCGCAGCCAAAAAATAGCATGACAGCAACCCGTTACTTTATAGCCCTGTCAATCTTGGTCTTGATAGCCTGCAGCGACATGAAGAAGGCAATGGCAGTGGCCTGAGAGGAGTCTTTCATATCCTCCTGAGCAATTACAATATCCCTTTTCTCTTTAGGGCCCCAAATGTCCTCATTAACCCCACTTAAACTACAGACACTATGAACATGTTGTTCAATGAAATTATAAATGCTTTTGAGGGCAGACAATATGCAGTCATTACGACTTTTAGCATTCCCCATTCTACCATCCAAGGACTGTAACTTCTTGAAGACTTCAACAATAACCCCCTCTTCCTCATCACTTTGAAGAATTCCTTTTCCCTTAGCTCTTTCCATATTTTTTATAGTCCCTTTGAGCTCTTGTATCTCCTTTTCTAATCTGTCCACTCTGTCCATCAATTTCTCCTCCTTGGGATCCTCCACCGGTTTACTAATATGCAGGAGGTTCTCAGCAATTTCCGGGTCTTTGTGGCTCCCTTAGGACCTGTTGGGAAGCAGGGATTTTTAGCTTTGATGCTCTTTCTTTTCTTGCTGGAAGCAGCAGCTTCAATCTTTCTTTTCAGCAGGGGGAGTGGAAGCGGTGCAATCAGGTGGAGGTATGGAGGAAGAAGGTGGGGTAGGATTCATGGGGGGGTAGCTTGAACAGTGGCGATGGATCAGGAGGATAAGTCCTTGGTGTAGAGGGGACAGCCCCTAGTGTGGCTTTGAACTTCCCTAATTGATTTCTCCAGCGATTTTATCAAATAGTGAGGAAAGCTGATGATGATATTCCTACAAAAGTGATTTAGAAATATCAAATGTTTTTTGAGGTATATTCACAAAGCTTCCTTCAAGAGTTACATACCTAACCACGATCCTGGTAAGCTCAACAAAAGGCTCAGGAATTGACGCCACCCTTGATACCAGCAGTCACAAATTCAAGATTCTCCCCCCTCGTTCAGGAACTTCTTGGTCTCCACCCTCCCTGTCCACCCTTCTTATTGAAGAATTTTGTGCCCTCCAGGCTGAGGCCCATGATCTGGGCTATGAGCTCTTCTATGATTTCAATCTCCATGTTACTATATTTGAAAATCCTATTCTTCCATCCCTGGGTGAATCTGATAGAAATGTCTTGGTCAAAATCCTTGAATCCTTTCAATTAAATTAGACAGACCCCCAATTTGCAGGTGATTCCAAAGCTCCGTATTCTCTTTCCACGCAGGATTATGGGTCAGTTCAATTTTGCAAGGTGGACCCCCCATGTTTCCTCTGCTCCTTTTCCTATTCTCAACGGTAAAAATTCTACCACTATACGGGACAAGGCAAAGCTTTGATGTTGGTATTTGAATCTTTCCTTTCTGTGAAAGCAGGTTTAATTATTTTGCCATACTTGTCATTATTACCCCCACTCCTCGGCTTTCCTCCTATGCCTAGAAATGATGACAGTCCATCCCACACAGATCACATCAATCATCCATATCTTATGTGATGTCATCATAATGTACTTGAGGATCCACACACTAGCGTCTAAATTACAGCCGTTAGTGTTGAGTTTCACTGCCATGTAGATCATTGATTATGGCTTTATTGATTTGAGTGGGAAGAACATCCCCCCTACGCCAAGTTTGAAAGGAATTAGTAACCCCGAGGTTAGCCAAACTGTCAGCGACCCTATTTCCTTCCCCGATAGGTGTGGGTGATTTGAACATTTTCAAAGCTCTTGCATATATCAATAGCTTCCCCAATAAAATCTCTAATAGACCAGCTGGGGTGTTGCTTTTTATTTAAAAGATTAATGATATTCCAAAGAATCACCTTCAATTATAATATTCAGAATATTACAATCTCTGGTAAGTCTTATACCCCAAAGAGCCGCCAGGGCTTCAGAATAATGATTAGTCTGCCTACCCATTCTCCCAGAAAAAGTAGCAACAAAACAACCTCTTTGATCTCTGATGACTCCCCCTCCTCCAAAGTCCCCCGGATTGCCTTTTGAGGCCCCATCAAAATTTTAACTTGTGCCAATCAGTGGAAGGCTTAATCCATCAGACTGTGTTTCTATCAATACCATTGTTATTCTTATTGACAATGTCAATATTCCAATCAGTCAGAATGTATTCTTCATTCTTCAGGAAAAGCCTATTTTTAGGAGGTTTAAATCTAGCAATATTATCTTGCACAGCAATGATAATTTCCTTGTAGACTATGTTACATGCCTTTCTATTGTTTCTGAAAATGTTATCATTACGAGCCTTCCAAACTCTCCACATAGTGCGGGGTAGAACAAGTTGCCCATAATCTTTTCACCACACAATGCTTAAACGGAGAGTCCCATTGTTCCTAGGCCTGAAGATAGGTAAGGGGAAAAAATCCATCTTAGATTAAATTTTGCAAAAAAAAAGCTTCCAAATTTTGGAAGCAATCTCACAATAGAGGAATAAATGCTTTATATCTTCTGCCTCTTTCTGACACATGCAACATCTATTCGGCATGATGAATCCCTTCTTGATGAGGTTGCATTAGTTAGGATCTTGTGATTAATAATTAGCCACCAGAAGAAGTTCACTCTAGGGGTTAACTCTGACATCCACAGCTTGTGCCACTTAATTTCACTTTCCATGGATACAAAGAAAGAATTATATCTTGACTTAACAGAGTATTCGCCATCAAAAGAATCTTTCCAGATGAGTTCATCCTTAAGATTTTGATTACTTATATGGATTAGAGAAAGTTGATTCTGTAAAGATGAAATATCAGCCTATATACTATCATTCTCCACTTTTAGTTGTTTCCATTTTATTTTGTTTCCATCCCTCTCAATGTACCCCTGGATTTTTTTGCCCATACTTTGTAATTAAGTTGTCTTTAATGTGATCATAAGCAGGAATCCAGTTAGAATCAGTCCACTTATCAGTCCAGAAGTTTATGTTTTGTCCATCCCCAAGCTTCCAAATACACCCCTAAGAAAGAATGTGTCTGCTGCGAATAAGGTTGTTCTAGAAAATAGAACCACTCGGAAGAGACTGATCATATATGAAGGAAATCTTGTTTTGGTTTGAAAGATATTTGATCTTAACCAACTCTGTCCAAGGTCTATGCTCTTTTATAAGCCTCCATCCTAATTTTGCAATAAGGGAAGTACTCATATGTTTGATATCTTTGATGTCTAACCCCCCAAGTCTCTTAGGTTTACATACCTACACCCAAGCCACAAGATGATATCTGAATCTGTCCTTAGTACCATGCCATAAAAAGTGCTTTTGAATCTTTTCAATATTGTTCCTCACTGCTGCAGGCATGCTGAACATTGACATGATGTAAATAGGCAAGTTTTGGAGCATGCTTTTAACGAAAAGGCACTTTCCCTGCACTTGAAAGAACATCTCCTTTCCATCCAGCCAACTTTCTTTGAAATCTCTTAATAAGATCATTCCATACCTCCACAGAAATCTTGCCAGTACTTAAAGGTAAACCTAAGTAAGTAGTTGGTAGAGAATTAATAGTGCATCCTAGAATATTAGCAATCTTTCTTTGCCTTTCCAAAGGAGTATTGAAGAAATAAATAGAGCTTTTGTCAAAATTAAATTTTTGTCCCAAGGCTTCCTCATAAAATATAAGGACAGTTTTGATAGCCTTTGCCTCAATGATAGAGGCCATCAGGAGAAGCAGAGTGTCATAAGCAAACTGCTGGTGTGAGGATATCTGATTGCCAGAAGTTAGAGGGAAGCCTTTTATCATGCCAATGCTAATAGCTTTGGAAATAGATTTGCTTAAACTGTTAGCCATAATAATGAATAATAGAGGGGAAATTGGATCACCTTGCTAGATACCTCTATTTCTGGCAAAAAAGCCCACAGGTTGCCCATTAACAACCATAGAGAATCTAGAGGTAGAGATACAAGAGTGAATGATTTTTCTGAATTTGATTTGAAAACCAAACTTGGATAAGACCTCATCCATGAATCTCCAGGAGACTCTATCGAAAGCTTTATGCATGTCCAGTTTGATGGCCATCCCCACCTTTTTACTTTTATCCATAGAATGTATAGTTTCATGAACCATGATAATTCCATCTTGGATAATTCTTCCCTGGATGAATCCGCTCTGCTGTTGTGAAATGATCTCCATAAGAATAGGTTGCATTCTAGTGGTGAGAATATTTGTGAAAATCCTATATGTAACATTAACCAAACTGATAGGCCTGAAATCTTTGAAGTCCTTTGCATCCAACTTTTTCAGGGCAAGCACAATGTGTGTATTATTTAGTTCTTTAATGAGATTTCCCATTCTGTAAAACTCATTAACAGCTTTCAAGAGATCTTCAAAGCATATTTCCCAACATCTTTGGTAAAATTTAGCCGAAAATCCATCTGGACCTGGAGCCTTATCCCCTTCTAAAGAAAAAACAACCTTTTCTAATTCCTCAATGGTGACAGTTTTTGAAAGACTTTTAAATCTCTCAGCAGGTTTTAGATTATTAGGAATGGAGTCTAAGAGGAAGGAGGTCACTTGTTCATTGTAGGAGTTATTCTCAGTGAGGAGGTTCTTGTAAAAATTAAGCGCCTCAGTTTTGATGTCCTCTGGATCCTTAGTAATGTTTCTATTGCCTTTAGCAACCTCAGATATTCTATTACAAGCTCTATGTTTGAGGGTTGTCAAATAAAAAAATTTGTATTTCTGTCTCCTGCTTTAAGCCAAAGGGCTCTAGACTTCATTCTCCAAAAGGATTCTTCATGGTTGTTTAATGCTTAACGCACCCCCCATTTTCAAAAGTTTTCTTTAAAAAAGAGCAACCCTCTCTACTTTAAAAGAGATAGGAAATACTTAGGTATTTACCTTTGATCTTTAAAAAATGTTTCTTATTTTCCTGAATCTTGTTTAGTACCCTCATTTTGAAATTTCTTAGTACTTGCATTAATTAGACTAAGACTATATAATTAGGTTTTTTTGGGTACTCACACTTTGAAAATTTGGTACTCACACTTTAATTTTGTGAGGGCTTACACTTGGTTATTTCAAAATCCTCACATTCACAATTCAAATTTTTCTCGTATTTGGAACTTATGCATCATTCACACTTTTGAAAACCTAAATCTCACACTATTTTAGTTACTCCAACTTTAGATTCATTAGAGAGATCACAGTTATATTTCCTTTAATGGTCGTACTTTGTTTTACTTGTAGTTTTCAAAGTATCAACTCACACTTCAAATTTGTGAGGATTCATTAAAATATTTTTATAACTTTAAGTTTGACATTTTATCACAGTCAATGGAGTGAGAAATCACATTTTTTCAAGTGCAAGAACTCAAAGGACGTTTCTTAGATGTGAGTATTCAAAACTTGCACGTTATAATTGTGATGATTTAAAGGTCACACTCCAAGGATATGAGGAATCAAAACTTTATAACTCAAAAATGTGAGAGGCCAAAATACAATGCTCGTACCTAAAAATCCATGGATGCAAGGATTTAAACTTTATAAATGTCAAAAAGGATGAAGTCAAAGAAAAAATCGAAGGACACTTCAACATCCAATGAATAACGAGCCAATCCTAACATTACATGTGGTCCATTTTATGACATATTTGATGAGGGTTATCAATCCTCTTCATGAAATAATGTCGATTTAGGGCTTGTGTCTAAAGGATGTATGCAAAAGGAAATAAATACATTTGGAAATGGTCCCCAGTACCCAAAATCCACACTTATAGAAATATAAAATCACACTTGTAGGAATTAGAAACATACTTTGCATAAATTGAAACACTCTTTACAAAAAAATAAATTCAAACATGAATGAAATTGAAACACACATGGAATTGAAACACACTTGCATAAATTTAAACACACTTGTATGAAGGTAAAAACACTTGCATGAAAGGATATAAAACTTGCATGGAAGGGAAATAGTTGAATTAAAAAGAAATGACAAACACAAAAAACACCTGCAGGTTTACAAATAAATGTACATAAAAGAAATAATTACATTATGCAAAGAAAAGAAAATAAAAATTATAATTACAGAATAAAAAATAAACATACAAGTCCATCTCCCTTGGAATGAGTGGCCAAATCATTCCTTAAAAGATAATTTTACTCTACTCTATTTACAAATGGAGTCTTAAAATTGATCAAAAAATGGAGATTATATTCAAAGGTGTGGGAGGTTTCATTTATGTTTACATGCTTCCAACCACTTCCTTATTTTAAGGAATACATCTTTATAAAATAAGATTGCAATATATCCAAAAAGTATCAATCTCCACAAAATATGGAGAGAGCTTATCTAGTTCTAATAACAATCTGCTTATATTATTTTCTTGTTGAGAATCAAAATAAATATTGATTCTTCTTTATTTTACAAATAATACAAAACTTATAGAAACATTCATTTTTAGAATTACTTTCAAAAATAGATCACAATACCCACCATTGAAATTATGCTCATCTATAAAATTTTAGTATTCATCCTCATAGCTCTAATATCTAACTTTGAAGTTATGATAAACAACTCCGAAGAGATCCCAAAGAGACTCAGAAGCATTCTAAAGAGTCTTTGAAGCATCCCAAAGAGTCTCTGAAACATCCCAAAGAGAATCTGAAGTGTTCCAAAGAGACTTCAAATCAAGTTGGAGTAACTACGAAGCTATTTGGAGGAATCTAAAGTGAGTTGGATCATTTTAGGAAGACTCGAAAGTGATTTGGAGGACTCCGAAGTGAGTTGGGAAATTTTGGGAAGAGTCCCAAAGCGTTCTTAAAATGGCTATAAATTTTTCATAAAAACTAGAATCAAGATGGTTTTTTTTAACTTACATAATTTTTTGAGAGGAATATGAATATATAATCAGATTTGGGTTTGAGTATATTATTGATGATTTTTTTTCACTATTTCCCAAACATATGCTTAAGGAGCTACTCATAAAACTGATGAACATTTCCAAAGCTAGTGAAAGAACCTATGGAGCTAATGCAATGATGAAATAATGATCTCTAAATATTATATGAGAGATTTTCAAGATCTTCCAAGGCTGGTTGTAGCTAGTGCTTAGTACTCAAAATTCCTTATTCCACAATTATAGCAAAGTAAGAACATACATATGTATAAATTGACATATTTTTCCCAATAATAATTAGAAATGGCTAACAGAAAGATAAAAATGAATTCTAATGAAATAACCCTGATATATACTCTCCAAATCATCCTAAATAAACCATAAGTTCAGATATTACACTTAGATCCACTTTATGTGCAAAGAAAAAGAATGTCAAATATTGTATAAAATGGGCTATTTCTTAGGCTCATCAATATATGTGGAATCCAAACATTAAGTGGATAATTAATATTGATAGCTATGATTAGATTTTACATGTCCAAGTGCATGGATTACATTCAAAAGGATGAACATTTTAGAAATTAACGTTCCTTAAAAATTAAGTCATGAATTATGTGACGCTAACACAGAGCATGTTGTTTTTTCAGTGGAAATGGCTAAGTATTATTCATGGATGAAGGTTGGAAGTCACGTGCAAGATTGCATACAAGGAAGTAAAAGAAAAAACTAAGGAAAATTAGGATGCTTGAAAGAATACACGTGAGAGCACGGAATAAAGACAAAATAGTGCGTGAAGGTGTGCACAACATAGAGAATAAGTTCAGCATGCGATGGCTCCTATACATGCACTCAGGACTTAGGTGATTTTGAAGATAAAAATAGGAAGAAATATTAGATGGTGTATCACATAAGTAAGTTCCATAAATATAAAAACACATGCAAGGAAAGATAAGGGTGAAACATGAACATAAACTAATTATAGGATTAAAGCAACATAAGGTCAAGCTATGTATAGCTCGGACTAAAGATAAAGAAATAATATAAAAGGCGCACGACCTATAATTGGAGCATCTATTATTAGGAATAATGCATGTTAGCAAAGAAGGGAAATTCCCCACCATGTATAAATAGGTGTAGCACTCTTATAAGTAGAGGCTTGTGTGTGAGTACCCTAGCGATGATTATGTAAGTGCATGTGAGTTATTTTTTATGTGTGCATGGTTTCAACATGTAGTTGTAAGCAGATATGGATGTAATCAGTATTTCATGTAATTAATTGTTTTTGTGGATGGATAATAAAGGTTACTAAATATGAGTATGGCGTAATGTGAGTAAATATACTATTGATAATTATATATGTTGATTAAGTTTCCTTATTATATGTGTTTCAAATCTTGTATATTATATCACCATCTATGTAAATTGTAATGATTATGTATACTCTAACCACATCTTTATAAATGAAGTAAAGGAGGGACCTAGTTGGTTTTGTGCACTTTGGTGAGTGCCTAGGCATCTTCTTAGGTGAAGTGTTAGCACACATGACCCTGTAAAGTGATTGGCTACTAGACAACAACATTTTGGTTATGTTACCATGACCTCCTTTCATTCTGCTTGTCATGATGTGGCATGTGCATGGCATTCCAATTGTCTTTGAATAATATTGAGCTTTGGGTGATTGATGACCATGGGACCATATTTCAAAGCATGCAAGTGTGTGGAAAGACAACCTCTATGATTGCTAGTATGAGATGTTCTTCAACTTCTTCCCAGTAGAGTTGTACAAGTGGTTGGTAGCTTACATGGACAACATGGGATAAAAAGGAAGCAAATTTGGATCCAAGATCATTATCAAGCACTCTCATATTTGGATGAGCCATGGAAAAGAGCTGAAAATTGTTGGTGGGAAGGTTTACTATGCAATTACACTTTGGGGTATGTGATTTTTAACATACTTGTGCCTGGAGGAAGTATATTTCTAGTTTCTGTGTGAATCTAGAGGGTCATACTTGCATGTTTTGCATTTATATATTAATATCTCAATGATTGATCTTGGGATGGAGAATTTACCTATAGCAGGATAAAAATATATCGTGTTCAGGGGCAAGAGAAGGTTTGGGAAGGATTACATCGATATAAGTGGAAGAAAGGGATAGAGAGTAAATATTGTGTAGGTATAATGATGTGCGAGAGAGGGAAGTCAAAGAGGCACTGAGATTTCAAAGAATCATGTCTGGTGGGGATTATGAGAACTTTGCAGAAGGAGAGCAACCGGAGGATCATGTCCTTTCAGTATTAGGAAAGCGTAATAAAAGGACCCCATCGAAATCTGATGAGAGAAATTCTAAGGAGAGAGTGAGAACTTCTGGCCCACATTTGACCTAGCCTGGCCACCTATCCCTTACACTTGGTGCTTGTAATTTAGAAGTTTTAGTAGAATATCAGCATAGTGATTTTGAGAAGGAAATAAATCAAGTATCACCATGTTAGTTTGGATATACATGCAGACATGTTTTAGTATCAACTCAGGAGGCATGAAAAAAATTTGCGCATACGGCAACACAGTAGGTGCCCATGTTTAGACAGAGTATGTCTGGGAGCAATTTGGTAGGCACGTGGTCAAGATATAATAGTGGTGTGATATATATTGGAATTAATCATATAGGTGGAGTGGTAGGATAGATAGTTGGCATGTAGTTTAGCACTTCTATGGGAATGCAAAGTAGTACATATACCGGCCCCAGGTCATGGTATGATGCTTAAGAGGTTTAGGTCCCCCACCACATGGAGGAAATAGGAGCAGAGTCTTAAGATTAAGATATGGCCCTATTCCAAGACAAAGGCCGTAAAAACCAAAGCAACAACCTCAGTAGTCACAACAACAGACCCCTCAAATCTTCTTTGAGATTTATCTTCATTCTCTGGATTATATATTTTTGGAAGATGCAGCTGAGCATGTCCATAAGTGTGAGATTTTATGAAGGGCCAAGGGAATAATAGCTTCAGATCAGAAGGAAAGTCAATTTCTGACCACACTTCAAGGCCCTGCACATAGTTTCTATAGAAAATATGATCCATATCAAACAACAGTGGACTATGGTGCATTTTGTACCACCTTATTAGTTGAATTTCATATACATTAGTTTGAGAAACAAATAATTAGCACGTGAAGGATATAAAATAGTGTTTTTCTGAGAGTTTTAGAGAGTATGACGCACATTTCAATACCTTTTTTTTCAATATTTCATATTAAATGCATCAAAGCCAGCATGCACAATGGTTTGTAAGAGGATTTTTTATACCTTTTTGAAGGGAACTATTACACAAGAAATTTATTGATCCATGTGAAGTATTGGAAGAAGCATTACATGCACAAGTTTTGGGACGCGTAGACATAGAGGTGAGTCTATTCATTGAGGTGAGAATTACAGCAATGGTCACTTGATTGGAGAAATTATCTTCCAATTCAAATCATGAGAAACATAATGGAATTTTGTGTACAAATTTTGAAGTAGAAGGACATTCCAAGGATAGTTATCCACACAAGAATTTGTGCGCATTGTTAACAACTTGTGAGATTTTCCATAAAAATCATGATGTATGTAACTATCCACTATTACAATGTGTGATGCATAAAAATGTCTCCATTTATTAAAAAAAATATGATTCACATACCCATGACATAACCAATTGTAGTTTGATTGATCATATTCATGAGGCATGTGAAACAGGGTTACGTCAAACCAGTGTGGCAAGTAGTTTGCACGCGCAAGAATGACAGGATAATGAATGGTGTAATAACGATAATGGAGGATTCATAGGTGGATTTTTAAGTAGAGGAAATGGTATTTGAGGAATATTTTTATGAGGTACATGTTATACTTTTGGGTCACTTGATCACTATTAATGTGATTTTCCAAAGAATCCAGTTTGCACATATTGTGGTAAAGTGCATAAGGTTAAAGATTGTCCTGGTCTAAACACACAAATGTGTAAGAATAAAAATAAATATAAGGGCATGATAATGATTAAAGTGGAGTGTGAAAAACAAGAGAAATGGGTGCCTAAGAATGTGGTTAAACCTAAAATTCAACCTATGTTGGTCACTACACGCACAAAAGTACCGCACACATGTGAGCAAGGGAAAACCAAACCACTTATTAGAAGGGAAGAATTCATGCATGTTAAGTATCCATACATGGATAAATATAATTATGTCTATCAAGAGACCATAAGTGTCATCAAGGAGATCTAGGGAGAGATTCAATACTTGAAGGAGTTGATGTGTGACAGGGAACACACGAAGAATGCTAAAATCCCTCCAAAGGATGTTGAAGATCTTTGAGAGGTATGTAAAATGCTTAGGCATGAGAACATAATACCTTTATTACGAGAATGGTTGCATGATAAGATGTTGTGTGTAGGTGTGGAAATAGAGCACCATATCGTTCATGAAAATTTTACCACCATAGGATCACGAGTATGAAAAAGGGATCACATTATATGCAGTGATAAACAAATGGTTGGTGAGTAAGATTCTTATTGATACATGCGTGGAATTCAATGTCTTCGCCATTAATGCTTAGAACCAAATGGGAAGGCCACCATTGCATCCATCTTCAAATTTTCTCTATATGGCTAACAAGATAAGTATAATACCCATTGGGGTTTTAAAAGATGCTTCTATCACTATTCAAGGAGAAAAATTCATGGGTGATTATGAGATGCTTGAGATAGCTGAAGTAGATAACTTCATGGTGTTATTAGGTCATCCTTGGTGTTATGCCAACAATGTTGACCTACGCTTCAACAAAAGGTATGTGATTTTGAAAAAATAAGAAGATCGTGTTGTGATACCATTGGATGATGTAAATATTGCGCCTTATATGCAGCCTATAATTTGTAGCCAGAGAATTTGGAGCCATCAAAAGAGGGTGTTATTCAATGGGAAGACACACACTCCATCAGTGATACTAGTAGTGTGGCTTGTGATAATTTTTCCCATGGAACTTACTAAATGGTTGTACGTGAGGTGCAAAAAAGAGTGAAAAGGATGGGTAAAACTAGCTTACCAAAGTATACCAGAGACGAGAATCCTGAGTCATTCTTGTGTGTATTAGAAAAAAATTGGCACAATGAGGGTGATAGGAGAAATATGTTGGTATATAACTTACACATGATAATAGCACACTGGTGGGCTACACATAAAGACAATTTATTGGGTTGGCACAAAATCATAACAGTCTTCTTGAGCAGGTTTGCAAGGAATAATCTCCCTTCATTGGTGCAGGATTAAAATGCAAAGACTCATCCTTTAGTACATGTTCTCAATTTCCAGTGAAATTGGAAATAGGGACAATATTATTTTCCACCATGTCTATGGGTACACAATTTCTACTCAAATTTATGTGGTTATGTGCATGTTCAGTATGTACATTCTGAGTTGAAGTAGGAGACAACAAGTTGGCACGACCTAACCAAAGGTGTTGTTCATAATTTTAACTATTTTTCTACTAAGCCACTAGTTCATGAAGCTTTTTAGATCATGAGGTGCATCACATTGGGAGACAACATAAAATATAAGGAGCTCATGAACTACTTGTTTATTAAGGCTAACTCTGAGGCACGTGAAGATATGGTGGAATTAGAAGAAACATTGTTGGGACGTGAGTGGAAAGAAAAAGAGAAATGCAATCTACTCTACCTCATAGATGATGAAAAGGTAGAGGATTTGGATACTAAGCACACAGAAGGTGTGCGTGGGTGTTGGACTTAGCGTATGAGCAAGCAAACACATACCATCTTCATTTAAGAACCAAGAAAGTAAACATTGGAACTAAGGACATGTCAAAGGAAGTGATTATTATTGATTATTTGTTTGATACTGAAGTTGTAAATATTTTTGAGCTATTTCACAACTTTCAAGACTTGTTTCCCAAAGGATACCATGAATTAAAGGGTGTGCATCCATCACTAGGAGAAATGAAGATCAAGCTTAAAGAGGGTGTGTGACCGGTTCGGAAGAGACCTTACCGGATGAATCCCAACTTGCGCGTTAAGTTAAAAGAGGAAAATGATAAAATGATCAATTCATGCATTATTGAGCCTATTGAGGAGTTTGAATGGATAAAATTGATGGTGATTAGCATTAAAAAGGATGGTAGGATAAGGACATGTGTTGATTACAGAGCTCTCAATGCTTCATGTGTAATTGATCCCTTTCCTACACTATTCATAGAAGAAATCTTAGAAGGTATTACAGTGCACAAGATATGCTCATTTGTAGATGGGTTTTGATGTTACCATCAGGTAAGAATTATGCATGAAGATCAAGAAAATACAACATTTATGACAAAATGGGGAAGTTTTTCATAAATGTTTATGCCTTTTGGATGAAGAATGTGCCAAGAATGTTCTTACACATAGATGTTCAAGCATTCCAAGATTTTATTCATAATTTTTTATATGTATACTTGGATTATTGGACTATATATGGGCCAGTGAAATATCATTGTGACTATTTGAGATTAATGTTTTAAATATACAGGCAACTTAACATCTCTTTGAACATCAAGAAGTGTATTTTTACAACTCCTTTTGGTACTCTACTTGGACATATCATTTACAAAGAAGGTTTGTTGGTGGACCCAACCAAGATTGCAGTTATTTTGGGATTGGAAGAGCCAACTAATCAGATCGAATTAAGGGGTCAGTTGGGCACACTAGCTATTACAAGAAGTTTATTAAGGGATATGCTAAGATTTTTGTGCCACTAGAAGAATATTAAAATAAAAAGGAAAGTTTTATTGGGGTAACATGCAACAACAAGATTTTGAAACCTTAATGGAGAGGCTAACCAATGCACCTATCTTATGTTTTCCTTCTTGGAATAAACCTTTTTCATTTTCATGTTGATGCCTCTAGTAAAAATATTAGAACAATGTTAGCATAACCAGGTGAAGTAAATATTGATCATCCATTCTAATTTATGATTAGGAAGCTGACACTGATAGAGAAAAATTATTCAACTATGGAGCACGAATCATTGTCAATAATATACGCACTTCACAAGTTCAAACAATACTTTTTTGCAACACCATTTATATTATATAGAGATCATATAGAATTTAAGTACTTGGTTAATAAGTTGGTTTTACAAGGGTTCATTTTCCGTTGGATCCTTATATTTCAAGAATTTAAACTCTTAGTGATAGTAAATCCATGAAAAATCAATTTGGAGCCTGATCACTTATCAAGAATTCATTTAGGAGAAGAGATGCGCAAAGCATATAAGATACTATGTAAAATGCTCAATTGTTTAGGTTGAACCATGTGCCAGCTGACTTAGAAGATACTACGGTGTTCTTGTGCACTGGGATTGGGCCCGAACGTATGAATACATTAGATAAAAAAATAGCTCGCCATTCACTTTGCACCTTACTAGTTGATTGGAGGAGACCTCTATAAGATGGGTAGAGATGAAGTCTTACATATATGTGTGTTGGAGAATCAATGCAAAGCTATAATGGAAGAAGTGTATGGTCAGATAGTTATGGGTCACTTTGTAGGTGAAGTGACAATGCGTAAGATCTTATTGGTAGGTTTATGGTGGGAAACACTATATAAGAATACTAAGGAATTTTTAAAGGCCTGCGACCATTTTCAGAGGATAAGAAAGCAAATAAACCAAGATGAGATGTCGTTAAGACCTATAGCTAGTGAATATCCCTTTGATAAATGGGAAATTGACTTTGTAGGACCAATTATACTACCTCCATGATCAACATGCATGTGCTACATCATTACACACGCATATTACTTGAAAAGGTTGGCAGAGGTAGCAATTACAACGGATTGCAGTGTAGCAACAACTATTTTTTTTCCTATGGGAGAACATCATAAGTCTATATGGCTATCTTTTGAGCCTTACTAGTGACAGGGGAACTCACTTTCTCAATTAGACAATCAAAATATTGTTTTCAGAGTTCATGGTAGCACACCATAAGACTATGCCATATTACACACTAGCTAATGGAACTATTGAGGCTTTCAATAAGATTTTGAAAAAAAAAATTGACAAAGATATGTGATGTAGGCATTAAGGATTGGGATGAAAAGGTATCAAATGTGATATGGGAATTTAGAAAAATTTATAAAAAATTTAATAAGGTCGCACCTTTTAAGTTTGTGTTATCACCGAATCATAACAGTGTGACTGGGTAACATGGGTACTATCTCCAAGTTGTGGGACTTTCTACCTGAGATATACCTCTAGAGAAAGTTGGTTCTTCTTCCTAATCCTAGTGCAAACCAAATCTACTAAGATGAAGCTACTAATTATCTCTATCATACAATTTCTAAGGGACCAGTGAGAGAGAAATAACATGCAAATGAAGGAAAATTACACTACAAAGGTGATGCAACAAAAGAAAGGAATGAGGACAATCTCCAATGTGTGAAAGTGGAAGTAAAATGTAGATCAGAGAGGGTGATGACAGTTCTCCATAGTCTAAAAATAACATTCATAACAATTTTTCATGTATACATAACAATAATAGATCCTTATAAGATAACTGAGTAGATAAAAACTTCTGCAATAAGATTAGAGAGGCAAGGAGAATGCAAACAAACACATTAAGGGAAGATACATCCACAAACTTACATTTATTACTTCATTAATGTGTATAGTATAAACTATTACAAAGGGAAGGCCTAAATCACCATGAAAGTAGTCCACTATAAAGTCTTACAACACATTGTCTTCACAAAACTAAAATGACAGAGTTTTGCTACTCGAACTATCCTCCTTTAGAATGAACCCAACACATCAATTTATAGAATTTTGAGAGGAGAGAGAGAGGGGATGTGATTCCCGAAATTCCCTTTCCTATCAATTACAATTCATGATAAATGAGTGTGGTTGGTGGTTTTGGACCTACAGAAGTAATCTCAAGGTTCCTCATAACTTGTAGTAGTGAAGAATTGGTATCCCCAAATTTTATCATAAAATCTAAGACTACCTTATTAAAAAAAAAATGTACTTTTAAAATAATAGGTCGTTTTGTGTTTTTATTGCTAGAAAGTTCTTGTATTGTGTCAAGATATTCCCAAGGAGCCATATTAGTCATTTTCACCAAATACCCAGATGCCCAAAATTGTTTTATTCTGTCACTGGGGTTTGCTTGCGGGAAATTTGTATTTAATTATTTTAAGCCCCGTTTGAGGAAATTTGTGCTCTGGTTTATCCCTGTTGTGATCATACATATTATTATTCCCATATACCAGTAGGGTTTTAACAAGGAATGAATTCTAGGCTTTATTTGTGACTTCTAACAACGTTTTGTGTTTTTGTGTTTTCCCGTTTCGTTTCCTATGAAATTTCTCTAGATCAATTCCTTTTCTAGTTTGGCTTGATTCTTGGCCTGGCATATCTAGAGATCACCTATGCACGTTGTTCCAGAAGGAATTCGCCATCAAAGGTATGGTTCTCTTGGAAAAGACGAAGTCGTGCACCAAAAAGCTTCTTCTGGGCTGGCCGCATTTTTGGAAAAAGAGGGTTTGAAGTGGATCATGAGATTTTTGGAAGTAGCAGGTAGGTGGGAATTTTTTACCTACCTAGCAGGGTACATTTTCCCATGGAAGCAATGTCACTTAAGTCACAATGGGAACATTAGAGGCAGCAAGCAGGCGGTAATTTCTTACCTGCCTTGCAGGGTAAAAATTCCCATTGTGAAATAAAAGGAAAATCACTTAAGGAATTAATGGGATTTTATTACCTACCTTGCAGGCTAAATAATCCCATTATGAAAGTCAAACAACTTAAGTGAATCATGGGATTTTCGGGGCTGCCTTGCAGGGTAAATAATCCCATTGCCAATTGACTTTTAAAAATAGAAATTCCTTATTCCAAAAAGTGCGACCCCTTTAGGGAAGAAAGGCAGCCTTAAATTAATTAATTTCTTCTCCAATTTTGGCACACAGGATTGTGGAAAATTCAAAAAAGGAAAGTGGACAAAAGGAAGTTGGAATTAGACAGTTCTAAAATTAAATAATTATTATTTATTTAATGCAGCCCCTTCATGTCAAAAATTGCGCCCCATTTGGGAGAGAAATAATACTTTTTTAAGTATTAATTGATTTAATTAATTCCTATTTTCAGTGGCTAAGGTCAAAGCATACTGTGAGGCTTCAGTTAATTGGAAGAAAAAGTCTAAAATTAAATAAATTTAATTTATTTAATGACAGTCATGAGCATGCACAAAATAGGCGCCCCATTTGAAGAGTAAATATTATTAAATAATTAATTAATTGTCAGGAATAGGAAAGGCATTAATTAATTATAAAATCATGAGGATTATATAAGTAGGGGCTGCCATAAGGATGAATTAATTAATTCCAAAGCAGAGAAGTGCATCTTAGATAAAAAGTGTGCCCCATTTGAAGAGGTTTTTTGCTCAGAAGGTGTAATTAATGTTGGAAGCCTCCAATGTTGGCGCACAGGTTAAAGGAGGTTGATTTGTGTCTGGATAATTGCCTAAATAAGTGATACAGGTGCTTAGGTGAAGTTGGTAAAATTCATGCTTGCTTTGCATGCAGATAAAACATCAAATTTTGGGGCAGCATGCTTGAATTATGCAGATTTTTATGATTAAAATCCATTATTCATGTTCCGGTTGCCATCTTTGTCTAAATTCATTACAGGAATTGATTACATGTTATTTTATATGAGAAAGGGAGCTTAAATCAATGTCCAATACATTGAATATATCCTTCAAATCTAAATAATTATCCAGATCTGCACTTGTTGTGAAGAATTTTGGTCGAATAAAGAGAAAAATAATTGCTCAGACAAAGATAGACACAGTCATGGCAAAGAGGGATGAAAAAGAGAGCACAACAGAGTCATGCATCACTTCTAAATTTTTAGATATTAGAGACACAGATCTAGGTCCGGAACCTCTTTGTGAATTGATTGACAGATCTAGAGCAAGAAAGACTTCCCTCATGCATGCAGTTAAAAGCAGTAGATTTATTCAAGCTGCAATGTTTCCATACACATCCCAGTTGCTAGAGTTCGTTATGGAGTGTTCTATGTCTTACCATCCATCATCCAAATCAGTTTGAGATGCTACAAGAAAAACAATAATCCGGTTGGATGCAAAGTTCATCAATTATTGTTTGAAGATTCCGGCACGAAAGGTGGTGACTTCTATTAGCATATAGGATGCCGACAGCAGATGGGAGAAGCATAGAGTTGACTGCGTGAACATAATGAATAGCATATACATGAAGAATCCTAAATATCCTTCCAAGTTCCTAAGAAATATTTTGTGGTCCAATCTGGTACAAGAGTTAGATGATATTGCCAAATTGTTATGTAGGATAAATGGCAAAGAAAACGCTCACACCTTCCGCACATGGATGCATGCTTTCATCATAACCATTGAAATCAACAAAGTGGATTCAATAATCAATTGGTTAGAAATCATTAGCAACAACATTGGTGAGCAACTCTGGAATGTGAAGCGTACTTTCAGCTTCAAAATGACTTCCTATTTGGTATATGCCACAGCCTCACAAGGCATATTCTCCAAGCTGGATAGATGTGGTGTTCTTTCTAAGGACCCCATTTTTGAATGCTACCCATAGCTTACTGTACCTGCGTGTAGGAAATATTTCAAACTGGTCAACAATGGATTCTTCTACAAATTCATTTGCAAGCTGGACAGGGACCTAAAGGCCAACAAGGTGAGCAAGGAAATGTGGAAATTTATGTCCAGAATTGGCAGTCTCTTCATTCAGTTTGCGGATTTCACATACCTCAGGGTCACCGGCTTTTCTGGGGAATTGGTTAAGCTTCCCAGATATCTGAATGATAGATTTGTCACCATGGAGCTGAGCAAACAACTTGTGGAGATGCACGACCTTTAGTCAAAACGGCACAAGTCCATGGGCTTTATCACGATCATTGTGGGACATTATAGCTTCCAGAGCATTCATAAATCCCGAGGATTGGAAGCGGAAATGTTCTTTGAGTATGAACAAGAGTTCTTCCCAGCACGACTAAACTTAGATCCATTTGGAGTAGCTAGGAAGATGATATCCCAGGAGTACGCACATTTTCCTTCATTAGAAGATTTATGGATGAAGTGCAAAAGTGAGTACAAGGTTAGAAAGAAAGATTTCAGCAGGCTATCAGCACGACAAGTGTTTGACTTTTGATTAGCACGAATACCTGCAGATATTAAAGATGATGGGACTGTGCTACTTGACACATACCATAAAATGGGAGGAGTTAGAGCTATACTTTAGGAGAAGGTAGGGGGCTTCCATACGATTGAGGAAAGGTCTATTGCCATTCTGGTGAATACTTCAAACTGGTTGCTGACGAATGGATATTGCCTTGATGAAGCATTGATGAATCAAGTCATGAAAAACTTCAGCGTAGGAGATTCCCTCAAGAGGAAGCATGGAGGATAAAGTAGCAGAAGGCCCAAGAAGATGAAAGTGCACAGATGGTCTCAATCAAATGAGAAGATCACTTCCACAACTATGACATTAGTTCCAGCTTCTCCAGCATCCCATACTTCACCCATTGTTACACCTTAGTAGGACACTACCATTGCTCAGTTGAATCTGACAACAATCATCTTCTCTCCCCAGCCACTCCATTAAGCACCTGTTCCTAAATAAATGTTGAAGCTACAGATGGAAGAGTTTGAAAGAGCTTTGTCTTTGGATGATTCAGAGGATGGCAGCCACAACACTGTAGTGGTTTCTATTGAAGAGGAATCGGAGTGAGAGAGAGTGGTACACTCAGCAACTTCTCATTCTTTGAGAAGTAATTTCTTAGAATGGTCGACTTCGCAGTTGGTTCCAGAGGCTAGAGAAGAAATCAACTTGGAGGAACACGACTTGCAGCTGCTCTTGAATCTAAGCGGGAAAGATAGAAAATCTAAAGTTGCTAACATAACTTCAAGGTCGATCATTGAGGAGTCAGAGTAGAAGTTTGTTGATATGTTAGTTCTGGCAGAGGGGAAGAAAGAAGATGAGCTCATGGAAGAAGACATAACAATTACCAGAGTACCCATAGGTAAGGTCAATACATAAGGATTGAAGTAGGATACACAGACATTGATGGATGTTCTTTTCCTTAGGATTGACAAAGAAGAGGCAGAGAAATTTGAACTTATAAAGCAGGTATCTCAGTTGTGCAAGATCATTGCCAAGGTTGCTAAATCTTCTACTTAGCCCATTTCAGCACAGAAGCAAGTGAGTGATCATCTAATGTAGGAAATGGAAGATGCAAGTAACTAGGTAAAAGCTATCGATGAATGGAAAAGTCTGATTATTCGTCAACCTTCTGTACAACTCAGAGAGGTGTCAGCCAGCCTAAAGGTTATGAAATATGCAGCAGATCAGCTGAAGCAACTAGTGACAAGCATAGTAGATATGAACACAGTTGCTAAGAGTAACCTGAGTACTTTGGCTGAAATCAATAAGCTATCGGGAAAAGTGTTGGTTACATAATAGATTATGCCTGACGGATCAGTTGATAAGGGCAAGCAGCTGGAGTTTGCAGTATCTTTCCATTTGGAGATCTACATAATTATGTTGCATAGGATGCAGGCACTTGAGAGTATGGCATCATCTTTGCCAAACAATATCATTATTTTCACTCATGAGGAAGTGGTTAGAAATGTTACTTCATACACACAAATCATTCCTAGCAGAGTGCCTAATTCCCTGGAAGGGTCTCTTCTGATGGTGCAGGGGAGAATTGATGGAGCTACTAAGCCTTTCACAATGAATTCCATCAGCAGACTGGTGGCACTGCAGTCGGATATTGAAAATTTCGGGCCAAGCTTGGAGGATGTGGAAGCATGTATCAGGGTATTGAATGAAGGCTTTCTGCAGTTCAGGATAGAAAAGGAAGTTATGGCTAAGACAGATGGGAAGATGCTGAATTATACGTTCAACAAGTATGTTCAATATCAGAACAAAAAGAAGATATAAATATTATAGCTAGCAGGACTTTCTTCTTCTATTCTTTCTTCTTCTATTTTCCACTTTCCCGAATGAAATTGTAAAACTTTAAAGTTATTGGTTTTGAAACCATTGCTTTAGGTTATGTGGAACGATTCTATTAATTAAGTGATAGATGTGTCACTTGAGGAGAAGTTAGAGGATGATGATTTCTAGATGTCATCTTTACTTCTTATTTATGTTTCAATTTAGTTGAGTTTCCCATTTGTACTTTCCCTTCTACATTCTATAAGTAGAATAAGAACCTTCGGGTTAATGATCAGAATTGGTAAGCAACATTCTTGTGTTCCAGACTTTGTGCTAAAACCCATGATAGCCACTTGAATCTAAGGAATATAAAGAAGCATGTTTCTGGAGAACTTTGTGTCATGGTGCATTTTGTTTATATCTTTCTATCTTAGATCTTCTAATAAACTTTGTGTTATTTTAGATCTAGATCTGGAGTTTCCTTCGCTTATAATTTTATGTGTTAATATATATTGGTTTCTTCTATGTGCATGCAATCAACTCTGTTATCTATTGATTAGGTTGCACATCTTCTCCATTTCTTCCCTGTGTTTTATTATTTCCTTCTTCTATAAATATTTCCTTTCGTAAATAGCTACTTACTTGTTGCAGAGCTATACAACTATGGTTCATGAGCTGAATAGTTAAAGTAAAACCCCCATATAGATACTAGCATATTTTTATTGGAAAATTTGACACGGGAGCCTCACTGGTAAATGAGGGAGATTTATCTCATGACTGCCTAGGTTTTTTAGCTATGCAGAAAATCTAGCCAACAATTTTTGGCGACTTCACTGGGGAAACAACTATCTTTGTAGATCAAAGCTTATCTCTTGAAGATCGGAGTGTTTTCCATACAAACCTCAACCTAGCTGAACATCCATTCACCTAATCTGTAAAGGTGCAAGGAAGGACTGACCATTTCTTCAGACTACCGGAGTAATTCAATTTTAATTATCCTCCTCAAGTTAGAAGCTACAGATTTAGTATCTCACCAAGAAGGAGTGTGCACACTCATCCACATCCAAATCATCTTCAGCATAATCCAATGGCTGGAATTATTCACCAAGTCTACACAAGGAGAAGATGTGCCCCATTCAACATGGCGAATCATAACCAGATAGTACATGTCCCATGGGGAGCAGATTTTGGGCCACTAAACTTGGCTTCACCTATGCATGATCCGCCAAAAGGATCCAGAAAGAATTTTCAAAATTCTTTGGAGATGGAAAGCAAAACCTGAAAGATCATTTAGTGGCCTTCTTCATATCTTGTGGTGTTCTTGCAATGGAGCATGAAGATGTCTCAGTCAGAATATTCATTGAAACTCTACATGACTTGGTTGGCGAATGGTTCTATCGACTAGCTTGTGGCACCATAACCAATTGGGTGACAATGCAAGAGAAATTTCTGAAAAGATTCAAACATGCAGAGGATGCTAGCACGTTGATCACTCAACTTACGTAGTTGAAGAAAGAAGCAAGTGAGAACATGTGGAAATTTATTGCAAGGTTCCAAAGGATTTTATATAAAATCCCCACTTCTACCGCATTGACCGATGAAAATCAAAAGACATTTTTTATAAACGCTTTGTTTCCCAAAGTTGGATATCAACTGAGAAGGGAAAGACCTGTGAATCGATTGCCATAGAAGTTGAAGATGACTTGATCATGGAAAACTCAAACAACCATCTCACAAAGGTGATGGAGCTTCTTCAAGTACTTTAGATCCTTTGCTACAAAGATTGGTTAACAGCATGTTACAAATCAAGAAGCATATATCTCAAGCAGGAAATGCGACCCCTTCAAGAATAGCTCTTGCTCGAACCTTTAATGGTCAAAATCAAAATCGAAATAGACTTGTTGTTGCACCACAGTGGTTGGCAATTGAAGATGCTCCAAGAAATAACTTGGAAACTAATGAAGAAGATCTAGGCATTGACAAATCATTTGATGATGAAGAATTTGTAGATCTCGCTAGCGACTCCAATAGTGGTTACTTGGACTACGAATCTGATGATGGCTATTATGAATCTTTTGAAGATTCTGATGGTCACACATTTGCAATGTTCACAAGGTCCCAGACATGCCAAAATGTTGAAGCATCTACAAGTGGCCAAATAAGAGAGAGAAGATCCTAGGTCGGATGTTACTATCTTGAAAAGAGGCAACCCTCTTCCTTATTCATTAGCTCCCAAAGATAAATATTCAAATTATTTCAATTCACAACAAAGGGCCAAAACACATCCAGTTGAAGCAACTCAAAATTTTTGCACCATCAATCATATCAAGAAGACCAAGGTCCAAATGTTAGAATCTAAGTATTTGAGGGCATTTCCTGATCAGCTAAATAGATTGGTCAAGTATGTGCAAAGTAATGGTCTCAACCCTCCAAATAATACTTCACGGGGTATCTTGTCAAGTCCAAAGACTACTCCTCCTTCAAATAATGTGGCTACAATTTCTTCTCCTTCTACTTCTTCTCCTACTACATTGAAAGGATCAAGCCATTCTATGTATCATTGCTTATCAATGGGTACAAATTGAGCAATTACATTTTGGACTCTGGAGCTTCTGAAAATGTCATGCCTACCAAATTTGTTGATGCCTTGGGTCTCACATTGATAAAAACCATTGGAAGATGTTATTCAATGGAAAGGAAAGTTCCTCTTGTTGGGAAAATCAAAGATGCATAGGCAGTACTTGCCTCTTTCCCATACAAAATATTGAAAATGACTATCCTTGTAGCAGACATCCCAGTCTCTTATGGCATGCTGTTAAGTAGAAATTCTGTAAAGAGATGGACGAAGAAGTTAAGATGTATTGGTCTTGTGCACACATACCAATCAAAGGAGTTAATCAGAAGTTAGAACCTGAGAAGAAATCCAAGTACATAGTATCAAAGTCTAAAGATCCTATATCTCGGATGTTATTTCAGGAATCTAATCACGGATTCTATTATCTAGAAATGTATAAAGAAGAAGTTTAACCTATGATTCAAGAACCACATCAACTTGACAACAAGTTTTGGTCTCTGGAATTTGATGGCAGTTATTGTTCATTTGGATCCGGTGAAGGCGTTGTTCTTATCTCTCCTGAGGGAAAAGTGCATGCACATTCCTTCAAATTGATGTTCGAAAATACTAGCAACACAACAAAGTATGAAGCATTGTTGTTAGGTATGGAGAAGGAAAGAACAATGGGAATCAAGCTCTTACATGCAAAGAGAGATGCTGAGTTAATTGTTAAGTAGATAAGATGTCTCTATCAAGTAAAAAAGGGCAAACTTTGGCATTATAGAGATCGAGTCTACTCTGTTATCCTAGATTTTTCAGCTTTCTCGGTATATTACATTCCGAGAGAACAAAATTTAAGAGCTGATTCACTTGCAGTGACTATAGCTTTGTTAAATCTAGATCAGCCTCCCACATTTTTCAGACAGGGGGATTACAAAGTTGAGATGGTTTTCCACCCAAAAGTTCCTGACAACGTCCAGCAATGGTAAGTTTTTAAGGATGACAAGTAGATTCCTACATTTCTCCAACAAAAGGACAACTTTGAAGAGATATACTATGAGGGAAGCAACTCACCTCTGAGACAAACTTCTACGGGAGAAATGGATGGAAACGTCTCAGGAAGTTAGGGGATTATCCAGCTAAAGGGAAATAAAATTCCCAAATGCTTGGTATCTCTTGAGGAAATGTTCGACAAGCATGATCAAATGCTTAAAAAGAATGAAGAAAGTGGGGAAAGTTCTTCCTCCGATACACAGTTACTAAATATGGGAGCCAGAAATGACCCCAAATTAGTAAACCTGGGGAAGTGTTGTTCAGACGTAGAAAGAGAAGCTTTTACAGAGCTTCTTAAGAAATACATGGATGTTTTTACCTGGTCTTACCAGGATCTGAAAACATATCAACCTATAGAATTTCAACACTACATCCCATTAAAACCAGAACAAAAATCCTTTCAAGCAGAAGTTGTGGCGACATAACCCTACCATTTTTGAAACTATATTTACAAAAATCTAGAAGATGTTATATGCAAAGATAATTTATCCCATACATCACTCTGAATGGTTAGCCAACATAGTTCCTGTGAGAAAGAAGAGTGGCGAGATTAGGTTGTGCATAGATTTTTACAACCTCAATCAAGCCTCATTGAAAGATAACTACCCCATCCCCATCATGGATCATACTCTGTAGGTGGTCACTAGATCTGAAATGCTTTCCATGCTTGATGGTTTCTTAGGCTACAATCAAGTCAAGGTGGCTGAAGAAGATCAATACGAAACAAAATTCATTACACCTTGGGGAACCTTTGCTTATCATAAAATGCCTTTTGGTTTGATCAATGCTAGAGCTACATTTCAAAGAGCTATGGATTTAACTTTTGCTCATCTCAAGGATATAAACAAAGTGGTGTACCTTGATGATCTAACAGTCTTTTCCAAGAATAGAAGCACACACATTTAAAATCTGGAAGAGGTTTTCATACATTTCTGCAAACATGGTATTTCTTTTAACCCTAAGAAATCTATCTTTGCTGTAATAGAAGGAAAGCTACTATGGAAAATTGTCTCAAAGGAAGGAACTAAGATAGATCCAGAATGTGTCAAATCCATTCAAACTTTTCCATTTCCAACATCTAAAAAAGGAGTTCACTCTTTCTTTGGAAAAGTTAATTTTCTCAAGAGATTCATTCCTGACTTTGCTGAGTTGACCCGTCATATCTCAAATATGATGAAGAAGACACAATATTTCAAATGGAGCAGTGAAGGGAAGGAAGCTTTTGAGAAGATCAAGGAGGCCCTGTCAAAAGCCCTAGTCTTGGTTTCACCTGACTTTAGTAAAGAATTTATTCTTTATTGTTATTCCTCTGAATACACCATGTCAGCAATCTTGATGCAAAAGAATCAGGAGGATGTAGATTCTCCAATTGCTTTCATGGGCATGCCTCTCAAAGCTTATGAGTTGAAATATACTCCAATGGAAAAGCATGCATATGCAGTGGTGAAGGTGTGTAAAGCATTCAAGTACTATATTCTTTCCTCACATACTGTGGTCTTGGTTCCAGATACTGTAGTGAAATATATCCTCACTGAACAAGAGTTAGGATTGTTAAGAGGCACATGGGTGACAAAATTTCAAGAATATGACCTGGATATCAAACCTACAAAGCTGGTTCAAGGAAGAGGTATGTGCAAATTGATGACGAAGATGAAAGTAACAGTGCCAGAGGTAGATCAAGAAGAGATGGATGAAGATTTGCCTATGGTACTTTTTATAGATTTGGTTGAGGAGTGGTACAATAACATTTTATATTTTCTGACGTATGGAGAATGCCTGGATCAACTTTCTTAGAAAGAGAAACGAACTATTAAACTAAAATCCAAAGACTTTGTTATATGGGATAATGGTTTATACAAAAGAGGGATTGATGGCATATTTCTCTGATGCGTGGATAAAGCTCAGTAGGATCAACTCTTACAACAGTTTCATGACATGGCTTGCGGTGGTCATTTCTCAGCCCGAGACACTACACAAAAGATCCTCAGAGCAAGGTATTACTGGCCCACACTTTTTCAAGATACTACAGAGTGGGTAGCTAAGTGCCAAACGTGCCAACACTTTGTTGGGCGTGTAAAATTGTCTGCATTACCGTTAAAACCAATTGTAATTGAAGAACCTTTCCAGCAGTGGGGAATGGATTTTATTGGTATGCTCAACTCGGCCTCCAGTGTCGGCCATCACTATATTATGACAGCTATTGATTATTTCAGTAAGTGGGTAGAAGCCATTCCTGTGAAGAATGCCACTTCTACTGAGGTGTGTAGTTTTATAAAAGAAAATATTGTCGTTAGGTTTGGTGTGCCCAACAAAATAGTAACAGACAATGCTCCAAATTTGTCTTCTAAGGAGCTAGTTAATTTCTGTTACACTCATGGGATCCAGCTGGTACATTCCTCTAACTACTATCCACAAGGGAATGGCCAAGTTGAATCAAGTAACAAAAACTTGGTGACTATCGTGCGAAAGCTAGTAACGGAGAATCAAAGAACTTGGCATAAGAAGTTGTTTGATGCATTATGGGCCAATAGAATTACACCAAAGAGGGCTATAGGAATGTCCCCTTTTAAGCTATTATATGGAAGAGACACAGAGTTGCCTCTTACCTTGGAACTGCCTGCCCTACAACTTTCTAGAGACCCTGGAGGATTCTACATTCATTGATGTTATTGATAAAAGGATAATGTACCTGACTGAATTGCGAGAGGTATAGACTCAAGTTGTAGATAGATTGACAGAGCATCAAAGGAAGGTGAAAGTCATCTTCGACAAAAATTCCAAGGAAAGAAAGTTTGAAGTCAATGACTAGGTCCTTTTATGGGAAAAAAGAAGAGAAGCAAAAGGCATGCATGGAAAATTTAATTCACTATGGAAAGGGCCTTTTGTGATTAAAAAGATCGCCGGAGCAGATAGCTTCATTCTTGCTCATTAGGATGGAGTTGAATTGCCATTGTCTTTTAATGGGCAACACTTGAAGCTATTCTGGACATGAAAAGCAGGGTGAAACTTATATGTATATAAATAAAACTTTGTTTCTTTTTCCTTTTTTTGTTTTTGTGTTGTGTTGTTTTTTGTTTGCCTGACAGAGAAAAAGATGTCCACAGACGGAGCCGAATGGTATCCCTATATTTCATCCTAAAATCTAAGACTACCCTATTTAAAAAACCGTACTTTTAAAATAATGGGTCATTTTGTGTTTTTATTGCCAGAAAGTTCCTATATTGTGTTAACATATTCCCAAGGAGCCATATTAGCCATTTTCGCCAAATACACAGATGCCCAAAATTATTTTATTCTGTCGCTGGGGTTTTCCTGAGGGAAATTTGTATTTAATTATTTTAAGCCCCGTTTGAGGTAATTTTTGCTCCGGTTTAACCCTGTTGTGATCGTACATATCATTATTCCCATATACCAGTAGGGTTTTAACTAAGAATGAATCTTGAGCTTTATTTGTGACTTCTGGCAATGTTTTGTGTTTTTGTGTTTTCCCATTTTGTTTTTTGTGAAATTTCTCTGGATCAATTACTTTTCCAATTTGGCTTGATTCTTGGCCTGGAGTATCTGGAGATCACCTATGCACATTGTTCCAGAAGGAATTCGCCATCGAAGGTCTGGTTCTCTTGGAAAATATGAAGTCATGCACTAAAAAGCTACTTCTGGGCTGGCCGCATTTTTGGAAAAAGAGGGTTTGAAGTGGATCATGGGATTTTTGGAAGTAGCAGGCAGGTGGGAATTTTGTACCTACCTAACAGGGTACTTTTCCCATGGAAGCAACGTCACTTAAGTCGCAATGGGAAAATTAGAGGCAGCAGGCAGGCGAGAATTTCTTACCTGCCTTGCAGGGTAAAAATTCCCATTGTGAAATAAAAGGAAAATCACTTAAGGCATTAATGGGATTTTATTACCTGCCTTGCAGGCTAAATAATCCCATTATGAAAGTCAAATAGCTTAAGTGAATCATGGGATTTTGGGGGCTGTCTTACACGGTAAATAATCTCATTGCCAAATGACTTTTAAAAATAGAAATTCCTTATTCCAAAAAGTGTGACCCCTTTTGGGAAGAAAGGCATCCTTAAATTAATTAATTTCTTCTCCAATTTTAGCACCCAGGCTTGTGGAAATGTCAACAAAGGAAAGTTGACAAAAGGAAGTTGGAATTAGATAGTTCTAAAATTAAATAATTATTATTTATTTAATGCAACCCCTTCATATCAAAAAGTGTGTCCCATTTGGGAGAGAAATAATACTTTTTAAAGTATTAATTGATTTAATTAATTCTTATTTTTAGTGGCTAAGGTCAAAGCATACTGTGAGGCTTGAGTTAACTGGAATCAGAAGTCTAAAATTATATAAATTTAATTTATTTAATGGTAGCCATGAGCATGCACAAAATAGGCGTCCCATTTGAAGAGTAAATATTATTAAATAATTCATTAATTTTCAGGAATAGGAAAGGCATTAATTAATTATAGAATCATGAGGATTATATAAGCAGGGCTGCCATAAGGATGAATTAATTAATTTCAAAGCAGAGAAGTGCAGCCCAGACAAAAATTGCGCCCCATTTGAAGAGGATTTTTGTTCAGAAGAAGGTGTAATTAATGCTAGAAGCTTCCAATTTTGGCGCATAGGTTGAAGGAGGTTGATTTGTGTCTGGATAATTGTTTGCATAAGTGATACAGGTGCTTAGGTGAAGTTGGTAAAATTCATGCTTGCTTTGCATGTAGATAAAAACATCAAATTTTGGGGCAGCAGGCTTAAATTATGTAGATTTTTATGATTAAAATCCACTATTCATGTTTCGGGTGCCATTTTTGTCTGAATTAATTGCAGGAATTCATTACAGGTGCTTTTATAAGAGAAAGGGAGCTTAAATCAATGTCCAATACATTGAATATATCCTCTGAATATGAAGAATTATCCAGATCTGCACTGGTTGTGAAGAATTCCGGCCGAATAAAGAGAAAAAGAATTTTTTAGACAAAGATAGACACAACCATGGCAAAGAGGGATGAAAAAGAGAGTACAAAGGATTCATGCATCACTTCTAAATTTGTAGACATTGGAGACACAGATCTAGGTCTGGAACCTCTTTCCGAATTGATTGACAGATCTAGAGTAGGAAAGACTTCCCTCATGCGTGCAATTAAAAGCAGTGGAATTATTCAAGCTGCATTGTTTCCATACACATCCCAGTTGTCAAATTTCGTTATGGAGTGTGCTAGGTCTTACCATCCATCATCTAGATCAGTCTGAGATGCTACGGGGAAAACAATAATCCGGTTGGATGCACAGTTCATCAGTTATTGTTTGAAGATTCTGACACGAAAGGTGGTGACTTCTATTAGCATACAGGATGTCGGCAACAGGTGGGTGAAGAATTGGGTTGACTTCGTGAACATAATGAACAACAGATACATGAAGAAGCCCAGATCTCCTTCCAAGTTTTTGAGAACTCTTCCGCGGTCCAATCTGGTACAAGAGGTAGATGATATTGCCAAATTGTTATGCGGGATAAATGGCAAAGAAAATGCTCACACCTTATGCACATGGATGTATGCTTTCATCAAGACCATTGAAATAAACAAAGCAGATTCAATAATCAATTGGTCGGAAATCATTACCAACAACATTGGTGAGAAACTCTGGAATGTGAAGCATACTTTTAGCTTCAAAATGACTTCCTATTTGGTATATGCAATAGCCTCACAGGTGTCTTTTCCAAGCTAGATAGGTGTGGTGTTCTTTCCAAGGTCCCCATTTTCAAGTGCTACCCACAGCTTACTGTACCTGTGTGAAGGAAAGATTTCAAAGTGGTCAATGATGGATTCTTCTACGAATTCATTTGTAGGATGGACAGGGACCTAAAATCCAACAGGGTGAGCAAGGAAGCGTGGGAAGTTATGTCCAGAATTGGCAATCTCTTCATTCATTTTGTGGATTTCACATACCTCAGGGTCATCGGCTTTTCTGGGGAACTGGTTACGCTGCCAAGATAACCAAACGATAGATTGGTCACCATGGAGATGAGAAGAAAACTTGTGGAGATGCACAACCTTCAGTCGAAACGGTACAAGTCTATGGGCTTCTTCCTGATCACTTTGGGACATTATAGATGTCAGAGCATTCATAAAGCTAGAGGATTGGAAGCGGAAATGTTATCTGAGTATGAGAAATAGTTCTTCCCAACACGTCTAAACTTTGATCCATTTGGAGTAGCCAGGAAGATGATATCCCAGGAGTACGCACATTTGCCTTCATTAGAAGATTTATGGATGAAGTGCAAAAGTGAGTATGGGGTTAGAAAGAAAGATTTCAACACGGCAAGTGTTCAACTTTGGATTAGCACGGATACCTGTGGATCTTAAAGATGATGGGACTGTGTTACTTGACACATACCATCAAATGGGAGGAGATAGAGTTGTACTTCAGGAGAATGTAGGGGGCTGCCATACGATTGAGGAAAGGTCTGTCGCCGTTCTGGTGAATACTTAAAACTGGTTGTTGACGAAGGGATACTGCCTTGATGAAGCATTGATGAATCAAGTCATGGGAAACTTCAATTTAGGAGATTCCCTCAAGAGGAAGCATGGAGGAGAAAGTAGCAGAAGGCCCGAGAAGATGAAAGTACATAGAAGGTCTCAATCAAAGGAGAAGATCACTTCCACGGATATGACGTTAGTTCTGGCTTCTCCAACATCTAGTACTTCACCCACTATTGCACCTCAACAGGACATTGTCATTCCTCAGTTGAATCTAGCAACATTCATCTTCTCTCCTCAACCACTCTGTTCAGCACCTATTCCTGAAGAAACATTGAAGCTGCAAATGCCAGAGTTTGAAAGAGCTTTGTATTTGGATGATTCAAAGGATGGCAACCACAACACTGTAGTGGTTTCTGATGGAGAGGAATCAGAGCAAGAGATAGTGGTACACTTAGCAACTTATCATTCTCTGAGAAGTAATTTCTCAGAATGGTTGACTTTGCAGTTGGTTCCAAAGGCTAGAGAAGAAATCAACTTGGAGGAACATGACTTGCAACTACTCCTAAATCTAAGCAGGAAAGATATAACATCTAAAGTTGTTAAGGTAACTTCAAGGTTGATCATCAAGGAGTCAAGGCAGAAGTTTGCTGAGATGTCAATTCCAACAGAGGGGAAGAAAGAAGATGAGCTCATGGCAGAAGACATAACAATGACCAGAGTACCCATAGGTAAAGCCACTACAAAATAATTAAAGAAGGATACACAAACATTGATAGATGTTATATTCCTTAGGCTTGGAAAAGAAGAGGCGGAGAAAGTTGAACTTTAGAAGAAAGTATCTCAGTTGTGCAAGATCATTACCAAGGTTGCTAAATCTTCCACTCAGCCCATTTTGGCATAGAAGCGGGTGAGTGATCATCTGATGCAAGAAATGGAAGATGCAAGCAACCAAGTAAAATATATCAACAAATTGAAAAGTTTGATTATTCTTCAAGCTTCTATACAACTCGAAGAGGTGCCAGACTACCTAAAGGTTATGAAAGATGCAGCAGATCAGCTGAAGCAACTGGTGACAAGCATAGTATATATGAACACAATTTTTGAGAGTAACCTTAGTAATTTGGCCAAAATCAATAAGCTACTGGGAGAAGTGTTGGTTACAGAACAAATTGTACTTGACGGATCAGTTGAGAAGGGGAAGTAGCTGGAGTTTGTAGTATCTTTCCATTTTGAGATCTACAGAATTATGCTGCAGAGTATGTAGGCACTTGAGAGTATGACATCATCTTTTCCAAAAAATATCATTGCTTCACTCATGAGGAAGTGGTCGGAAATGTTACTTCATACACACGGATCATTCCTAGCAAAGTGCCTAATTCCCTGGAAGGGTCTCTTCTGATGGTGCAGGGCAGAATTGATGGAGCTACTAAGCCTTTCACAATGAATTCCATCAGCAGACTGGTGGCACTGCAATCGGATATTGCAAAGTTCAGGCCAAGCTTGGAGGATGTGGAAGCATGTATCAGGGTATTGAATGAAGGTTTGCTACAGTTTAGGATAGAAAAGGAATTTATGGCTAAGACAGATGGGAAGATGTTGAATTATATGTTCGACAAGTATATTCAGTATTAGAACAAAAAGAAGATATAAATGTTATAGTTGGCAGGACTTTCTTCTTCTATTTTCCACTTTCCCAGATGAAATTATAAAACTGTAAAGTTATTGGTTTTAAAACCATTGCTTTAAGTTATGTGGAGCGATTCTTTTAGTTAAGTGATAGATGTGTCACTTGAGGAGAAGTTAGAGGAGGATGATTTCCAGATGTCATCTTTACTTCTTGTTTATGTTTCAGTTCAGTTGAGTTTCCCATTTGTACTTTCCCTTCTACATTCTATAAGTAGAAGAAGAACCTTCGGGTTAATTATCAGAATTGGTAAGCAGCATTCTTTTGTTCCATACTTTGTGCTGAAACTCCTGATAGCCACTTGAAGCAAAGGAATATAAAGGAGCAAGTTTCTAGAGAACTTTGTGTCACGGTGCATTTTGTTTCTAGCTTTCTATCTTATATCTTCTAATAAACTTTGTGTTATTTTAAATCTAGATTTGGAGTTGCCTTTGCTTATAATTTTGTGTGTTGATATCTATTGGTTTCTTCTATGTGCATGAAATCAACTCTGTTATCTATTGATTGGGTTGCACATCTTCTCCATTTCTTCCCTGTGTTTTATTATTTCCTTCTTCTATAAATATTTCCTTTCTTAAACAACTGCTTACTTATTGCAGAGCTATATAGCTATGGTTCATGAGATGAATAGTTAAAGTAAAACCCCCATATAGATACTAGCATATTTTTACTGACAAATCTAACACGGGAGCCTCACCGGTAAATGAGGGAGATTTATCACATAACTACCTAGGTTTTTCAACTATACAGAAAATCTAGCCAACAAGAATGATTTCCCATGCTCATTAAATGCTTCTCCAACCAATATTCAACAACCAAATAGAATTGGGCTCGTTTTCCTTAAAAATCACCATAAAAACTTCATCAATTTCTACATTTCTTTCTTTCTATGTGTCAGTCTTGGAACCAAAATTCCAACAAGAACAATTTTTCAAAAATTTGTTGAAATTTTTTCAAGTTATGACCCTCTGAGTGTGAGCAGCTATTTTTAGTTTGCTAGGGATTTCTTACATTTTACAGGATGAACATTTAAATTTTTTGGGCTATGGATGTTTCTTTTATGCCCAATTTTTTCAAAATCAGGGCTTCAGGTCAAAATTTATGCCCGTTTGAAGTTCATGCTCGGAGTGTTCCATGCAGGCTCCCATAATCCGCATTAAACCACATTCCATTTGTATAGCAGTTTTTCAGGGAACTCATGTCATTGTGGCACTTGTGTCATTTGGACCCTGAACTTTTGCCTTATCCGTATTGCACTCTATCTCCTTGATGTGCAGAAATTTCACCTCTATGGCGAACTCACGTCCCCGTGGTACTTGGACTACCTGGGCCACTGGGACCCAACTTTTCTGGAATACATTATGTCCACTCCATTCCTTTGCAAATCGGACAAGTTGACATTTTGGGGAACTCATGGCCCGATAGAACTTATGCAGCCTGGGCCGCAAACTTCCTCCCTTTCCATAATACATTGAATCCTTATCATTTTGGATCCAAGTCAAGGATAAGGAACCCTAGTTCTATCCATAATTGTTCCACCCACATCCGCTAGACTCGTAATACAATAAAATAGGCATTTTCCCCATTTCTCTAAAATTTTAGCAAATTTTCACTAACTCCTTAGATTTTCTTGAATAGGGAAGTTAGATAGAAGCAAGGGGGTGCCCCTAAAATCCAGATTTCTTGTTTTCATCATTTTTATCTATCCGAGTCTAGAGAAATTGTGCAAGTTATCGAAATCAGCTTGGGGTAAATTTTGGATAACAATTAGTGTTTGGTGCACAGGTAGTTTTTCCTTTTGAATGCATATTACCCTCCCTGCATATTACATGCACAGGAGGACTAGATGATGAGACAGTAGTGGATGAGCGCATTGATAAAATAATACAATTGGATGAGATGCATGCCATTACTCGATGGAGTCAAAAGATAAATATAGACACAATGTTTTGCATGATAGGCATATTAAAAAATGGTTTTTTACAGTGGGAAAGATGGTGCTTTATATGACTCCAAGTTTGTGTGTCATCCTAGAAAACTAAAATTTCATTGGTTGGGACAATTTATGGTAACCAAGATATTGGAATCAGGCCCATGTCAATTACAGGCACTGGATGGCACTAGGTAACCTGGTTTCTTCAATGGGACTAGGATGAAACCCTATTATGAATAACCTTTTTTAATTTGTAATAAGTAAGTATTGCCATTTAGATTAGATTTCCCCTCTATTTTTTTTGTTTTGTTATAATAAGTGCATTCATGTGCAAGATTTGGTTACTTAATGTTAGATTGATGCATAGTGGACCACACATACTTTGTGTGTGGGGTGAAGTAGATGAAAGTATGCATGGGAGAAAAATGGGATGCTAGTACTTCTTGAGAAGCCTATAAGTGAGCACGCAATGGTGTGAGATAGAGGTGTGTGGTAGAATGGTTAAGGTGCATGTTACAAACAATCACAGGTGCACACTAAGGAAATATATGGTGGTGCATGAAAGGAAGTGTCGCAAGTGCTTGAGGATAATGGTGCTTAAAGGTAATAGAAATTACTCATATTAGAAACCACGTGAATGGATATCCACACAGAGTAACATGAGGGAGTCAGTGGAAAGATAGACTACTTAATAGGTGGCATAGAGGAATGTGTGTGGCAAAGGAAGGTGTGTGAAAAAAGGATTTGAAACCTGGGAAGTAGTTGTGCGCTAGAAGGTTATGACTATCGTGCAAGGAAGAAAAATAAAAAAGTGAATTTAAAGAAAAAAGTGGTGGTAGGTGAGGAGTAATTAATGCAGATAAAATTGGGAAAAGTATAAATAGTGTATGATCGAATTCATTACTCCCTTGCCTTTCATAACTTGTGTGATTGAAGAGATAAATTCTGACCAGGTGCAAAGCACAAACTTGAGAAGCTATGATGTGGGAATTAGTGCAAAGTACACATGACCTTGACTTTGGAGAGCTCCTTCAATGGAAGTGGAATCTTGGAGAGAAGGTTTGGAAGTAAGAATGGGTTAGGATTTGCATATCTTGAATTTTTAGAGCTAGTGCACAATATTGTGGAAGTTGAATTAGGGCACGAAGTTAAAATGGATAAGAGAAAGAAGAATGATAATTCAACCTTATAGGCACAAGAAATGAAAAATTAAGTGTTTCCCAAAATTTAGGTCACATATTTTGTAAATTTCAGGGTTTGTGTAGTTGATAACATAAACAATGACACCAAAAAGGTCTCAAAAGATCAAGAATAAGAACAAGAACAAGAATGTTGTTGAAAATGTGCCTGAATTTTGTATTCAAATATGGATTAACCATCACAAGTAGTAGTAGTACATCCATGATTTTTATAGCTAACCAAGTGTAAGATAATTTATTACAATAATATAACACAGTCCCATGAAATTAATATATGAAATGATGTGTTGAAGGAATTGAGTCAGAGAACGATAGAAGGACAAATTTTCCTCGATGACAAGGTTAGGAAAGACTTGAAGAGTACAAGGGTGTTACATATTTACGAGCTTCCTTACTTTAGGAATCCCACACACCTTTATTTTTGGATTATGTCTAGGGTGTATGAGGACTTCTTTTATTTTTCAGGTAGAAAATGTGCCTAACCCCTCAAGTGATTAGAAAGGTGACTTGGTTGTGTGATATCTGAGCAAATATTAGGTTGGTCTTAGAATATAACTTCGTAGTTGATGCAAAAACAGAAAATTTTAACTACCAACGAGGGACAAACACATTCAACATTAGAATTATAACTAATCTAGTAACTAGGGTGGCCACACGGCTAGTGAGTTATAAGCTGGGAGCTTTCGATCAGTGGATGGAATTAAAGAATATTTTCCTACATGTTGTGCACAAGATGGCACATAATACACTATACAACATTACCTTGTATATTTTTTAAGGCATTGTTAAGGAGGTTAGGGCCCAAGTGAGTAAGGGTGAGAAGGTAACTTGGGGTGTTATTTTACTATTAATTATGTTTTGGGAGATTGGAGTACCTGATGGCCAAGCAAAAAATATGTGGGTCTATCCATTAGAGAAAAAGTCTCTCGTGTAAAGGTTTGCAAAGTTCACTCGTGATGGAGAAATAGCATGCCCTTATAAGATAGACATTGACAAATGGTACATGAGGTTGTGCAATGCATTTGAAAATTAATTATGCGTACCTAAGGAGCTTCCGGCACTGTTAAACAAGTAGGAAAAGTTCACATTACAAAAACATGACTTCGTTGGCCCATTCTTGCTTAGAAATGGATAAATGGGGCCTTGGTGTAAGTTTCCATTTGCTTTCATAAAAAAGTATTTTTAGGATGCTTTGAATAGGATAAAATACATGTGTAAGCTAAAATTCAACATAGACATGGTAGATTCTGACTACCATAATTTACGCTACACTTATGTGTATCCATCGAGGTCAACATATGTAGAGACGGTGGAGTACGATAATATGGACTTGAGCACCATGAATTTTATAGCGGGTAAGCATGCCTATAGAGTATACATATATCATAAGCCCAAGCTCAAATATGGGAATTACATTAATGCACGAGACCTTCATCTACCAAAGCCTCCATAATAGAATAAAATGGTAGGAATTACTAAGAGAAGGCACAAAGAAACACGCCCTCAGTAAGAATAGGTAGAAGGAGATGAAGATGAAGAAGATGTAGAAGAATAGTAGACTTCATTGGATTAAAGAAGAAGAAATAAAATGCAGATGTAGGGAAGAGAAAGCAAGAGAAAAATAACTTCACAAACTCCTAAGGATTCGCCATCTGTAATGAATACCAAACCAATTCCATTAAAGAAGAAGCAGAGCCCATTGAAAAAGAAACCTTGAGTCATTTATGACGTCGAGGAAGAAGAGGAGGACTTAGAATATAAGGTGATTAAGTAAATGGTGTGTGATGAGGAGCATGTGCAAGAGGAGGAAGATATGGAGCAGATGGTACAAGAGGATCCATGCCAAGAGAAATAACAGGAGGAAGTGGAAATCCATGAGGAAGAAGTCCATGAAGAAGAGATGCATGACGTGCAAAATGAGGTTCCCAAGGGATAAGAAGAGGAGGAAAAGGGTGATTGAGAGAAGTCAGTTGGGGAAGACTTAGGCATTGCAGTAGATGAAATAATCGGCGAGTAGTTTAACATTGCAAAAAATATGTCAAAGAAGAAGCGTGCCAAATGAAGGAAGTGAAGGGAACCACTATAAGCACCCCAGATGTCCTATATTAATGATCCCTCAAAGTTTTTAAGGTCCAAGTTCCAGAGCACGGTACTAGCCAAGGACCTTTTCAGATGGGATTTGATAAATGAATCTCAGGATTTGCCATGAACCAAGAAGATGCTATCATGGAATATGTAAACGTATATGGAGGAGTCAGAGTTTGAAGTAAGTAAAGAATCATACTCTAAGATGTAGCTGAAAAGGGAGCCAAGAATGGTGTTCTTTTTCATTGATCCCACGGAGCTTTCTGATGAACAAGCCCGCAATACACTCAACAAGATGGGTGATGAGGTTGGAAGGAGGAACATAGACAAAGGGGTTGCAACTATACATATGTAGGGGGATAAATAGCACAAAGATAAAGAGATATAGAATATCATAAAGGACTTAAGGGATGATAAAAAGATAACAAAAGATGCTTATATAAGGTAACTGATATAGTTACAAGGATCATGTGCGCATGCCCAAATTTTTTTGATCAAGATCAACCAGAGTACATCATAGAGATGCACTAATTATAATACATGGTGTGGATAATTTTGATAGAAAGAAATAATAGACTAAGGTCGATGGAGAATTTTCCATGCTGAAGAAACAAATTATAGAGGAGGTAGAGAAAAGGAAGCACAATATGAGGCATTGATCATAGAGATGAATGAGGACGTGAAGAGGGTAGAGAAATAATTTTATAACTACCAATATTTTTATCCAATTCTTAGCACACACACCATAGTATAGGAGGTAGATCTAAATAAAATCTAGGCCACAATGAGGAACAATAAGGTCGAGTATGAGAAGTTCATGGTAGAGGTCGTAGAAAAGAGGGAACTGATAAAGGGCATGAAGGACACCCTTGTAGAAAGACTCAAGGAGATCCACCGTGAAGTATTGTGCAAAATGGATGCTTTAGAGGGTGTGACCGTAGAATTAGATATGGTGGTGAAAGAGTTGAAGGAGAAAGTTGAAAAGCTAACTTCTAAGCGGATAGGAGACATTGTAGAAGTAGCCCCAAACAAGGTTGCCAGGGAACTCAAAAGCTAGAAAGAGTTAGAGAATGTAATAAACAAAGAGTTTCAAGGGATCCTCTCACCACCAAAGGCATAAGTTTTAAGCGTGTTCTTATTTTCTTGACTTCATTCTTTGGGTAAGGGCCCATATTCTTTATTCTTTTGATTATTTCATTATTTCATATATTATTTGGAGAAGACATTCTTGGTTCATTTATTTCTAAGGATAGACAATACTCTTAGTGTGGGGTAATTTTTGTTTGTAGAAATGGATAAGTATTAGTCATACGCAGAGGCTAGAATTTGTGCACAAGATTACATTCAAGGAACTAAAAGAAACAATTAAGGAATAGTAGGATGCATGAAAGAATGTGCATGAAAGTAGGGAATAAAAAATAGTGTGTGAAGGTGTTCGCAAGAAAGAGAATAAGGTAAACACATCAGGGCTTGTGCATATGCACACAAATTCAATACTTATTGTATTTTAGAGCCACAAATAAAAATAGGAAGAAATTGAAGATGGCGTATCACACAAGAAAGGTCAAAAAATAGAAAAGCACAGATAAATAAAGATAAGGATGGTGCATGAAGACAACCCAATTATATGATTAAAGAAATATAATATCGATCTATTTATAGCTCAGACTAAATATAAAGAAAGGATATAAAATGCATGTGGCCTTAATTAGAGAATCTATTATTAGCAATGACACATGTAAGTGGTGAAGGGAAAGTCCACACCATGTATAAATAAGTGTAGCAGTCTTATAAATAGGGGCATGTGTGTGAGTATCCTAGAGGTGATTATGTAAGTGCATGTGGGTTATTCTTTATGCACGCATAGTTCAACACATATTTTTAATCATATATGGATGTAATTAGTGAGTATTTCATGTAATGAATTCTGTTTGCAATGGATAATTGTGTGTGGATATCAAAGGTTACTAGATCTAAGTATGGTGTAATGGGACTATAGATACTATTGATAATTTTCTATTATGATTAAGTTTTCTTATTATATGTGTTTCCAATCTTGTATGTTGTATCACCACCCATGCACATTTTAATGATTATGAGATTATGTCTACTCTAACCAAAACTTGATAAGAGAAGTAAAGGAGGGACATGGTTAGTTGTGTGTGCTTCAGGTGAGAACCTATGCATCTTCCTAGGTGAATTGCCAACATGGATGACCTTATGATGTGCTTGGATACTAGACAACAACACATGCCAATTTGGATTAAATATTACTCAATCTAAAAGGATAGTGCATTAATCAATACTGCTCAACAAATGCTTAATTTCACAAGTCAGTTTAAAGAGTCGAATCCATAGAGTTCATAGTAAGCTAAATTTTCTAACAATTCAAACTAATTTTAAAAGCTTATTTTCATCAACAATAATGGGTGAACCAAGGTAATCAAATGTGGATGATTTTCTATACTCCTATTTTGACCAAAAGATGTTGAGGGATATAGTTTTTAACCCCACTGTGTTTTATCATGAACTCCCACACTATTCTTCCATCTTCTCAATAGTCTAAAGGGAGAAATTTTTTGTAGATGTTGTCAATGAAGTGGGAATACCTGCAAACCAAACATAAAGAGATATTGATATTAGGGAATTGAAAAGAACTGAGCTATATAAAATTTTGGATAAACCAGAGGTATTTACATGTCCAGATATACTCTCCCCCATTCGTATTCATCTTGGAGAAAAATATTGGACATTTGATTCCTGAACTGAAAAGAATAGGCTATGTTTTATTGTTGGTTATGATTTCAAAGCCTATTATAAGTTTCCTGAGGATAA
The DNA here is from genome assembly GCA_019776745.2 of Taxus chinensis. NCBI lineage: Eukaryota > Viridiplantae > Streptophyta > Pinopsida > Cupressales > Taxaceae > Taxus > Taxus chinensis. Next base: position 542,641,042 of record CM034151.1, on the reverse strand, counting down.
CATTATATATAATTTGACAACCATTGAATCATGGATGACTACATGCCAATTGATGACCATTTTACAAAACCAGACTAAAGACCCAATTAAAAACATAGATGATGAAGGTTTAAAAAACATTATCATCCAAAGATTCAGGCCTAAAATAAGGATTGACATGGCCTTAATGAATCAATTATATAGAAACCCTTCAATTAAAAAGTTAGATGTTTCTTGGATTCCCTTATTTTCCATAATCATAGATGGAGGAAAGATCACTACATTAGGGCATGTAGTTGTATTGAATCTATTATCATAGAGGGAATCTTATGTCAATAGTAATTAATATTTTTTATGGCTCCTTATCTACTAGATGAAATTTATGGTGTCCTAAAGTGTCTTGAGTTTTTTCCCTCTTGGGAAGCCAAGTTCCTTAGGGAAGTGTATGAGGAGTATTCTGATCTATATGATCATAGATTCAAGGCTCATATTGAGGATATTTGCACCTATTTTTACTCCTCTGTATACTAGATAATTCTGGAAACACCAATGCCCAAAATTTTTAAGGGAGTACTCGAGTCTTTGAGACAGATACGGAATGATTTCTTCTACCCAAAATACATAGTGATTATGATTAATGGATTGATGAATCCACCATTCCATTTTCCTTACTATGTGCTCGATAAAATATTTAAATAAAAAATTACATTCCAAATTTTCAACGGTGTTACCAATAAATGTAAAGAAAAGAAACTCAAGACCCATACATCCTTGTATTTGGTACTAGTATGTATGGAATTTAAGAGGTGGTCGGATATCAAGGCTACAACTGCCCACATAAATTCCTTTAAATTTCCATAGAACCCCTCAGTAAAATATGACCCCAGAGAAAGAGTGGAAAAACACTTAGTGTCACTTAAGGGGTGTTGTCATGTTTTTTGCAAGGTCAAAATTCAAGTGTAAAACAAGACAACTTTACCCTAGTGTCAAAATTTTATTTGAAACCCTCCTAAAGCATCCTCTAGATCATTTTGAATTTTTTGTCATGACCATCCCATCCATGAAGAACTTCATAATGTGATTTTAAACCTTTCCAAGTGTTTGAAATGTGATCATAAGGTTATTTAGTCCATTCAGTGGAATTTTGTCAAAAGATGAAATCTTTACTAAGCTTAGAAAGGCTATTTTTAGCCTTTCCAAGAAAAGTGTGCATTATCTTGGATTGAGGATTTTTAAGAGTTATGGAATTTATTTTGGGATATTTATGAAGGTTTCAGAGGTTTAGGAATAAGAACAATAAAAGCATGCTTTCCAGGGGTAAGGAGCTTGCAGTTGAAAACAAGACCTAAAATTCAACAGAATATTCCATGAGCTCCGTGATGAGTCAAGAGATAAATAAGTAACATTAGAAATATATCTCAATCCTATACATGATGGAACTTTCACATTTTTCACAAGACTCGAGAACTTCTTAGGGAAGCTCAGTTTGTGCAGACTCACCTTGTAGTCCCGAATGAAAAAGTGGAATTTTTTGGAGGAGGAAAAATCAAGTCTTTAAAACAATCCCATTGATCTTTAAATTATTTTGGGAGTCACAATGATATGAAACTTTTCCTAAAAAGGCCTTCTAGAGCTCCGAGAAAAGTGATTTCAACATTCAAGGACTTAGCCATTTTCTCAGTTGGATAGGTGGCTGGTTTTACTGTCTTAACTATCCCAACTGTCCAAACTATCCCAAATATCCCATGGACAATGAGGAAAGTAGGGAGAGTGGGGAAAATAAAATATTCCCCCTATTTATTTCTCTTGGTTCCTCATATGATATTTCATCTTCCCGATATGGTGCTAAGTTATTTTGATTGCAAATTGGCTAAGTCTTATCATCTACCGATGAGCACATTTTACTATCCCAACTATCACAAATGTCCTAGGGATATTTGAGAAAACAAAATTATCCTCACCCTTAGCCCCTTCCCATGTTCATCACACAACCAAACCTTTTCCCCTCAAATTCCTAAGTGTGTTTTTTCTCACCTCACCATCTCACTGAATCCTGTTGATACAAGAACATCATTGTGAATAAGAAATTTTTTATTTATCTAGGATTTATAGGTGTGTGGGAAGTCTATGTGGATTTTTTTAATGTAATTAGTCATTTTTTACTCTTTTTTCTTGTAATAAGTGGTTGCCCTCCAAAACCACAAGTTTGAATTTTCAAATTTGTCTAGTTTATAGGTTATGCGCTAAAGTGTTAGTAGAGTCATTCAAGGGTCGTAAATGTATCATGAGACATACTCTCCACCTAAGGGAACGACTATATGACCTTAACTAAGGTGTAAACCTTCCTAGGTTAGACCAACCATAGTTGGGGTTAGTGAGTTAGATCCCTAACTACTACATTCTTGTAATATGTATGAAGGCATTCAAATGGAAGAGGATATTAGGCGGTGTACATAGTGAGAGAAGAGGGTGTATTCTCTATTTTTTAGACCTAATGGCTCTAGAAGCTTTGTATTTTATTTGTTGGTCTAATAAAATATTCTTCAAAGTGAACAAGACTGTGAATTGTGTTATGCTGCATTGTGCATTGAATATCTATAAAATTGTGATCAAAATCATTAATAAAATTAGTATGGATGTGTTCACAGGTGTAAGAATAAGATACATATAAGATAATAATCATTAAGAACTCTTGAAGAAGATGTTGACAAGAAAATAGACCCAGGTGTAATTCTGTGAAAAATTAATTTAAGGTAGACGCTCTCCTAAATTTTTCATTGTGAGTGAAGGATTGGTTATATCAATGAACAAAAGAATAATTAATTTCTGAGTATGATTTCTAATAAATAAAATGATATATGTGGTCAAGAGGTCTTGAGCGTGGGGGATTTACGTCTTTGTTACAAATATTGAGTTTTAAACCATTCAAATTTCATTATCCAGTAAAGACATAGATTTGGGGAAGAAGATGGTGAATATATGTTAAAGTAAGAAGGTTTAGGAGATAAATATTGCTTAAGAGGCAATAGGATTTACATTCCAGGGGTTCTTAAATGGATTGAGAAAAATGGCATGAGCAAGAATGAATTGAAAAGAACACTAGTGTTCAAAATGTATCTCTACATTTTGATGGTCTTTTACATGGTGATTAATGGAAATTAATGAGTTATTAAAATTTAATAAGGGCAAGTAATTTAGCAAGAATACTCCAAGGTCTGTGTTATTCATTAAAGAAATGTAAATATTCCTACAATATAATTGTTCAAGAAAATGTCTCTCAGAAACGTGATACCCTGCTCCAGGGAATTGAAACCAATTTTAATGTGTAATTTCAAAGGAATCCCTCAAAAACCTATTAAAATATGTTTGGATATGTGTTAATATGATAACAAGGGTTTGAGATAAATTTGAAAATAGGAAAAGGAAGACTTTTCCTTCAAAACTATTAAACTCAGCTAAGAGTGCGTTGTACCCAGTTAGGTTCTTATAACAAAGATAATTTTCTTGTAGCAGTATTAATGCATTCTTGTATGGGATTGAGAATACTTGAAGCATGTGAAAATTTTATCATAGGTGTTATGAACATGCAAACCCTTGATTAGACTTATAACCCTAAGGATTTGAGAAGAACCACAAAGACATATGTACAATCCCTTTTCTTCAAAAATTGTGACAGTCAATCACTTGTGTGTGTACTAGTTATCTTAGGGATAAACATAAGGAAAAAATGAACTACATATGGTAAGGTGGGAGAGTTTGATCTAACCCTTGAGTGGCAAGAAAAAATTCTTCAATAGTTATATTCAAGCAATAATTTGATTGTCTTGTTACAATACAGACTTGAGCATATTGAGAAGGGTGGATACTATAAATAAGAGGTAACTTGTTTAATAAGGCATGAATGATTTGAAGAAACTTTGAGGAGTTTCAATATCAATGTGAGAGACTTAAACACAAATATACTATGAGGAAGCTAGAGACTTGAATAATAATATACTATGAGGAAGCTATGAATAAATACTAGAAATAGAGTATAAGAGCATTGTGGGTACTTGGGAGAAGTCAAGTTTTGAGAGGCCTACACAAGTAAAATAGCATGAAAGGAGGATATCCAGTGAATGAATCATGAAATGAGCATGAAAAAGTCAGGGTTAGGTAGATCAAGGTGGAAAGAAGGCATAGAATCAATGAAAATTCTATAAAATGCTAAATAGGAACTTGAAACCCTAAGAAGCCTAAAAGGAAGACCTAATGACAAGGAAGGGAATGGAATTGGGAGTAATAGAGAGAGAGAGAGAGAGAGAGAGACAAAGTTAATCCTTGAAATATTGCACAAAGCACAAGGAGGGAAAATGGTATCAAGAAATTATTTTGTTTTTCCATGAATGTGTTTGGTTTCTTCAAAACACTAAGCTTTGTATGCAGTTAGGGCTAGAAATCAGGTCTAGCTTGGATCAATAAAGAAAGTATAAGTTTGGATGGACTCATAGTTGGTTTCTGAAAATTTTTTATCATCTTGAATGGGATAAATGAGTATTATAAAATTGTTCCAGTGAAGCTTGAATCATATTTTTGTGTCTTTTTTATCAAAAAATGCATTTTTGAAGGGCTAGTAAAAAGAAGTGAGGTCTAAAGGGAGTTTGCAATCAAATGAAGTATTGAAACTTTTTCAAACATATGAACATTGTTGTTTGGTAAAATAAAGTAGGTGTAAATCATTTTTAGGATTTGAATCATATGTTTATAGTGTTTTGGGTTGAAATGAAATATTTTGGCTTCTTAAAAAAGTGAAAATTGCATAATTTTGATTGATATTTTCAAGTAGTTGACTAACTCTTTGATATTGGTTGAAGTTGTTTATTGTCTCTACATCACCCATTATGCCACTTGCCATGCCTAGATTAGAGGTTTAATTTTACTATCCCATCCATCTCAACTATCCCTGGGATATTGGGGATAGTTAGGATAACAAAATACGCCCCAACCTCCCATGCTTTGAAAGCTAGGTTTTAAAGCTTTTTCCCTAAGTTAAAAATAGCTTGTGTTCATGCTTTAAAGACTTGTACAAGCTAGGTTTACCTCATTCCTTCACTATCTCAACCAATACAATCATTTTTGACATCACTAAGCTTTGGACACCTGCAAATTCATAAAATATACGTATAAATTCATCCAAGGTAGCCGTTAGCACCGAAACGAAGAAAAATTCATATCTTCCAAACCAATGATCAGGTTCAGATGAAATTTTCACAACTATTCTAAAATCCATGTATATTAAAGAATAAACAAACACAAAACCCAATGATGCTCTAATTTTTAATGGTAGAAAATCCTATTTCTGTGCCATAGATCATGCTTTTTCAGTTTCCAAGCATTCCTGTGGGTGGATCAAGATGAAATTTTGAGCATGGGGTCCCGAAAGCAGGTCGAATCCAGTGAAGTCATTTTCATTGCAATCTGATAGGTAGAAGTGACATTTATAAATATAGTAATTATCTAGTCCTATCACTTATTATAAATATAAATATTCCTAAAAAAAAATCCTCTCATATCAGTGCACTCAAATAATAGTAGAGAAGATAAACTAGGAAATTTTGACAAAAAATTAAAAAAAACACTTTTTAAAAATAGAAACCATAAAAATCATCAAAAAGACATAAAAAAGAGTATTAATGTTAGGAGATTTATGAGATTTAATGTGAGTGAAAAAATAAAAAATGTAGGAAAAAGCAGCCCCTAGCTCCTTAGTTGTAGAAAGTTGTTGGCCTCTTCATTTTCTCTCATCTAGTCGATATTTACAATAATGAAGTTGAAATTTTTTGGTGGATCCCATTTCAACCCTATCATTAGAATATCCAAATGTAGGTGACAGTGATGTTTCCCACATGGACTTGGAGGGTCTAAAGAATCAGATGCTTGGAAGTCCCAGGGAACTTGTAGAAGACAAAGTGTACACATGTGGTTTGTATGTTGCGGGTGGTCACCTAGTATCTTTCCAGAGTATATAATTCATGATGGATTGTTCTCAACACTATGATCCAGAAATAAGAATCATAAGGGTTGATGATAATTCAATTTTGGAAGTGTTCACTCCCAAAGGAATATCACAATGTATGCAGATCCCGACCTAGAGAAGCATGGTAATCATCTCGAAGGATTTTTGCATCAAATGAGTGGTCTAAGATGGATTCATACCTACAAGGCCTTACATTGGGGTCATGGTTGAAGCATGTAAGGAAGCCCTATCATGTTCCAAAGGATTGGTCTAGGCATGAATTTCATGAAGGATTTTCTGATGCTATCATCTTATTGATAAGAGTAACGGGAGAGGAGACCACTAAGGATTTTCAGGATTGGATGGCATTTTTCATCATTACCATCATTGAGGGAAAATAAATTATTTATTGAGGTCAGATAATTAGTGATAATCTTCACTTTAAGTTACTTTAGCTACTAGTCAATAGGAATTTGAAATGACATCATAATTGTTATATGCTCTCACAGGTACAAGATCATCTAAGGGTCTAACTCCCACACTGAACATTTCCCAAAAGGCCCCCGCCTATGAGAGATATCTGTTAGAATTTGAGGATTCTATTAATTACAGATTTAATCAACATTAATAAAATATACAATATTAAATAAATAAACATCACATCATATTGCATAATAATAAATTAATACTTACAAAAGTAAATAACACAGGACACAATATTTATAGTGCAAAACCCGAAGGTAAAAGCCACTGTGAAAAGTAACCTTTATTGCAGAGAAATTTTTACATCTAGTAAATCACCTCCTCCTTAGAAACCCTAATCACAAGGGTGAAAACCTTTGATATATTATTTTTTTGAATATATCAAATGAGGACCCGAAGTCCTTTTTATATGAGGTGATCGGGTATGTCTCCCAACTCACCTTTTCAACCATGCCAGTTGACACATATACCAAGAATTAGAATATTTAATAATAGAAATATAAATATTTATTATTATTAAATATTTAACCTAAAGTATATTCGTAGGTTTGAATATTTAATAATAGAAATACAAATATTTCTTATTATTAAATATTTAACCTATAGTATAATGTTGGACCCATATTTAATTAAGGGGTGGCTAGCCCACTTAACCATTATGTTCCAACACTCCCCCTTAATGTTAAGTGGGATAACATATGCCAATAGATTACCTTCCCGTGATACACTACAAAATTTACAATCCTTAAACCATAAAGGTTTTAAGCTAGCATATAGGTTGAAGGAATTATAACACCTTCATCATACTCGAAGTTAACTTTTGGTACAAAAGGATTTGGAATCTCAAATATCATCCCATGAACAGTGGCTAAGTATGATTTATGAGTTTTACATGTTCTCACAACTTCTCGTAAAAGGTTACTTGAAACCAAGCATATAGGAGCCTTTTATAACCAAGGACGTCCTTAACAATATGCTTACACTGGATGTTTACTAGTAAACTCAATAACACTAATGATTTTACAAAATACCACCTTTAAGGTCTTTCTACACTTCTTTCTGAAAAATAATCCGATGAGGTATACACATGCCCAAAGGTCTTTTTACACTTGCATGAAGGTCTTTTACACATGTCTGAAGGTCTTTTAAATTTTCCAAAAGGTCGTTATTACAATGAATTTTTCATTTTACAAATACCAAGTTCCATTATGAGGTGACATTTCCATGCACACTCCCCCTCAATGGCAACTCCAACAATCCAATTTTTTCAGGAAAGTGACAAAACTTTATAGCACTCAGGGTTTTGTGAAGATGTCAACAACCTACTCTTCAGTAGAAACAAATTTGAGATCTATCTTACCACTTAACACCTTCTCACATATGAAGTGTATATGTATCTCAATGTGCTTCATCCTCTGATAATGTTCTAGATTATGTGCAAGAGATATGGTGCTTTGGTTTTTCGCATAACAAAGGAAAAATACCTTGATCCTTCATCTTTATCTCATCAAACAACCTCCTCAGCCATAGAGCCTCTTTTGTAGCTTCCATTGCACTTCTATACTCAGCTTCAGTTGAAGAGATAGAAACAATTAGTTGCTTTTTACTACACCAAATAATGACACCTGCACCAAATTTAAACACAACCAGAATTATATTTTCTATTTAATACATCACCAACATGATCAGAATCACAAAATCCATGCAAGTTAGCATTTTCATCCTTAGTATAATGCAACCCATAATTGATTGTTCCCTTAATATATCTAAGAATTCTTTTTTCAAGATTCCAATGATCTCTTTAAGGTTCCTGCATAAACCTTGAAGCAATTCCTACTGCATAGGAAATATTTGGTCTAGTTATAGTTAGATAAATCAAACTACCAACTAACTACCTATACAAAGTAGGATCAGCTTTTTCACATGTAGGTTTAAGATCAAGTTTTAGTCCAACTTCCATAGGTGTAGAAATTGGTTTACAATCAATCATATTAAACTTTTTCAATACATTGGTTGCATATTGTGCTTGAGAAACAACAATAGAATGTTTGTCTTGAAATACAACCATGACAAGAAAATGATGTAAGAGACCTAAATCAATCATTTCAAAGTATTGTTTCAATTTTTCTTTAATCCTATGAATTAAATCAGGACTATCACCAGTCATAAGAAAATCATCCACATATAGACAAACAATGATAATGTGAGAACCTTATTTCTTAATGAATAGATCATTTTCAGAAGAAAAATTAACAAAACCTAATTGTTTAAAGAAAGCATTAATTTTCACATACCAAGCTCTAGGACCTTGCTTTAAACCATGTAAATATTTTTTTAACTTACAAACATAGTTTTCTTTATTAGTTTCTTCAAATCCTTTAGGTTGAGACATGTAAATTTCTTCCTTTAAATCACCATTCAAAAAAAGTATTTTTCACATCCATTTGGTGGATTTCCCACCCAAACTGAGCAACAATAGAGAAACAAGGTCCTAACTATGATCATTTTAGCTGTAGGGGAAAAGGTCTCAACATAATCTATCTAAGGTTTCTGAGTGAAACCTCAAATAAAAATTCTAGCTTTATATTTTTCAATACTACCATCAGCATTGTATTTTACTTTGTGTAACCATCTAGACCCTATAACGCTTCTTTTCTCTGGAGGTGGAACAAAATCCCAAGTTTGATTTTGAATCAAGACATTATATTTAGCCTATATTACATTGATCCACTTCTCATCCTGAGAAGGTTCTTCAAAACTCTTCCACTCAGGTTCATAAAATTTCATTAATGCATGGTACGTATGATGGCTTCTGGTCATTTTCCTAAGGTCAATAGGATTAGAAATTTCTAACACAGATTGAGCCCATTTTGGTTTCTTAGCTGGGGAGAAAGGATATTCAAACACATCCATAGCATCAACACAAGAAACATCATCATAATCATTTACCATATTTTTATTATCAGAATCCAAACCATCATTAGAAATATTGGTAGGATTAAGAGTCTCATAACTATATATAGATACACAGAAGCATTTTTCTAAAATAACAACATTACGATATTTTAGTTACTTGGTTGTAAATCCTTAAACCTGCAGTGTCAATACCATATCTAATGAAAATACAAGAAAAATAGGTCATATTAAGTTTCTTTCTTTTCTTTTTAGGGATATATAAGGAGGCAGCACTACCAAATACTTTTAAATGTGATACATCATATTTTTTATTTGACCAGTTCTCTAAGGGAGTCAAAAGGTGAATAAATTTAGTAAGGACCCTATTTAGGATGTATACTTTATTGTTCATTTCTTCTGCCCACAGAAATTTGGGAAGACTATCAAAATGAAGCATGGTGTGAGCCATATCTAAAATAGTCATATTTTTCCATTCTGCAACACCATTAGACCAGGGAGAATGGGGAGAAGTTAATTCCCTTTTAATGCCACAATCAATACAGAATTTTTCAAATGTCTTGCTAACATATTCACCCCCATTATCTGTTCTAAGCCTCTTAATTTTATAATTTGATGAATTTTCAACAATTGCTTTAAATTCCTTACATTTTCCAAATACATTAGATTTATTTTTAAGAAAATATTTCCAAATCATCCTAGTGAAGTCATCAATAAAAGTCACATCATAAAAAGAACTATTTACTGAAGCTACTTCAAGAGGTCCTCTAACATCACTATGACCAAGTTCTAGTGGTGAAGAGGAACCCTCCTTAAGATGTAAGTGAAAGGGTTTAGCACTTTGTTTCGAGCGTAAACACCCTTCACAAGCATTGTGAGATGAAGACAACACAAGCAAACCTTTCACTAGATTATTTCTAGACAATTCATACAAGTTTCAATAATTCATATGCCCTAACCTTTCATGTCATAGTTTTAAATTATTCAATCTTTGAGATACAAAACAAGATTCAGAAGAAAAATCATAAAAAAATATACAGATCATTTCTTTGAATTCCTTTAGCAATTATATTATCAATACTATCCTTGATGTACCAAGTATCCTTCAAAATTTGAATAAAAAAACCATCATGAGTTAGTGGTGAACATAAAAAAAGATTATTTGTAAGCTTAGGAAAAAATAAATCATTATCCAAAATACCATTTAAAAATTTTACTTTTCCTTTCTCTATTGCTTCTAAAGATAATTTATCACCAAGATACACATGTTCATTGATTTTGTAACATCAAATAAAGCATTGGAAATACCAATCATATGATTTGAAGAACCTAAATCTATAATCCATTCAGAATTTGAGGAAGAGTATAAAGTATCATATAATGCAATAGTTTTAGGAGCATCATTAGAACTATCCTTTTTCCTTAAATTTTATTTAGATAAGACAGTTTATTTCTGATTTTTATGGATAGGTTTCTTAGATTTACACTCTTCCTTTTTATGCTCAAATTTTCCACATTTGTGACATTTACCATTAAATCTTACATGCAAATGTTCAAAAGTAACACTTTTCTTATCAGAAAATGAAGATTTAGATCTAAACTTATGATTAGAGAAGGGCTTGTGAAGCTTGAACTTCGAATTCTGAGTAAGAAGTACCTGAGGGGCATTCTCCTTAGAGTCAAATTTCATCATCAATTGTTCTTCCTGTATCATAAGAGAATTCAAAGTATTTAAGTATAGTAATTCATTCTCATTCTGATATTTAGAGTTTAAGATAGAAATAAAATTCCTAGATCTTTCATGTATATTCAACTGAACAATAAAGTAGATTATTTTTTCACTAATTAAGTCATAATTACATCCATATAATTGTGCTTTGATATTTTTAATCTTGGCTAAGAAATGAATGACATTTTCATCTCCTTTCGTAGGAGTATTAAGCAATTCTAAAAACAAGTTTAATAATCTTAGATAAGTTTGTACCTTCATGCATGGATTCTAATTGTATCCATACCTCTTTAGGATGTTCGATATTACTATTATGTAGAAGATATTCATTGTTCACATTGCACAGAATCATGGAAAGGGCCTTCTGTGTACAATGTGAGAATGCATTCATCTTTTCCGTAGTCATTTTATGACTGATGGGTGCAAGCTTAGTTCCTCAAACAATCATCCAGAGTTTCCCCACCATAAGTTTTGATTCGACCCTGATCTTCCAAATATTGTAATTGGCTCCATTTAGGATCTAAGATTTATCAAGGCAAAAGTAATTGGACGCCATTATATTTCAAATTTCTTAAACCTTAAACTCATACCCCATTATGATATAATGCACCACTGAGTTAGAAACATACTAATAAAAAACGATAGTACCTATATTTTATGATAAAAAAATTGTATTATTTCATTAAATAAATAAAATATTATAAAGAAATAACTAATCTAATCATAACAATATTAATAGAACCAGATCTAAATAAACTATTTGACCATAACTAATTATGTCATAAAAATGCATACTAATTAACTTCCCATAATAAAAATAATGACCTGCATTATAAAGGGCACTGCATTATACCCCATACCTATCATAAAAAAAATCTGACCATATGGAAGAGAAGATGAAACCCCTATGAACACACAACAACTTCAAATTTATGAAAAGTGTTAATGTAGATAAAGATCTTGCCAACATAAATTTGACATCTAAATGACCGTCATTCTACCTTATTTTTGGTTTGTCGGGACAGTCATTTGACCGGTAATTTTAACACGGTGAAAATTTCCTATGTATTTCCATAATATGAAATTTCAAAATTTCTTCTTATGTACAGTTTTAGACAAATTTTGTTTATAAAATATAAAATATAAATAACTATATAATTTTTTGAGAATAGTTTATATAATATAAACTATAATGATCTTTATTCTATAGTAAATTTTTATTTAAAGAATATAGATATAAAAACTATAAACTTATATTTTTAAATCAAGCCCTATTAGAGGGGGATCCAAAGGACATGTATATTATTTTGAAAAAAAAGAAGGTAAAAATAGTAAGAGAATTTTTATGAGGTGCAAGGAGATTTCAAATCATGTGAGAGTACAAATTAACCTGGAGATTTATAAAGGGGCAAGTAATTTCACCCGGCCTAAGAAATAATTTGAAATCCTTATTTTCATGAAACTTGTCTCCTCCCTTCATTTACTCTTGAATTTTATCTTTGAAAACATTTACCCTGCACACATTTAAAACTATAGAGAAATAGAAATATTTCATATATTAATTTACCCTTACATGTATGTAATTTTTCACATGCATGTAAACCCCTTTCACCTGTGCACACTCACATTAATTCCTCACAAAACATTCAAAATTTTAGATTGCAAAAAATTGGGGAGAAGGGTTCTGATGATTTATAAATACCCTTCTGAGTTAGTTGAAAAAACCTGTACAAAATTAAATAAATTAAATACAACAACATTTTATCTAATCTATTTAATTTACCTTGCTTTGTTACCATGTTAGAATTTGAGAATTCTATTAATTACGGATTTAATCAACATTAATAAACTATGCAATATTAAATAAATAAAAATCACATCACATTGCATAATAAAAAAGTAATACTTACAAAAGTAAATAACACAGGACACAATATTTATAGTGAAAAACCCAAAGGCAAAAACCATTGTGAAAAGTAACCTTTATTGTAGATAACTTTTTACATCTAATAAATGACCTCCTCCTTAGAAACCCTAATCACAAGGGTGAAAACCTTTGATATATTATTTTTTCGAATATATCAAATGAGGACCCAAAGCCCTTTTTATATGAGGTGATCAGGTATGTCTCCTGACTCACCTTTTCAACTATTTCAGTTTACACATATACCAAGGTTTAAAATATTTAATAATAGAAATATAACTATTTCTTATTATTAAATATTTAACCTAAAGTATATTCGTAGGTTTGAATATTTAATAATATAAATATAAATATTTCTTATTATTAAATATTTAACCTATAGTATAATGTTGGACCCATATTTAATTAAGGGGTGGCCAACCCACTTAGCCATTATGTTCCAATAATATCCACAATTGACCCTAAAGGAGAGTGATCACCATTTTGTGAGGGTGAATGATGCATTCACCATGTTTTCCATAAGATTTCTTGAAGGAAATCCTAAACTTAATAATGTCCTTGTAAGTTGTCACTTTGATCCAAAGATACATGTCCTTCTTCACACATTTCTCAACTTTCTCGTACAACAGGGTATCTAGATTTTACCTCGCTATGAGAAAACTTCCAAGGTACCTCGGTGACAATATCATCATGTTTGAGCTTTGAATAAAACTTGCTCATATCAATGGAAAACTCAAGAGATGAAAAAAGAAATGTGTCTTTTCCTATCTTTTGGTAGTTTTATTGTGCAAGACTCTTGTTGATGAATCAAATTTGGGATCTTCTTTTGCATAGTTTAATCTTTACTCCTACACTATAAGAGCTAACTTTGACATTTCAAAAACTCCTGATATGTTCCATATCCCTGACTTGCACCATGTTACACAAATTGAGGATTATTGGGTGAATTGTTTTGATGATCATAAGGTTAGGGAACATGATCATATGAGGATGATAGTTGGGAAAATGAGGAATTTGGGTTTGATTGGTTTGAATAGGGAATTGATGATGATGGAACTGATTATATGACCCTTAGTATCAAGCTGTGAAATCTTCACCTCTCCCACAAGTAACTTGGAGCATTCGAGAATCAAGGGATATAAATGAAGGGAAAGAGGCGGTCATTTGAAGATCCAAAGAGTGGTTCAAGAATAAGATAAATAAATTCATTAATTCATGAGGTTTCCAAACTCTTAAAAAATAGACATATCCCCTCTCCACTCCAAAGACAAATAATAATGCTTTAAGTTTTTCTCACTTTAAAAGGCTCATGTCATTGGAGTCCAAGCCCACTCACTACAAGATGACACAAAAGAAGGCAAGAGAAATACATGATCATGTAGAGGGTATGGAACAAGGTAAAATTGATCGATCTCAACCACCAATACTTCAATGATCTCAAAGCATTTCTTCTTCCGCATTTGCACCACCTCGATCGGGCCAAGATGCACCTCCTCACTCAACGCTACAAGAAGCTATCATGCCTATTTTGGAGTCCTAAACAACTGATATATTCCCATGGGTGTAGGAAATTATTGGAGGAGAGACCCACACATTCTAACATGTGGTGATTTTAAATTACCAAGCTATATCAATGATGGTGAAAGAAAATAAAGGAAATAAAGTTCAAGTTTCCTCTTGTTTTTAATGAAACTTTGAGAAACTAGTATGTGGAGATAGCTCGGCCTAAGATCATCAAAGATATCAGGGATATGTCCCCATATGATTATGAAATAATTATTATTCCTTTACGTCCTGTGACATATGAGGGATATGCTCACATGTTCAAGGAATCTTCTAACCAACTTCTTGCGAGAAACTAGGAGTATAAGGGAAAAATTGATCAATTGGAAGATCATGTAATAACCCTCACCTCGAATGTGAAAAATTTCATGTAACAAAAGGTTGCACCATCTCTTCATGCTGAATAATTTACTTCAATTAGTATCTTTGATCTATAATCCATCAAAAATATACAAGGCTTCACCATTTAGGGCACAAAAAATGATAAGTGGGTGAACAAGATTCTCGAAAAAGGAAAAAAAATTTCTTCCTAAGATTCTTTCATTATTTGAGTACATGAGTGTAACTATCATAAAATTAAGGATGAAAAGAGATGAGATTGAAAAGGAGAAGGAAAATTTGAACCAGGTGTTTCCACTAGTGGTGGAAATGGGGAAATTCAAATCTTTCATATTGGTGAGCAGGAATGTTTTTAGCTCTGCATCTAAAGATTTGTCTCAAGTGTGGGCAAGAAATCTTGTCATATGATACAAGATGTTGAACCTTACTCTTGATAAATTGGACTCGTACGAGGAACGTACTTTGAAGATGCAAGATGATGTCAATACATAAGTACAAAAAATTGGATGCACCCATGGTTGATGAAAACACTTCAATAGATGATCTACTGAAACCATTTGAAGAGCTCAAAAAGAAGGAGGCCAGAGACCCATTTTATTTCACTGAAGACACATTGGAGTCTCTTGTTGAGATAATATCTATTATATTAAAATCTACTAAAGAGCATCAGTCATGGTTCATGAAATTTAATAACATCAATGTTACCTCTGAGGATTGGCTCAAGTCTTTGAGATTTGTTCACATTCCTCGGGCTGAGAAGGTTGCACCTATAGGGTCTCAATATAGTAGGGATTTCAAAGGGATTAAGATGTTCCCAAAGGAACTCTCCAAAATTCCATCAGAAATCAAGTCTCCATCAATGAAAGAATATTCTTCAATTTGAGTAGCCATCTTCTCCATTCTCTCTTCCCCCCCTTTTCCCTTTTCTTTAATGTTCTAATTCTTCATTAGGGGGTTGCATTTTTCATTTTGTTTTATTCATTAAAATGTGACTATAGTTGACTATTGTAATAATTTTCCCTCAATTAATAAAAAGGGAACTTAATTTCTTTCCTAGGAATGTGAAAAGTCGCAAGTTGTAAAAGACAAATGAAAATCCATGTGCGTGTAGGTGAAGAGTCTTTTTGAAAACTATATATTGGAATGACTTCCTCATTCAAGGGATTGTCAATTTTGTGAGTTCAAGAGTATATAGCTACAAAGAACAAGAAAGATATAACTTATTATATTTTCCCTATCATATGTTTCCTCTCTCTCTTTCATTTACAACTTTGTGAACATGTCAATCTTACATGACCAAGAAGACTGTAACAAGTTTTGATGAGCGAATGGATGAAACTTTAATTTCATGGTTCATTTTGTCTTTTCATAATTAACAAGGTTGTTTTCATTCTAATTATGTGTTAATAAATTTTGGTTAGTAATTGTAAGAATCAAATTTAGCCTACTTGTAATATTAACCCCTTCTCTCATTTTCTCACTCCCACAGTTTCACCTTCCTTGCAAATTCTTCTCTTACACAAGAGGCAAGATTTTTCCATAGGTGTGGTGCAGTGTTCTTGTTTAATCCCTGGCCTATTGGAAAACAAATGAGTTATTACTTATTTTCATACAATAAAGGGAGCCTCCCCTTTCCCAAGTAGGAAGGACTCATTCCTAGAGCATTGGTGAAAAACAACTAATTTTTCCTAGCAACAAATTATTTCACCAAAATGTTTTGGTACCCATCGTGGGTCAGATTTTACTATCTATGCACCATATCAAAACCACAAAAATCCATAAAAAGTAAATAGTTTTAAAAACAAAAAAATCAATTTTTAGAAAACCACAAGAGTTTTCATTTATGCTCAACCTTTTTCTCTTCATGGTCATTCCTAGTAATCCCCCAGTTCCAAGACCTAAACTCCTCTTCCATATCCAAGAATATATTGTATCGAAATTGAGTGGAGGAAATTTGGCATAATAGAGTAAATTTATTCCATTATAATGCAGCTACAAGAGTTTTGAATTCTAAAGAAAATGTGCAAAATCTTTGGAAAGATAAAGATAAGCTCAAAATCAGTAGAGGAGAGCTTGATAAAATTGAGATTTTAGTTGTGCATCTAACTACAAAGCTGGTTGATAGGAGATACACAAGATTTAATCAACCTAGTGGCATCATAGATCCAACCTTTGAACAAAAACAAAGATCCAATTTCATACTCTCCCTTAATCAAATAAGGAGGAAAACTGATCGAGAATATCTTGTAGGTTTTGATCCTGATTTCCCCATTATTGAACTAGTAGAAGAACCATTAAACTTTGTTCCTCCAAGTGAAGGAGAACAAGAAGAACCAAATGAAATATTCAAGGAAGAATTTGATGAAAGAGATTTTTTGAAATAGAAGCCTAAAGAAGAAGAACCACCAATGGCTTCAACAAGCACCATTGCCATGGGGGAAAAACATAGGTCCATTATCTCTTAACCCATCCTTTACATGATTTTCCTAGAGGATCAGGAAATAAATTTCCAAGTTCTATATGGTGATGGGAAGTAACACTCAGATGACCACATTACAGCCTTCATCACTCTTGTGGAGTGTTAGGAGTTGGCTATGAGGATGTATCAATCTATCTATTTGTAGTAATCTTTGTAAGATGCAGCCACAAACTAGTTTTACCATCTTCCAAGAAGGTCCATCACTAATTGGAATGACATGAAGACAAATTTTGAAGCTAGGTTCAAACCCACCAAGGATTCTCCTGCCCTTCTTACACAATGGTATTAGCTCAAAAAAGAGCCATATGAAACCCATGAGGGAGTTTGTTTCTAAATTCAATAAAATGTTGTATAAAATCCCTGAAGCTTCCCAGCCTATGGAGGAAAATAAACTGAGATTCTTCACCAATGCTCAGCTCCCTGAGGTAAGTTTCATGATGAGAAGAACTCAACCAACTGATTTGGATGAGGCACAAAGAATGGATTTCGAATTTGAAGATGACTTGATCATGTCAGGAAAGATCAAAAAAGGCCCGAGCAAAGAGAAAGGACAAAGCTCAAATGTAGGTAACACCAACTAATTAGTTCAGAAGTTGGCTAATGATGTTCTCTCACTCAAGAAGCAGTTGGCTCAAGCTTCCATAAATAGAGATGATCCTAAGATAATATTTTGAAATAAGTAAATAATTGGTCCTCCTCCCAAGTGACTCACCCTTGAAGCACCCCTAATAAATGCAACTTGCGATGTTGAGGATGAAGAAAGTAAATGAAGAACTAGAAGAGGAAAATGAGGATGGTAATGTCCTCTAAGATCGAAGAACTAGACGGTGATGCACAAATCAATTTCCTTAAGTATTCTTCAAGAGAAGATGATGATGATAAAGAGGCACCAAGTTTCTCATGTGTGGTCTTTACCCACTCTCAGTATCAAAAGGGAGCTTCTTCCTCCTTTGTTGTGAAAAAGAAGAAGAAAGAGGATCCTCAGCTAGTGAATCCACAAAACAAGATAATTAATAGAGGATCTCTACTTCCACCTTCTATGGAATCCGTGAAAGATAATTCTGACCTTGTAGCGAGAAAGAAACAATATGTTGTACCAAGTAAGTCCTCTAGTGCTTCTCCTAATTCCAATTCTACTTCTACAAAGGTCAATTCTCCCAAAACTTCAAATCCTCATGAAAAATCAGCCACTTCTTCCCAACAAGCTACTCCATTTGCTAAAACTTCCCAAGCTTCTAAGGTAGCACCTCCTTCATCCACTAAAGCGTCCACTACCCCTAGAGTATCCACCTCATCTCTTTCTGCTCCATTTGATATCATTGAGCACGTGAAAAAATCCAAGGTTCAAATTTAGAATCTAAAGTTCTTACAAACCCACATGGAGCAATTTGAAATACTTTTCAGTTACATCAAGGGTGGTATTTCAAAATCCTCTATTAGAAATTCCAACTCCAAAGGCCTACTACCAACACTTCATACTCATCCTTCACAAAACATGCTTTCCTTGAGTGCAACTGAGACCAAAAAATAGAATCCATTTCTATCTTTCCCTCTTGATCAAAGGCCACCAGTTGAAAATTTTCATAATTGACTCAGGAGCTTCGAACAATGTAATGCCAATAAAATTTGTTAATGATCTTGGGCTTATCTTGACCCAAGAAACTAGATCTTGTTATTCTATGGAGTCTAAAGAAGTTCCACTAGTAGGAAGAATCAAATATGCTTAAGTATCCCTTGTGGATTTTCCAAACAAGAAGGTTTTGTTGACCATTTTGGTAGTAGACATTCCAACATCCTTTGGCATGTTATTGAGAAGAATTTCCTATAGGGATTTGGGTTGTGAGATATAAATGGATTGGTCCTTAACAACCATTGCAGTGAAAGGTGAGATGAAGAAGTTATTACCCATGTGAAAAATGAAGTACACTATCCAAAAATTAGAATATCCGAAGGCTGGTATACTACTTTAAAACAATGTACTTGATAATTACTTCTTGACTTTTGAAAGAGATGAAGAACTTTCCTTTTCTCATAGAGGATGAGTAAAATCAGCTATGGAATGGAATTCTCTGGAATTCATTCTAGTTTCGTCTCTGGAGCAGGTGTTTTTCTAACTTCTTCCTTTAGGTGAGTTAATTCCATTTGTTTACAAATTACAATTTGAAAACACCAATAATATTGTGGAATATGAATCCCTTATTCTAGGGATGGATGTATAATGAATCTATGGGTATCAAGAAGATGAAATGTCTCAGAGATGTTAAAGTGATTGTCAAGTAGGTTAGAAAAAAATATCAGGTCAAGAACCCAAGGCTCAAGCATTACCAAAAAAATTATGGGATTGCATCGAGTCTTTTGATGCTTTATCAATTCAAGCTATTCCCCATGAGAAAAATGAGAAATATGATTCTCTTGCAGTCTCAACCTCTCTTATGACCCCACACTTTTCCTTCAACAAGGATAAAATGACTATAGAAATGGTGTTCAGGTTGAGTGTGATCAAATAACATCAATCAATGGAAGGTATTCAATGACGACAGTCATCTTCTCTCTTTCTTGGAGAAAAGAGATAACTTCAACAATCTCTTATATGAAGGAAGTGATACCCTGAATTGAGACTCTATTCATAGATGAAGATAAAGGATAGATAGATGGAGTTGACTTAGAAGGGGTCATCTGAGATAAAGGAAATAATATTCCAAAGGGCCTCATGTCCCTTGAAGACTTGTTTGATAAACATGAAATTTTTATCAAGGAAAAATCTAAAGAGTCTTCTCGGTGCAATGTTGAATTTGAAAAAGAGAACATTGGTACTCCAGAGCCAAGAATGGTAAATATTTGAAATTGTTTTTCACCAGAGGAAAAAAGGATCTTTGTATCATTGTTGATAAGATACTTTTATGTTTTGGATTATTCATATGATGAGATCAAGTCTTTTAGGCCTAAATATATGCATCACTCAATCCCACTCAAACCCGAGGCCAAGCCTTTTAGGTAGAAGTAACAACAATATAACCTAAAAATTATTGATACAATAAAAGAAGAGGTCTTGAAAATTCTAAATGCAAGAATCATTTTCCCTATTCACCACTCCACGTGGGTGGCTAATATCGTTCCAATGCAGAAGAAGAATGGAAAAATAAGGATTGTGTCAATTTTCATAATTTGAACCAGACTTCATTGAAGGATAAATACCCACTTCCTATCATGGATCACATCTTATAGGAATTCACAATGTTATGAGATGCGTTCATTACTTGATGGATTTTCTAGATATAACCAAATTGAGGTAGTGGAAGAAGATAGACACAAAACAAATTTCAAACTCCATGGGGAACTTTTACCTATAAAAGGATGTTGTTTGGCCTTATCAATGCTGGAGAAAATTTTCAACAAGAAAAGTGGATATTTCCTTCAAATACCTCAAACATTGTATTTTCATCTACTTGATGACCTCATGGTCTACTCCAAAAGGTGGGGATATCACCTTAGACATCTGGAACAAGTTTTTATTAGATACCCGACAACATGGGATTTCTCTAAACCCTAAAAAGTGCATTTTTGGTGTTACTGAAGGGAAAACTCCTTGGACACATCATGAACAAGGAAGGATCCAAAATTGATCCCAAGAGGATAAAATCAATTCAATAACTATCCTTTCCCACAATAAAGAAAGGATTCCATTCTTTTTTGGCAAGGTAAACTTTCTTCGTCACTTTTTCCCATATTTTGATTGATTGAAAAAGCACATCACAAGTATGATGAATCCTCAAAGAAGTTTCAAGTGGAATAATGAGGCAAAGAAGCATTTTATGCAATCAAGGAAGCAATAGCTAAGGATCCTACTCTGGTATGTCCCAACTTTGATGAAATTTTCATTTTGTATTGTTATGCTTTGAAGCATACCCTTTCGACCATCCTAGTTCAAAAGAATGAAGAAGGAATTGAAGCACCCATTACTTTTATGAGCTTCCCATTGAAATATCATGAGTTGAGATACAACCAAATGGAGAAACATGCCTATGTCATGGTAAAATTTGTAAATAATTTTAGATTTTACATCCTCAATTCCCACACTGTGGTGATGGTTCCGAGTTCTGCAATCAAATCAATTCTAACTTAGCAAGATCCAGGAGCAAAGAGAGGTAATTGGGTGGCCAAGATCCAGGAGTATGACTTGGATATCTGACCTTCGAATCTTATCCATGGAAATGGTTTGTGTAGGATAATGGCCGAGGATGAGTCTCTTACAACCCAAGATGAAAAAAAAGAGTGTCAATGTTTTGAATGCATAAAAGACTTGCCACAAGTTATTTTTGTAAACACTACTAATGAGTGGTATTCTGATATATCCTACTTTCTCACTTATGGTGAGTTCCCAAAACACTTGATTATAAGAAAAGGAGGAATCTCAAGCTGAAATCAGTGAGGTATTTCATTTGGAATCATGTGTTATATACGAAAGGGCTAGATGGATGTTTCTTGAGGTGCATTGATCGAAAGAGCAACAAGAAAAGTTGTTAAAAGATTATCATGATTATTAGGCTTGTGGTGGACATTTCTCCACCATGGTGACAAATCACAAGGTCCTCTGTGGTAGGTATTATTGTCCTACATTATTTTACATATTCTCAATAATGGGTTTCCAAGTGTGAACCTTGTCAACAATTTTTGGGAAGACCAAAACTTTTTGCACTTCCTCTTCATTTAGTGGTCATTGAGGAATCCTTTCCAGTAGTGGGGTCTTTATTTCATTGGTGTTACTCAATACTCATTCGAGTATAGGGTATACCTATGTACTCATGGAAACATACTACTAATATAAATGGGTGGAAGCAATTCTACTCAAAAAATTTAATTCAGAAATAGGTATGTAACTTCATCAAGGAAAACATTATCATCTGTTTTGGAATTCCTCGGAAGGTGGTAGTAGACAATGCAACATACTTTTCCTCGATGGAGTTGACTGAGTTTTGTTATAGTTATGGAATATTTCTTTCACATACATCATATTATTACCCATAAGGGAATGGTTGGGCTGAGTCAAGTAATAAGAATATTGTGACTGTTGTCCAAAAGATAGTTGATCAAAATCAGAGAAAATGGCACAAGAATATTTATGATGCATTGTGGGCAGACATGATTACCCCAAAAAAGGCAATTGGTATGTCACCCTTTCAGTTTCTTTATGGAATAAATGTTGAGATTCTAGTCATGGTTGAGTTTCCTAGCCCTCCAATTGGTCAAGGTAGTTGAAGATGGCCAATTTCATGATTCTCTAGATAAAATAATTTTGTATCTTGAAAAACTTAGTGAAGATAGGTTGAAGGTGGTTGATCGAATCAAGGAACATCAGTTGAAAGTGAAGAATATATTTGATAAGAAAGAAAAGTCAAGGATTTCAAATTGGTGACCTTGTCTTATTATGGGATGAAAGGAGAGAGCCAAAAGGCAAAGTGATGAAAATTTGACTCTTTGTGGCTAGGACCATTCCAGATTTGAGAAGCTTGTCAGGAAAATACTTTCTATCTCTCATATCTAAGATGGAACCTATTTGGAATTTCCTTGCATCATGGGAAATATTTGAAGTTGTATAAAAAGTGAAAGTGGGTTGTCCCCCACATGTACCATAGGTGAATTAGGTTATGTGTTTCCCTTTCTCATTGTGTGTGTTTTTTTTTTTTCAAGTGTGGTGTGTTTCCCTTTTGTTGTGTGTGTGTGTTTGCATTCATCCCTTCTATGTGTTACTTGTAATATGACTCTGTATAGCCCAATGGATAAGGCACTGGTCCATGTGGTGTATTGAGATTCTGTGAGTTCATGTTTATCCTTTCCTCACTCCATTCGATCTAGAATAAGTCCCAAGTGAGAGCCAAATGTTGTCATGTGTTTTTGCAAGGTTAAAAATCAAGTTCAAAACATGACAACTTTACCCTAGTGTCAAAATTTTGTTTAAAACCCCTCCTGATACATCCACTTTGGATCATTTTGCCTTTTTTTTCATGACCATCCCATCCTATGAAAACCTTCATAATGTGATGTACTCAACCTTTCTAATTTTTTGAAATGTGGTCATGAGGTCATTCGATCCATTCATTTGAACGTTGTCAAAAGATGAAATCTCTAGTAAGCCTAGAAAGAAATATTTTTAGCCTTTTCAGGACAGGTGTGCATCCTATGGGATTGATCAAGAAGCCTAAAACCATCTAGAGGTGGTATTGATGAGTTTTAAGAGTGATGGAATTTATTTTGGGATATTTAGGAAGTTTCAAAGGTTTAGGAACAAGAATAGTGAAAGCATGTTTTTCAAGGGTAAGGAGCTTGCAATTGAAAATGGTACCTGAACTTCAATGGAGTATTCTAGGAGATCCGTGATGAGTCAAAAGACAAAAAAGTAACCATCAGAAATCTTTAAGATCCTCTTCATGATGGAACTTTCACATTTTTCACAAGACATAAGTTTCTTCATGGTAGATTAGTTTGTGTAGACTCACCTTGTTGTCCTGAATGAAAAAGTGGAATTTTTGGAGAAGGAGGTAGAATAAGTCTTTAAAAACATCCCATTGATCTTGAAATGATCTTAAGGGTCAAAATTATATAAAATTTTCATAAAAATACCTCTTGGAGCTCTAGGAAAAGTGATTTCAAGATTTAGGGATCTTAGTCATTTTCTCAGTTGGATAGGTGGCAATTTTTACTATCCCAACTATCCCAACTATCCCAACTATCCCAGGGATAGTGAGGACATAGGGGGTAGGGAAAAAAATTTTCCCACCCCTCAGTTCTTGCTCTTGGTTGCTCATATGACCTTCCATCTTCCTGACAGGGTGCTAATTTGATTTTCTTGCAAATTGGCTAAGTTTATCATCTACCCATTGGTGCATTTTACTATCAAACTATCTATGTCCCAGGAATAGTGGGGATGGTAAAAGAAAAATGTCCCTCACCCTTAGCCCCTTCCTAAGGTTCACCATATGACCAAACCTTCTTCCCTAAGGTTCTTAAGTGTGCTTTCTCTCACCCAGATCTCCATCTTGTGCCACTTGTCATGCCCATAGTAGGGTCATATTTTACTGTCCCAAATATCCAAATGTACCTGGGAAAGTGGGGATAGTTAGGAAAAAAATTTGCCCCACCTCCCATGCTTTGAAAGCTATAGGTTTTAAAGCTTTCTCCCTAACTTAAAAACACTGTTTTGATGCTTTAAAGACTTGTACAGCTATTTTTACCTCATTCTTTCATCTAGCTCGAATGAGACATACCATTTTTTATGTCAAAAATCTCAAAATACCTGAAAATTCATCAAACATACCTACAAATTCATCCAGGAAACTATGAGCACCAAAACAAAGAAAAATTCATATCTTCCAAACCAGTGATTAGATTTAGATGAAATTTTCTCAATTGTTCTACAATCCCAGGTGCCTTCAAGAAGATAGTAACAAAAAACCCAATGATGCTCTAATTTTTTAATGGTAGTAAACCCTAGTTTGTTCCCTAGATCATGATTTTTCAATTTCCAAGCATTCTGACAGGGGATCAAGATGAAATTTTGAGCACAGGGTCCTGGAAGCGGCGAATCCAATGAAGTCATTTTTGTTGCAATTGATAGTGGTAAGTTCCATTTATAAATATAGTAAGTATTTGGTCTTTGTCACTTACTATAAATAGAAATATTCCAAAAATATAAATCCTCTCATATTAGTGCACCCAAAGAATAGTAGAGAAGACAAACTAAGACAATAATTTTGACTAAAAAGCAGTAGAAAAGCAAAAAAGAAAAAAACACTTTCTAAAAATACAAACTATCAAAAATCATCAAAGTGACATAAAAAAAAGTGTATGTAGTATGTTAATATCTTGAGGATATTGAATGTGAGACAAAAAAAAAAGTAGAAAAAAAACAGCCCCTAGCTCTTACTTACTAAAAATAGAAAGTGGCTTTTTTAGTTGCAGAAAGTTGTCGTATTTCTTCATTTTCTCTCATCTTGTGGATATTTGCAATAATGAAGTTCAATTTTTTGGTTTGGAGCATGTTTCAAACCTAGTCATCAAAATATCTAGATGTGGGTGACAACGATGTTGCTCATATGGACTTGGAGGATCTAAAGAACCAAATGCTCAGCTGTCCCAAGAAACTTGTAGAAGACAAAGTGTACACAAATGGTTTGTATGCTACAAGTGGTCACCCAATATCTGTCTAGAGAATAAAATTGGTGATGGATTATGCTCAACACTATGATCTAGATACAATAATCATAAGGGTAGATGATAATTCAATTTTGGAAGTGCTCACTCCTAAAGGAATATCACAATGCATGTAGATCCCGACCTGGAGGTACATGGTAATCATCCCTAAGGAATTTTTGTCGGGTGAGTGGTCTAAGAAAATTTCATACCTACAATAATTTGCATTGGGGTCATGGTTGAAACAAGTAAGGAATCCCTCTTGTGTACTAAAGGCTTGGTCTAGGCATGAATTTCATGAAGGATTTTTAGATGCTATCATCCTACTAAGTAGGGTGATGGGAGAGGAGACCACTAAGGATTTTTAGGATTGGATGGTTTTCTTCATCCTTACCATCATTGAGGGAAAATAAATGATTGACTGGGGTCAAATAATCAGTGATAATATCCACTATCAATTTCTCCAGCTATCAGTCACTTTGAAATTTGTAATGACATCATACTTAGTATATGCTCTCGCAAGTAGAGATCATTCAGGGGCCTAACTCTCACACAAAACATCTCCTAAAAATCCCCCACCTATGAAGATATCCACAATTAACCCTAAATAGATAAATCACCATTTTGTAAGAGTGAATGATGCATTCACCATGTTTGTCATAATGATTGCTCAAAGGAAATCCTGAATTGAGACTGTCTTCGCAAGCTGCCATCTTTGATCCAAAGATACGGGTCCTTCTTCACATAGTTCTCAACTTTCTCATACATCAGGTATCTATATTTTACCTCACTTCATGAAAAATTCCAAGGTACCTCAGTGATAAGATCATCATGTTCGAGCTTTGTAGACAACTTACTCATATCAATGGAAAACTCAAGAGCCGAAAAAAGAAAGGTGTGTCTTTTCCTATCTCTTTGGGAATTTTCTCATGCAAGACTCTTGTTGATGTATCAAATTATGGAAGTTATCTTTTGCACCATTTGAATCTATACTCCTACACTATCAAGAGTTAATTTGACATTTGAAGCAACTCCTGTTATGTTCCATATCTCTGACTTGCACCATGTTCTACAAATTGAGGTTTATTGGGTGAATTTATCTGATGATTTCGAGGTCAACGAGGGATCATATGAGAATGAAAGTTGGGAAAATGAGTAAGTTTGGGTTTTATTGGTTTAAGGAGGGAATTGATGATGATGGAACTAAATTATATGACCCTGATTATCAAGTGATGAAATTTCCACCTCTCCCACAAGTCTCTTATAGCATTCAAGAATCAGGGGATATCAATGAAAGAAAAGAGGTGGTAATTTGAGATATCTAGAGAGTGGTTCAAGAAGAAAAGAGATACATTCATCGAGTTAGGAGGTCTCTAGAATCCCATAAAATAGAACATGTCTCCCCTCTCCACTTTGAAGGCAACTAAGAAAGATTCAAGTTCTTTTCACTCTGAAAGGCTCACAAAAATAAAGTCAATGGAATCTGATCCCACTCACTACAAGAGGACACAAGAAGGACAAGAGAAATACAAGATCTTGTAGAAGGTATAGAACATGGTGAAATTGATCCATCTCATTGACTGGTCCTTAAATAATCTCAGAGCATTTCTTCTTCCATAGTTGCACCTACCTTAACCATCCCAAGATGCACCTCTCTCACTTAGAGCCAGAACAATATATCATGCCTAGTGTGGAGTCTAAAGCAACTGAATACATTCCCATGGGTGTAGGAAATGATTGGAGGAGAGACCCACATGGTCCAACAGGTAGTGATTCTAGATTTCTAAGCTATATCCACGATGGTGAAATAAAAAAAAGGAAAAAAATCTCAAGTTGTCCTCTCAACTTTTTCAGTGGCACTTCAGGAAACTAGTACACAAAGGTAGCTCGGCCTAATATCATCAAGCATATCAGTGAGATGGCTCCATCTTAAATATGAAATAATCACTATTCCTCTAGGGCCCAACACATGAGGGAGATGCTCACATGTTTAAGTAATCTTCCACTCACCTTCTTACGAGAAACTAGGAGTATAAGGAGAAAATTTATCAATTAGAAGATCATGTAACAACCCTCACCTCTATATGTGTAAAATTTGGATCAACATTAATGATGATCTATATCTTTCTATTGAAGAAGTTACTCCCATTAGTATCTTCGATCCGAAATCCATTAGAAAAACACAAGGATTCACCATGTAGGGAAGGGAAAATGATAAGTGGGTGAACAAGATTCTAGAAAAAGGGAAAATTTTGCTTCCTGAGATTCTTTCATTGTTTTCGATTACATGATTCCAACCATCACAAAAGTAAGGATGACAAGAAAAAATATTTATAAAGAGAAGGAACATTGGGACCAAGTATTTCCACTAGTGGCAGAAATGGGGAAATTTAACTCTTCCATACTGGTGAGATAGGAATGTATTCATCTCCACATCCAAAGATTTGTCTCAAGTGTGGGCTAGAAATCTTGTCACCTGATACAAGATGTTGAACTGTTATCTTGATGAATTGGAATCGTAAGAGGAACATACTTTGAAGATGTAAGATGATGTCAATATGAAAGTACAAAAACTTGGAGCACCTGTGGTTGATGAAAACGCTTCAGTAATTGATCTACTAAAACAATTTGAAGATCTTTTCAAGAAGGAGGTCAGAGATCCATTTTCTTTCAATAAAGACACATTGGATTATCTTTATAAGATAAGGGTTGTTATATCAAACACCATGAAATAGCATCAGTCATGGTTCATGAAATGCAATAACATCAATGTTACCTCCAAGAATTGACTCAAGTATTTGAGCTTTGTACACATTCCTCAGGCTGAGAAGTTACCTGCAGTGGCTTGATAGTAAGGAGTTCAAAAGGATTAGATATTCCCAGAGGACTCTCCAAAATTCCATCAGAAAGAAATTCTTTATCAAAGGAAACATCTTCTTCAATTTGATTAGTCATCTTCTCCCTTCTCTCTTCCCCACTTTTCCCTTCCTCTCTTCTCTCTCATGTTCTATTTCTTCATTAGGGGGTTTGCACTTTTCATTTCATCATATTCACTTTTGTCTTATTCATTAAAATGTGACTATAGTTGAAAATTGTAATAAGTTTCCCTCAATTAATAAAAAAGGAACTTAATTTCTTTCCTAGGAATTTGAAAAGTCACAAGTTGTAAAATACGAAGTGAAAATCCATGTGGGGGGTAGGTGAAGAGTCTTTTTTGAAAACATATATTGTAATGACTTCCTCATTCTACAAGGGGTTGTCAATTTTGTGATTTCAAGAGTAGATAGCTACAAAGAACAAGTACAAGATAACACTTCTTCAATTTTCCCTATCATATGTTTCTTCTCTCTCTATCATTTGTAGACTTTGTGAACATGTCAATCTTGTATAACCAAGAAGAGTGTAACCAATTTTGATTAGTGAATGGATGAAAAAATATTTTTGGGGTTCATTTTATCTTGTCGTAATTAGTAAGGTTATTTGCTTCTAATTGTGTGTTAATAAATTCTGGTTAGTAATTGTAAGAATCTGATTTATCTTACTTGCAATATTAACCCCTTCTCTCATTTTCTCACTCCCACACTCTCACCTTCTTTACAAATTCTTCCCTTGCATGAGGTGCAAAAACTTTCTGCATGTACAGTGGAGTGTGCTTGTTGGATCCCCAGCCTATTCGCCAACCACTGAGTTATTTTTTATTAACATACAATAAAGGGAGCCTCCCCTTTCCCAAGAAATAAGGACTCTATCCCATAGCGTTGGTGAAAAATAATTAATTTATCCTAGTGAAAAATGATTTTTCCAACAAGAGGGAAATTAACATTACATATTCCCACTAATAATATGCGATTTATTAGGTGTGGGTCACCCAAGAGGATGGAAATATCATCCAATAGAACATGAAAACCACATGTATATTTCCTCCATCATGAGGAATAAGCAGAAGGACATTCACAAAAAAAGGGGCACTTACATACATGGAGCCACCTATACATCCTCAAGGTCATTCTTCTCCCACTCCTTCCCAAATTCCAACTAAACAAGAATCCACCACATAAGTGTAGGAAGTAATTTTTGAACCAATCATATGGTCCTCTCTTATTTTCTTACAAGGTATCTTCTCTATATGATGAAGAAAAATTCAAGGAAGATATGATTGAGGGATCTACAGTCAAAGTAGTTGAATAGGTAGACTAGGGTCCTATTGGAAAAGAAAAAATAGATACTACTATTACACCTCCTCAAGAACCTTAACAAGGATGGATTAGACAATATTTAATTTCACAAATGGAAAAAAATGGAATGGGTTTCCTAAGATGACCATTTGATTAAAATAGAATTCAACCCAAAAACAAACATTCTAAGAAGGGTTACGAACAAAATAATTTTGACTCGGCAGTCCCGTATTTGACATGAAACCTTTGATGAAATTTTCTCTCTCACCAAGAAGATAAATACAAAAGGTTCTGAAGTGGTTGAATATTAAGAATATCTGATGTCCTTTAACTAATCCTTAACATAAGTTACAATGGAAATGGTTTGAGGAATGTAGGTAAGGAAAAAAGTAATGGAAATGCAGGGTAAGATCATAGTCCCTAAGAACATTTCCTATAATGTAGAAGAGGTGTTTTCTTCCCCCCTTTGATGTGATAAAGGAGAGAATTAAAATGAAAAATAAATGGAATTAATTCTCAAGAAAATATAATATAGTCATAAAAAAAATGGATGTCATGTAATAGATGCTCCAAGTCATAAAGCAAGCCTTGGATGAAGGATTATGCTAAGATCCTACTGTGCTCACAATTGATGATATTGGCTTATACCAAATATATGAAAATTATATTAAGAAGGTACTAAAATAATGGGAATATAAAATGAGTAGGATTTCTAACAATTATATGATATCATCTTAAGGGGAATCCAAATATTTTCAGATGCAACAATCACAAAGGTCTTCACACAATACATGGAGGTTAGAAACCATGGGAGAATTTATGAAGCTACTAAAATAGTTCATGGTCTATTTTCATAAGAACTTTGTAGATAATGATGAGTTAGAGGAAACTAAGGTCATTGAAATTGTGTCCTAGACTAAGGAGAAGATCCAAAATATTAAGACTCTAAAGAAAATAATAGGGAAAATTATGGCTTCCCAAAGGCTCCTACTTGACAAATCATTTAGGCTATTTAGAAATAATATAATAGATTTTATCAAGATTAATGAAGACTACAAGAGCTATAGGTATGCTTTAACAACAACCAAGAAGGGACCCACATTGCCAACCCTAACTCAAAAGGTACACATTTTAAAATAAGAGCATTAAAATGATTGCCAGGAATATTCTGGAGGCATGCATGGCTATGTAATTACTTATAACCAAAATCTATTCAGATATTTGAATAATCAAACTATCTAAGCATATTTTCTTTATCATTGGTAACTTTAGTATTATAAGGGCAGTGGATTAAGGCCCTCAATATTGTATAAGTATATGTGTATGTCTCCATTTTCAAGGGTGGTGAATTCTTGATTAATTAATGCAAGATGGTTTAAATTGATCCATATGAATTATAATTATCTTATATCATCTCCACTTTTGTAGATTTATTCATTAAGTATTACTAATATTAAAACCATTTTATTCATTTTTTGGTCTTTAATTATTCTTCTACAAGTTTAATGAAAATATAGTAATAGTTTTAATTTGACACATTAAATAGACGTGCATTTTAAAAAATTATATAATTTTTTCAAGTCTTGACTTATCTATTGCAACCATTATTCTAATGTCATTTGAATCTCAGCATCAATATCATGTTAACTTTTGCATGAAATAAATTTAATGCTCATATTTATTTCAAGTATATAATATTTAATTATTTTATGTCAATCCATGAAACATGATTTCTATATGAATTTATTTTCTCTCTAACCTCTCCCCTTAGTATTTTATTTTGATTCATATCCTTTAGATAGATTAAATGCAGGAGTTTTGTAGAGACAAATCTACTGAAAAGGTTTAGGGAGTAGTGCTAGAAGGATTTTTAAATTCCAACAAAATACCCGTCATTGATCTTAGAATGTCAATGCCTTACAAATCGTGCATTGAGTCGTCTTTGACTCTAAAATGAGGAGGACATATGAGCTACTCATTTCCATTCTTTGGATGTGTATCCAACACGCATCAACATTAAGAAAATTTAGTAATTTCAAATTTTATCAAATATAATCAAGTTAAGGTCATTGGATGAAATTTGTGAGTTAATAAGGTTCAAAAATTAAATTTTTCCAAGAGTGAATAATATCAATGTATGTTAGACTATTGTAAATTTGGATAAAATAACAAATTTGCATGCAAATTACATCGAAACCTATGAAACTTGAAATGGTCTATTTCCTTTGTTTGAAAAACTTTCAAAATTTTAGGACACAACTGCAATTAAATTATAAATTACAGATAGATTTACTAATCCTAAAAACACACCTAATTCTAACTCAGAATATTCATGTGCACAAGAATGGTAAAATTCCACGACATTAATTGGTATTTTCTTGTGCGTGAGCATGTTAATGGTCTATAATGTTAACGGAACTTTCCTCATGTGTGATCATGCCAAAATTTTACAATGTTAATTGTACTTTCCTTGTAAATGAGCATGCCAAAATTATGCAAGGGTCCATGCATACTTTCTAAGTGCACATAAAATTCAAATATCCATCACTTTTTGGGAAAAATTACTAAGTGTAGATGTAATTAAAGTGTCTACATGGGTTTAGGTGGAATTTCTAAGTGCACATATACTTCAAATATTTTGAAGGGTTTGGGTATAATTTTTAAGTGTTCACGTACTTCGAATACTCACAAAAGATTAGGTGGAACTTGTAAGTGTACATACACTTAAAATATATGTAAGTGTCTAGGTGGATTTTTGGAGTGAAAACCCATGATGAATGTCTTAAATAGTGTAAATCATACTTTTTTTTACCTGTGTGAGAAAGGGATAATCTTGTAAATGTCTACATCAAGTTTTATATGTGCTTGAGAAATCAAAACCTCTTAAATGGCTCTAGGTTTTATAAGTGAAAATGTACTTCAATTTTCCTCCAAGTTCTAAAAGGGGTAAATCACCCAATAACTATAAATTATTTTACCTAAAAAGTAATAATATGATTTATAACCATAAACAAAAGTTACAAAATATCATTATGGCATTCAAGATAAACAAAAAAAATAAAATAAAGTTACTTTCTAAGAAAGATTATTAAATGTAGAAAAACTAATTTTTGTAATAACCCTTGACCAATTTCTCCAATTTTGGCTTCCTATTTTCCTTAGATAGTACTCAGCTTGTATGTATGATATCACAAATTTTGCATCCTAGTTTTGAATCCATAAATCTTTCTAATAATCCTTTATCCATCTAAAAATCCCTAAAAATAATCCAATATATAAACCTACAAGATTTTATTCCCTAAAAATATTAACCAAATTTCCCGAAATAAAATCCAATGTCATGCATGTAAATAAATAATTTTTTGTATTCACATATACATAGCACTTTTAGGGTTTTTCAACCATAATTTTCCCAAAAAATATCCTCAACAAGTCTTAGTTACAATTGAGCTTCTAAAGATAAAATAAATTTAATTTTAAACATGAAATTTGAGTTAAGTTTTAGTTTGAATCATAAAATTAGAAAACCACGAACATACAATCAAATATCTCTTCCCCAAACCAATACCTACACCTCAAATTGGGCTAAGGACCAATAACATTCAAGATAATTCAAACAAATAAATTTTTACCTTCGTTTACCTTGAGTGGATTTTCCCCATGCTGAAGTTGATTTACCTCAATTTGATATCTTGATACAAGATGAATACTTATGTGATTAATTGTTTGTTGGATCTTAATTTTGGAAACACTTTGGTGTGGTTTTCTTACTTGATATTCGAGTCGAAAACATGTTTGTATGCTTCTTCAAAGATAGTTTACATGGAGGAGGTGACATAAATTTATAGAAACCACATGGAGGTATAAATGGCTGAGAGGAAGCCATATTGGATTTAGATTAATGAAAGAAATTGATGGAGAAGGATGAAGGTTATATATATATATGGGAGGGATTTTATGAATTTTAGATTCACATAAGGTCATGAAAGAGGAATATTATAGAAATGGATAGTTTTAGAAATTTTGGTTGAGAGTTCTATAATTAGGTTATTCACTTCTTAAAGCGATTAATGATTTGTAGGAGGGGATATGTTAGTGGGCGAGGGTAGGTGACTAGGAATATTAAATTCCTAAAACATGTGAGAGCATGTGGTTAGTGTTAATTAGGAAATAATTAAGTGATTTGTTAATATTACCGGAAATTGGGATGAGGGGTAAGGTTATTTTATGTAGGATGAAATTAGATCAATGTTAGTATTGGTGATGAAAGAATGATCAATTTAGGTGTATGCATTTTGAACCTCTTGTTATTACAACTAGACGAAGTAATGAATTTTCAAAAAAGATAGAGGGTGAATTCAGGAAGGGTGATGCCCTCTCGAGGGGTCATGTGGGGAGGAATGAGACTGATGAATGCTTAAAATGAATGATGGTGAGTCGGTTAGATAAATGTTAGTAGAGATATGAGGGATTAATTATTTGAATGGATGAACTAAGTAAATACGGTGCTTAGTATTCATTGGAGGCTTGCTTGCATTAAATAATGAAATATTGATTAACACATATATTTAATAGATAAATTTATGATACCCAAGGAAATGATCTATGCGAAGGAGAAATTTCGAATGATTTAAAATGAGTTGGTTTGTTTGTTTGATTAATTTATTAATATGTTTATGAGGCCCAAGGAAATGATGTATGTGAGGGATCAATATTGATAATTTATGAATCTATATATTCCTTACAATAATAATATATAAAATGGGAAATATGTAAGTTTTGGAATTTATTGATGTAGTTTCTAGCTGATAGCTTAGATGTGCCCTAAGAAATGAGGTATGCAAGGGGGAGCCACGATTTTTGATCAATTTGATGGAGTAATTGATTGATGGATGATAATATGTTGGTCAAACAAATGGTTCAATGATTTGTTTGAGGGTTAAATCGATTATTAGATAATTAATATGAAAGGACATTTTTCATAATTACCCGGTCTTGTTGGATGATTGAGAGGTTATAAACGATTGAAAATAGTAAAAATAGGTCCAAAGGGGTGATTATAGGGGGTAAATAGTGGATTAAAGGGGGGGAAATCATTTTTACCCTCTTGATTTACAATTTTTATATTTAGTCCGCAAAACCTGAGGCTTCGATGACAAGGATTCATTATGATCAACACTATGGTGAGAAATTTTGTGAGCATCAGAGGGCTACTGATCAAGGACAACTAACAAGTGGTGTATTAAACTATTATTTTATCCTATATTTGGGGTAGTTAGGGGTTAATTAGGGTAATAAATATGGGTAACTAGGGAATTTTGTGAAAACATCGCTAAAGTGGCTATATTTTGGTGATCGATAACAGTTATTTTTCATGAAAAATGGAAAGGATTTAGGGCATCATTTTCACAAAAGTGGCGCTAGGAAGCAAGTCATTTGAATGAAAATGATGTTAGGGAGAGTGATTTTTTCACCAAAACTAATGTGGCATTTTAAGATTCATGTTATTTTTGACAAAAATGTCATAAGGGATTAAGTTGATTAGGATGAAGAAATTGTGGGATTTTTGAGTATATATTTTATTTTTTATGACCATTGGAGGTGTTAGAGATAGTGGTGGCATATGAGAGGATGCACTCTAACAACATTGATGTGATAACCGAATGATTATGAGATTAAATTTTTGGAGGTTCTTGGATTATACCGCATGGTTCATATGCCAAAGATTAGAATAGACTAGGGCCTACCGAAAGTGTTGGCATTCAAAGATCAACACATTTCATTTCTGATAAGGGAGATTATGGTGACCCTGGATGATATTTGGAGGATTTTTATCAATCCCTATTTAAGGGAGATAATTTTTTATGCATTACAGGATGGTCAGTGGTGATGTGATGAATGACTCGAAAGGACTGACTTGGTGGTGACCCAGGGTGGTATTGACATGGACAGATGCTTTAATCAGGGCCTTGTAGGATGATTTGGAAGTTCTTTATGGATTTTGTCAACAATTTACTTCTATCTAACAATACTAATCATTTTTTTAATGATGAGATTAGTATGGGTGTTTAGAGACATGATGTGGTAAATGATCGTGTTCACATGGGGACCCTATGCATTGGACATATTATACATGAATTTACATATGATAACATAAAGTGATGGATGCGGCTTGGGACCATTGAAATTTCTCCAAATATAGGTCTGGGAGAACATTTATATAGAGAGGCTTATAGGAGAGAGGGTGGCATGAGAGGAAAAGTAGAGCATAGTGTATGGGTGGATTTTGAAATAGGGACATTAAGGATTCCCTGGGATATATGTCCTTCTATAGTATAGATATTGATGAGATCATATATGATTAGGACACATGATGACCATACAAGGCTTCCTTTATTACATGGGCTGATAAATAATTGTACATGGGATATATTATGACACCTTGATATATTATTAGCTAGCATGCATATGAGATCAAGCGATATAGGCCTTATAGAGTGTAGAGGTGATTTGGATTATAGTAAGGGATTCAAGTAGAGATAATTCATATTTTTCCTAATGATTTAAAAATATTGGAATATAAATATGTGTTGAATTATAAATAAGTTCCAACACATATATAGATATGTAATAAAGTACAAATTCACACAAGCAAGTAAGCTAGAAAAATATGAAACCCTACATGAAAAAGAGAGGATAAAATATTTGACTAATTCGTGATAAATCTGAAGTTGTGTCAAGCTAGAATACTACTAGAAAAAAAAGCAGACTCTCATACTCAGACCCAAAAAAATGTAGAGTTATCGGGAATGTCAGACTAGGGTTTCTGGACAAGTTTAGGGGTGCCTAGGGTGTCAGGTACCTTTTATGGGCATCGGTGACTGCTTAGAACCTTAGAAAACTGGTTTCGTAGGGTTGCAAGATGTTTTTTGGATGTCACCTTTAGTCACCTATACTTCGTTGTTTGATCGTCGAATTCACCTGAAACCTACAAATAGAAACATCACCTACAAAACCCCAAAACACATCAAATCCTAAAAATAAAAAAGATGAAAATGAGGATTCAAACTGACCCCAACAGTCACCTGACTGAGTGAACTTACAATCTAGGCACTGTACTACATTTCAGACTCTATGTAGTTGTGTGTGTGTGTAAAATTGTGTCCTAGGTGGCTCTTGTGTAAGTTTAACTTGATAGAAAGAAATGGCTAGAAGTAGAAGACGTAGATAGATGTGTGCATGGAAAAATGAACTTCCCCTCGTATGAAGTGTATATAGAAGAATACAATCATGTGTCCTTTGAATGGATGTTAGATGGATGTTTGAATGCTCTTATAATGGCCTTTGAATGCAACCTTAGGTGGAGATAGTAAATGCTTAGTGTTTGGTCCGTTATTATGGTCACATAGCCTTGTATTTATATGATTTTCTTATTAGAATTTTTTAATTAACCACTAAAATGTTGACCACCAAGAAAATAAGATTCCCAACAACTAAAAAGGACCCAGAAGATGAGAGAAAGATACAAAGAGGTTGGGGGTGCCCAAAGGGGATGGGGGAACCTAGATGCTGGTGTCTAAAGTCAGAAAAATGGAAGTATCAAAATGTTAGACTAGGAAAGAAGGTGTGTAAGACCGTGAAGGATAACCAGAAAGTGAGTAAAGAGGGAAAATACAATGGTCAATTAGTACTTTTCTCACTTAGGAATCATATGAATAGTGGTATGCCATGTCAGGACCTAGAAATATACCCAAAGTGTGTGATTTAGTGTTTACATTTTCCCCCACTTTATGTTTTTGAGTGAATGCTAAGATAACATAAAGTAGATAAGAGATGTGTACCTGATAACCATCGTAGATCTAATGGCAAAAAGCATGCCAAGGAGACAATAAAAAGTGTGGAGTGATTAAAATATGAAGTGTGGAAGCTAGAGAAGGGGAAGTGAAAATTATGACCCTAGGGATGAAAGCATAAGTGTAAATGCTGCATGTTGTACCTATTTTCATGTCATTTGATCTTAGATGATGTGACTTTTGCTTCCCATAAGGATGACCTTTAAAAGAGAAGAGAAAAGAATATTCAAATATGTGTATATGAAAAATTTGATCAAAATGTATAAAAAGTGTGTAAAAATGTGAAAAGGAACATGTGCACTTGATCCATGATGATTGAAAGAGATAGAAAGGATCCTGAATATGATGTAGAAGAATGATTTTTTTGGGTGATCTCATGCCGAGTGCAAGTTTTTTAGGCGATCTCATGCCAATTGTGCCAAGTGTGAGTTTTTTGGTCGATCTCACGCCATGTGCCAATTACAAGAAGTGTAGGGAGAAAAGTATAGTGTTATTCTCTAACCTTTGAGTGCTTCTCGAAGTATAAAAAACCACTACAGATGGTGTGTTTGAAAATCAATCCATTTTGATCTAGTTTGATCCAACAAGAAAATAGAAGAAAGTGTAATGCATGCATGTTGAGTGCTGAAGAACTTTCCTATCCATGTAAAATCCATTGTATAAACTACTTGAAATGTGCCAAACTAAAAAAAATGTGTAATAGACCCCTGGTCATAGGTTCCCAAGAAGGGTTAGGGGTACCTAGGTGCTATTGTTTATGTTTGGGCACTAGTCTCTGTGTTTTGCTAAGGACCCAAGTCAGATTTGGGATCATTGTTTTGACTGAATACTATGTTGTATTATGAAACTATGAATGTGAACTGATTGTATGGGGTGACTGATTCACCCAATAATGACCCCCTCATTTTTTGCATGCATATGATCGCAAGGAGTATGTGGCCCAAAGGAGGACCAGATGTTGTGTTGAAAGTTGAATCCTTGTAGGGGGAGGGAATGTGCTTGGTAGAAACCAAGGCACATGTAAAAAAGTGGTTAGAAAACAAGTGTTAGTGCAAACAAGACAAATATGCATATAGAATACAATATGTAAGCTATTAAGTAAGAAGACAATGTGTAAGCTAACACACAAGAAGACAATATAGACCATAAAAGTGGGTTGCAAACATGGGACATCACTCACGTTGTCGCAATATAATTGAGGCCTAAAGTGGAAAAAATCATACAATGTGCACACAAGACAAGGTAAAATCCTACAAACAATGGCATACAATAGCAAACAATGAAAAGCAAAAGAAATCAACAACCATGGTAAAATAGTTCCTGCAAAGAAAATATCTACACATGAAGCACCCGTTAGCATGTTAGAAAGATAGTAAAGTATGTTAAAACATGTATTATTCGATATGATGTAGAGTGTTAATATGAATAGGAAATAGTATAAATGAAACAATAACATCTGTAATGTGTATGAAAGTAGATGCCCCTAGGAGCCTATTGCGGGACTGGTAAGAGGTACAGTGCCAAGCATCCATGTTATTTGTAATGATCTGCGTAAATTTTGTGATCACAATTAGAAGGAAATTTGAATGTCCATGTGTATATAGACAATATAATGACATACAATGTATCTAACTAACATAGTAATCAAGATGTATCATGTGAGTATAAGTAAGCAAGAACAATGTGTAACCAAGATATGCAATATGTTGTGAGTGTCAGATGGAATGGAATGCAAAGTAAGTATGATAGGATCTATGAGCCCCCCAAGTGAATGTGAATGAGTATATATGAGATGAGGTTCATTGATAAATGCCCCCTCAGTAGTCAAGAATGAACCATACAACAAGAGTGCATCATCAGGAAATGGTTTGAAGTGTGCGCTAGAAAGATATCATCGATAAAGTGTAGAGAATAAAGAGTGTGTGAGTGATTAAATTTGGTGAGGTTCATTTCATATTTATAACCTCAGCATTTAAGTATGAACCGTGTAACTAACAGTGTGTCACAAGATAATGTGTTGTGATGTTGCATGTGCATGAGAAGAGATGTGTCATGAATGTGCCCAGTGTGAAATGTGTAGTGTGTAGTGTGACGTGAGGTTCATGAATGTAGTGATCCCTCAACAGTCAAGTGTGAACCATACCATAAGATTGCATCATCAGGTAATGACAATACAAGTTTTGTATCAATTTTTTTGTATTTATTCTTAGGATATAGTAAACATTAAGCGTAGAGTGAAAATTGTATGGGATGATAGAGACATTTGATATAAATGCAAGGGGGGAAGAAGCTATGATTCCCTCAAGTATGTAAGTGATCAAAATCTAGTTGATGACACTAAGTGGATCAATGTAAGGAGTAGTTTTATTGATAAAATTTATCAGATGCTGAAGTGGCCTTAAGCAGTGGAAGTCAAAAGAGGTCAGCTAGATTTTGTTGGTCTTGTGTAGTGGGTGGTTTCTTATTTGGGATTGGTAACACCATAGAAGACTTGAGAGATGGATGAGTTGTACCAATCTTTAGAGGAGGATATTTAGTTTGACTTGGTAGTGGCGTATATGCCTTAGTAGGAGGAGGTGATGGAAGATAAACCTTGAGAAGTAATTACTTAGTTGGAATGGGTTGAATAGGCAATGTTTGATTGACTAAAGAAGGAACATTAGAAATGGGTGCATGATGATCATTTGGACATAGAAGGAGCAGATTTAAGAGCCCATTTGGATGTAGCATTTATGGATGGACATGCAATAGAATGTTTTGTAGTGAATGAAATAAATCCCCAATTCTCAAGATGATTGATTCTTCATTATAAATCATAGCAATCAGTGTCATTATGTCCATTGATTCGATGATAATTGCATTATGGATGACCTTGATATATTCCAAAATGATAAGGAGGATAGCCACAAGTATATGAAAAATTGATCAATTGATGACTAAGGAGCTCAATAAGAATCTCATGTTGCTTAACATTGCGATCAAATGTGATAGGATCCAGTAATGGAAATATGTGAGGCTCACTGATATGAGCACATGTAGAATACATAGAATGAGGATGAGAAGAAGAACTAGCATGAGCCTGAGAAGCGTTCTTAAGATGTTGGATCTCAAATTTAAGAGATGTAATCGTGGTGGATTCCATAGCCTAAAATTTATCTTGAAATAAATAATGTAAAGCTTGAATGGATTTGTATATATATTTAGTGGAATTAGGACCAAGAGATTCATCAGAAAGCTGATCGAAGATAGCATTGACTTGAGCAGGTGGTGTATCGCTAGGAAAATATAAAGTGTTTAGGGATTTTAGAAGAACATTTTTGCAATATGGGTGCATTTGAAGTAGTTGATGCAAGGATACTTGAGAAGCTTGAGAATCCATGAAAGAAGAAAAATGATTATCCAAGAGTATTTGAATGAGATGGGTTCACTAAATGATTTTAAAAATATTGAGATATAAATAAATGTTAAATTATAATTAAGTACCAACATAG
Organism: Taxus chinensis; assembly: GCA_019776745.2. NCBI lineage: Eukaryota > Viridiplantae > Streptophyta > Pinopsida > Cupressales > Taxaceae > Taxus > Taxus chinensis. Next base: position 542,599,932 of record CM034151.1, on the reverse strand, counting down.
ATATAGATATGCAATAAAGTACAAAATTAAACACAAACAAGTAAGTTATAAAATTACGAAACACTAATTGCAAAAGAGATGATAAAATACTTAGTTGATTTGCAATAAATATGAAGTTGTGTTGAGCTTGAAAAGTATTGGAATAGAAAATAAGACTATCGTACTCAGACCCAAAAAAATGTAGATTTGTCAAGAATGTTGGGACTAGGGTTCCTAGATAGGGTCGGGGGTTCCTGAGACCTTCTATGGGCACCGATGACTGCTCAGAACCTCATAAAACCAGTTTAACAGGGTCACAAGATATTCCTTAAATGTCACCTTTAGTCATATGTACTTTGTTGCTTGATTGTTGAATTCGTCAGAAACCTGAAAATAAAAAGAGAACATACAAAACCCCAAAACACATCAAATCCTAAAAATAAAAAAGGTGTAAATAGGTATTTGGACTGACCCCAGGGGTCACCTAACTGAGTGAATTGATGATCTGAGCATTGCACTACATTTCAGGCTCCATGGAGTTCTACGTGTGTGTGTAGAACCATGCCCTAGGTGGCTCTTGTGCAAGTTACACTTAATGGCGAGTAATAGATAGATGTATAAGGTGTAGATAGATTTGTGCATGGAAAAATGAACTTCCCCGTATGAAGTGTATGGAGAAGAATGCAGTCCTTTTTCCCTTAAATGGATGCTAAATGGACACTTGAATGCTCTTGTAATGTCCTTTGTATGCAACCTTAGGTGGAGATAGTAAATGATTAGTGTTTGGTCCCTTATTATGGTCACATATTTTTACATTTATATTATTACCTTACTTGAATTTTATAATTAACCACTAAAAGGCCGAACACCAAGAAAATAAGATGCCCAATAGCTAGAAAGAACCCAAAAGATGCGAGCAAGATACAAAGAGGTCAGAGGCACCCAGAGGGGATGGAGGTGCCTAGGCATTGGTGTCCTAGCTAGGTGTTGGTGTCTAGACTCATAAAAATCAAAGTATAGAAGGTCAAACTATTGGATTTATATTAATTGTAGGGATATGTAGGGACAATGGGATATGGAGCTATAAGATTAGGGTCAAAGAGTGGAGGAGTGGATAGGCCATCACATGTTAGATTTGTAGTGGACATTGCTTTGATTTCTAGTTTATACCATGATATTACAAATAAAGTGGTATAGATTATCATTTTGTAGTAGTACCAAGTCAAAATTCTATTCAAATTAGTCAACTAACATATGAGGTGCAATAGTTCATACCACAGGTTAATCATTTGACTGGGGAGATTGATCATGTGAGGAAAAAGAGAGAGTGATAGAGAGATCAAATCCTTATAAACATTAATTCAAATCACAACCATAGTACTAAAGGTTTTAGTTCCCTTTAAAGATAACTTGTGTGATTTAGGAAGGAGATAGCCTATCAACAGCATTTGCATAAGAAATAAGTATGTGCAACATAATAGAATCCATTTTATACAACCAATAAGTAGAATAGGTCTTTTATGAGATCATTAGCTAGGGATTCTCTTCCTATGATAGGTCCTCCACCTCCTCCACCTCCACCTCCTAGGAATTCTGAGAGTCAGGTGTGATTGTGTGTGTGTGTGTGTGTGTGTGTGTGTGTGTGTGTGTGTGTGTGTGTGTGTTTTGGATACATGATGTATGATAAGTTTGTGGTTGTATATATCAAGATAGATTTTACATCATTCAATTGAGCATTATATAAATATTTTTTATGATGATGGATACTTATTTACTTTCCATCTATTTGATGGATGATGTTTATTGATGTATGATAATTTTGATGATTGATTGATATGTGAGGTATGATTAGTTAAATTAAATGAATTAATTATTAAATTCATACAAAACATCAAACATTGTAATATATTTAAATAACACAAAACATGGATTTAACATGGAAAACCCCTCAAGGAGTAAAAAACCACGAAAAGGTAAGAATTCTGTTTAAGTGAGAAACATATTTACATAGTCCAGCAAATCTCTAAACTTCTCACTTCTCTCCCTTGGTAATTCACAATGTGAATACCATGCAATGTGATTCGATATAATCACCTGACCCTATGGGTCAATAGATTTAATTTGATCAGGTGTGTCTTCTCACGAAGCACCCCAATTTATTTATAATTTATTTTTAATAAACCAATTAACCCATAAACACATAGTTTATATTATTAAATTATAAAATATGTTTTATATAAGAACACTTAATATTAAATGTTCTAACACTACCCCTTAATATTAAGTGGAAACATATGCCAAAGTTACCTATTTACACAACAAGATTTAAAAATCCATAAATCATAGTTAAGTTTTAGGCTAACATATCACTTTTGAAGGATTTATACACCTTCATCATGCTCAACTTACCTTTTGGTACAAAATAATTTGGAATCCATAAATTATAAGTTATGATTTAGGCTAAGCATGATTTGTGAGACTACATCTCACAATTTCTCATGGAAAATCTCTACCAACATCTCTAGGATCCTTTTATAAAGTAAGGACCTCCTTTACAATAGATGCAATACACTGGAATGTATATTGTAAACTTAGAGTTATACGTTTACAAAGATCATAAATATATATATATATATATATATATATATATATATATTACAATTCTTTTCATTGGAGAGGAAGTAGAAAGGAGAAGGAGAAAACACATGGCTGGTCATTAGGAGGCGGAATTACCATGCACACTCCCCCTCAATAGAAACTCTGAAAGGCCAAGCATTGCACAAAAATTTCAAAACTTTACAACACACAATGGATTTGTAAACATATAAGCAACTTGATCTTCATTCGGGCAATACTAGAGATATATATCACTACATATAACCTTCTCTTGGATGAAATGCATATGAATCTCTATATGATTTTTTATTTGATGTTGAACTAGAGTCTTAGTAAGAGAAATGAAACTCTAACTATCACATAAAAGAGGATTACTTCATTTAACTTCCATGTGCATCTCTTCCAATAGTATTTTTAGCCACATGTATTCTTTCACTGCTTCCATCACATTTTTATACTTTGCCTCAGTAGAAGAGATTGAGACTATCAACTTATTTTTACTGCTCCAAGTAATGGAACCTGTACTAAACTTGAACACATATCCAGTTGTATATTTTTTATCTATCGCATCACAAACATGGTCAGAATCACAATACCCATATAAAAATGCATTATTAGAAGAAGTATAATGTGAATCATTGTTGATTTCACTTTTAACCATCTATAAATCTTACATTATAGGTTAAAACACAAGTTTTATAACAACTGAAATGATAGTAACTTAAAGAACAAACCATGTCACATTACTAATATGTTGAAATTATGAAACAAAAATTTCAACATTTTTAATCTAGAAAAAATATATTAGATGCAATCAATATTTCACTTCTCCAATTTAGACACAAAGGTGTCTCCAAGTTTCATTTGATATTCATATAATACACATACTAATTTAGAATTTAGAATTGAAATGAAATTCCTAAAAAATTCATGGATATTCATTTGAATAATGAAATAAATTATTTTATCATGAATCAAGTTAATGTTACATTCATCTAATTGAGATTTAATATCTTTAATTTTTGCTATAAAATTAAGTACTTTTTCATCTCCCTTCATGGGATTCGTCATCAGCTTAAGAATCAACTTTATAATTTTTGATAAATGTGTACCTTCATGCATTGATTCTAGTTATTTCCAACCCTCACTCAAATTTTTCTGATTCCTAATGTGAAGTAAGAAGTCATCATGCACACTCAGCAATAGTATGGACATTTCCTCATGTACCTTTTGTTGATATGTAGATACATTGTCTACTTTTTCTTGTCTGCTAGTCAAAGCCTTATTTGTACCATTAATGATTGTCCAGAGCTTGTGTATTATGAATTCTACCTTCAATATGATATTCTAGGTGATGTAATTTGATCCATTCATCATCTGTGATTTATTAATAGTAAAATGATTAGACCCCTTTTTATGTAAATAATTCAAAATGAGAAAAAAAATAGGGTTCTTCGTAAAGTAGTTTTAGGAAGTCGCCCTGTCATTTTTCAAGTTAGTATGTTGGTCTATTTCAACTAATTTTCCTTATTCATGTCAAAATTGACCTATCAAAAGAATACTTATACAAACTATATTAATTTGTTTGTAAATTTGACATACTCAATTGAAATATAAACATTTTTTTTTATTTTTCAACAAAAAATGCTTACATAATCATTGTCAAATCAAGTATAAATACTTCTTATTTCAAAAATAAACAAGAAAGCATTTAATTATCAAAACAGTAAATAAAAAATTCTCATTGTATCAAGAATAATTTGATTTTTTAAAAATATAGTAATATTTGTAAAAAAAATTATGATGTATATAAAAATTTGGGTGGAGACTAGTTCCTTTATATGTGATTGTACCAACTCGACCAAGGTAGACACTTAACCCAACGAGTTAAGTTATTTTAACCATTTTAAAGCGTCTGAGATATATGCTTTAAAAAAATAAACTATTTATAAAACCCTAATTGTGGAGTAAAAAAAGTAACTATGATAAGAAATTGCCGAAATATAGATGACATAAGCAAATAAGCTAATATATATGGAACCCTAGGTTCAAGAGAGAGATCAAAGGACTTAGGTGAAATATTTCTGATGTCGGGATTGTGTAGACTAGAGAAAGTAATGAAAAAGAAGGGAAGATTGTAACAACCATGCACAATAATTTATGGATCTTCCATATGAGCCTAGACCAGGGTGCCTGGACTGGGTCAGGGGTGTCTGGGCATTAGAGTCCTCTGCTAGGCGCCTGTGACTACGAAAATTTCTATAACTTGAATTTTATGGTGTCACACAAGTATTGTTGGTTATCACTTTTGGTTTCTTTTATGTCGTTGTATGATCACCAAATGCATGTAAAACCTTCAAAGAGATAAATACCCGCAAAACCCTCAAACCACATCAAATCTCAAAAAGAAAAGATGTAAAATGAGGATTCAGACTAACCCCAATAGTCACCTAACTGAGTGAGATTACAACCGAATGTTGCACTACATTTCATACTCCATGTAGTTCTTGTACATGTTTGACATAATTGTGGCCTAGGAATCCCTTGCGCAAGTGCGCGTGATAACAGGTAATAGATAGATGTACCAATGTAAGTAGATGTGTGGATGGAAAAATGAACTTCCCTTCTAATATGTGTATGTAGAAAATAGATTCACTTATCCCTTGAGTGAGTGCTAGATGGATTCCTTTGATGCTCTGATAATTCCTTTGGATGCAACCTTAGGTGATGATAGTAGATGCTTAAATCTTGGTCCCTTATTTTGGTCACATAGCTTTGTATTTATATGACTCCCTTGGTTGAATTTCACAATTGAATATTGGAAGGCCAACCTATAAGAAAATAAGATGCCCAAAAAGAGTGAGTAAAGTAGAAAGAGCTTGGGGGTGCCTAGAAGGATGAGGGCATCTAGGCACTAGTGTCATGTCTGGGTGCTAGTGTCCAGAGTCCTGAAAGATAAATCAATAGATTTCACATTGGGCTGTAGGGTGTAGAAGGCCAAATAGAAGATAAGAAACACAGAAAAAATTCCAAATATAATCATCAATTATTAGTTTTCTCACTTAGGAATCATATGAATAGTAGTATGTGATTATGACCTAGAAATGTACCCAAGTGCATGATTTTTTGTCTACATTTTCCCCTACTATATATTGTTGAGTGAATAATCGATAACATAAAGTAGATATAAGATGCATACCTGATAACCATGTAGAATGTGATGGTGATAACGTGCCTAAGAGACAAGTAAAAGTGCGGAGTGATAAAAATGAAGCATGGAAGTTAAGAAGGAGGAAGTGACCCTATGGGTGAAGCTCATAATGTTGTACCATGTTATATTTATTGTTGGTCCTTATGTTGTACTTGATGTAGGGTTGCTTCTTGTTGTTTTTAAGGATAGATCTGCAAAATAAGAGTGAAAGAGTATTCAAGTCATGTATTATGAAAACTCTTGTAAAAACATGTAAAAAGTAGTAAAAGGAAAGTGTGCACCTAATCCGTGAAGAGTGAAAAGGATAGAAAGTGTCCTGAATTAATGTAGAATAGTGAGTTTTTTGGGCGATCTCACGCCAAGAGCAAGTTTTTTAGGTGATCTCATGAGTTTTTTGGGTGATCTCACGCCAAATGTGAGTTTTTTCGGCAATCTCACACCATGACAGAAGAGTGTTGGGGAGAGAGGTCTAGTGTTACTCTTCTTCTATGACTGCTTCCTGAATTTAGGTCTCGTGTTTAGCTTTATATTTTTTCATATTTGTTCCATGTATAAAATGTTTAAAGAATGCATTTTGATTGCTAAAGGATTGTGCCTGTACTGTGAAAACTACTATGGAAACTTCTATAGAATATGTTGATCTGAGAAAGTAACTTTAACTGCCCCTGGTCATAAGCACCCTGAAAAGGTCAGGAGTGCACAGGTGCTAGTGTCTGTATCTGGGTGTTGGTTTATGTTTTAAACTGAGGACCCAAGTTAGATTTTGAGTCATTTCTGAAACTAGCTTGTGTTGATTCTATAATGTGCATATCTGAACCAAATCTCTGAGATGGTGTATAGGGTGACTTATTCACCCAATGTATGCCCCCTTGTTTTGGTTATATACGACATCACTAGGAGAATACGGCCCAAAGAGAGGACCTGATGCTAAAATGAACTATAACCCTACAGGGGAGGGAATTTGCATGGTGGAAACCAAGGCACATGAAAACAAAGTGGATAGATGCATGGTGTTAGTAGAAAAGGAAGCAAGCATGATATAGAAAAGTAGTGAAAAAATCAAATGTGCATACAAAAAAGACCGTGAAAAGTGGGTTTAAGACATGGGACATTGTTCAAATTTTCACAAGACAAACAAGGTCAAAGTGGCCAAAAGCAGACAGTATGCACACAAGACAAAGGGCATAGCTATCAAAAAATAGCATACAATGGAAAAAAATGGCAAACAATGGTAAATGGTAGTAAGAAAAGCATCAAATAACCATGGTTGCAAATAGTTCCTACAAAGAAAATGTTACACATGAAGCACCTGTTAGCATGTTATAAAGATAAAGAGTATGTCAAAGCATGTATAGATCAATGGAAAGTAGTATAAAATGAAGCAATAACACATGTGATGTGTAAGAGTAGAAATTTAGATTCCTCCATGAGACTTAGTGGGATTGGTAAGAGGTACAATGCGAAGCATCATTGTTGCATGTAAATATTTGTAGAAAGGATGCATCCACAACTAAGAACAAGTGAATGTGCATGTGTATATAGCAAATATAATGATATATTGGATATATGTCTAACATAGTAAGAAAAGTGTACATATAACTAGTATAAGCAAGCAATATTATGTGTAACCAAGATATGTAGTATGTTATGAATGAATGAGATGGAATGGAATGCAATATGAATTTGATAGGAGGAGCATGCCCCCCGAGTAGATGTGAATGAGTATGAGATGAGGTTCATTAATAAAATACCCCTCGACTATCATAAATGAACCATATAACAAGAATGTGTCATCGGGAAATGGTTTGAATTATGTGCACTAGATAGATAGATCAATGAATCCTAGAGCATAGAGTGTAGAAGAGAATAATATGATGTATGAAAATAGAATGTTATAAATATGTATCATGAAATGTGTGGTGTGAAATGTATAGTGTGTGAGGTTCATGGATTAAGTATGCCCTTAATAGTCAAGTGTGAACCTTAGCACAAGAGTTCATCATAGAGTAGTGACGATGCAAAATGTAGAAGGTTGTGTAAGAATTCTTAGAAAGATGAAGTATGAAGCATAGATTGTATGAGTAGAAATTATAGACAACTAATGATGCTAGGAGGGGGAGAGTAAGAAGTATGCCCCCCCAAGGGTGTGAGTGATGGAGATCTAGTCAATATTGGTTAGGAGATAAATGTAAGGAGTAGTTTCCTTGAAAAAATGATTGGTTGTAGCTTATGTGGGATTTATAAAGATGTATAAGGCTTGAGAGGAGGAGATGTTGAACTGATTTTGAGAGCCAGATACTTTTTTTGACTTGGTAATGTTGTAGAAAACATGAGAGGATGAGGGGTTGGACCTATTTTGAGAGTTGGTTGCTTTGTTTGACTTGGTAATGTTTTATAAGACTTGAGAGGAGGAGGGGTTGGACCAATTTTAAGAGGAGGTTGCTTAATTGGAGTGTGTATTGTTGTATAAGACTTAGGAGGAGGAGATGATAGGGTAGATAATGGTATGACATTTGATTGGATGGGTAACTCCTGAATTACAAAATAATGAACATTAGAAGTGATGTCCTGCTGCTCATTAGACATAGTTGAATCAAATTTAGGAACCTAATGAGATTTAGCAATTAGAGATGAACATGCAGAAACCATTTTTGTAGCAAATGAAATAATACTATAATTCTTAAGGTGGTTAATTTGTCATTTCAGAGCATAGCAATCACTGTCATTATGTTTCTTAATTCGATGATAATTGCAATATGGATGACCTTGATATTGTGCAAGCCGATAAGTAGGATAGTAATGAGTAGATGGCAAGTTGATCAATTGATGAGTGAGGAGTTAAGGAAGAATATCTTGTTGATTAGAATTTGAATCAAACTTGAGAGGTTTAGGGAGCGATAAGACTTAGGGTTCACTGATATGAGCCTATGTAGAAGACATAGAATGGGGATGAGATGTAGAAGAAGAACTAGTATTAAATTGAGAAGTAGCCTTAAGATGTTGAATTTCAATTGTGAGATGTATGATCATAGATTCCATAGCCTAAATTTTATCTTGAAATAAATAATGTAAAGCTTGAATTTATTTGCAAATGGATTAATAAGCATTAGGACTAATAGAATCATCAGAAAGACAATAGAAGATGGCACTTTCTTGTGAACTCAACATATTGCAAGGGAGATACATAGTATCTAGGGTTTTTTAAAGAACAACTTTGCAAGGTGGATGCATTTGAAGTAAATCATGCAAAGAAACTTTAGGAAACTTAGTAGCCATGAAATAAGAGTGGATAGAAGAAGAAAAATGAGGATCCAAGAGTGTTTGAATGCGGGTTCACTAAATGATTTAACAAAAATAAACTTATTGTAAAACCCTAATTGCAGAGTAACAGATGTAACTATGATAAGAAATTGTTTGAATATAGATAACATAAGAAAATAAGCTAATATATGGCACCCCAGGTGCAAAAGAGAGAGTAAAAGACTTATCTAATGTATGCCTAATGTCGAGACTATGCAGACTAGAGGAACTGATGAGCAGGAAGGGTAGACTATCACAATCGTGCACAATAAATTTTGAGTCTATCATATGAGCCTAGACTCGAGCGTTTGGCGTTGGAGTCCTCTACTAAGTGCATGTGACTGTGAAAATGATCAGAACCTGAATTTTCTGGTGTCACACAAATGTCATTGGTTATCACTTTTGGTCACATATATGTCACTGGATGATCACCAAATGTGCCTGAAACCTATAAAGAGATAAAGACCTAGAAAATCCTCAAACTACATCGAATCCCCAAAAAAATATGCAAAATGAGGAGTTAGACTGACCTCGATGGTCACCCGACTTAGTGAGCTTACAACCAACCACGACACTACATTTCAGAATCCATGTACTTCTTATGTGTGTGTGATATAATTGTGCCCTAGAAATCCCTTACGCAAGTGTGTGTGATAGCGGGAAATAGCTAGATGTACCAATGTAAGTATATGTGTGGATGGAAAAATGAACTTCCCTTCTTCTGCATGTATGCAGAAAATGCAGTCCCTTGTCACTTGAGTGAGTGCTAGATGGATTCCTTTGATGCTCTTGGAATTCATTGGATGCAACCTTAGGTGGTTATATTAGATTCTTAGAGCTTGGTCCCTAATTTTAGTCACATAGATTTGTATAGTGGTAAGGATGTTATAAAACATATATAATTTGATTAATCACATGGATCACTTAGCATATAACTTAGGTTTTTTACATAAGTTTAGAATAAAATTATTCTACCATATAAAAAATGTCTCCAAATTAACCCTTATATAAGTTTTCACACAACCAATGAAAAAATTCACAACCTTGTTTCTAGGGAGGGTTGTCTCCCTCTAGGAGACCTTTTGTTTAACTTGGATTTACCTTGCAAATTTACTTATGCCTTGCACATCGAAAAACTATATAAATTAAATTTAAAAATTCAAACTTATTTACCCCAGTAATTGCAGAGTGCCCGAGGAGATGTATTTCACCACACCATTTAATCATTTTTCATGTAAGGGTATGTAAGTTTTGAAATAGGTTTTATCAAATGAGAGGATGTTAATTTATATTTTACACTAACTTATGTAACCCTTAGGACTATTAATTAAATTAAATTAAATTAATCAGCACCTATAGCTATGCTCTAGTACCATCTGAAGTCCAGATAATTAAATCAAATGAATTAATTATTAAATTAAATACATTGCAATAAATTTAAATAACACAAAACGTGAATTTAACGTGGAAAACCCTAAAGGGGTAAAAACCATGAAAAGGTAATATTTCCATTTGGCTAAGAAACATATTTACACAATCCAATAAATCTCCAAACTCCTCACTTCTCTCCCTTGGTAATTCACATTGTGAATACCATACGATGTGATCCAATATAATAACCTGACCACGAGGGTCAATATTTTAATATGATTGGGTGTGTCCTCTCACGAAGCACCCCAATTAATTTATAATTGATTTTTAATAAACCAATTAACCCATAAACATGTATTTTATATTAAATAATTTAAAGTATAAAATATTCTAAATTATTTAATTATAAACTATGGTTTATATAATAACACTTAATATTAAATGTTCTAACATGATACGTATTGTGATGATTAATGTTATGTATTGTGGATTTATATATTTTGATTATTGATGTTATATTGATTACATGTTATGGTTATGGTTGATGTTTTCATTATAATATGATGTGATGTTATTTGATGGTTATATGATAATGTGATTATGTTATGATGATTTTATGTGATGTGTTCCCCTTATTTATATATTTTTATGCACACTTAGTCTTTTTGATGAAATAAATGTTAGAAAATGAATGGTAAATGATGTGAATAGATGTTAGATGTCAATAATGAGGTGTTATGATCATGTTATATAATTAGTGTAGACATCCCAAAATTACATACTACCCTTTGCACATTGTTATTTGAATTAATTTTCACCCACATCTCACTAGAATTAATTTAATTAATTTTATCATACATAAAATAGAACTTACACTCCTTAGCTAATTTAAATATCTATTTAAATAAAATAAAAAATGAAATATCCACTCAACTCCACATCACTAGCTCACTCACTCAAGTTCTATAACCCTAAAAAAGAGGAAGCTAAATATTTATGTAAAACCAAATTTGGAATAAAATCAAAAGCCAACCAATTTGAATAAAATCCTCTTAAATTCTTATTCAAACTCAACTAATTACACAGACCAAATCAAATTGTTATATCAGGAAAATGCATTCATTAGCCTAGAACTTATTCAAAGCTTGATCCACAATCCATGGCCTCTCCTTTATCTATAAATAAGAGGTTCATACCTTCATAAATCATCTCTTGGAAGCTTAAGGAATTTGAAGCATTACTCTGTCCATTTGCCACTTGAATTTATACGCTATTAGGATTCCCATTTGATCAACAATCTCATCACTCATCCACTTGCTCCTAGCATGAAGTTTCTTCCATTTGGAGACACATTTGGATCATCCACATACACATACATTAAGGAGATTTAACAAGCTTGGTAATTCACTCCACGCTTTATCCATCTCATCTAAGGTTACAACGAAACGTGAAGGAATATCTAGTTTGCATTATATGTTTGTTTTCTTCCACTTACTTTCTTTTTTTATAGTTAGTAATGTAATGCTCATGTGAGATAGATTATATAGTTCAAATATGTTATGATGATATTATTTTTTATATAGATGATGATATATAGATATGATTATTAATAAGATAATTAGTTTAGATAGATGATGGATAGACGGTTAGAAAATTTTGATATGATGATTAACATGATGAGTAGTATGTGATGATGTTGTATTGGTGGTTTATAATGAGTAGATAGATTTTTTGTTTGATGTGATGAATAGTGCCACCATAAGACACATTTATAATCAATCAATCGTGTTTTTAATATAGCATTAGGCAGTATAAACCATGATATGCATTTGACCATGATGATTTGTTTACCATAATGCATGTTATATTACTTTCAAATATGCACAACCATCCTCATATCATTGGATGGATCTATCCGTACTCATATGATTAGACATATATGAATTCACTCTAGTATCAAAGCTAAAATTTAAGGATAATGAGTAGATAAAAAAATTGACCACAGCTGAAATTTATAATGAGAAAACACATGAGAAGATAAATAGATATGTTCAAAAATTGATGGAAATGACAATTTTGATACAATGGAAAAAGTTTAATAACGGTAAAATTTTATGCTAATGTTATAGATGAAACAAAAAATATGGATGGTACGCTTAAAGAGACATATAGTAGAATAATCATGGATATACTAACTAAAAAATATAAAACAAATTAAATTAGTTACAAGATGCGATGATAACAAAGTAATTACCCATTACTCTGTTGGGATTCATAATATTAAGTGGGAAACTGCTTATTATAAAACCCGCCAAATGACTCGATTTGGATTTTAAAGAGTGGATCATGACCACCCACCTTGTATATAACAAGGTGATCCTTTAGGGATTGGTTACACATAGTTGTAACATTGTATAAGAGCTATATGTGTGAGAATATTTGTAAGTCTCATGAGAAAATGTGTGAGGCAGTTCATAATTCCTTATTGAAGGTGTAACTGCATGTGAAATAGTGGGAGTGCTAGGTAAAAGTATATTCTCAATAAATATAAGTGATTTCTCAATGGGTTTTTACCTTTCATGGTTTTCCCACTTAAATCTGGTGTTCCTGTGTCATTTGCATTTCTGTATTTACTTTTTGTTCATGTTCTGTAATATGCAATATAAAACATCTTAATCTATGTTTAATTTAACTACACTTCATAATCTATAATCTTCGGCAATTATATTGTGGATTTATAATTCATTAATTATTCATCCCCTTAATTTCCTAACATGGTATCAGAACCTATGGTTATGCTTGTGCAGAGATAGATCTGGATGTTTTTTTATTTTACAAGAGTAAAAAACTTGAAGTTTTTCAAATCTGCAAAACCCTAGTTGTTTTGCCATCGACTTCAAGTTAATCATGTGAAAATTTTTTGAATTTCCTACCCTTGAATATTATATAATATTGGTTGATTTGTTGTTTAGATCTTGCTTAGCACATTTGGTGTGCATAGATCTGTGATTTTCCACGACCTTGAAACAGTTACAACATGTTCTTGACTTTCACAGCAAATCATCAGCTGCAGCTATTTCGAATTAAAAACTTTATACCCGTTGCAGCCATTTTTGGTATAACAAAAGCTTTCTTTAGATCCATGTTCGGTGTTTCTAAATCTTATGACTTTATAAATCTTTATGTTTTTAGATCTTTTTTTGTGAAGCTGATCCAATCATTAAGTTTCAAATTTCATGTGTTTTTTGGCTTATTAGCTCCTTATGGTTCTTTGTTAAGTTCTTTTTTCATTGCTCCCAAATTTTGTGCCATCTAGTGACACCGTTGATTCTTGTGAATACATTTTGGCATTGCAAACGATGAGCCAATCAGATGTGCTCCATCTTTCTTGTGCATTGTTAGTAATTTGTCATTAGTCTATTATTCTTCCCAAGGCGTGAGCCAATAAGGTCACATTTTTTTCACGTATGTCATCGACTTCATGTTAGTTTACTATGTCATTTGTGAAATCAAATCCAATAAGAAATCCACCAAAATGCTTATGAATCCATGTTATTTCAGTCTTATTTAATGTTTCTATCTTTGTATGATCCAATCTGAAAAAGCCAATTCTTGCTTCTGCTTCCGAGTAGTTCTTAGTTCTTCACGGATTATCCATCTTCTACAGGCTATGCAATTATTTGAGCCAATTTTATATGGTCCAAATATCTTGTGCATTTTTACATTTATCATTTTTTATTTGTGGCAGGATTTCTAATTAGAATTTTGTGGCTTTTTGAATTTGTTAGAGTTCTTTTAGTTGTTCTTTGAAGCTTTTCTATGTGTGTTTAATCCATTACGCCTTAGTCCTCTGGTAAGCATTGCGAAGTGCATCTTGTTTGACACATGTTTCCATGTTGTTCAGTAATTGTCAATCTTCACACATGTTAAATATTTTATTTTCTTTCGGGGTCCCTCAATCTATTGCTTTATCCGTATGGACCCAAAATTGTGATATCTATCTTCTTTATTTTGGACCTGCAAGCTTTATTGTAAAAGTTGGCTTATTCTGGGGACTTAAAGTGACCTAAATTCTTCCAAAGTTTCCCAGAAAGCTACTAAGTGATCTTTTTTCCATTATGGTTCTTTGTTTGTTTGACACAGATTTTTTTGCATATTGTCAACCCATGCATGGACAGAAAGTTGAAATTTGAACTAAATTACATGAATGTGTTCTTTTGCATGTGTTTTTCATTAATGTGTTATTTGATTTGTTGCACTGTGAACCATATCTAGATAGTTCACCATTTTGTCTTTTTTTTAATTTGTACCAAGTGTTTTACTATTCATTTTCCACTTATCTATTGACCTTGTCAACTCCATGTTGTCAGACCTGAAAATTTTTCATTTTCTTAAATTCTGTAGGAATTGTGTCCACCCGGGATATTCTTTGTAAATTTTCTGGAAAGCCAACACGTGTCTTGTTGATCTTGGCTTTGACACATGTTACCTTTTCATTTGCAGGTATTAATTTTACTTTTATACTTAGTAAATTTATTTATCAGGTGTTTATTTCTTATGAACTCATGGGTTTCAAATTTCCTTTGTACGCACGCTTTACAAAAAAAAATTTTTTACCGCAATTTCTTTTGCTACAGTGGGCCTTTTGTCGAGATTTTTTTATACGGCCTGTGGCCTATTTTTCAATTTCTTTGCTAATCGTATTTTCAAATTTAACTAATGAAAACTTATGTGGTTTGTTTCTCTATGTTTATATCTTCTGTAAGGAGTTGTTCATTTGTTAGTTTGGGTTTTCAAATTTTGTTTAAAATGGCCAGTTGCTAGTTTTTCAATGGATAAATCTCAGTTATTAAATGGAACTAATTATAGTATTTGGAGAGTTAGGTTAAAATCCTGTTTCATGGCTAGAAAATTGTTGGATCTTGTAACTGGTGTGGAAAAACTGACCCACTGGTAGGCAAGGAAATCCTGAAAACCTTAGCTCCTTCTCTCAAAGATCACAGGAGGCCCTTTCTGATCCTATTGCAGAGCATAAGAGATGAATTTTTAATGCATATAGGTCATATGGATTCTCTTGTATATGCATGGAAACAATTAGAAACCATGCATGAAGGCAATTGTCTCTCTAAAATAATTAAACTCGATAATGGAATTGTTTACAACTCCCATGAAGGGGGATGAGAAAATTGTTGATTATCTGGCTAAAATCAAAAACATAAAAGCACATTTGGATGGATGTAATTGTGAATTATTTCAGGATAAGCTTCTTTATTTTATCATTCAAATTAATATTCATGAAAAATTTAGGAACTATATCTCCATCCTTAACTCTAAATATCAGAATGAGTCTAATTTACCTGATCTGGACACTCTGTCCTCTCTTCTGATTAAGAAGTGTGTGTTATGGAAATTTTTATTCTAAAAATAATTGCCACTCAAGAACTTCTCACTCAAGAATCAAAAAGTAAACCTTCTAGATTCAAAAATAAAAAATCAACTTTTAAACCTCCTAGTAAAGACAAGAAACCAAGAAATTTAAGAGTAAATTTTGATGGTAAATGTCATTACTATGGAAAATTTGGCCATAAGAAAGAAGATTGTAAATCAAAAAAAGAAGTCAAATTTCAAAAATAAAAAATGGAATAAATCATATCAAAATCAAGATGAAAATGAAGAGAATAATCATAGAGCTAATGTAGTAACTCTATAAACTACATTTATCACCTCCGAATGAAAAGCATATTTTTGTTTAAATATATTGCACTGAATTTAAGTTTTTTTCATAGTTAACTTAGATGGTTTATTGAAAATAAACTAGAAGTAACTATAACTGAAAACATACACAAAATGGATTTTATGTGTTTTAAGATTTTGCTTCACTTTTTCTGGTAGTTTATTCAAAATTGAACTATTGTTCATTTTTTGCATATATGACATGTCTAGGCTTAAATTTTCCACCTATGAAATATATTAAAGGTTCTTACATGGTCATTTTTTTAAGCAAACTCCACATAAATCCATGGGAAGTATCCACAGTTAGTGGATCATGTTTTTTAGTGAACACTATGATTATTCTTGTATGATTTGATTATCTATTCAGATCAGTTATCTATCAAGTCTTATCTCATTATTTAAAGGCTTAGAATAAGATATTGAAGGTATATATGTTTTTGATAAAATATTTCTTAAATTTCTAACATGGTTAGTTGTTAAGCATATTGTTATGATAGTTGTTATACAACTAGTGTTTAACTTTTACAGTTGGTTAAAAGTGAAATCATATGATTTATATTATGTTTAATATGGATATTATGAATCTAACCATGTTGATGTTGTGTTGGATATACATATGGATTTGTGTTCAAGTGTTTTTGATGTAGGTGCCATCACTTGGAGTGGTAAGAAGAAACCAACAGTTTCTATCTCTTCTACTGAAGCAGAGCATAGAAGTGTTATGGAAGCAGCAAAGAAAGCCATGTGGCTCAAAATACTATGTGGATGAACTCCATATGGGATTCAAAGGAAGTAACTAATATTCTATGTGACAACCAGAGTTGCATTGCTCTTGCAAATAATCCAGTTCAACATCAAAGGAAAAAGCATATCAAGGTTCATTCGAATAAATGGAATGGTGATATTGATCTCAAGTTTTGTTCGATTGAAGATCAAGTTGAGGATATTTTCACAAATTTATTGTGTGACTGTGAATTTTTCCAAGTTTCATGCCTTGTTGGCCTTTCAGAGTTTCCATTGAGGGGGAGTGTGCATGACAATGCCACCTCTTAATGGCTTGAATATTTTAAAGTGGATACTCCCAAGACTATTTCTATGTTGTTTAAGTAAATTGTCATGTATGTGAAGTTTACTTGTAATTCCCAGTGAAGCATTAGTTATGGGAATGGATTGTGTTATAAAAGGATCCATAATTTGATGTAAGTCTTCATCCTTAATCACTTTATCTTGAGAATTTGTATATGTTCCTTTGTATTGCAGTTTTTATGGAATCCTTGGAACACTGTTTTGAACTGCGAAAAAATAGTGTCTCATGGATTTTCTAAAACCCACAATGATTTTACAGTTTTTTACTGCTTGTATAAGTTTGAGGGACACTTTGGTAGTGTACTGCAAGTTGAAAAACCTACAGGAATCTTCTTTAGTGCACCGCAGAACTGTAAACCTATAGAACAAGTGTTTTTGGATGTTATCCTAAATCATGAGTTGATTTATGGATTGTAATTCCTTTTGTACCAAAAGGTATCTTTCCATAAGGAAAAAATGTTAACATGTTTTTGCATATTTCCCCACTTAACATTAAGGGGGAGTGTTGGGGTTTATAATATTAAGTGGGAAACTACTTATTATAAAACCCACCAAATGACCTGGGTTGGATTTTAAAGAGTGGATCATGACCACCCACCTTGTATATAAAAATGTGATCGTTTAGGGATTAGTTACATATGCATTGTAACATTATATGTGAGCTATATGTGTTAGCATATTTGTAAGTCTCATGAGAAAATGTGTGAGGCAGTTCATAATTCCTTATTGAAGGTGTAACTACATGTGAAATAGTGGTCGGAAATCATATTGTGGATTTATAATTCGTTACTTATTCATCCCATTAATTTCCTAACATACCTAATATACAAATATATTCTTACTGACACAAGATAATATTTTCTTACTATTCTCCCACCGTAAATTTGTAGGATTATATGAGTGAGTCACAATTCAACATAGCGTTAGTTTTGTGTTTAGTGTTACCCCTAAGTAGTCATAGACAACACAGGGGTAGAGTTAAAGAGAAGTTACAATGACTTACTCTTTAATAAATTTAAAGTGTAGTATTTTGGGATTCAAGGGACAAGATAGTTAGATGGGTTTGAAATATGTTTTTCTAGGGATTATGATGTTTAGGATGTTTGTATAAGGATGATTTACATAGGGAAAATTGGAAAAGGAAGGCAACAATTAGATGCAATAATGTCTAAAAAGGATGACAGTTAGTGAATGATGAAAAATTAAAATGGATGGAAAGGAGAGGGGATATGAGAATGTCAAGTTCAAGATATGATCATTTAAAATGTTGGTTGTAACCAGTATGTGCCCTTCGGTCTACCTATATTCTTGTCTTAAATTGATTGTTTTTTCTCATTTAACTTGTTTTTTCTCTCAGATTCACACCCCAGAGGAGAAAAAGAGGCATGGTGGTGTAGGAAATCAGGAAAAGGTGATGGACCCACAATGATAGCCAAGAAAGGGATCTATATCTAATTGACGGTCTGCTCTCTCCATAGGAGTAATGGGGAGGCACCTCAACAAAGGGTATGGATGATCTCCCTATTTTTTTTACTCTGCCTAAGTTAGGGTGAGAGGACCCAAAATGTGGCTCAAAGGATATAGGGTGAGGGAAGAAATCAGGGGAAAATCCCAAGTCCGACAAGGGGGAAAACTTGAGGTCCAGATGCAACCAATGAATGCATCACTCACTTGAAATAGTAGTCACAAAGCACTGTAGACACCCAGGGACCCCAATATGGGTCACTAAAGGTAGGTTAAATGTGATCCACACATTAGCTCCAAATGGTTTACATGAGTTATTCCGAGCTAATGTGATGGATCTTAAACAATGGGTGAAAACACTTGGGATAATCACATTGACAAATTATTTTCACTAGGAAATCTGTGTAAAATAAAAAAATCAAGATAATATTCACACGAACACAAGTGGTATACAAATTAGTTAGTAAAAAATTGAGAGATGGAAACAAGGTCATAAAGAGGAAGGACTCAGACATGGAGGGGATTTTGGGGAGACACAAAACATATCAACCATTCTATCACAATACCCTTGTCATTTCTTGAAGGTAGGTACAACATAAAATGGGATTCTCACAGGGAGACAGTCATAAGGAAACTCCAAGTGAGCATACAATCTTGATCCTTGATAATTTATGTCAGTACCCCTAAGACTAAATTATCACGTGTAAATATAAGTCGATTTTTCTAAATCAAGGGGCCCCCAAGACACTTAAACACGTGACCCAGTCATATTTGGTTTGTAAGGAATTTTACAGGTCCTGAACATAATGTCCAAAAGTACCCCCAAAAGACATTAATCTTCCAAACCACACTAACATAATATAAACAGTGACATGATATTTCTATGTAGGATTATGACCATAATTTGCATAAGATATTAGATGAGAAGACACACATTATTTTACCCCCAAAATCATTCCATGAGAAGAGCATAACCAAAATAATTATAGTAGGTTATTTAATGCAAAGCCGTTAAACTCTGGAAATAACAAGGGGAACTTATATTCATGCCCTCAAAGCTTATTAATGACTATACATGGGTAATCACCTTAACATGAATTCCAGGTGAATGGGAGACATAACAATGCCTACATCATAAAAACACCAATCTCCATGGTCTTTTATGCCTATGAAACTATCCCCCCAAAAATCTTCTCAAAATCCTCCTTCTCCCCCCCAAAAGAACTATCTCTCTTGTAAAACCTTAAACCATCATATGTATCCTTATCAATTTTAGGGTTTAAGATAATATTCATCACTAGACTCTAAGTGATCCACATCCAGGTCAGCTCCCAGAGATTGAAAAGAATATAAGGGAATAATTTTCTAAAACAATATTTTACCCTACCCACTCTGCCAACTTGTCATCATCATGCCACCATAATAAAGAAAAGTTTTTTCCATGTCATTTTTATTTAATACCAAACCTTCCATATGCAAGTAAATGTGATGTGGCCAAATATTTTACTCAAGAAGACATTCCTTAAATATGCAGACACTTACTCGATTTTCAGTGACACGCTTCACATAAATAATTATTCTCAATTCAACTTCCTCTTGTGACTGTCGATTCGAGCTAGATATATCATTTATGGCAACATGATTATACCTGACATGTCACCCATGGGAACATGCATATTTAAATGTGGCACTATGGGCCAAAAATTCATCACTCACATACCACTGAGTTTTTTTCATCCTACTTCCATCAACAATATTATTTCCATGGTTTCCTCATCCCTAAAATAACATCTTTTCAATGAGGAACTGACCCATATGGGTGAGTTTTTTTAATTAACAGGCCTAAATGAAGCAATCATTTGGCACATATTCAGTGTGCCTGATGCCAAAGTTGATCTTCTAGAAATTTCGTTCCCAGATATCATAATCCCATCTTTCCTTAACCATTTTTTTGAGACATATGTATCATTTCCTCTCTTCTAGACTCTCCATTTTCATCTAATCCGTCCATAATACCATTTGAGAATTGTACATCTAGAGCATCATTGCGCATACATCTATGATAACCAATGGCATATGAACCAAGCGTACTACCATCCTACTCTACTAATTGCATAGCTTCCAGAGCCAGACTCACTGCCCACCTAGAAGGGAGAATAAGAACACCCACACCTGCCTGAAAGTGAAATAGAGAAATGGTTGTCAGCTCTAGAAACTAACCTTAATGAGATACGGTCTGTGTTGGGAACCCAAGCCCTTCCTCTGAAGAAAATAAAATTTATGATAGAAGGCTCTTCCACCAGAGAAACTCACTTTCATGTGTCTTGACTCTCTTCTGGAAGGAATACCAAGGCGTATATAATATGGGGGCTCTCCCTTTCCGAGTGGGTGAAATCACTTGAGAAGAAAGGAGAACTTACCTAGATCTTGAAAGGGCCACAGATGGGAGTTCAAGAATTACTAGACAAGGGTATGTTGCAGGGCCTGGTGGGGGACATCCAATTTGTCTTCAGTGTCATGGCTCATGAATATTTCATTCAACATAGGGACCATCTACTGAAACGTGCTCTAGTCTTCCGAGGTGAAGTTGTGATTTTAGAGGATTGACCATTGTATCTGCAATGAACTAGTTTATACTTTTGTTATTTCATATATGTATGTATATATTTTCAAGGGCATGAGCCCCTATAATAGAACCCCATTTTTTCATGTTAATTATTTCTTTGAATTACCTTTCTTCTTTTTTAATGTATGATATGTGTTTTATTCTTCTAATGTAAACACTCAAACATATAATTTGTTTCCTTGTTTTTCTTTTTTACGTACTGCACTATGAACAAAACCTAGAAAATAAATCATCTCATACAACACTCATCACTGCACTTCACACAATCCGCATAGTTGCATATCATCCTGAGATAGAAAACTCGACACTCGATACTTAATTTCTCCCAGCCTTTCTCAAATAGAAAATACCAAGTCCTTTCATTATTTTCTATACATGACATAGCAAACGTAAACATATACCAACATTTTCCTTTTATCCAATTAGATGTTAGGGCTCATAACATGTACTCAAACCACTTCAAAAAGGTAGAAGATAAACTGGGCCCAGAGCTTCGAAAATCCTATTACAATACAAGTTGAATAAATACATCCCTTTGGACCTTGGGGATGAACTTCCACCTTAAAAATTCTCAAGCACAGACCGCACGGTGATACCACCCGTCCCTTCCTTATCAACATGGGGTTGGGAAACCCCCAGAGGAAAATAGGATATTCCCTTAAGTTAGTTATGTAGTCTAAAAAAATACATAGGCTTCGAGCATTGGGAAGAAACTGTTACACCCCACACAATATTCATACTTTTCATAAACATCCTGAAGTCCCGACCATACACCAAAGTACACTCTACCTCATACTTTAAACTATGCAAGAATCTTGAAACCTAGTGAAAAAAGCAGTGAAAAGAAGCCAGACAAATATGGGCACCAATATCGGCTTCAGCTCGGGGATGTACTCCCCCAGTGGGTGTCTAAAGAACACAAGAAGAAAAACTGGGAACAAAAGACCAGATGTATATCCATTGACAAATGGAGTTGATCAGGTGACTATAATTGCATCACACCATAGAGAAAGTGAATAACCCCAACATCAAAAAAGCACCAAAAGAAAAAAAAACACAAGAACCAAGAAAGCAAAAGGAGAGAACTATACACTTTATAATTGAAGGCTTGAGGTATGGAGGACCCAAAATATCCATCAGAGACCACCAGGATCCCATGCAATACGTACATATCCAGTCAAAATATATAATTTAATAGTCCAAATCCAAAAGGTAATAATCCTAACCATTTGAATTCAAATACAAATTACTAACCATCTACCATTACCAATAACCAACTCACCCTGTAGAAATGAAAATACACCATCATTCAGATAAATGAACACATTGTGCTCATAGGGAATGGCATGTCCATGAACATATTCATCCTCACCAAATACCCTATGATACAACAATCTCAAAAGCTCCAAGTGAAATTCAAGATGTCCAATAAATTCCTTTTCTTCAAAATCAGACAAATGTTCACTCATCCAATCCCTTCCAAATTCAATGTAAGCATCAAGACAATAATCCACATGCCCACGTTTGTTCATATTCAACATATTCATGCTTGAAAGGAAACCAATTATTCTTCATGTACCATGTTCGTCGTAATCATCAAACGAAGCAACTCGTTACATCCCTAGAGGATCACGAAACAAGATATGTTTAACCACTTGATGAGAAAACAGGGGAGTACAAACCTTAAAGCCTATCTCCATAGGAAATTCAGTACTAACTGAAATATTTAGTAGAGCTTTAATTAGATTATATGCAAGATAACACACTATATCTTTATTCATCTGAAACCATACTTATATATAGGTAGCAACACTCCTATAAAAAAGGAGGTAGCTACAACAATAATTGTCTAAGGATATTGTTTCACCATTTTCTTTACGTTTTCAAAGTGAGGAAACACATAAGGGTAAAGGCCAAGGAGGAATACTTATTAAATGTTGGTCGGTTGATGGTTGTTGTGCACGTTCTGAATTCTTGATCCATAGCTTAATGTGAGAGCTTCCTTTTGGCTAGGAGGAACTACCTGTACTAGAAAACAAGACCACAAAAAGATAGTTAAATGATATATGGTAGTGGAGTGCTTAGCGTATGCTAGTTTCGAGAAGTGTGATATTTCTGAGATGGTTGTCAATCCACTGTTTAAAATAAATTAATGCGAGAAATAAAAAAATTCCTAATGTAGTTGATATGATTTAGGCATCTCATTCAAGCACAATAAGTAACTCTTAACATAATAGGCTATGTTATGGTCAGATCTGAAAAGTAGGTAGTTAGTAGGGTGTTGGAATTGGTTAGGGTCAGATCCTAGGATTTTTAGGTCAACTGGTGAGATGATTGTTGGGTCTATTCTTAGTCAAGGTGTAAAACACAGAGACCGACATCGGTCAAGTATGAACAATGTCAATTTATGTGTAACCAAAGATGGTTATGGGTAACCAGCATTAGTATGGTGAGATAAAAGAAACTCGAATAGCTCAAATAGCAAGGGCTGATTTGAGGTCAAATGAGGTTGGGAGAGTGGATGAGAAGGTTTTTGGAGATCTCATGTATACTCGTGAATGGATATTAGGTCAGAATGGTGATTTGGTGGTGTGGGTAAGGAAATGGTGGGATTACAGGCTATTAAGCAATGGAGGAATGAACATGTAAAGTATAAACTAATGACAGGGATGAAAAAAGTTAACTATGTTGAAATAGACAATGTTGGTAGAGATGTACTTAATGTGATGTAGATTTAGATGGCTGAATGGAGGTGGTTGTTGATCAGAAGAATGGTGTTAGATATCATAGTAGTGGCTCCCAGAATGATTCCGTGAGTGCAATGCCTCCAAAATATATCCTAGTGATGGCTCTGGATGTCTGGATATGTGAAAGGATGTTGGTTTTGCTTGCATGTAGCTTTGATCTCCTTTCCTTGCTCTCAGAATGTGCCAACCCAAAAACAAGGTTGTTTGGGTGAATAAATGGTAACCGACGACAGTTCTAGGCTTAATCGGCGTCAGTTTAGGGGTCACCGGCGTCGGTTAAGGTGGGATTCCCTAGGTTTACTAAAATGGGTAGATCTTTCTTTTTTCTTGGGCAAAGTTAATTTATTCTCATGGATTAAGAATAGAAACTTCCCTTATAATGAGTGGGAATGTGGTTAGAGAGATTTTAGGGGTTGATTTTAGGGTTAGACCAAATCTTAGCTCATTAAGGCAAGTAAGACTTAGTTATTGTTGGTTATGGAAACATGCCAAGAATAGGTCTAGGGTGAGGTGGTGGGGTAGAAATTAAGGTAATTAGATATTAAATATTGTGAGGATACATATTAATTTAATTAAATTAATTAAATTAAAGGTGATGTGGGGTGGAAGGGGCCATGGTTAGATGAGTATGATTGAGCTGGTTATTTGACAAAGGACCAAGGGGAGTGTGACCCAATTTTAGTATCTACATTTTACCCTTTTTGTTGTGTAGCATTGTATTGGTAAGTGACATGCTGAAAAAAATAAGATGTGGTTGCCGCATGCGTGGGTGAAGGTGATCCCCCTCAAACTAGGATCTGATGTGGTAGAAGATAGAATTGGATGAGTGGTTTGATAAAAGGTGGATGTGATGAAGAGGAAGGGTGGACAGTAGGGGTAATTGGGTAAAGATTCAATTGGGTAATCTAGGTAATGGGCCAAAGTCAAAGGTAGCAACATTCAAACACACGCACACATATAAACTAGCACATGTACCAAGTTGAAGAGTATGCAAAATCTACATTGTCTAAGTTTAATAGGTTTATCCAAACAAGGTTGAGGTGATTCTGATTATCCAAGGTATAGGATATGGTGTTGGAAGTAATTTTAGAGGTCAAGTGAAGGAACGTTTAGGTGTGTTCTATACATCAAAGGTTTGGTCAGGATAAATGGTTCACATGGCAATAGGTAAGGTAAGGTCATTAGGTCAAACAACACGGGTAACAGTGTCACAAGGTATAATGAGAACATGAGGTCATAGGTTATTAAGAATGTTTCGGGTCTAAGTAGTGATGTCACAACATGGGTAGGGCTGATGTATGGGTTATGAATAACAAGTCTATAACATGCAATGAAAGATAGGTATAAGTAATGTAGGCTTGGAGGTAGGTTGTAATAAGGGTGGGTAAGGCCAAATGGTGGCTGGGTTGGTTAAGTTGGGTTAGAAATGGGGAAAGGGTAGTTGACAGGAGCATGATGGGTAACTGATGCCGGTCATATTTGGAACCATTGACGGTATAGGTAAACCGACCATGGTTTTTATGGGCACATGACCGATGTTGGTCTAGGTATAACCGACTACGGTGTTCTAGGGCACAGGACCGATGTAGGCATAACCGACGAGTTAGGTCAGTTCAGGCATGTGGAGTCAACTCAAAAATAAAAAATCATATTATGAGTCAAATCATTGGCATGGATTTGGAGTCAAGTTAATTAGGCATGAGGAGTTGAGAGTTGTAGGTATTGTTGAGGAAAGGACAAGGGATGATTGGTTTAGGCAGGTTGAGAGATCTATATTGGTTAGAGTAATTACATGATGATGTAGATTGTGTTAAGATGCACAGTAGGATCCATTGTATTGGGGTGAATGGTAAAGGATTGGATTTAGACAAGATGAATTGAATGTATGGCAGATGATAGTAAGGATGTTGCAATTTTTGTTTGTGCCACCACAGAGATGGCAGCAGGCGATGAGGTAAGAGTCAATCCCTTGCCTTAGGATTTTTTAAGAGGTAGAATAGGTATATAGGTCAGGTAAAGGGAATTATTTAGGGTTTTTTTCATAATGGCCGAGCTAACCTCGAAGGGCCCCATTTTGAATTTGGGTACTACCTACATTCCCAGCAAAAAAGGGACCTCAGGCCAATGTAGAGGTATTGTTAGTGCAAAAATCACAGGGGTGGACGCACATCAGGCTTCTAGGTTGATGGGCATCCATTTGAGGTGGACAACATGGAGAACCTCTCTCCAAGCGTGGGACTTGTTAGAAACCGAGAGAGGGGTTTGGGTGTCATGGATTCCAGAGACAGTGACTGGTTCACTCCTAAACTACCTGGCACAAGCATTCCAGTGGTGTTAAGCAAGCTAATCTAATCCTAATAAGGTGACCATGCCAGTTTGGGGAGACCATGGTCAAAGAGGGAGAGACTGACCGGGAATCATGTGGAGAAAAAGCCAAAAGACTAAAATGGGTGGGTGAGATACACCAGAGAAGGAGGATGTTGAACATCTATCAAAACATAGCCATGGGTACAAGAGGTTGAAATAGGTATGGTTTGACGATAGTGGGTCGAGGGTTGGGGTGGGTAGATAGAATTCACATAAGAAGGTAATGTCCCAAAACTCCATAACAGGTGCCTCCAGGTGACCTGTCAATGAATCATTGTAGACATGACAAATACCTGCATTAATGTAATTTTTTAAGGATGTAGGAGAGAATCAAGCTGTGGATGAGAGAGGGTGTCCTGTGCAGGAGATGCATGACATGATACCTGTGGATAGGGTTAGATGGAAGTTCGTGCTACTTCAGGATATATCACCACCTTTCCCATTAGTACAAGAGGGATGAGCAGGGAGAGGCCTCTGAACTCTATTTTTAACCCTAGAGAAGAAAAGAAGGGCAGGAGGAGCAGGTGAGAGACCGAACAGGATTGATGATGTCATGGTTACAAATAGATACAGAGCCAAATGGTGGCTTACACACTTATGAGTCGTACCCACCGACAGAAAATGTGGGAAGCTATGCAAGCCACCATCACAGTGTAGAGGGATGCCCTACAGGGGCAGGTGGTGACCCTGATTGTCACAGCATTGGGTATGGTGCAGGGGAAGCTGACAACCAGAGGCATTTGTTGTTATGTTGGCCGCTAAAATGGCCACTCTACAGGCCCAGGTGCACAAGGAGAAGGTACCCGCATTAGGGTGGAAATGGAGATGGGGTAAAGGTCGCTTCCCTACATGCAATAGATTACACGTTTATAGGGCCGTTTCCACTGCATTTGTAGGTTGCAGACCTTCAGGCCCAAATACAGGAAGGAGCGAGACAAGGTCCCTCAGGACAGTCACAGGTAGAGGGACAGGGTCCCTCTTTACAGGTATCCGTGGATATAAAGAACCTCGAGAGATAGATATTGAGCTCTGGATGGCACCACCACAGATACCAATAGGCGATCTGAGAGATGCTTTAGGGCAGGTCCTGAAATTATCAAGATACTTTGATGGTCCGCAAGGATAGATTTTCTATCATGGGGAGTATAGAGCACAACAGGCCTTGAGTGAGAGGATGAGGTCAATTCACCCCTCCATCTGGAGAGCACAGAGGGCCATTTCCTTTTGAGACAGGGTCAGGGTGAGGCCACCATTAAACTTGGAGGCGTGGCCCCATTGAGGTACCAGAAGAGTTCTGGCCAGCGCTCGATGATGGCCCCTGGTGAGATGCTAGACTGGATGTCATCCTGTGAGGACACGTGGAGGAGGAGGAGATTGGTGAGACAGATATGGAGGATATCTAGTAGGGTGATTCGCCTCCATTAGCCATATGTACCTCCTTTTGTATAGTTTGGGTATTTTTTGCTCATATACCGGCCGGTACGTGCCGAAGAGAGTGATTTGTACATGAGAGTTTTTGAGATTTTGATGATATACCGACCTATTTCGGCCGATTCGTGCCGATGTACATCGGGATTTTTGGCCCGATTGTCCCACTACATGCTTCGGACTGGCTTACATGAGACTTTTTCGACTGGTTCGGCTAGTTCGATACCTTTTTTGCCCGATTGGTCCCACTTGATTTTGGACTTTCTGGCCCTTTTTCACCCGGTTCGGCTGGTTGTACGCCTTTTTGCCTCGATTGTGATTTGCGTGGGATCTCAGCAATCAGCCAATTTTTTCTTGGTCGAACCGGCATTTCGTGTATGAATGCCGCGTACATGTTTTGTCCCATTGATGTCCCCTGTTCAAGTGCGGGCATGTTTGTTAGCTTTACTTCGGCATGATGCCGAGTCAAGTTCGGGCCTGGATTTGTCCCAAATTAACTCCCGACTGCTCCTAGGACTCAGGTTGACTTAGGCATGGATTTTATAATTCATTAATTCCTGTGATCAACCTAATGATGCCTTCTGCAACCTGTTTTCGCATTTTTGTAGGAAAATGCTTGCTCTTGGGAAAGAAATGGTCAGACAGGATGAACTGAAAATATTTGAGTGATAATGGTAAAGATGTCTAAGCAACATTGATTGTTTGGCCCCGTTTAATTTCCAATCAATTGATATAAAAGGAAAAAAACTATGGGACTTGAATATTCTAGAGGCATGGTTAGGGTAGAAGTGGTCAAGTTAACCTCCAGGGGCTCCATGCTCTCGAAGTGTTTGACAACAGTTAAAAAGGGCCAATGTAGTTCATAAGCTAGGGAAGATTATGATGAAATAGCGGAATGGGCTGATAGGTGTGAGGCATGGGTGATTTAGGTCATAGGATGATTGATTTTAGGTTGTAGGCATGGTTGAGTGATTTTTAAACATAGGTGTCGAGGGTCTAGTCCTGTATAGGATAATCAATAAGTAATGAGGAAGGAGAATGGTAAGATATGGTAAAAGAGTTGCTTAATTGATAAGAACCCTAATGATTCTACTGTACCCCAGATGGGCTTATGAATGTAAGACCCTACAATACTTGCATAATGGACTATTCTAAGGGTGAAGAAAAGTCACATGATCACGAAATGTTCACTTTTGTAAAAGTCCCTTGAGTAATGAGGAATTTAGGTGAAAAAGGAAAGGGGGTGAGAATGGGAGGTTTAGCGTAACTTAGTGTATGATGACCGTGTATTTCGGAACAAGAAACCCAGAATCCAAAATAGGCCAAGTCCATGACAAAAATTTCATCTTTTTCCTCCCTTTTTGTTTAATAGACTGATCAATGTGGGAAGTCTATATGGGATGGGTATATTATCTGCTTGAGATCTTTGTGAAGCTGATCCATACGGGAAGCTTCTGAATAGTTATTATATTTTTGTAATGACTGTATATAGTTTTCCTTCAAGGGAGCAGTCTATTGATAGTGGTAGAATATAAAGAAGAGATGTCCCTTTTGAGGGAGTCATCTTTTGCTGGAAGTTTGACTCAAGGAGTTGTATCCCTTTTTGTTTTTAGACATTTAAGTCATGGACAAGACTATAGAGGATGATCAGGTTCTTGTTTTAGAAGACAAGATCATAGTACAAAAATATTAACTATGAAAGAGGTGGTTTTGAGTGATGAATGACCATGGGATTCCATCTTGAAGAAGATGAAAATTATCCATGAGAATCATGCTATGAGCAGAGACATGGTACTCATATTGAAGACAAGGCTAAAAGGTGACAGGTAATCACATGATTCTTGTTTAGTCGTGGATCCTCAAAATGGGTAATTATGGAAGGTGAACAACACTCAAGGGATGAGTGATCAATTGATAGAAAGTGATATAGGAATTGATATCAACAATAAAATGGTCGAAGATGCAAGGCATTAAGGGGCTTAGGTTTGGGTTTACCTTCAAGTGAAGACAAACGATAAGCACCTGATCCATAGGCATGGGTAACGATATAGGGTGCAAGCCAATTAGGAGAAAAATTTTCCCCGTTTACTTTTCTCCTCTTTGGTTACATGTTGATTTTCCTTGAGGATGAGGTCACCGACATGAAAGGTTAATTTGTGAACACATTTTTCATAGGCACGTTTGATATGTTTTTGGTAGATTTGGAGATGGTCAAGAGCATTAAGATGATGTTCATCTAATAATTCAAGTTCTGCCAAATGATCCTGGTGCAAAGTCATCGTTGTTGAGCATGTCTTGTAGTGAGATGTGAAAGATATGGAATCTGGACTTTAAGAGGTAAGACAACCTTAGTACCATAGACCAGAGAAAAGGGGGTGGCAGTAGTCAAAGTGCGAATACTAGTGCGATAAGCCCACAAGGTGAAAGGAATGTGTGTATTCTAATCCTTCCCAGTATCGTTGACTACCTTCATAAGAATTTTGTTCAAGGTTTTATTGGTTGATTCGGCTTGACTGTTGGTTTGCCGAGTAATAGGGTGATGAGAAACTGAGTTGGATGCCAAAACCATCGCATAGTTTGCATAGGGTTTTGTTTTTGAATTGTTTTCTGTTATCTGTGATAATGTGGTGAGGGACACCAAAGCGACAGATGATGTGATGGTTGATGAATTCACATATTTTGTCGGCTTTGGTGGAAATGAGGGGAATGGATTCTACCCATTTAGTGTAATATTCAGTAGTGGTTATGATCCATTGGTGGCATTGTGAAGAATAGGGGTTGATCTCACCAACAAGATCCAAACCCCATTGAGAAAAAGGCCAAAGGTCTCGCGTGCACGACCTGTAAGGCATGACTAGGGGTGTGATGGAGATTATCATGTTGCTGGCATTTTATGTTAGCGTTTGACATAATCACAACAGTCATGGTTTAGGGTTGGCCAGTAATAGCCTAGGCAAAGAATGTGTTTTGCGACAGCCAAGACCACTAAAGTGACCTCCACAAATTTCCATCGTGGACTTCCTTAATGGTGTAAGGAATTTCAGAACTTTTAAGGCATCAGAAGAGAATGTTGTCAAAACCATGTTCGTAAAGAAGACCACCCATGATGACATAATGGGAGACACTTTTAAGAAAGGCACGTTGTCCATTACAAGTGAGATCAGCTAGTAAAATGGAAAGGGAAAGATAGTCTATATATTGCTTATACCAAAGGTCACTTGGGTCAGGAGTAGTGGTTCCGATAGAGTAGACTTCATGAGGCAAATAAGAGGGTGATTGTAG
The DNA here is from genome assembly GCA_019776745.2 of Taxus chinensis. Taxonomy (NCBI): domain Eukaryota; kingdom Viridiplantae; phylum Streptophyta; class Pinopsida; order Cupressales; family Taxaceae; genus Taxus; species Taxus chinensis. The sequence goes on along the minus strand of CM034151.1, from coordinate 542,568,722 downwards.
TCTTTGTATGGTGACAAATATTTTAGAGTCAGCGGGCAAAGCAGGTATCTAAGAAGCCAAGCAGGCCATGGTATCTACAAATTTATTGGTAGAACGTGGGGTGGTTTGAAGTGCGTAATAGTCAAAGGTGGTCAAAAGTATGTCCACGTGATGCTTATACTTTTGAAGTATCTCATTACAGCACTCGTATATACCATTGACTTGGTTTATGACCAACTGAGAATCACCGAAGATGTTGATTGATTTAACATCTAAGGCATAAGCAGCCTAGAGACCCAATATAAGTGCTTCGTATTTAGCAATATTGTTTATACAATCAAAATCAAGTTTGAAAGACAAAGATTCATAGGTTCACCATCAAGTGGAATGAGGATAACACCAGCCCCATCCCCACGTAGACACTTGGAGCCATCTGAAGAAGAGTGTCATTTGGTAAGCGGGTTCGTCCAGGGAAAGGGTAGCTATAGACGCGTCTGGGAAGTTCGAAGTTAGAGGGTTGATTCCTAGAAATAGGTGCATTTGAAAAAATTGGTCAGCGATAGTCTGGCCCTTGATGGACTTTTGATGGATGAATTTGAGGTCAAGGTTGCAGCCAGAAGCATAAGCCAACATGTGCTAGCACGTTGATTTTGATAAGGTTTGGCATACATATAGTGTAATGGGTCAGTATTAGTAATGACGAAGGTTTTGTGGTTGAGTAGGTAATGGCAGAGTTTGGTGGTGATGAAAACTAAGGATAGGAAAAAAAAATTTGGCATGGGTATATCTAGTTTCATAGTCAAGAAGGGTACGGCTTATGTAATAAACCGCTTCCTCTCGGTGTTGTTCATCGTGATGAGCGAGCATGACACCTAGAGAATGGTCAGTGGCAGAAATATATAGGTAGAAGGGTCTGGTCATCCTTAGGAGGAATGAGCACTGGTGGTTGAAGTAGGTATTGTTTCAAGGATTTGAAGGCTTTATGGCATTCATCATCCCATTTGAATGAAAAGTATCTTTCTTGAGAAGATGATGGAATGGTTAACAGTGGTCAGAAAGTTGCGAGATAAAATGACGAATTGATTGCAGCTTTCCTTGTAGGGTAAGAAGTTGATGGAGATTAGTGGGTGGTGGCATTTCAACGAATAGCCTTGACTTTAGTCAGGATCAAATTCTATGCCCCGCAAAGAAACGATGAAACCTAGGAGTTTTCTAGAAAGTACCGCAAAGATGCACTTTTTTAGTTGAAGATGAACACAATATTTGATGAGGTAGTCAAAGATGACTTTAAGAACGGGCAGGTGTTCGGTTTGAATGCTTGGATTTGGAAAGCAGATCATCTACGTAATCCTCCAATATGTGATGCATGATGTCATGGAAGATGTAAGTCATGGCTCATTGATATGTAGCACCGGACTTTTTTTAGGCCAAAGGGCATGACTCGATAGCAGAAAGTCCCCCAAGGGGTGATGAAGGCAGTCTTGTGTTGATCCTCTGGGATCTAGTAATATTTGATTTTGTAGCCCAAAAACCATCCATGAGTGATAACATTTCATGGCCAGCGGTGAGATCAACTAGTTGGTCAATGCCTGGTAGTGGGAAATCATCTTTGGGACAGGCGAGGTTGAGGTCATGGAAATCTATGAAAATGTGGAGTCCCCCTGTTACTTTCATGAGAGGAACGATGTTAGAAATCCATTGGGGATAATCAATGGGTAGAATGAAGGAAACCGAGAGAAGGCACTGAAGATCTTCTTTGACCAGAAGAGCAATGCGAGGATGCATTTTCCTTAGCTTTTTTTTTATAGGTTTGGCATCAGGAATGGTTATGATATTGTGAACCATGATTTTTGGGTCAATACTGGGCATATCAGCATAGGACCGAGAAAATGTATTGCTATGGTCCCCGAGGAAAGAGGTGAAGGCTTCTTGTTTAGTAGCGTCTAAGGATTGGCCGATCTTTAGAATGTTGAGGGTTGTCCTGAGTATTAATGTTGATTTCGATGGTTGATTCATTCAACATGGTTTTCATCTCATAGGGTAACAACTGATGAATATAAGAGTCTTTTGCACCAAGGTAGGTGAGGATAGACTCATTTTCCTGACATTAAACAATGTTAATTAAAGGTGTATCGTCATCGATCATGTCAGGATACAGGAATGGGAGAGAAGAGGGAGCCTCGCCATCACGTTGATAGGTCAATGGTCCCAGGGAAATGGTGTTTATGAAAAAAAAAATTAGGAGGTATAGATTCAGGATCTATGGACTCCATGGGTGAAGATGGTAATGTGGGTGAATGAGAGGGGGAAGATTTCTCAGCCTGGATAAGGTCGATGTAAACCTTCTTAGCGGGATGGAGCATCAAAAACCAATGCCACTACAGTCATTGTGTTTATGAAGAGGTACATGAGATGACAGTGTGGCAGCCTTATTCATAAAAACTGAAGCCAAATCCTTTCCATGCACACCGGTGGAGGAAAGTGTGAGTGAAACAGTAGTTAGTGAGGGAGTGTAGGTCAGATGAAAATGGTTGGGTCCTGGGATGGAGGTTCAGGTTTATAGGTGACCATATCAAGTCCCCCATAACGTTAGGTTGGTGTGAAGATGGGGAGGGCCATAAGGGAAAATTCACCGATGTAGATGTCATAACTTGGGTGTTGACGTAGATTCCCATACTCTTGCGGGGTGAGGAAGGTATCGATATTGTATAGGTGGTATTCCCCCAGAGTGAGGCATTGAAAAACACCTTCTAAGGGATCAGTAGTTGGTATGTGGGTAGTGGGTATAGATGGCTCACTAGATGAAGGGGAAATATGGTGCACCAATGGTAGAGGCTATAGCTGCAGTAGGGATAGCAAGGTTAGATGCAGCATAGAGTAGTGGCAATTTTGGTGGATGGGCTCATGGGTGGATTGTGAAGTGGTTGTGGTGGCGGATGCCTTGACTGATACAAGCACATCATTGGGTCGATATATCATGTTATAAGTCTTGAAAGGTGAGGGGTCAGTAAGGATGGTGTAATTATGTCCCTCGTGTTCAAATTTGAGGCATCGATGTAACGTCGAAGGGACACAACCCATAGCACGGATCTAAGGTTGGCCAAGCAACAAGTTATACTCGAAACTCCCCTTCTAGGACATAGAAAAGTTTTGGGATGGTGCGGGGACCTACTGCAGACATGGAGAAAAATGGTACCTAGTGTAGAGGTCATGATGTCATTGAAGGAATACAACATAATGGGGTTACCATGCATGCAATGGGAAGGTATTTGCATTTGGTCATATGCATGGGAGGAGATGATGTTAATGCTAGCACCACCATCAATCATAATGTGTCGTATGAATATATTATCGATGAAGACGGAGATGAAAAGAGCGGGGTCAGGGTCATCAGACTGGAAGGGAGCAATCTCTTCATCTGAAAAGCTGAGGGAGGCCACGTGGTGAGTGGGTGGAGGTGTAGAGGAAGGCAAAGACCTAGTGAGAGAGGCTACGTGGTGATGGGTAATGATGGAGGCCACATGGCATGGGGTCATTTGGTAAGACTTCAATAGATTGAAGGACCTCATGAGGGCTTGACGATGTGACTCTAAGGTTTAGACGAGGTCATATAAAGACATTTTGAGGGGGGGTTGGTGTAGTTGTTTTAGCATTGTGCGATGTGTGACCCCATCGGAAATGGGATATGCAGGACCTTGAATGATGACTTTGGGTGTGGGTGTGGATGGTATATTAGGTACAGGGTTGGTTAATGGGCCACTTGCTTTTTCCTTACCCTTGTCTTTCTAAGACATGGGTGGCAATGTTGATCATGTTAATCTGAAGGGAGGGGGGTAAATGGAGAAGGTGTAGGATGAGTGGTATAATGACATGACAGGAAGAAACCTAGTGGGGGAGAAAAGCCTTGTGAAGTGAGTAGGCGCAACATTGGCATTTGGGTGGTGGTTTGGCAACTCTCTTATATGAACCATGTTAATTTTGAATCTCGGGGATGGATCAAAGAGTTGTGTGGGTGGAGATTGTTGGTCGCTGAGTAGGTAATAAGGAGAAGATCTATGGAAATTGGTGAAGGTGAAATGGGGTCCTCATCAAGAAGATCATCATCGTCAAATTTTTCTTCAGGAGGACACAATTGGACAAGAGAGGTTTTCAAATCCTTACAGTTCTCTACATCGTGTCCTGACACATGATGGTAGGCACAAATTTTGGTTTCGTCAAACCCTTTTGGTTTGGGTTTGAGTGGGTCATAAGGTCTAAGAGGTGGTAATGTGATGACAGAATTTTCAAGGAGATTGGTTAATATTTTGGCGTAGGACCCTGCTAATGGATCACAATGGGAGGTGAATGTGGGTTTGGGTACAGGTATGGCTGATTGTGGAGAAAGAGGCTTTAAAAGAGGGAAGTAGGTTGGGATACTATTTTGGTGTGTGGTGTGGTCTTAGGTGTTGGTTGTATCTGCTTGGGTAGGGGTAAGGTAGAAGAACTAGCATAATGGAAGGTTTGGTTGGTTTAACTACCTTATTAGAGGGTAGCAGTATTTTTAGCTTTAGGTTGCATCCTTTTTGGGTAAAGGACATACAGGTCGTACGAGATGTGGAGGGAAAAGCTGATGGTGGAAGAGGGATGGGTTACCCACAGGGGTAACTGAGGTGTTGTGGAGGTAGGTGGTGCAGGTTGGGCAGGAGGCGTGAGTGAAAGAGAAGGAAGTGTCATGGGTAGTGAAGAAGTTATTGATGGTATTGGAGGTATGGGTGGTAAGAAGGTTACACAGTGAGGGCAGAAGTTGTGTGGGTCACTTGGGTATATTAGAGACTCTATGATGGGGAAATGGGTTGTTGAGTTCTTGGTTTACCAGTGGATGGGGGTTATCTTGGCCAGGGTCGAGGGGTGAGGTCCTAGGATGGACGGAAGGGTGAAGGTGATAAGGTGCATGGTAGGCGAGGTTGGGGTATGAGATCTAGGAGATTGGATCTTCCTTTTAGGGGCCAGGGTTAAGTTTGGTGTTAGTTTTGGAAGATGTAGCTAAATCTAATTTGATGGGTGGGTGAGTAAGGCTAGCTGTTGGTATGACCCCTAAGGTAGTGATAGGTTTAGGTAAGGGTAGATGATATAGGCATGAGTAGGTGTTTGGGTGTAGATGTATGTTGGGTTATGGGCAGAGGTGTGAGTTGGGCCATGGTTGGTGACATGGAAGGTATTGCAATAGTCATGATTGTGTTTGGTTTGGTTGCTTGAAACACTTTTGGATAGATAGTGGAGGTGTCAACAGTGGACAACTGCATTTGTGTTGAAATAGGAAGTAGAAGGCATCCCCAAAGTAAGGCTCTATCGACATAGTACAGGTGATTAGCCAAGTGTGAGAATGGTACATGACGTAGGAGCCAGGCCGACGTGGATTCGAGTGGAATCCCCGTAAAATGTGTTTGAGATACAGGGAAATGGCTAGCCTCAGACTCTGTGGGTAAGAGAGCTGAAAGTAGATCAACAGGATCTTGAAGGTCTGATGGTGAATGGTCATCTAAATAGGCACGTGGTACTTCTATAGTATCCTCCATGGGTAGAGGAGAGGATGGGCTAGACCAATAGTATACTATCCTTGTGTTGGTGTAGGCAGTGGACCTGCATCGTCTATGAGTAGGAGAGGTTCCACTGGACAATTGCTCAGAAATTTGAGGGGTCAAAGGCGGAGTGCTAATTATAGGCTCCTCCATGAGTGGAGAAGAAAATGAAGGGGGTGTCTCTGTGGGTGGGGGACTAGATGAAATTGGTTCTTTTCTAGATAGGGGAGCTTTGGCTAAGATCTCATCTATGGAAGGAAACATGAGGCAGTTGCGAAGCAACTGGTATGTCATTAAAAATAGCGTGGACCTCGCAGACATTGTTATCAATGTTTGAAGTATCACCAGCTTGGTTGGAATATAGGGCATGATTAGGGAATGGCTTCTTGAAGATGTGTAGGTTTCGATTAGCGGGTGCATGTTCGGGCTATCCACGACTAGATCTCTGTTGTCTAAAATTTCTTGGACAATATTCTTGAAGGTGATGTAGTTATTGTCGCTATGACATTTGACACGATGATAGTTGTAAAATTCATGTTGCTTATACCATGAGGGCATGGGTTGCTTAGTGTCAAAACCATTATGTGTTTTTATAGGTGGAGGGTAGTGACACCAGCCGTCACAAGCTTTTCCAACATAGAAGAATAAGATTCTCCTATGGATGTGTACTTTCATTGTTCCTATCTGCACTGGAAAGTTTGGACAAGAGAGAGATTAGAAGGGGGTTTGGCTGGGTTTGATTAATGAGGGGGACCAGCCTTAAGAACTATGGCATGTGGCCAGACCCTTTGGGTTTTGAATAGTTTTTTTGGGGTTTTGAAGATGAAGAAGCATCATTTTATTTAAACACGATGTTCTTGTTACGAAGTTGAATCTTGTTTTCTTTGATAGCACAAATTTCCAATTTCTATGCCATGGTGAATGCCTCGTCAAAAGTACAGAAGGTCTACACCTACAGGGTTGGAGAGATGTGTCTAGCACAAGCCTGAGTAAACAAATCTATGAGTTCAGTTTGAGGAATTTTAAATGTGACTTGATTGATTAGGTTGTGCAAACGATCGACAAATTTAGCGAAAGACTCATCATCATACTGACGAGTGGAATAAGGAACAGTCATTCTAAATTTCTTGACAATGTTGATAGAGAAGTGATCTAAGAAGGCTTGGGCCACTTGATTGAATGAGTAGATGGAATGTCTTGGTAGCCCACTGTACCAGTCTAATGCAGGTTCTGTCAAGGACATTAGGAAAGTCCTCAAAAGTAAAGCATCATCACGGGAAATAAGTTAACATCCATGTTTAAAGGACCACAAATGTTGTTGTGGATCCTCTTTCCTATTGAAGTGGTTGAACTTTGGCATTTTCAAATGTACGGGGTATGGTCGAATAAAAATGGACGAGTGAATAGGCTCATTACAAATTTCATCAAAGGTGAGGGAATTACGCGAGCCAAAAATTGGTGCTTCTAGTGTCTACTTCTTTTCCTTTCCATCATCAACTTGATGAGGTCAATGGTAAGTTATGATGGGGAGACACCTCCTGTGGCATAAGGGGGTGGATATTGAACCTGATAGGGAGGTTGAGTATAAGGAACCGATATAAAAGGCACATATCTAGAATGGGTGACATACGAGAAAAATATTGTTGATAGTAGGTGTATGTAGGTGGGATGGTTGTCGTGACTCTGGTAGTAATTGGGGGCAATGTTTGCAGGATAGAGAGGATGAGATTATGGAATGGAGTAGGGGTCACCAACACCACGGGTGGTTGTGTTGCAATGGGTATTTGTGAGACAATGGATGTGGAATGTGCTATGGTCTGGGTGGTCGATGAGGGGACAACAGATATGACAGGTGCGAGTGAAATTGTAGACACAGTGGTCATGGCAGGTATGGGGCCTAGCTGCGAAACTACCGGGGGTGAAGTAGGTGAGGGAAATGCCACATTATTAGGGGATGATGCAGAAGTAGGAATAAGGGTATGAGAGATGGATATAGGCATGCCATATATCAATTGACCTGAGGATTATCGAGTGGAAGAATGGGAAAGGTAGAACTGTAAGGCCACGGGATTTTGATCAAGGATTCATGCAAACTCTTCATCGCCTATAGCAATGGTGGTATGTAAGGTTAGATCCATGGGTGTCAGGATAGAAGGTGGTGAGGGACTAGGCAGGAGTGGTTGACGACTAGCGTGGAATATGAGGGCATTAGTATGGCTACGAGTCAGCACCATGTGAACAAGTGCTGACCTAGTAAGACTGTATTCTGTAGATGATGCAAAAAATAGTAGAAACAGATAATAATGAGGTCCGAGATATAAATCTAGTCAATATCTAGATTTTGAAAATCCAACACATGTAAACAACGACGGTCAGGTTGACCGGTGATGGTTGAGGGCCAACCGATGACGGTTAATCAAACCGATACCGGTCACTATGGAAGAAAACCAGTCTCAAAGAATGCAACAGGAATGTTGGATATGTACTGAGAAAGATGTGTATGACAGTAGGTATCAACAAGGGAGAAATATGATGATGCCCTAAGGGCCAGAAACAGTGATGAAGGTTATTCTATTTAAAGTAACTAGAAAGCCAGAAGCTGACACCGGTTAGGGTTTAACCGATGACGGTCAGATGTGAACTGGTAACGGTTGCTGGACCGATGTTGGTGACTGTGAAATTAGAAAGAAATTAAGAAAATGGGCTTTGTGAATTAAATTAAGTGAAGAAACAAACTCAGAAACCAAAGAATGAGGAGATGGGGCCCTGGCACACTTAGACAAGTCAAAATACTCCAACTACGATGGTAGAGTGTGTAAGGAAGAAGAAAAATGGAGAGTCGTAGTCTCACACCTCAAAACGCAAGTCAAGAAGAACGCTAAGAAAAAGCATGATCCTAACAGTGATTTTCTTATGTTTGTTTAGTAGTATGCTATTTAGGACTGACTGTGTGTATTTAGAACATAATTTTTTGGTTAGGAAGTCATCCTATGAAAAATAATATCTAAAAGGAGAGGTTTTAGGTATGTTATGGTGGGGGTGGGCCGTCCTTTGAGATGATGACTCGACAGAGGCAATGAGCTGGGGAGTGTTTTTGGCCCCAAAATTCCCCTCTTTTGAAGTTAAGTTTCAAAAAAAATTGAGTCTGTACCTGTGAGTATTGAATCGCGTCGAACCTAACATTGTTTGAAGTTTTCTTATTCATGGAGAACAATTTGAAAGTCGGGCGTATGGTGAAGTTCCTTTTCTTTTTTTTTATTTTCTTCTCGTAGTTGGGAATGGCAGGCATATCTTCCCATGAAATTTTACCCCAGTATCCACAAGTAATATGTGAATATCTTTGATTGGATGTAGTTTGGCCGTATTTCAAGGTTTATCAGAAGCCTCTACGTGTCCAATTAGTGCAACTCCAAGGGCAACGTCCAAGGTACAATCCTCAAATAAACATGGGCTTTCCACGTGTCCCAGGTTCAAAATGAAGACAAAACAAGCTAAAATCAGCTAAGTATGGAAGGTTCAGCGGACGGCGACACGTGCCTCATCGGTGTAACTTCAAGAGTCAAATTCGAGGGTAGTTCTCAAACTTGTGTCAGTCCTCCATGTGTCCTAGGTCCAAAAAGGGACAGAGCTGATAGTTTAAATTGACTAAGTATGGGCGGGTTGGTGGAAGCCGCCACATGCCTTAATGGTGCCATTTCGGAACTAAAATCAAAGGTTCAGTTTCCAAGTAGCACCATCTCGCCATGTGGTTAAATTTAATATGAAGATGGAGTTGGCCGTTGAAAATTCCAAGACTGGCGGAAGGAGACATGTGTTAGCTCGACACACCTTCAGGGGGCGTTTCCAAAGCAGAAACTCAAATGAGCACTAGCCCTCCACGTGTTGAGGGGTCAACATAAGTCAAGCAGAAAATTGGCCCGAATTAGCTAAGTATAAAGGAACCGGCAGAGCTCTTCATGTGTCAGCCTAGCACTTCTTCAAAGGTAAAGAATACAAGAGGTGTTCGCAAGCCCACTCCAATCAATTTCTCCCGTGTGGGTGGCCCCAAATTTTAAGTTTTAAAAGCGAATCAAATGGCCTGTGTTTTAACTGGTAAAATAATGTAATGGCCATATATTTAAAAAAATGGTTTTCCACCATTAACGTTTCTTTGCATTTTCAAGAATTCGAAAAGGCGTGGATGATTGGAATAAGTTGTAATTGTTTCTTACTTGCACGAGGAAGTTGTAACTGTTTCTTGCGAGCTATATCATGAGCTTTCAAATCCATTGTATGGGTTGGAATTTTGATTATTCTGGAACTATAATTTCAAATTGGAAGAAATCAATACAAAGGCTTTTCCCTTTTTCTTCTGCTTTCTCTTTCCTTCTGGTTCTAATCTATGAATCATCTAATCCTTACGTGCTTGGAAACTTTGTGTTCTAGTTTGTACAATCTCCATAACTTTGAGTCTACAAATTGTATCTATTATAAACGTGGATGGTTCTACTATGTATCTCATTTGCACAATACATACAAGGGTTTTCTCTGCCACTTATTTTCCCTGAAAGTATTATCTTCTTCTGCCTCCCTCCTCTCTTCCAGTCTTCCATCCTCATGTATTGATAACTTTCCAGGCATAAAACACTTTTTAGGATATCGGGAAACCACCATTAAATGAAATATTTTATATTTGTACATAGGTTTTTCCCCTACATTCAATAAGGGAACCTCTCCCATTAAAGAGGAGGGACTTACTTGTCCCCTGACTGCGATTTCACTCCAAGTGCAAATCTGAAACCCAACAATTTTTGGCGACCCCACTGGGGAATTTAAACAACTAATTTCATCATTTCTTTAATCTGGTGAGTCTAAGATACACTCGTGGTAGAAGGTCTCTTGGAATTGAAGATCCTCAATTTCAAGTCTTAGATCAACAAGGTTTTCAACTTCCTTCAACAAGAAGAAATAGAAGAGCTTGTTCCACAAGCACACCTCCTGTTGAAGATAGAGCTTCAAGTAGTAGCATTCCTCAAGCACAACTTAGCCCTAATCTCCCTGCCCTAATTCTTGTTGGTGTCTCAGTTCCACTTCAAGCAATCTTTCCAAGGATGGCAGCACCTCTTCCTTGGGGACAAAGAGTTGGGCCTCTAGCTCTTCCTCAACTATTGCATGAGTTACCTGGGGGTAACAGGAAGAATTTTCCCAAATTTAGAGGTGATGGAAAAGTGCACCCTAATGAACACATTGTAGCCTTCATTGTTACATATGGGGTCCTAGGAGTTGAGCATGAGGATGTCTCTGTTAGGGTGTTTGTGGAGACCTTCCAAGACAATGTTGCAGATTGGTTTTACCATCTTCCTGTTGGGACCATCACCAATTGGACTACCATGAGAACTCAGTTTAAGTAGCATTTCCAACCTGCTGAAGATGTACATGCTTTGCTAGCTCAGATTTCTCAAATCAAGAAGGAGCCACATGAGCATATGAGATAATTTGTGTCTAATTTCAATAAGTTGATTAACAATATTCCACTAGATACTAGACCTGTTGATTAGATTCAGAAGTGTTTCTTCTTGAATGCTCAATTTTTGGAAGTAATATATGCCCTTAGGAGAGAAAATCTTACAACTTTGGATGTTGATCAGAGATTTACTATCAATGTGGAAGATGACTTGATCATGTTTGGCAAGCTAAAAAGGGATCCTTTTAAATCCAAAGCATCTTCTTCCTCTTCTCCTAGAGGTAATGCAGATCATTTGGTGTAAAAACTGGTTGGTGACCTCATTGCCATCAAGAAATAATTGGCTCAGCATGCTCCATATCAATATGTTCCAAGGAAGAACTTTCAACCTAGGAACCACTTGCCCTCTTCTCAGACCAGGTTGGCCATTGAAGGTCCATCCCTCAAGGTGCATGTCAATGCTACTTGTGAAGTTCTTGAGCCTAATGATGAGGAAGAAAATGGGCTCTATGATGAACAAGAAGAGGAAGCTGATGAAGAACCGAAGGAGCCTGGTGGTTCTCGAGTTCATGGCCTCACTTCTGAGGGTATGGAAGATGAAGATGACTATGATGATGTAGTGGCTGAGATGAATAGTGAATCATATGTTGTTATGACCCGGAAGCAAACCAACAAAAAGTAAAAATTGGTGCAACCTGTAAAAATATTGAAGGAGTACCTTGTCACCATCCCCGTAATTACAAGAAGAGGAGTTCCTATTCCTACTACTTCCACTCAAAAAGGTAAGGTCTACTAGTCCTTCTCCCTCTACTTCTGCTTCTAGGAATTCATGCCCAACAAATGATAAAACCGATAGATCAAAAGCTCCTCCTACTCCTAGTAGTGATTCCCCATCCACATGTGGATCTTTTGACATTATAGATGATCTTAAAAATACCAAGATTCAGATTTCTAAAGCAGAGTTCTATCAAACCCATCCTAAAGCCTTTGCCAAAATGGTTAACTATGTAAATTCCAAATCCAAAGTATCATCCAGTACTTTTAAGGGCCTTTTGCCCACTCCCTCTCCCTCACCTTAATCAATCCTTGTGGCTGCAATCACTTACCCTAATGAGAAAATTGAACCATTCTATGTGACCCTTCTCATAGTTGGCCACAAACTCAGTAATTGTGTCATAGATTCAGGAGTATCAGATAATGTAATGCCTACAAAGGTAGCCCATGCTTTGGGTCTGACCCTAACATGTGCCTTTGGTTCCTGTTATTCCATGGAGAGTAAAAAAGTACCTTTGGTGGGTAGAATTAAAGATGCACAAGTAACTTTTGCTTCTTTTCCAGAGAAAAGAATCCTAGCCACCATTTTGGTAGCTGATATTCCTCCTTCATATTGGATGTTGCTAAGTAGAAATTTCTGTAAGGAGTTGGGAGGGCAAATTCAAATTGATTGGTCACATGCCTTGATCCATGTCAATGGGAAGATGAAGAAGCTGCTTCCTGAGAAACAAGCAGAATATATTGTGTAAAAGACAGATGATCCTAAATCACAAATAATATATGCAGATATAGGGCATGGGAACTACATGATCATGTCATAAGAGGAGACAAGTCTACTAAAGGAAGTGTTGCTTGATCCTAATGGTGTGTGGACTTTGGATTTTGATGAGATTTGTTCTTCAGCTTGTTCTAGAGCTGGTGTAGTGCTCATTTCTCTTAGGGGTAAGGTTCGTCCTTTCTCCTTCAAATTTCAATTTGAAAATACCAACAATAATGCCGAGGATGAGGCCCTTATTCTTGGGTTGAGCATGGCAAAGGAGATGGGAGTAGAGAACCTTCTTGCTCATGGAGATGCCGAGCTAATTTTAAAATAAGTTAGAGACATTTATCAGGTAAAGAATAGAAGGTTGAAACACTATAGGAATTTGGTCTAGGATTCCACTGAATTCCTTCATGCTTTTTCCATTGAAGTTATGCCAAGGGAGAGGAACACTAGGGTTGACTCTCTAGCTATTTCTAGGTCCTTGTTTCTTTCCTCACCCTGATTTCCCTCAGGATAAATTCACCATTGAACTGATCCATAGACCCAGTGTGCCTAACAATGCAAATAATTGGCAAGTTTTTAATGATGACCAGAATTTTCTTTCTTTCTTGGAGCTCAGAGACAACTTTGATCAGTTGTACTTTGAAGGAAGTGACAATCTACCTAGAGAGTGTGTGTCATCAAATGAAGAGGGTGTCAAAGAAGAGATGGATCAAGATGGATGCATCAAACTGAAAGGAAACAAAATTCCTAAAGGGTTCGTGAGTTTGGAGGATCTTTTTGATAAACATGATAGATATATGAAGTCTAAATTTTCCCAAGGAGCCCGACAATCTGTTGAGACTGAGAAAGTGAATATTAGGAGTCTTGATGATCCCAAAATTGTCAACATTGGAAAATTTTGAACTTAGGAAGAGAAAAAGAGGATGGTGAATTTTTTAAAGAGGTATGTTGATATTCTGGCTTACTCTTATGATGATCTTAAGGCTTTTCAGCCTAAAGAAATGCAATATTTTATTCCTCTTAAGCCTAGGATCAAAACCTTCAAACAGAAGCAACGACAATATAATCCAAAGATAGCTGATACAATTTTCCAAGAAATACAAAAGCTTCTAAATGCTAGGATTATCTACCCCATCCACCATTCAACGTGGATTGCTAATATAGTGCCTGTCAGGAAGAAGAATGGTGAGATTCGGATCTGTGTGGACTTCAGAACTCTAAATCAGGGTTCTTTAAAGGAAAACTACCCTCTCCCCATGATGGAAAAAGTATTGCAAGTTGTCACATGCTCAGAGATGTTATCTATGTTAGATGGATTCTCGGGGTACAATCAAGTAGAGGTGAATATTTCTTATCAACATAAGATTGTCTTTACTACTCCTTGGGGTACCTTTGCATACAAGAGGATTTCATTTGGTCTCATAAATGCTAGTGCTACTTTCTAGAGGGCCATGGACTTGGCTTTTGGCAGTTTGAAAGGGAAATATTTTGTTGTGTATTTGGATGACTTGACAGCATTTTAGGGTTAGACCAAATCTTAGCTCATTAACACAAGTAAGACTTAGTTATTGTTGGTTATGGAAACATGCCAAGAATAGGTCTAGGGTGAGGTGACTGGATGAGGTGTCTAGGTGAGGTGGTGGGGTAGAAATTAAGGTAATTAGATATTAAATATTGCGGGGATACATATTAATTTAATTAAATTAATTAAATTAGGGGTGATGTGTGGTGGAAGGGGCCATGGTTAGATGAGTATGATTGAGTTGGTTATTTGACAAAGGACCAAGGGGAGTGTGACCCAATTTTGGTGTCTACAGTTATCTCAATAAATAACAATATTAAACCATATACGTGAAGTTGTTAAAACAAATTCACTTACATAAAAACATAATATTACCCATGAAACACTAATATTCCAAACATTTCCCCCCTTAGTGTTTACGTGGGAATAAATCACATCTGAAAAACTCAAAATAGAATCATATGTCTCCGCATACTTTTAGGTCTACATACTATTGGCTTGGATCTTGTTGTCTAGATATTGCTGCACATGACCAATCCATTTCACCACAATGAATCCCATACCAGATGATCACACTTAAATTGATTCACCTACATACGTAAACTCAACAGTTCCCACTTTCACTTCCAGTGAACGCTCTTTCACTAGCTGAATTATGTTAGAAGTATGACAGTAGAAGAATCTCAGCAGTTAAAGGATCACTCCAGTTTAGTTGTCATCCTATACAATTGTTCTCAGATTCAAAAATGTGCATTCTTCTTGTTTCAATCATAGCAAGGGAAGGAAACAACACACCATTTTATTCTACACACACCACACTATTGAAAAAGAGATGTGACCATATAAAAATGTGGCCCCGCCATTGATGACTGATGAGAGTCATTGATCGCCCTCCATCCTTCATTGCCTCTGACCTCCATTAGATATGCTTCTTACTCAGCAAATGTGGTCTTAAAGCATTGTTTTAACATTGTAATCATTATTTTCTCTCCCCTGTAATGTGAAACATTTTATTTCCTTGGAAGTTGGCTAACACCTAAAATGCGTCTATGAGGCAAATTTTATTTATTTTTTATTTTTTTCACAAATTTGTTTTACAATTTTTCACGAATTTTGATTGTACCAAACGACTATAACGAGACAATAACTCTATTGACATTTTTGGATTTTGATAGACAAGACTAAAAAATTGGAGACAACATTACTTAGACTCAATAAATTTTTGACTCTTGATTATAGTAAAATTATTTTAAAACATATTACTTTGACAAATTTTGACACTCAACGACTATGTTATATTTAAGACAACACTACACAAATAGTCTTGTCATTAATATAAGTTGACAAAACTTTATCACTTTCACAATGACTTATAAATGACTTAAAAAACTATACAATTAAAACAAAAAATTATATAAACTTGTTGTGGACTTTCAAATAAAAAAATTAAAAACTATTAACCAAAAAAAAAAAATTAAAAACTACAAAATACTTTGACATTCACCTCGAATATTAACATGGATTCGTGGAAATTGAAGACAGAATTTGTCGTGTGTTTTGAACAATGAACCAATTCTAACGCCTCCAGCTTGCTAGAAAAGGATGAGAACTGCCAGTCCATCAAGCACAAATCTTTAAAATATCATAATTCTAATCAATTTAAAAGCACACATCTGCAGATTTGTCAATCTTGAGTTGATCACGAGAAAGGAATAGAAAAGGAACTATGACAAGGAACTGCATAGAATGAAACTTAGATGTATTCCTCCTTCAAGCTCGTCACAGATATAGAAGATAATAATTTTGGCTTGAGATCGATTGGCGGTTTGAGATAAATATGTGGAAAACAACCCTTGACCGGATTTTAGCGTGTAAACAATAAAAAACATAATAAATACATTTAAATACGTAATGAAAGATCAGATATGGACGTAGACTTCTCTGAGAATGATTCGATCGAGAAAAATAGACCTGATTTTGCTGATTTAAGGTGCAAATGTTTGCAATGAAACACCGGCACAACTTTTTTAGTTTTATCAAAACATAGCCAAGTCGATTGATTAGGGAAATAGATTGGTGTAGATGTATGGGTGAGCACAAGCCGTCAGATCCCAATTTACATATAAGGCATGTAGGTAACCACAACAGATTCGAACATAACTGCAAAGACTCTCATATGTCGGGGAAAGAGAGTTGAATGATCGCTCCTACCAATCTTCAGGATTACATCGCTCTAATACTAGATGAAAGATTTGGCAGAGCTTTAATAAGATTATATGTGAGATAACATACTATATCTTTATTCATCTGACACCATACCAATATATAGGTAGGAACACTCCTATAAACAAGGAGGTAGCTATAACAATAATCTCCAAGGATATCTCACTAAATAACAATATTAAATCATATACGTGAAGTTGTTAAAACAACTTCACTTACATAACAACATAATATTACCCATAAAACACTAATATTCCTAACACTAATACCTCCGGGAAATATAACCACATCACTATTCTCTTGTCCCCTATCAACTGGTACAAAAATTTTAATATAACCAACATCAAAGCAAACCTCCTCACTACCCAGGGTCATCGTATCAATTTCAATTATAGGTGGAGGAATTGAGTCACATACACCTTGATCTTCATGACATTTCTGATCCATCCAAGAGTTCCTTATCGCATATCCATCTAACAATTTATACGGCACTCTACATTGTTTCTCTTACTCCACTACTACATCAAGCAACAAGTATCTATCCTCGATTAAGGGAATACCCCCACCATACCTAGTAATCATTTCAACAATTAATCGAAAACATAGTCACAATTGAGGGAAACATACCCTGAATTTAACCCAGTTGTACCAATACCTTCTATAAGAAAGCAACATATTCCAACGAGGAAATCCCAGAAATAATTTGTTTTTTTGGCACGCAAAAGGTCAGTAGAAGATATCCCAACACTATGATATGTTT
Organism: Taxus chinensis; assembly: GCA_019776745.2. Lineage (NCBI taxonomy): Eukaryota > Viridiplantae > Streptophyta > Pinopsida > Cupressales > Taxaceae > Taxus > Taxus chinensis. The sequence continues at coordinate 542,551,697 of CM034151.1, read as the reverse complement.
GGCCAAGTAACACACAATCCTTATAAGTATTATACCCCAATTTTTTAACATTAATCCCACCATCTATTTATCAAATCATACATTAGTATAACCATTATGATCACTCCTCTCAGTAGGATTTCCAATCAGTGGCACAGAAATTGATACTTGTTCTATAATTCTAATCTCTTCATTCTTAAAACATGTGATCCTTCTTTCTTCAACCAGGCCCACATTGTTTCTACAATGCCCCGGAAGGAAAAAACCAAGATCATCATTGAATTGATCCCTAAACATCACCATCATTTGATTCTATGAATGCAATGAGCCATGAGGTAAATAATTAAACCAATCCCGAGCATCCTCTTGTAGTGTATGCATAAATAAATTCATGATAACATCCTCGTACTTTACCTCATATTCATGCATCACTTCTTCAAACAAACCAATATATTGTTCCACTTAAGTGATGCCATATCTATTAAACATAGGAAATCTGAGCCTGATTCCATCAGGGATCAGATGCGGGTATCCAGGTATTTCCCCGAAGTTTATAGGCTTGAAAGAATTTGATCTGAAAGGGACTTTAGTAGGAAAACACACCATACGCTATCATAGGTACCCATGGATAGGTTCACAGGAACCAATCATTACGAATAAACATATACCCCCAAGTAGAAGGGGCATAATGATATGACTAGATTAGAAACCCAAATACAATCAAAAAATCAAATACAATATACCAAATGAAGAATATTGGTCTATCCTACAACCCAGAAGATAATAAGAGTCACCACTAGATTCATGACCTAGAAAAGTAAATCACATGAATTCCCAAAGGAAAACCATAACCAAAATGAATTCCCAAGATCCCATAAAAATAGATAGGAAACTCAAACTGAAAAACCCAAATGATTATTGAATTCAAAAGTCCCCGGCAATAGCCCAAAAGGTGTTGTTCCCAGATTTACACCCCGGAGGAGAAATAGAAGCACGGTCGTACAAGGGATTGGGAAAATGGGATGGACACGCACTGATAGTCATTATGTAGCAGTGGAAGGGGTCTACATCTGATTCTCTGCATCTGATCTCTTTATAAAAGTAATGAGTAAGCACCTCGACAAAGGGTATGGCCTGATCTCCTTGACACTTTTGACTCTTTCTTTAAGTCAAGGTGAGAGGACCCAAAATGTGGCTCGAGGGATATAGGGTGAGGGAAGGAATCGAGGAAAAATCCTAAATTTTGTCAGGGGGGAAAAATCGAGGTCCAGATGCAGCCAATGAATGCAGTACTCACTTGAAAGAGTAGTCACAAAGCACTGCAGACATTTTTTCACCCCAATATGGGTTGCTAAAGGCAGGTTAAACACGATCCACACATTAGCTCCCAAGGGTTTACATGATTATTCCGAGCTATGTGGTGGATCTTAAACAAGGTGAAAAAACTTAAGATAAATACATTGACAAATTACTTTCACCAGCATATCTGTGTAAAATAAAAAATCAAGATAAGATCTGCATGAACACGAGTGGTATACAAATTTTAGTAAAAACTTGAGAGGTGGAAACAAGGTTGTAAAGAGGAAGTTTCAGACATAGAGGGGATTTTGGGGAGACACCAAACATATCAACCATTCTATCACAACACCCTTGTCATTTGTTGAAGGTCAGTATAATATAAAATGGGCTTCTCACAGGGAGACATTCATAAGGAACCTCCAAGCAAGCATACAATCCTAATCCTTGATAATTTATCTCAGTACCCATAAGACTAAATTATCACGTGAAAATTAAGTCAATTGTTCTAAATCAAGGGGGCTCCAAGACAATTAAACACAGTGACCCAATCTTATTTGATTTGCAAGGAATTTTACAGATCTTGAAGATAATGTCCAAAAGTACCCCCAAAAGACATTAATATTCCATACCACCCTAACAGAATATAAACAACGACATGATATTTCAATGTAGGATTATGACCATAATTTTCACAAGATTTTATATGAGAAGACACACATTATCAAACCCCCAAAATCATTCCATAAGAAGAGCATAACCAAAATAATTACAGTAGGTTGTTTAATGCAAATCCATTAAACTTTGGAAAGAACAAGGGGAACATATATTCATGCCCTCAAAGCTTGTTAATGACTATACATGGGTAATCACCTTAACATAATTCCAAGCAAATGAGAGACATAACAATGTGAACATCATAAAAACACCGATCTCCATGGTCAACTATGCCTCTTAAACCATCCCCCCAAAAATTTTCTCAAAATCCTCCTTCTTCCCCCCAAAAGAACCTCTCTCTTGTAAAACCTTAAACCCTCATATATATCCTTATCCATTTATAGGGTTTAAGAGAATATTCACCATGTTCTAACCGATCCACATTCAGGTCACCTCCCGAAGATTCAAAGAATATCAGGGAATAATTTTCCACAATAACATTTAACCCAACCTACCGTCAGATTGTCATCATCATGCCACCATAATAAAGTAAAGTATTTTCCATGTCATTTTTATTTAATACCAAACCTTCCATATGCAAGTAAATGTGACATGGCCAAATATTTAACTTGACAAGACATTCCTTAAATACGTGGACACTTACTCAATTTCTGGTGACACACTTCACATAAATAATTATTCTCAATTCAACTTCCACTCATGTTTGTTGCCAATCCAGGATAGATATATCATTTATGGAAACATGATTATATACTCAACACATCACCCATGGGAACATGCCTATTTAAGTGTGGTGCTATGGCCCACAAATTCATCACCCACATACCACTGAGCTTTGTTCATCCTGTTTCCATCAATAATCTTATTTCCATGGCTTCCTCATCCCTAAAATCACATATTTTTAGTGAAGAACTAACCCATTTGGGTGATTTTTTTCAATTAACAGGCCCAAATGAAGCATTCATCCAACACATCTTTAGTGTGCCCAATAGCATAGTTGACTCCTCCAGAAATTTCATCCTAGATAGCATAATCACATCTTTCCTGAACCATTTTTCTGAGATGTGTCTCATTTCCTCTCTTCCAAACTCTCCATTTTCATCTAATCCATCTAGAATACCACTTCGAGCACTATACATCTGAAGCATCACTAGCTCAACCACTACCCATACATCCATGATAACCAGTGGCATATGAACCAAGCATACTACTATCACCCTACCCTATGACTACAGCAGCTTCCAACACTAGACTCACTGCCTGCCCAAAAAGGAGAAGAAAAACCCCTAATCTTCCTAAAAGTGAAACAGAGAAGTGGTTGTCAGCTCTAGAAACTACCCTTGTTGAGATATGGTCTGTAGTGGGATGACCCAAGCCCTTCCTTCAAAGAAAATAAAATTTATGATAGAAGGCTCTTCTAATAGAGAAACTCACTTTCCTATGTCCTGAATCTCTTCTGAAGGAATACCAAGGCATATATAAGAGGGGGGCTCTCCCTTTCCGAGTGGGTGAACTCACTCGAGAAGAAAGGAGAACTTACCCAGATCCTAAACGGGCCATGGATGGGAGTTCAAGAATTGTTGGAAAAGGGTATGTCATGGGCTTGGTGGGGGACATCCAATTTTTCTTCAATGTCATGTGGCTCATGAAGAGTTCATTCAATGTGGGGACCATCTACTAAAACATGTGTCAGTCTTCTAGGGTGAAGTTGTGATTTCAGAGGATTGACCATTATATTTGTAATGAATTAGTTTATACTTTTGTTATTCCTTATATGTATGTATATATTTTCAAGGACAATGGCCCCTATAATAGAACCCCATTTTGTTCATGTTAATTATTGCTTTTGAATTATCCTTCTTCTTTGTTAATACATGATATGTGTTTCATTCTTCTACTGTAAACACTCAAACATATCATTTATTTCCTTGTTTTTCTTTTCCCGTACTGCACTATGAACAAAACCTAGAAAATGAATCATCCCATACAACACTCACCACTACAAGCATTCCACACAATTGCATATCACCCCGAGATATAATACTCGACACTTGATACGTAATTGCTCCCATATTTTCTCAAACGGAAAATACCAAGTCCTTTCATCCTTTTCCCTGCATGTCATAGAAATCATAAACATATACCAACCTCTTCCTTTTATTCAATTAGACATCAGGGATCATAACATGTACTCGAACCACTTCAAAAAGGTAGAAGGTAAATCGGGCCCCGAGCTCCAAAAATATGATTACAATACAAGCCAAACAAATACATCCCTTCGGACCTCAGGGTTGAATTGCCACCTCAAACATTTTCGGGCACGGACTACAAGTCGATACCGCTCATCCCTTCCTCATCAACATGGGGCTGAGAATCCTGACCAAACCCTAGAGGAAAATAGGATGTTCCCTTAAGTTAGTCCCGCAGTTTTAAAAAATTCTAGGTTTTGGGCACCGAGAATAAACCGTCACACCCGTAAAATATTCATACTTTACATAAATGGCTTGAAGTCCTGACCATACACCAAAGCACACTCTACCTCATACTTTAAACTCTACGAGAATCCCAAAACCTAGTGATAATAGCCATGAAAAGAAGCCAGATAAATATGGACACCAACAACTTGATTATTATTTCTTTGATTAAATTTATTATCATTTCTTTGATTTTCTCCTTATTTTGATGTGGATTTTTGACATGTTCCCCAAATCCTTTATTTTTATTACATCTTATCCATGGTCATTATGGGAGATGGGAGGATAGGGATATGGATGGGATGAAAAAGATGAGAGTATGAATAAGATAATATTTCCCCCACATTTTTGAAGCAATCACATGTCATATTAGGTATTTACAGAGGGCTATTTCTATGAGTGATACGAGAAACCATATTTCATCACCATACTTGTCCAAGGTGTCAAAGAAATGTTTTTCACCATTATATTTTTTTGTTAGATGATTTTTCATGTTTGGGGGCTTTATTAGAGAACATAAAAACTATTTAAGTTTAGAACCTCTTCAAATGCATGATGTTCATTGGTTCATCCATCTCGTATCCATCTTATGTAGCTAACTTATATACCCATAATCCATAATTGATTATAATGACACATGGTACAATCTAATTAGGATTGAATTTTACCTTATTTTTTGCAATTAAAATTGGTATTAATTTTATTTTATTTTATGACAAGATCGCTAATTTAAAATTTTATTTCCCATACCTTCTTGTTATATTTCCTAAATAGCTAATTTTGATAATATTTTAAGTAATTGAGAGTATTAAGTTGTCTCTCAACTACGAGATCTAGTTCTTGGAGTCTTATGGCTTGAGATTCCTATTCATAAATTAGTCCATGTAATTATATGTAGAGAGAAGGTAATTCGATCTTAACAGGAAATATGACTAGCACTGAATGCAATGAGAATGGAGTGGTGTTAGTGGGGGTACAAACGCTGGTGTAGTAAGCTCGTCATGCTAGATATAGTTGTAGATGTCAATCATGAACAAAATTATTGAATATATTTTTTAGGATTTTTGATAATATTTTGTTACGTGCTTCACGTTGACCATTTCCCTAAGGGTAATAAGGTATAGAAAAACTTTGTTGGATATGAAAATATTGTCAGAGTTCCTTGACATAATTGTTTTTGAAGGACTTATCATTATCAATGATGATAGTGGAGGGAATGCCAAAGTGGAAGATGATGTGATTGAGGATGAAATTTCATATTTGTTTACTAGTGACATAATTAAGAGAAATAACTTCCACCCATTTATTGAAATATTCAATAGTGGTGATGATGTGTTTTTGGCCATTGAATGAAGTAGGATTGAGCTTTCCTATGATATTGAAACCTCTTATAGAGAAAGAACATGGTCATGTGATAGGGTATAATGTTTGCAATGAAAAATGTATGAGATTAGAATGTTTTTTACATGCTACACATTTCTTAATGTACTAACATATGTCGTGTTCCATAGTCATCCAATAGTAATCCATACAAAGAAACTTCTTAAATAGGGTCATTCCACTGGTATACACCCCAAAAGTTCCATCGTGGACCACTTTGATGGCTAGGTTGGCATCATTTGAATTCAAACATCTCAGCAATTTTCATCATATCCTCTATGAAAGAAAATTCCACCTAGAATGGTGAAATGAGAAGATTTTTGGATGAAGGATTTTTTATGGGAATGGGTGAGATCAGGTGGTATGGTTTTATCATAGACGTAATTATATATATCTTGGTACCAGGTGAATTGGGACAAAAAATCTCACGTACCATTTTAGATTTGGGGACATTATAAGTAGTAACCATTTAATGTTTGACCAGAAATTGTCATTTTTGTGTTTTTGGTGACACCTCAAGAAAATATCTAATGGTAGCCAAGGTGCATGATGATTTATTGCTAGTATGTAAAACCTATTAAAATTGGATGTTTTGAAAATAATACATGATGATGATATATACCAAGTACTCATTCAATCACAATAGCCCTTTACACATATTCAATTGGAAACCCATGTAATAAAGAAACATAACATATCAGATAATAATTAAAACCAATTACACCATGAATTCACCATACTCTAATACATCAATGATCATAATCCAACCACAGTAATCCATTCATAACATTAAGTATTACATATCAGAGTTGATTACACAATCCTCAAACAATAAATACAGAGTCATGTGCGCCAGTACATCAAAGTGGCATAACACTAACATAATGGTAATCTCATAAAAGGGTGGTATAATAACAAGTCTAGAACCAAGTCTTTATAGGGATGAGGACCTACCCTTCACCACTCATACACTCTCCTAATAATAGGTGTGCTAAAAATAGATAACATGCATGCTTTACAAAATGACTAATAATAGACTATTTTATAAATAAGACTTGCTCTAATCCTAATAATAGCCTTCATGCATGTGTTCAAACTACATGTCTTTTGGTTTTCAAATAGGAATTTATTGAAAGCAATAGTTAGGGGACAGAAAGTCCCTCCTCTTTAATGGGAGAGGTTCCCTTATTTAAAGGTAAAAACCTATTTACAAATGTACAACGTTTAGTTTTAATGAGGAACTTTGATATTATGAAAGTGTTTGATATAACAGATCATCAATACAAAAGGATAGAAGAATTAAGGAAAGGGAGGAAGCAGGACATCACTCTCAAGAAATATAGATAACAATATAATTCCTTGCGCACGCCAGAATGGAATCATATAGAAAAAAATCATTTGCATTAAAACCACAAGATGTTATTTCACAGACACAAAGTTCCAGAGATGACATCCACAAGAATACAAAGCTTATTGAAGTAAAATAGACTAATGATTCAATAAATGTTAATATATAGAAATGAAAGAACAAGAATATATGGAAACAGAAAGAGACATCTTCTTGTATTGATAGCTTTTACTCCTTTACACTTTCAAAAATAAACAGAGTTCCAGCCCTTTAAAATGGCACAGAGAGCCCATTATATAGTTTACAAATTGGTTACACTTGGTAACCGTTTCTTTTAACTAAAATATTAATTAAGGAAGTTCTCAACATAATGTCCTTAATTAATTTACAATGAGCTCGATTCTAGGAAAAGAAGGAGAAAAGGAGAAACTAGGAGAGAAAACATCCACTTATTGCTGAGGAGGGCCCACCGACTTCAGAATCTGTTGCCTGAATATTTTTAATGCTTCAGCTATCTCCCTACCTCGTGGGACTAATGTGTTGGAAGTGATGTGAGACCAAGTGCCTATACATTTCTCCATGTTCTTATCAAACTCGGTATGTTCCAGGTATTCTTTATTAGCTTCTTCAATGGCAGATTGAAGAGAACAAATATCCTTTATCTTCTCTTTGGTAATCAATTCTTCTTTGAATAGGCCTTCTTTGACAAATGTCCTGAACTAAGTTTTAATCTCTTGAAGAGAGAAAGGAACACCTGAAGTTTCATCATAAAGATGATAATGAATATCCTTAAAGGCAGATGCCACACAAGTCTTGAAAGATTCCCCCTTCTGCCAACTATTTCTCAATTCTCCCAATGCTTCTTCTAGAACTTTTATTTTCCATTCAACACTAAACACCCACGATCCTCACAAGTTGTCCTTGGCATCATCAAAAACTTTACTGGCCAACAATATATTTTCATCAGTCTCTCCCATCAGGCGAAGATCTATGATGCAACTACTCCAAAGCTTCAGTTCTTTATCCATAGTTTTAATAGAGGATGAGAGTTTTTGTTGCAGGTTGACCACCTTCTCATTGGATTTTAAGGCCTCTTTAATGAAGTTCAAGCCTGAAATGGTCATATCATCGACCATGGCTTCCATAGCCCTTCCATAAGTAGAATATCTTTATATATCCTTGATACTCTGAACCTCATCCTGACTAAGAATCATAGGAGGTGGGAGGGCATCTAGTGGAGTAGGATCCAAAACCTTTATCCAATAATGACTTGATGAAGTTGGAAAGAACTTGATTTTGTTCTTCTAACTGTTCTATAGTTTGTTTACCCTTTTCCACTCTCTCAATAACCTTGGTTACTATTTCTTAGAGGTTATGTACCTCACTCTTAGGAGTAGATTCTCCCATGGGAATTCTAGAGAGTTCAAGGTCAGAGGCTAGTAGATCTTGCTCTATCTTATCAACTTTAGGTTTTGCAACCTCTAGAAATTGTTGGCCTTGAGCATCTGTCACTATTCTTGAATTTTTTTAGTTCTCTTTGCTGGAGGAGGAGGAGTAGTACCTAAAAAAACTGCCACAACATCAAAATTGGGCCCTACCAAATGGGAAGAAGGTTTTCTCTTCTTGTTATCAACCAAGGGTTACACCCATGCAAAAGTAGAAGAAGAAGAAGAAGAAGGGACAAGAGATCCGAGAGCAAGTGAACCCATAGCACTTAAGGTATTCACCACTATTGCTTCCAGTAAATAAGTGAGTGAGGCATCTAGAGCTTCTTGTGCAGAGGAATCTGTGGTACTAGGAGGTTCAGTGTTAGGCACCTCCTTCTCATCTTCTACTATAACTTATGAAGTTCCTACAGGTTTTGGTACTTTGCCATCATCACTTTCACTAAGAACAAAAATGTTCTCTGGCCCTGAAGGCAATCCTGAATGCTCTATAAGGGGTTATTCCTCAATTGGCTCTTGTTTAACCTCTTTTATCTTCTTTTGATACAATTGAGTAAAAGAAGAGGGAGTAGATGATTCAGGTTCTTTAGTTAAGGAAGAAGGAGGGGTTTATATAGGTACCTCTATGCTAGGTGTATGTGTTTCCTTCCTAGGTGTTGAAGTATCTCTAGAAGAAGATCCACTTAGATTCTTCCTAAGCTCTCAGACCTTTCTGTCAAACCAAACCTTGGTTCTTACAAGGGCAGGGGCCAAAATCTCAACCAAGTCATTCTTCTCCTTCTTGTACCAATCCAGATCTTCCAAAGGAGTATGTTTGATTAATGTCTCATATTCAAAAGATAGCAAGTCCACATCATCATCCTGGAACCCTTCAGGAATTTGATAGAGATTGAGTTCTTTAATTAGTTGCAGAGAGAATCTGCCATAGTGCCTCTGCCTTGCTTCAAAATCATCTACACAATCATCCCAGTAGTCCTTAGTATCTGGTCTATGATGATAATTTATTCTGAGGTTCCGCTCAATGAACTTCTTCAAATCAAAACAAGTCCTAGGCCTGAAAAAGTGGACAGTGATGGGAGCAAGGTCCCTTTCTATATTTTTGGCATCCAAGGTTGTTTTACATGTATAGTTACCCAAGGAAATAGGGAAGTACAGACCAGAGATTTTCTTGTCCCTGTAGGTTATATGCAATTTATCCAATTGCCTACAACCTTCAATTAGAGCCATCTTGTCATTACAAAAAATGGGGAGCTTGAGGGGTGTGTTTTTCATAACCAGCCAACCTGATATATGAAAACCTCCTGAATTGGATGAAGAAAGCTCCATACTTAGATATCAAGTTCATGGCTTCCATACACTCATTCAAACAACTCGTGTCAGAGTTCATCAAGGCCTTCGACATGAATAAATTATTAAGAACAGGAATCAGAGAGTTCTTACACATCAAACAAGAACACAACGAATCTGTTGCCCATTTCATCCAAAGGTGGTGTACAATTCTTTATTCTTCGGCAAGTGCTCCAAACATGGATCAAATGGAACTATGTGATTTATTCCTTCATTCTCTTAGTAGAGAAGTAAAGGAAGAAGTCCAGAAGTTCCCATTAAGAACTTACGATGAAGTACTGGAGAGTGCTCTTCAAATAGATCAAGCAACAATTGATAGTGGTCACAAAACATATAGAGCAAACGGGAGGTTAATCGCCCCCAACCAGAACACTACAAATTATCCTACTACCATGAACGTCAATCAAGGACCTAAAATCCTTAACAAAAATCGGGTTGTAACAACAGATGGAGTAACCGACTAGCCTAAAAAGGTAAATGTTGTCAATACTCCATCACAAATAAACAACCAACGAAATAACAACTTTACCCTGACAATCAATACAGTGGATTTTAACCATCCACAACAACAACAACAACGGCAAAATCCCATACAGGGTCCAAGCCAAAATTCAACTAGGTACCAAAACCAGAATTCAAACCAAAAACAACAAACGCAAAATTTTAATAAACAACGGTTTGATCAAAATTTTGGGCCACAATACACATCAAACCAAAAAACTAGGAATTACAATCCTAATTCGTATTGTGGTTTCCACAAAATTCGGGGCCATGACACTAGAACGTGCCGTGACTACAATAAATTCATGCAACACTTGCCAGATGAACAAAGACAACTTTTCATGGATATGTTCTTGGCAGATCCTATGTCACCAACCTCAAATACCTTTTCAGGGGCAGTTTCCCCTCAAAACACACCCCTGAAGATCTTTAATGATCCACTCCCAAATCACGATAACAACAGACTAAATCTAACTGGGATGAACAAGGGTGTAATGATAGGAAACAATGATCATGAAGCCTCAACCTCGCTAAATCCATCAGTTGCACCACAACTAGGAAGTCAGCAACGACCTAAGGTAGTCGGTTTAGTGGAGTTAGACGCTGAACTACCCATCGAAGCTATAACAAGGACGCCAGAGTATTTCTCTCAGCCAAGTCCAAGCCACCTGCTAGAGGCAGATGACATCCAACAAATCGCAGTAAAACCTGTGGGTGCCTATGATTTGATTAATGACCTAACAAAAACCTTCTCACACATTTCATTCTTAGACTTACTAAAGAACTCTCCTGCTCACAGGGCTGCTCTTTTAGAAGCATTAGGTTTAGGTCATTTAATTAACATCACTCCACCTCTTGAAACACAGGTAAATCATGTGGACTTTGATGTTCATCCTCCAGGGTAGGCAAATAGGGACGTCGAATTCATATTCGAGATAAACAAAATGCCGATAGATGTTGAGATCGCATGCCAAGGTGATCTAGCCTTACATTTACAAGTATGGGTTTATAACAACTATGTGAAGTGTGCAATGATAGACGATGGGGCAGCGGTTAACATAGTCCCCTTCTCTTTCCTTCAAAAGCTAGGGTATGGAGAAACCAATTATTCCACAACTCGAAATACACTAAGGGGCTATGATAGCCTTAAAGCCACCTCGGTTGGAACTATAATATCACCGGTCACCTTAGGACCCAAAACCATCTTGACTGAGTTTTATATTATAGATCTGGAAACTAACTATAATATGATCCTCGGCCGACCATGGATACACCGCATGAAGGCAATCCCTTCTACACTATTTCAAGAAGTAAGGTTTTTACATTTAGGAAAGATATTTGTGGCCAAAGGTGATCCAAAACCATTCGATGTACACCTAGCTGACTTAAAGAAAAGACCAGGCATACACTCAGAGTTTTAACTCCCAACAAACCAACTTAATAAACCTACCGACGCAAAAACAAAAGAAAGGTTGGTACCTATGACAGATCTTGAAACTATGAGCCTAGCCAAGGCAACCCCAACCCCCAAAGATGAGGCTAACACTGTAGAAACAGTATCATTAGGAACTACTACAAAAATTGTTGAATTGCTAGAAAAGGATCTACCAATATTCTGACCATTTGATTCAGTATGCATAGGATATTCCCTAGGTGTTGGTTCTCTTCCAGTAGAGGATCTTTACATGGTGGAAGTAGAATGCGCAAATACAGCAAATGCCCCAATATCTATACTCCCAGCTAAATATTGGACACTCCATTTTGATGGAGCTAGATTTCGTTACGGAGCGGGGGCAGATGTCATCTTTACTTCCCCTGAAGGAAAAGTCTTACCTTTTGCCTTTAAACTAAATTTCAAGTGCAAAAACAACGGCGCTGAGTACAAAGCCCTCCTCCTTGGCCTCATCTTAGCTAAGAGAATTGGTGTTGATAACATCAGAGTCTTAGGAGACTCGCAATTAGTAGCAAACCAAGTCTCTGAGATATATGAAACCAAATCCGAGCACTTACAACTTTACAAAAAAGTTGTATTAGATTTAAGCAAGGAGTTTGACTTCATATTAATTGAAGCAATCCCGCGAGAGAAAAATCTTCTCACCAATTCAATAGCAACTTCAGCATCACATTTTACTCCAAGCAATGAGTTAGAGGATAATCGTTTCATGGTATCCCTTCGTGATGAACCATTGATAAAAACAATGACGAATTCTCTTTTAAACAGAAATGAATCTACTATCCTAGACCATGTTGATAGTGATATGGCCACTCTAGATTACTTAAACACCTATGCGGCACTACATCTCTCCTATCATATGATAGATTTGTCCTTAATCCCACATTCGTCTTCCTACTTCGGAAATCCCATGATGGATCTTCCCTCGAAAATGGAACCTAGCATATACACAGTAGAAAATGGGGATGATTTGGATTTACCTCCAGCACCATCTGAGTTTGAAGAAGGTAACGCCTCTCTAATAGAAGAAACGGTTGATATTAACATTAGAACGGAAGATGAACCAAGGATATTAAAACTAAGATCCTCGTTAACCCCAGAAGAAGTAGAAATACACACTCAGAAATCTCAAAGAACATCAAAAAGGCTTTCACATTTAGTTATAAGGAAATGACAGGAGTTGTACCCCACATTGCGGTACAAAACCTCGTCACTAGATCAGATGCAAAGCCAGTTAAACAAAAATCAAGACCCATGAAACCTAAGGTAGCTCTCATGGTAAAAGAGGAGGTAATAAAACTCCTCCAAGTAGGATTCATCAAGCCATTCGATTACTCCCAATGGGTATCTAATATCGTTCCCGTTCTCAAGAAAAATGGGAAGATACACATCTACATAGATTTCTGAGACATCAACAAAGTGTGTCCTAAAGACAACTTCCCGTTGCCATCCATTGATGTCATTATTGATGCAACAGCTGGGTTTGAACTTTTGTCTCTCATGGATGGATTCTTGAGATACAATAAAATTAAAATATCTGAATAAGATCAAGCTAAAACCACATTTATAACTCCATGGGGAACTTATTGCTATGTTGTTATGCCATTCAGTCTCAAGAACGCTGGTGCTACATACCAGCGAGCTATGACATATACATTTCATGATCTAATTCATAAAATCATGGAATCCTATGTAGATGACTTGTTGGCTAAGGCCAAGAAGTGTTGTGACCACCCGGAGGTGCTCCACGTCATTCTTTCACGTCTAATAGAATATGGAGTCATACTAAATCTAGAGAAATACGTCTTTGGTGTAACAGGAGGGGGTAAGCTCCTAGGTTACATCATATCATCACGAGGGATAGATTTTGACCCAACCAAAATTCAGGCTATCCTTGAAATGGTCCCACCTTCGAATGAATCTGGAATCAGGTCATTTCTCAGAAAACTTGGTGCAATCCAGAGATTCATCCCAGACTTAAGTTTCGTCATCCATCCAATCAACAATCTGCTCAAGAAATATTATAGTATTGATTGGATTGAAGATTGCAATGAAGCTTTTGACACAATTAAGCATTTCCTGTTATCACCACCTACGCTAATGCCACCTAAGCTAGATCACCCTTTAATTTTATACTCATGAGCTACCAATGTCTCGCTAGCCTGTATGCTGGCTCAAGAAGACGATGACAAGAGAGAACGTGTGATTTATTTCATTAGCCAAACGTTGCTCGACTATGAAACACGTTATACACAAGTAGAACGAGAATGCCTCGCCATAGTCTTTGCAACCAAACGTTTAAGACACTATATGCTGAATCAAAAAACAAGGGTCATGGTAAAAACAGACCATTTACGAACTTTCCTCACACAAGGATCCTTGTCTAAAAAGGCTGGACATTTTATAACCTTAATGGGAGAATTCGAATTAACATTTGTAAATCAGAAATCAGTTAAGGGACAAATCATCGCAGATTGGTTAGCTGATAACCCATTAGATGGAGGTGATCTAGTAGATCTAGACTTTCCTAGACAAGTGCGTATACTACATCGAAACCCAACCTTCTATCTCTGAGTGTCCTTGGTACATGGGTATCATTAATTATATCATGGAACCATACGTATCCAGAAGGGGCTACACCACAACAAAGAAGGAGGTTACGTATTATCGTAGCTAAATACATCATTATAGAGAAAGTGCTCTATCAGAAAGTGTTCGATGGAATGCTTCTAAGATGTGTCGACGCAGAAGAATCCAAGAAGATTCTCCATGAATCTCACAGTGGAATGTGTGGAGGCCACTTCGGTGGCCATGCCACCACTCGTAAAATACATCGAATGGGCTATTTCTGGCCTACTCTAGAACACGACGTAGTAGAGTTCGTACGCAGGTGTCATAAGTGCCAAGAATTCTCCCATGAGATCCACATGCCGGCACAAGCTCTACAACCAATCGCTACTCCATGGCCCTTTTCTACATGGGGCCTAGATTTAATAGGGAAATTCTCTCCCTCGTCCACAGACGGCCATAATTTTATAATCACGGCCACCGAATATTTTACCAAATGGGTAGAGGCTATGCCTCTTACTACTGTACCTGGTTCTGTAATCGCCAAGTTCATTTTGAACCAAATCATTTACAGGTACGGTATCCCGCAAATCATTATCTCCGATAATGGAACTTCTTTTAAGAATGAAGAGGTTCATGAACTATGTAATAAATTTAAGATAAGCCATCATACGGCTTCCTTGTATTACCCTCAAGCCAACAGACAGGCTGAAGCGACGAATAAAACACTAAAAGCCATTCTCCTTAAAATGGTGAAAGAAAACAAACGATATTGGCACTTGAAGTTATATCCGGCCTTATGGGCCCACCGAACCTTAATAAGAACACCAACGGGAGAAACTCCTTTCTCACTAGTATTCGGGGCAGAGGCAGTTCTCCTGCTTGAGGTTGAAATACCCAGTCTCTGCATTTCATTACAAGGGATTCTGGATGAAGACACTTACAGAGAAG
This sequence comes from Taxus chinensis, assembly GCA_019776745.2. Lineage (NCBI taxonomy): Eukaryota > Viridiplantae > Streptophyta > Pinopsida > Cupressales > Taxaceae > Taxus > Taxus chinensis. The sequence continues at coordinate 542,536,277 of CM034151.1, read as the reverse complement.
CACGTCTTTCCCAACTAGAAAGCCTAGATGAAGCTAGGTTAGATGTTGAACAATGACATAGAGTCTATGCTGACCGGATGTGCCAGCAATATAACAAGAAAGTCTATGAATGTGACATATATGAAGGTGATCTAGTTCTAAGGCTAGACAGCCAGATCGACAAGAAGACCAGCGAAGGAAGGAAATTCTGGCCTAAATGGTTGGGCCCATACCGAGTCATGAAGGACTATGGAAATGGTGCATACCTCTTATGTACGCTAGAAGGTGAGGAATTTGGTGAAACAGTCAATTCCCTGCACCTCAAGCGGTTCTACGCGTGAGCAGCTAGCACTACTTATATATATATATCTACATTGCATCTTCATATAGATTAGGATCATATTGTCCGCTTGTTTCATACACAAATTGTGATCAAGGAATCTATTCTCAAAGCAATTCATTACAAACTCATGATGTTGTTGGCATAAACACTTTAATCATACTTCTCCATTTTCATGATATCATCAAATTATCTCGGAATCATTTTATCAAATAAAGCTAGACATGACAAAGTCTTAACACGGTAACCATACCAAGATCTGCAAGTTTATTCTCACTTTTGGTTTCTTCTTAGGGTAGGTGTCTTGCCTATGGTCTGTTCTAGAAGCTTCATGGTGTCACATCTATCCCATATGTATATCTCTTTGGAAATAAACACATACTGACATTTTACTCAAATAAACAAGTCAAACATTATCAAAACAGAAAATTTTAATTTTACACATTTCCTTGCCCCACCAACCTTTGGTGATGAGCTTGCATCTCTTACTAGTGACGTAGGGTTGGGAAAGGATGGAAATTCCCTTACTCGCCTATGCTTTGCCCACGGTGATAAACCCACGCTTCTTACTAGTAGCATGGGGCAAAGTGTAGGGGGTCCTCTTGACAAATAAATGCAAAAGGTCATACACAAACAATTCAAACCTTGAAGCTTTGAGTCAAAAACAAATGAATCAGATGTTCAAGATCCCAAGAGAGTTAAAATCCTAAAAACCCAGATTTTGTCTACTATGTGGCCATCTAAGGATCTAAGTCTGGATAAACCGCAAAGCAAGTTGCATCCAAAACTATGAAGTCACTCGCGTGGAGTGGACTTGTGGTATCCTAATTTGGTTCCACCAAAGCTTTGTCTATCTTCCATCACTATCATTTCACTACATCTCATAACTTGCACCCTTCCCAACTCTTGGTGATAAGCCCTCGCATCTTACTAGTTGCGTGGAGTTGGGGGTAGGGGCAGGTTTATCTGTTCATCGTACCGGTTTATTTTCATCACTTTGCCAAAACAAATATGAAGTATCCAAAATTGCTTACAGAAACTAAGATTCAAAATCACATTATATCTACATCATCATATATCAGCATCATGAAATACAAAAAAGGAAAGTAAAACACTTGCATCATTTGTTCACCATTGCATACATTCTAAAAACATATAAACATACATCATGGTATACATAAGGAAATTGGAAATAGAAAGTGAGCCATGAATGCCAAGAGTTTGATCCAGAACAAATATACATATATATAAATGATCAACGTTTATGTACAATGCCATCATGCACTAGGCATGGTCAAAACACTCAAAGAGCCCGGGATATACAAAAGAATGTATCATACAAAAAAAAAACTACGAGAGCCAAGTGGCTTCTCAATCCCTACGAGACCCCTCTGAAGGCGCACGCCCACGCCTAGGACTCCGGCTACGCTGGCGCTCTGAGTGCACAGAGGGCTCAGGATCCCGAGGGGCAGCCACGGTCTCACCACGAGAATGGCTCCTCATCAGGCGCTCGGCCATCCTATACCCCGCTAACTCTGTGCGGAGAGTCGATACCATCCTGGCCACATGCCAGACTGGGGCGAAGACATCAGTATGTCTACCAGCTGCTGAAGGCTCCCCAGCATCCACGGACAACTCTGCGTGGGTCCTCTCCATGGGGATCATCAGGGTATCAGTGCATACCCTGTGAATCAAATCTCGCCACTCATCGGCAGTCTCTGCAAACAAAGGAGAAAACAAATTAGAAACCAAACAAGAAATTAAAAATACAAGATAGCAACTAAGGAGATCCTAACAAAGAAACGAACATTAAAAGGGAGAGAGGGTAACTTACTCGGATCACCAGGCCTCCAAGATGGATCTATGGGATCAGCGCCCGCCACGGATGCCGCTACCGACTGAGGGGCTGCTCCTGTGGCTGGAGCAACGTAGCGCCCCGCAACAGACTCATCCTCCCCATGGCCCTGGGAGAGTGGCTCCTCTAAAACCAGAGTCACCCTCTCTGCACTCTGCTCAGCCCTCTCCACCTGCATGATATCCTGGGTGTCGTGCCACTCAGGATCACTGTCCTTGGTCTCCTCCTCTGTCTCTCCCCCTGTAAACTCCTCAGACTCGGAGTCTACCTCAATGGGGTCATCGCTACTATGGGCAGGACCCGCGGTGATCTGAAGCAAAGGTGCCTGAGGCGCACCGGCTCTCCCTCTGGCACGTACTATCCTCCTGGCTGCAATAGGAATGCCAGGAGTAACCACTGTCCAACCCCAACCTCTAGGCCCCCCTCTGGCCTCTCGGACTGATCTGTATACTGGCGCCACTGGGGGAAGCATACCCATGTATGGTAAGCCAAACTGCTGAGGAACTCGGCCAAAGGGGTGCATCTCCACTCGCCCCACTCTATCAATAAGCTGCCCTGTGGTGGAGCAGGAGATCAAGGTAAGAGCCTCCTCGCCCCATATACCTGCCATAGTCTGGTATGGTGTGGCCTCCATGTCAGCAGTAGTTAGGGAGGCAACTGGCTGATGAGGTGCTCTAAGCACCGACATGTCTATCCATCTGGCTTCCCTCACAGCTCCGGGGTCTGTCACCTCTACACCTCTGCCATAGGGGATGAAGTGCTCATAGACCCAACTCATAACCAGGGTCAGGTGGCTCAAGGACTGCCCCTGTAAATGGACTACCTTGTATAAGTCATGGTAGGTGGTCCCAAGAATGTCTGCTCCCCAGGCATATATCCGACTGTGTCCCTCTATCTGTGCAATAATAGGGGACCAGCAGTATAACAAAGTATCTCCTCCCTTGTCCCCGATCAGTCTCGAGGCAAGGATCCCCATGATAGCCTAGCGAAGTAAGGGGATGGGAAAAGTAGGAATGGATCGAACTCTAACCCCCTTCTTCGACCCCGTGGAGATGACTGCATCTCCCATATATGTAGCCCACTGTGCAATCTGTGCCCGTGAACCTGCTGTCTCTAAGGTGAGTCATCTCCCAATAATCGGGACCCCCAGAATGCGATAGACATCCTCCAATGTAATAGTCCACTCACCGCGGACCCCTGGCAATCGGAAGGTGTTCCGATCTGCATCCCAGTATGAGAACAAGTCACAAAGGATGTGACTAGATGGTGTAACATGGGGCACGCATGAAATGCGTAGTATCCCAGCCCACTGAAGAGTGTCCTCCTCATCCTGTGAGAGGGCATCTAGTACCCCTGGGAGCCAATCACACTCCCTCTCTCTACTCCACCGGATATACTCCTCTCTCACCTGCATACACCCAAAAACACACAAAACAGAGCAAGTTAGCATCCGAGTAACACTGGAAAAGTCACGAAAACACGTAGAAATGCTAGAAAAGCAAAAACAATTTCAAAAAGATGATCCTTTTGCATTCTGTGCAAAACCACCGCCCTGAGCAGAGAGGCGGTTTTGTAACCGCCGCCTTAAGGGCGGTGGTCGTGTAACCGCCACCCTGAATAGGGCGGCGGTCATGTAACCACCGCCCTGGGCAGGGCGACGGTCGTGGTCCAAAAACCCACGCGGGTTTTTAAACTTAAAAAGCCTAAAAAGTGCAAAAAATGACCATTTTACCTAAAAACAAAGCCTACCCAGTAGGTGCCCCCCCTAGGTGGACCTTTTAACACTAACATTTTCAAAAATTACCCCCCCATGACAAAATATTTAGCATTTCAAATTTAAGGGGGTAAAAAGGATAAACTGAAGAAAACTAACCTGTGATCTCACGGGTCGATGTTCCGCACGTGGAGGCATGATCGCTATCTCGTCACGGACGTTTCGACTCTACTCATACAAGAAACCGTCACCGTGGGTCCCAGAGCTCAAAATCAATCAAATCGACTCGCACAAATGAATAGGAAAATGGGCCCACTTTCATATATATAGCACCTTGATTCGTTTTAAATGACTTTTTCATAGGTTTGGAGCGCCGACGGAGGTAAGTTCCTATCCCCGCACAAATGGTACGTTCTCATTCCCTATTATTTTAGCATTTATTTTTCAAACTATTGTGTCTATCTGCACTTGAGTTCTCTTTTCGTTTTGCAGGTAGCGGGAATTTTGGACGGCGTCATTTCAACACACGGATGTATCAGGTATAACTTCTAACTTCCCATTTCGGGACCACCATACTCGGACCCACCGTTTTACGCCTCTTCATGGCTAAAACGCTTCTCTGAGGGGGCAATATGTACGTACCCAAAATTGTAAGGTACTGTACTACCAGAACAACGTGACACGTGCCCCAATGATGATACAGGTCTCCTCGCAAGGTGTTCAGGATCCAGAAAAGCTCTCCAAGTATGTGTTAACATCCCGCATGCCCCGCTTAGCCCCCGCGTGCTTTGTTTTTCCCTTTTCCTCTCTTTTCTTGGCCTTTTTCTCTTCAGTAACGAAACCGCCGCCCTTTGGGCGGCGGTCTCTGACCGCCACCCTGAACAGGGCGGCGGTCCTGTAACCGCCGCCCTGCTTAGGGCGGCGGTCCTTTACGCATTTTCCAGAAAGCTCTTTTAACACGACTCACGTAAATTCAATGTTTTACCAGCTTTCTTTCACCGCCATAAGCTTGCATTTATGATTCTGGTTCCCTGGAATAGTGTTTTGCCATTGTTTATAGTTTAAGAGTTCTATTTGGTTTTTACCTTGGGTAAATGCAAATGCTATAAATAGTTGGCTTGTGCTCAAGCAAATGGCCCCTCAAAATTTGCCTCTGATTTCTCTTTGCAATAGATTTAGTTTTCATTTTGCTTAGAATGCTTAGTTTCTTTCATTGCATGCTTAGTTAGCATTGTTTTACTGTTAGTAAGCCACATATCCATCTTGTGCAAAGTACTGCTGTTATTTTATCCAATCCATTGGAATAAAATAGTCTATTTACCAATAGGAAGCCATTAAAGTTGCAGGTTTTTCTCCTCAAACAGGATAGTTTCAGGTTCTGGACACTTTATGTTGCATGACTCGCAATAGATCCCGCTAGGAATTGCATAAGCCAAGCTCTGTACTCTTGCACTATCCCTCTCCTACTCGCATTGTATTCAGTCAGTATTCTGAGCTGCCTTTATCCCAATATCTACTTCTGTTGATGCTAGCATTACATGCTTTTCTGGATCCACGTGAACACGAAGGAACGAGGAGATCACACTGAGGGGACAAGATCACACACACCATCGGATTCACCACTGTTCTACAGAATCCAGGTTCTAGCTTTCAAAGTTCTAGTTAGAATCATATCAAATAGAGTAGTTAATTGCTTTATTTCAGTTAATTCTACTCTCGATATTGCCAGGGAAGCTGTGGGGATTGATAGTTTCTGAGAAACTATGATTCACTCCTCACTTCTGAGGTAGGATCGAGAGCCTTGCAAATAGATTAGATAAGCTATTTCATTGTTTAGAATAGATCTACAAATTGCACAGACAAATAGCTACACTCGGTTATTTTGTTTGTTTTAAGTTGATTATTTTAGTTGTCAATTCTAGATATTTTAAATAGCTACTTTCTTAAATTCATAAAGCTCATCAGAAAACACAAAAAAATAGAGAAATCATATATGCTATAGATACACTTCACATAGTTAAATTTCATTTTACTGTAGTTCGTTTTACATTGTTGCTTTTGTATGACAATCATGGGACCTAGAGAGCCCAGGGAATACGTATTCGAGCCAATCATGCCTCAGCCCAATCTCATCACAGCGATAACTGATATAGACCAAAATCTTAGGATCTAAGTCTTCCAAACAACGGTAAGCTTGCAACAAATCAATTCCCAGTTGAGTGGGTTAAACGTAGAAGACGACCAAGCACACACGTTTTGGTCAAATCAACCAAACTACAGATTACCCTAGGCAACATTCATATGACTGTAGAAGGGCTTGAAAGAGAACAAACATTTGGTTGTGATCCTTTGGTCCCACAGCCAGGCACAGGAGACACTCTTACAGATATAGATACCAGCCTAAGAATTCAGGTTGCAAAACGCCTGTAAGATATTCTGAGAAAATCACACAGTTATTGATCCTAAATATAGAAGCTGAGAAAGCATACGATTACTGGATACTAGGGATTAGGAATTGATTTCACGCATGACCATAACAGGTCCACAACAACTAAGAGTCTACGGTTGTGACCCACAAATCCCGCAGCCCAACGAATCCATAGGAGAATTAGACATAGACACTGGCCTACGCACACTAGTATTCCGGTCTACTCCACTTCCACCTATCATCATCGAACAATTATCCTTGTTAGACACAGCAGCTAACAAAGCTAGAGAGTTCTGGACTAGGCCAGAGAATCGTCCATAGAGTCAACTATATTTACCATCCACCATATGACCCTGTCCGGAGAAATACACGAAACTATCCCGGGTCACTTTCCACGTATTCCACAACCTATAGATCGAATCATGCCAGAGCTCGATATTGATTGGAGCCTTCGAGAAGTCATCCTTGCTGACCGATCTATCACACCAGTTCAAGTTAGGAGGGCCTTCTTTGCCTTAGACTCACAAATTCCGCTAGTGCGTATTGAAGACATTAGATTGCCTAACTAGTTTGTCTGCATCTCACATATATTCCATACCCACCGGCTGTCTCGGCACGACCTCGGGAGGTCGGGTGCGAGGAAGAGTCACTTGTAGATTCCCATGCTCACATGTCACTTTTCCGTCGTACAGTCTTGGCAACTTTCTCCTATGAGTCAAATCCAACGCACCACTATCTTTTTTCTCAATCTTCTCAACCTCGGAATCAATATTTACTTCTTCTTCCTACCTTGGAGGAGTAACCTCATGCATTATTTTTATGCCTACAGTCTATTTTCTTCTGGTTCTATTATCAAATGCATCATTATCCTCCTTCTCTTCCTCTTCATCCTTAGTATTTTCTTCCTCCTTTGTCCCCAAAGGGGTAGCCTTGCGTGTTTGCCTTGTCCTGACTTTTTTTTCCCTTAGGTAGCTTTTGGAACTTTAAATTCATCCTCCATGTACTTTTCATTAACCAACCTAGGCTTAACGTAGATGTATACCTTAGTTGTTTTTTCCTTCCTGACTACCAAAGTCATGGATTTTATGATGGTATCATCAGATATCGAAGTCTCAATATAAGTTACCTTTTCAAGATACACGTGGGTCTTCCTTAGCATCTGGTAGTCAAAGTCAACCTTGTCCATGTAGAACCTCAGCTTGTGCACATCTTAAAATCTATTCACTGAATCTTTGAAATAGCAAGTTGTAAATGTATACAGAAACTTACACCAATGGCTCTTCTTTCCATCATTCATTAAAAATATTCCAATGTAGTAATGTTGGTAAACTAAAAAGTCTTCCTTCCCATCTAAACACCATACGAAAATTACTTGGGATGTGCCATTCATGCTCAAATGCCTCGCACATTCTCCTGTACCCACATCTCTACCCTGATCTTACAGGCACCTGTTATTCCATCACATGTTTAGTCTATGAATCTCTCAACCAATGACTCATTCATTGGTGGGTATCTCCACATCCTATCCTTATCGCCATTTGGTACCCAAATCTTTGCAAACACAATAGATAAAAGGATCGTGTACCAAGTAATATTTTCACCCGTGTGTGTGCTTCCTCAAATAATTCTCTTTGTTATGAATGCATCAAGATTATATACCATTCCCTCTACCATTTTCTTTGTGATGTGGAGTTATTTCTTGTTTACATGGCCCCATATCTCCTGGTTGTTGAACTTGTTCATTAGATGCACGGTAATTTTAACAACATTTGAAATATACATTTTGTTCCCAACTTTCTGATATGTCATTTCAACCGCAGTGGGCCTCCACACTTACTTCATCATCTGTATCAGTGGAAATTTTTATATCGAGCTTTGTAACCCTATAAGTCTTCCAATCAATGGCATAGTGATTCACACTAGTCTTTTTGCAAAGTTGAAGAAGTCCTCATGGAATCTTGACATGATCCATTTGTAAAGTCACTCTAAATTTCCAAAATAAGATAACTCACAGATTTTTAGTACTCCTACTTTTTCTAGGGTCTTCTATGCTTCGTCATCATAGATAGGTTTATCATCTTCAGTCCACAAATTGGTCTTCTTTATCAACTCTCTTTCTATCAGATATTTATTCAAACTAGTGTAATGATTGTAATCACTCACTTTACTTTTTCAAATGTGGGATTCCCAAACATGCCCAATAATCATTCCCTTGAGATATTGTGTTTCAAAAAATCTTTCCTCAAGTGCTTCTTCTACTTCCCATTCTGGATCCTTCTTCTTTCTTCTCCTTGTGGCCACTGCAAGTGCTCTTTTAGTGTAATGTTCAACTTCCATAACTTACCTTTGCATTTATTTTATTTTTTTTCCCTAGATGTGAATTATGTTTCTCAAACCCTAGCTCTAAGATTCGAACCCTCAATCCTCTTTTCATGCCTTTTCTTTGTTCTCACACTTCTCATGAAGGAACTCCACTTTGGTCGTAACCAACTTCCCATAGGTTCGATGGATTCTCATCTACAATTTCGCACTTTAATTACTCTTCAAGGCTTAAACTCTTTAACACATAAGGTAAGAATGAAGTTGTTGACATTCATTTTATATATTTTTCAAAATTTCCTGCATTAATTTATCCTCATCTACCACCATACTCAGATTTAATTATGCTTTTTTATTTTTTATGTGCTTTGCGGTACTTTCTCCCACGCTACAGTCGTAACATTCTGGTGCACTTACTAATTCCCAAGCCATAGAATTCCTCATGTGCACCCCCCTTACGTCATAGTACATAATCCTCTACATCATATACCAAGTAGTTTATCATGTCATTTCCTACCTATTATTATATTGTGTGATCCCCTTCCATGGGTGGTCTTTAGTCTGAGTAATTTCCTTATGATAACCATCATCCTTAGCACTTGTAGTACATTTTTAAATAGCATCCTTACATCACACTTGTATATGTGTCATCCTTCCCAACGTGCCAATCTTGTATATAACTCTCTCAACACTAATGAATTTATTTTTCATGCACTTGCACTTGGTTCAACCCCACACTAAAAGTATGTGCGGTCCTATGTGCATGAACTCAATAGATAGTAATCATCTTCTTGCGCACAAGTGCACTTATCACAACAAACTAGAAAAACAAAATAAAAAAGCATAACAACGACTAAAAAATAAATACATGAAAAGGAAACCTAATCTAAATGGAAATATTGCCTTATTATAAACACCAAGAAGCTTTAGTTAAATAGTATAGCTTCATCCTACTCCCATTGAAGTAACTGGGAAACATAGTGTCATCCAATGCATGTACCTGACATTCACCTGATTCAAGTATCTTTGTTACTAAACAAGGTCCCAACCAATGCACCTTCAATTTTCTTGGGTGGCACACAAACTTGGAGTCATAAAGAACGACCATCTTGCCAACTACAAATGTCTTGTTCCTAATGTGCCTATCATGTCAGGCCTTCTGTCTTGCCTTCCCATTCTTCTATCTCCAACACACAATGTGGCACCTCTCATCTAACTACATTAGTTTATCAATGTGCTCTTCTACAACTTGTTCATCGTCAATTCTACCTGCACGCATAATACGCGGGGATGGTAAACATGAATTCTACTGGTAATATTTCATCCGTGTCGAACACCAACTAAAAAGGTGTGGCCTTTTTCAATCTCTTATAAGTAGTCTTGTATTACCAAATTACAGCTGACACTTTATCATCCCAATATTTCCTTCCAACATCACAGATAAATGTTTGTCCCAAAATCTTGTTGAAAGCCTCTGTAGTGTCATTATCTTGTGGTTCATAACAAGTATTTTTTATGGTGTACCACCATAAATTTTTCCAATAGGATTCTGATTGTCTCATTTAATAAATGATTTCTTATATCACTTGTCAAGCTTAATGGGCAGCCATACCTCCTAATAATATTATTCCAAAGGAATCTTGTTGGTGTAGTTATAGTAGAGTCTTTTATAGGCGCATCCTCTTCCCACTTGGTAAGATAATCCATACAAGTAATGATGTAGCATGCTCTATTAATACATGTGGGTGGTACAATAGGTCCTACAAAGTCAATATCCTACTTCTCAAAATGTTCCATGCTTGCAATCGGTCGAAGTGGCATCTCATCTCTATGTCGAGGCTTCCCAAGGTGTTAACAATGATCACATGCCTTCACATATTCCTTAACATCTTTATACAAGGTTTTCCCACCAAATTCCTATCATAATAATCTTGCATGCGGTAGCATCACCTGCATAATGTCCTCTTGCTATTCCATGATAAGCCTCCTCCATAATGGAATCACACTCATGTTCCAAAACACAATGATTCAAGTCTTCATCACAGCCCAATTTATATAAATATCCTCCAATAAACTGATAAGGCATTGTGCGTATAGAAATTTACTTCTTCTCAAGTTTCCCCATACCTTCATGCACCTATCCAGTGCGTAAAAACAATGCAATGTCCTCTAAATCTACAGGTGTGTAGTTCAATATAAACAATTGTGCATCCAACATAGTATCTTCAATGCTCTATACGCATCCTCACTAGAATTAATCCTTGATAAATGATCAAGCCTTGAATTTCTCTTACGTAGTTTCACAACAACTATGAAATCAAAATCATAAAATAGAAGTATCCATCTACAAATGCGCCCTTGCAAAATAGGCTTGTTGACTAAATACTTGAGCACCATATGATCTGTAAAAAAAATAAATGGAGTTTCCAACAAGTACTATCTAAACTTATATAACATGTGGATCATAAACAAAGCCTCACGCTCAGTAGTAGTTTAATTCTTCTCCGTGGGTTTCAACTTCTTGCTTGCAAAATAAATAGGATGATCCACAATTCCTTCTCTTGGTTGTTCCAATATTGTGCCAATCATCATGTCAGATGCATCAACATGTACATGAAATGGTTTTTCCCATGAAGGAATGTGCAAAATAGGTGTGGTAGTAAGTCTCTCCTTCAATATCTCAAATGCATGTTGTTGCGTGTCACCCCAATGAAATTTCCCTTTAGCCTTGAGCAACTCTTCCAGGGGTATGGCAATTTTTTCATATCCTTTGATAAACTTCCTGTAGTACCTTGTATGTTTTAGAAATCCATGCACCTCACTTTGATTGGTATGCTCTTCCAAAACCCAAAATGACAGCTATCTTAGTTGGGTCTACCAACAATCCTTCTTTGTAAATGATGTACCCAAGTAATGTTCCAAAGGGTGTAGTAAAGATGCACTTCTTAATGTTGAGAGATATGCTCAACTGCTTGCACCTCTCAAACATAAGTCTTGGATTATCACAATGATCCTTAACTAAGCCATATACCATCCAATCATCCAAATATACTTGCAAGAAATTGTGAATAAAATCCTAAAATTATTTTACTACAATGCGCGAGAATATTGCAAGTGCGCTTTTTCAATCCAAAGGGCATAATTGTATAAGAAAAAATTCCCCACTCAATAGTGAAAGTAGTCTTCTCTTGGTCTTATTTTGCAATGCGCACTTGGTGATAACCTAAAAATCCATTTATAAAATAATATATCTCACACCTAACTACTGATAGGAAATAAGAGATAAAATATGTGGAATAATCCCTTACAGAATCACAACAGTAGAAACTAATATACAGAAAATATTACAGATCTCAAATAAAAGTGCAGAATAAATAACACAACATAGAGAGATAGTATTTAACGTGGTTCACCCAATTTGGGCTACATCCACCAAGAATCACTTGCTCAAATTTTATTACAAGCCTCCACTCTCTCAATACAATACCTAGATCCGTTTAGAGCTATGCTCAACAAACTCTATAGAATTCACACCCGAATTCAAAGCACATCTGCAATGCATTAGCTTGTATATGTATCATATGCATAAGACCATATAAATAGACAATTGCTTAAGCAGTTTGATACAAAATCGTGGGTATCAAAAACCATGGGCAAAAAAACCGTGGGTATCAAAACAATGGGCAAAAAACCGTGGGTATCAGAACAATGGGTACCGAAAAAACCATGGGCCCAAAAACAGCCCATAACAATTACCCATTACCCATGGGTTTTTAAACCACCCATGAAAATTTTCTTCGGGGGCTTCACCCCCGAACCCCCTTGACCAGACTCACCGGTGAGCGGGGACCGTCGTAAAAATACCCGAGTGTAACACATAGAAGGTGTACCACACTCTAACATGAAAATAGGCTCCACAAACATAACAATCTCCCACTTGGAGACTAATTTCCACTAAGAAAGCTTCTCAACCCTTCACTATCATCCGCAAAGGTCAACTAAAGCTGAACATAGCTTTAGTTTATCCCTTGTGACCACCTTGGTCATCATGTCTGTAGGATTCTGATTGGTATGAATCTTCTCCAACTTCAACTTATCTTCCTCCAAAGCTGTCATGATGAAGTGATATCTCAATTGTATATGCTTCCTCCTAGAGTGGAAAGTAGAGTTCTTAGCTAGGTGTATAGCACTCTGACTATCACTATGCAGCTTACATTCCTCCTACTTATGCCCCAACTCCTCAAGTAATTGTTGTAACCAAATTATCTCTTTGCTTGCCTCTGTGGCAGCAACATACTCAGCCTCCGTGGTTGACAAAGCCACCAGCTTCTGTAGTCATGAAATACAGCTTACTGCTGTCCCACCTACAGTGTAAATATAGCGTGTCGTGCTCCTCCTGCTGTCTACATCTCCAGCCATGTCTAAATCTACATAACCACGTAAAGTGGTGTCTGATCCACTGAAGCATAAAACTGTCCCCATGGTCCCTCTCAAATACCGAAGGATCCACTTTACTGCTTGCCAATGCTCTTTACCTGGATCACTCATAAATCTACTCACAGCTCCTACTGCATGGGCAATATCAGGCCTAGTGCATACCATAGCATACATCAAACTGCCAACCGCTGATGAGTAAGGTACCTTGGACATATGGTTTCTTTCCTGCTCTGTCTTGGGATACTACTCCTTTGATAACTTAAAATGGCCTGCCAAAGGAGTCCCAACTGGTTTAGCATCATGCATGTTAAACCTATCCAATACCTTCTTAATGTACTCTTCCTGAGATAAAATCAGCTTCCGTTCCTTCCTATCCCGAGTTATCCTCATACCAAGGATTTGTCTGCCAGCCCCCAAATCCTTCATATCAAAGGATTCACTTAGATGTTTCTTGAGTACTTTTATTTCCTGCATGTTTTTACCTGCAACCAAGATGTTATCAACATACAAACACAAGATAATATAACTTCCATCCTCAAATTTCTTTGTATACATGCAATGGTCAGAATGACATCTGATATAACCTTGCTCCATCATGAAGCTATCAAAATTCTTATACCATTGATGCAGAGCTTATTTCAGGCCATACAAGCTCTTATTTAGTTTGCACACCATCTCCTCTTTACCTTTGACTTAATATCCTTCTGGCTGCTGCATATATAGCTCCTCCTCCAAATCACCATGGAGAAATGTAGTCTTTACATCTAACTGTTCTAAGTACAAGTCTTTTGCTGCCACTATTCCAAGAACAGTTCTAATAGAAGTCATTTTTACTACATGAGAAAAGATCTCATCAAAATCTATACCTTGTTTCTGTGCAAACCCCTTGACCACCAACCGGGCCTTATATCTTTTCTTTCCTCCTTCGTCTTTAACTCTGTACACCCACTTGTTTTGCAATGCTCTTTTGCCTTCCGGTAGTTTCACCAAATCCCAAGTCTGGTTCTCCATGAGAGACTTATGCTCCTCATCCATGGCTTGCTCCCACTTCTTACTGGCATCTACCTGCATTGCTTCATCAAAGCTCTCTAGCTCTCCACTATCAGTGATTAATAAATAACAAAGAGAAGGAGAAAAAAGTTCAGGTTCTTTTCTTACCCTAGAAGACCTCCTCATTGTAGGAGTTTGGGGTTCCTGTTGAGTAGGTTCTATGAATTGATTCATGGGTCACTATCCCATCCGGAAGATCCTCTACCACTACATATTCTTTCTTGGATTTTTCCCTGTTTTCCTACAACTATTGTTTATACATGACTTTCTCATTAAATACCACATCCCTAGATCAAATGATTTTCTTGTCCTTAATACTCCAATATTTAAGTCCAAAGTCATCACCACCATAACCAATAAAATTGCATTTTTCTGATTTAACCTCTAGTTTAGTCCTATCATCCTTGTCAATATGAACAAACACCTCACATCCAAAGACTCTAAGAAATGAGGTAATCGAATTTCTTACCGTACCAAGCCTCCTCAGGTATGCCTCCATCCAAGCCACTTGAGGGTCCTCTGTTTATTAAGTACACAGCTGTGCTCACCGCTTCTGCCCAAAAATAAAGAGGCAGTCCTACATATATCCTCATGCTCCTAGCACGTTCCATTATTGTTTTGTTCATCCTTTCTGACACCCCATTCTGCTGCGGGGTTCCTGGAACCGTCTTTTACCTGCGGATTCCATTCTTAGAACAATAATCATCAAATTCATTGTTGCAATACTCCCCTCCATTATCTGACCTGAGACATTTTAGCTTAAGACATGTTTCATTCTCTACCAAGGCTTTCCATTTAATAAAAGTATCAAATACATCAGATTTGTTTCTAATACAATAAACCCAAAATTTCCTTGTTGCATCATCAGTAAAAGTAACATAATAACTTGAACCCCCAAGAGATGATACCTGAGCTAGCCCCCACACATCAGAATGTACCAGCTCTAACTTATTCTCTTTCTTCGTAGGTCCAACCTTGAGAAACCTTACTCTTTTTTGTTTCCCATATATGCAGTTCTCACAGAAATCCAAACCTATTTTTGTATATCCAGGCAAATTCTTCTTTATGATGTCCATGCCCTTATGGCTCATATGACCGATGCCTATAGTGCCATAGTGTTGTATCTACATCTAAAGCCACAAGATTACAATCATTAGTACTATAAGTGGATAAATACAAGGTTCCCACCTTCTTACCTCTTGCCACCACAAGAGCACCCTTGGTAACCTTCCAAGAGTCAGCTGTAAATATCACAGTACAACCATCACTTCTCAATTGCCCCACCGATATCAAATTTCTCCTTAATATAGACACATGTCTAACATCCTTCAATAGCCATGTATTCCCATTCTACATCTTAACCTAAACAGAACCTTTTCCAACTATACTGCAAGGCTCATCATCACCAAGAAAAACATGCCCAAAATCCCCTTGAACATAATTAACAAAATAATGCCTATGTGGAGTAGCATGAAAAGAAGCCCTTGTATCTAAAACCCAAGATTCAGTAATATTATGCAAATAAATAATCAAAACATCATAACATACATTACTCGATGCCACATTTGCCTCCTTATTTTCTTCCTGTTGTTTCTTCTTGTCCCGAAGCTCCCAACAGTCCTTCTTTACATGCCCAGACTTTCCACAGTTCCAACATCCAATCTTGCTCTTGGATTTTGACCTTGCCTGAATCTTTCGATTTTCCATGGTTTCCTCTATTCTTCTGTCTCCCTATAGTTTCCTCTGTCAAATCATTCCCTGAAGTAGAAGATTCCCCAGATAGCTTTTTCTTCACATTTCCTCGCTTAGAATCATCCCTACAACATCCTCAAACTTCAACTTCGAGTTAGCTGGAACCGAGTTGCTTACCACCATTACCAGGCTATTCCAACTTTCAGGTAAAGAGCACAGAATTAATAAAGCCCTAACTTCTTCATCAAATTCTATTGTAACCAAAGCTAGCATATTCACAACCATATTAAAATCATTTAAATGATCTGTTACTGAACTATTCTCAGACATCTTCATATTAAACAACTTTTTCATTAAAAATATCTTGTTAGAGGCAGAGGGTTTTTCATATAACTTCCCTAATGCATGCATTATATCTTTTGTAGTCTTTTCCTTTGAAACATTAAATAATACCGAAGATGTAAGACACAACCGGATCGTTCCAAGTGTCTTTCAATCCAACAAATCACATTCCGGATTTGTCATACTCGAGGGTTTGTTCACATTCTCAGACAACAAAGTATAAAGATCCTTCTGATAAAGGTAATCTTCCATCTGCATCTTCCGAAGACTGAAATTATGCCCGTTGAATTTATCAACCCTAGATCTTCCATCATCTGTCATAGCTCCCACTCAAGATAAAACTTTCCCTACGATTCAACACTTCAGCAAACCAAAACCAGGATCTGATACCAATTGATAGGAAATAAGAGATAAAATATGCGGAATAATCCCTTACATAATCGCAACAGTAGAAACTAATATGCAAAAAATATTACAGATCTCAAATAAAAGTGTAGACTAAATAACACAACATAGAAAAATAGTATTTAATGTGGTTCACCTAATTTGGGCTACGTCCACCAAGAATCACTTGCTCAGATTTTATTACAAGCCTCCACTCTCTCAATACAATACCTAGATCCATTTGGAGCTATGCTCAACAAACTCTACATAATTCACACCCAAATTCAAAGCATATTTGCAATTCATTTTCTTGTATATGTATCATATGCATAAGACCATATAAATAGACAATTACGTAAGCAGTTTGATACAAAACCGTGGGTATCAAAAACCATGGGCAAAAACCGTGGGTATCAAAACCATAGGCAAAAAACCGTGGGTATCAAAACAATGGGTACTGAAAAAACCATGGGCCCAAAAATAGCCCATAATGGTTACCCATTACCCATGGGTTAATAAACCACCCATGAAAATTTACTTCAGGGGCTTCACCCCTGAACCCCCTTGACCCGCTCACCGGCGAGCGCAACCACCGTAAAAATACCCGAGTGTAACACATAGAAGGTTTACCACACTCTAACGTGAAAATAGGCTCCACAAACATAACAACTACGCGTTCCAAAATTTCATCAGTAAAGGGCATGGGGAAAGGATTTATAACACATGAAGCATTGAGTTCTTTGTATTCCACACAAATCCTTATCCTTACATCCTTCTTAATGCTTATAACCATGGGGATAACTCATTCAGATTCTTCAATAGGCTCAATAATTCCAAACTTGAGCATCTTAGCAATTTCTTGCTTTACCTTCATGCACAAATTAGGATTCATCCTATAAGGCTTCTTCCTAATAAGACACGCACCTTATTTTAATTTTATCTTCATCTCACCTAAATAAGGATGCACCACCTCTTATTCATGGTACCCTCTTGGAAAGAAATCCTGAAAGTCATGAAAGATCTTGATGATCTTGGCTACTTCCTTTTCTGACCAATAATCATCAATAATGGCCTCCTTAGGCTCATCCTCCATACCAATGTTCACCTTCTTTGTTTTCATGGGTGTATGGTATGTGTGTTCCTTTTCATCCGCTAAATCCATCACTTCATGGGCACCCTCTGTGCGGCTAACTTCTAGGTGGTCTACTTCCTCATCATCAATCATGTACACAAGATTTCCTTTTTGTCTCTTCCCAGGCACGTCCCATCTTTACTTCTTTTGTTTCCTCAAGATCTAGGTGCACCTCGAGATCAGGTTTTCCAAATAGTTCCAACATCAGTTCTTTAGCCTTCGTGCTATCCCCCAAAGTGATGCACTTCATGATTTATAATGCTTCATAGACTGGAGGCTTAGTAGAAAAGTAATCAAAAGTTTGAATCATACATGCAATAATCTCTTGCCAATTCATGGTCTCCCTTTTCAATTTTGCAAGGGCATACCATGTGCACACTCATCCATGCAATGTAGGATAAAACTTATGTAACCATAAATATAGTGGTAAAGCCTCCTATCCTTACACCCATATTTTATCACAATGATGGACGTGAGGATAAGTCATATTCTTACCATGAAATTTATAGATGTGCGTAGGTACATTTCTCTGAGTAAACATAGTGGAAAAGGTGGTTCTCACTTCTCACCACTCTAAGAGGTTATCTCTATGTGTTGCATACCAGTGCAATGTTATCCCTCGCAAGGTATAGACCAACATGTTTCTCTTAACCCCTTCATTCGGCCACTGAGTCTCTGTGACGTGCAAGAATATATCAGGATTTCCTTCACCAATGTACCTTGTTACCTAAGTTGATCCTAACTGCCTCACCATGTGTAGCCTGATCATCCTTGTGACTCACCCTCTAACTGCACGCCCAACCATTTCATGTGTGTCATGCACCTAGTTATCATAAGAAACACTTGTAGTGTCACTTATAGACTACGCATCTTCCCACTGAAGAACACGTTCTTTTGATTGTTCTAGATTTTAAGGATCGCACACTGTATGTGCATAAATTTTATTAAGCTCCTCTTCACTCAAAGGCTCAACATAAGGCCCTGCCTTCTTTTCAAATAGAGGTATAATCACGTGTTTGTCTTTGTTCTCAAAATTTATGTATCTCTTGTTAAATTTCAAATCAGCATTGTTAGCATAACACCACGGTCATCCAAGTAATTCTGGAAAATTTTCTACTTCAACAAGCTCCAACACTTCAAATTCCTTAGTAAACTTGGCTCCCTGAATAATAATGGATGCATCCTTTAATACCCCAATAGGCATAACCTTAATTTTATTTTCCATATATAACACATTTGAGATAGTTGCAATGTAGGCCTTCCCATCTAATTCCATGCTTCCAAAGTGAGTACATTTATCTCAGTGCGTGTATATATCAAGATCTTGCTTACTAACCAGCCATCAATAACTACATCGAGTGTGATCTCCTTGTCAACTCATGATCTTGAGGTGGTAAATTTAGATGAAGTATCTCCCTCTCACGCTCAGATCTAGCACACGGTACCTTCTCGCAAATCCATTCTCCTAGTAGTAGAATAATTTTCTCCTGGTGCAACATCTTACACACCTCTTTCAGGTCAACCACATCCTTCTGTGGGAGCTCAACATTATTTTCCAATTCTCTCTCATGTGCGTGCTCTTTTAAGCACTTTATTTCACCCTGTAGTTATCTGATGACACCCATAATCTCTTAGTAGACTTCCTTCTGATGTGCCACATTTGGGAACTTAGAATGTATCACTTCGTCCGGTGTGATGAGTGGTTTAGCCTTCATAGGTTTGCACATGTGTGATGCCTTAGTGCACATTATAACTAGTATGGGTTGCAATTCTAGGTTTGTCATCTTCTTAGGAATCCATTGATCAGCATTCGTGTGGTGCACCTTGATCATCCACGCGCCCTTGTCCTTCTTATTTTTACTCTTGTGCTCATATAAATCTGAGCATTCTTCTAACTTATGTTTCTTCCCACACCATGAGCAAGTTGTATTATAGGGGTAATCTTGTTGGTAATGATTAGGGGATCCACAAGTGTAACAAGTTCCTCTAGTGAACCTACCTCTACCACCACCATGACCTCAGTCTCGATATCCTCCTCAGAATCCTTCATTTCTATTATATCCATTGTTGTGACCCTCATTGTTTTTTCCCTCTTGCTCCTTTGATCCACTAGCCACACTAGTCTGGAAAAATCCTATTCCAATGGCTTCGTGGATGTAATCAATCAATCTGCAGTCAATGGTATTGTGAATATGGGACTTCCAAATCTTACAGTACATGGAAACCTTCTTCTAAATCACACGTTACAAAAGTGGGCAATCCCATACATCATGTTTTAAGTGACATACTTCACATTCTAATAACAATGTGTGTATTAACTTGCGTGGACAACTATCCTTAGTATGTCCCTTAACCTCACAATTTAAGCACCATATACCATTACACATCTCATGTGTTGAGTTAGAAGAAATATTTTTCATTTTATTTTCCATAATCATTTCCTTTAGCTCTAAAAATAATATCACTTCAATATTTACACTTCCAACCGCTTTAATGCACAGAGCTACTTACATCTCCGCTACAATCGCCATAGTTAGGATCCATGAGAGGAGGTTATTCCATGTCACAAAACTCATGGGGAGTGTTGGATGCACATGCCAATAATCCCCCCAACATTACCTAGGTGAGTTTTGAACTTGAGACATGTTTCTATGATACCATTTTTTGGACCATGATTGCTATTAGATGAAAACCTACAGGTGTTAATCGTCGCTACAATCACTAAAGTTAGGATCCATGAGAGGTGTTTAGTCTATGTCACAAAACTCATGGGGAGTGTTGGACGCACATGCCAATAGGATCAGTCTATGCTAGATTGATTGTTATTTTTACATGAATGAAACCCTAGATTTTTTTAAATAAGAGGCAGGAATTCATGGGACAAAGTGACACAGTACCTCCTTAATTATGTTTTCATAGACAAGGGGAGATGGGAAAGTGATTATCAGAGTTTCACACAATGAAGGGAAACTTATCCAGAACATGTTACGAACAATGTCGTGGTGCTCATATTAAAGGTCAAGGTCAATGAAATATGACAAAAGACCACATGAGTCTTAATATCATCACTTGAAGGGATAGGGATAAGATAAAAGGATTTCTAATAAACCATGGTTTATTAAATGGGAATTTAAAGGCAAGTTTTAACAAGTGCACAATATTAATGGGATCATGTGATGAAAGATGATCCAAGCCAATTCAAGGTAAACTTTCCAATTTTACTCTTTCTTTGTTAACGATGTATGGATAAGATCGGATGGGAGAATTGTTAGTGATACACTAGGGGAGATACGATGCCATAGGACGAGGACTTGGACATCTAAATAAAGAGGACACCTCTTAGTGTGATAGAATTGTTAGAGATGAGATGAATCAAAGGGAATAACATCCCCCAACTTAGGATAGTAAAAAATTTTGATGTTGGTTGATGGGATATGTGATGATTAAAGGAGGATTTGGAAACTCTAATAAAAAATGTTCTGTGGATTTGGATGTAATAGAAAGGGTTGATTAAAAATATGTTCTAATTGTGTGAACCGTATTGATTTGGGAGAATATACCTTCAATAGAAGGTAATGAGAAAATGTTCAGGAGAGGCTTTCTTGTACCACAGTGAAGGGTATTTGATAAGCTTACAAGAAACTATTTGAGATTTTCTAATAACTTGATATTTAGGTTGGTAGATGACTTAAGAAGAATTCCTTTTATTCTAAAACCATCTTGGTTTAGGATTTTTTGGATTGTAGATTTAAGTGTGGTAGAACATATTAACACTATGTTATAAGTGTACCTTTTATCATGTATACACAAAGGTGATTTTGGATGATGAATGATTGATGAATGATTGATGGATGATGAATGATTTTGGATGAGTGATTTTGGATGATGAATGATTGATAGATATTGGTATGATAAAATGACATATACTAATTAAATTAGATTCATGTGTAGTGTTCAATGGATAAGACCCCGAGATAGGAGGTTGTAAGGGGATTATTTTACAATCAAAAAAGATAATTAACGAGGATTGAATTTTGGTGTTGTTAAATGTATATTTAAGTGATGACGGAATCTTAGATGTTACATGTAGATTTGGGAGAGTAATTTCTTCTATGACACCAAAAATTTTAACTTGGTCATTAGATGTCATGGTTTGGAAATAAGAGATTAAATTTTCTTTAGATAACGGCGTGTTTGATCTCTCTAGTTTGGATGAGATAGTGTTCATACAAATAGTCACTTGAGATAATGTTTGAAAAGAATTATCATCCGTAGGGGAGTCTAGATGTGTTGTGTCTTTTGAGGGCTCCAATGTTGTAATATTTGATTCTGATAAGGGTTATTCTGAAAGTAAAATGAAAACTAGAGTAAATGGGGATAGTAGTTGTTCATTATCCATTTTTGAAACATGTGTCTCAAATGGGTGATTAAGAGGTGTTTTTTTAGAAACCTTATAGACTCGGTGTGAAGAAGAGTTAGAATGATCTAATTGAAGGTTTCCATTATTGATAAGTTTTTCAACCTTATTTTTGAAGATCCAATATCAGTCTAGATCATGACCATATACTCGATGATAAGGGAAAAAACCATTTTGCCTATACCAAGTGGGTATACAGTGAGATTCATCAATGGATTTTATGGGAGGAAACTCTATTAAGTGAGCTTGTACAAGTTTGTCAAAGACCGCACTATAAGGCTCCCCCAATGTGGTATATTGTCATGGAGATGAAGTGTTTAATTGTTGTGTATGTATTTGAGACGTGGTAAATTTTGATTGTTTTAATATGGAAGTTGAATTGTGAAAAATAGCATGTGTGGTTTATTGAGATTCATGTTGGAGGTTTCCGATTTATGATTGTCATGCAACCTCGATTTATCTTTTTCAAGGGCTTGAGTTTCTAGTTTACGGTCCATGGTGAAGGCTTCTTTGAAGGTATGAAATGAGTAAATTTATAATGTGGATGATATATGGTGGCAACATGATCAAGAAAAAAGGCTGATTAGTTTGGGCTAAGGAAGAGAAAAAGATAGTTGATTTACAAGGCTATGCCATATAACGATAAAGTCAATGATGGTCTCATTGTCATATTTTCTCGTGGTGAAGAGCTCAGAAGTAGAAAATTTCTATGAGATGTTTATAAAAAATCACTTGAGAAATATTTTTACAATTTGTGTGAGTGAATAAAGGGAATTTTGGGGAATGGCATAATACCAATCCAGGGATGGTCCAGTTAGCAACATTGGAAAGGTACGTAACAAGAGGGGATCATCATGACATATGGGAAAACAAGCACATAAAAATGATTTTAAATGTTGTTGTGGATCCTCGCTATTATGAAATTTAGTAAATTCGGGTAGTTTCCATTGGGATGGATATGGTTTGACTAGGACTATGGGATAGATGGGCTTTGTAAATGCTTCTTGATATGAGACTATGCATTTCAAAGGTGAGGTGGAGGATTCAAGATGGGCCATGTGGTTCATAAGACATCATATAAGATCCATTTGTGAGAATTGGGGGTTGATTGATGATAAATTACTTGGACCATTTGTAGGTGCTTGTTGTTGTTGAAGAGCAAAGGAAGATAAAAGAATGTTTTGGAGAGGGGAAGAATTCCCAAACACACCAAAAAATGATTGAGATGCTAAAGGAGGTTGAGTTTGATAGGATTTATAGGTAGTTATAAAAAATAAGATTAGGGTGCATAATAAGGTTGATTAGACACAAGGTTTTGTTTAGAAGGAACGTTATTGTAATGTGGGATGCTTACTGACAAGTTAAGGATTTAATACATCAATAAATGTGATATTGGAAAGAAAATGGGCTTGGTAATAAGCCTTGGATTAAGATGAAGATACTGACACAAAAAAATGTTTGTTTGGTTACAGATAAACACACAAGAGTGATCTTAAGAAACTAATACGTAACTAAGTAATCACACAAACAAGATGAGTTAACTATGTTATTTTAATTAGAAACGTGAGATGAGGAAGATTGTAAAATCAAGGGACATGAAACCATTCTAGAGCTGAATTAGTTTATGAGATAATGTGTAAGATGTGAATGCAACATTTTGACGACCTAATTAAACTAGAAATTTGAAACCCAAATCAAAACGTGATTTTCAATGAACACAAATCAAGAAGAGGGGGAAGAGGAATGAAAGACTAAAAGCAAAAAGGTGTAAATTACAAGAAGAAAACCTTGATAACACTTTTCCTTTTTATCTTACTTATGACGCATTGTTAAGTAATCCTAGCAGTAGTTAACCAATTGTAGACACAAAATAACACACTTTGGGTAATTATCTAGTCCTGATTACATATTACTATACATATCATTCCTAAGTAAGAAAATTACTAATTAACCCATGTCTTTGGCAACCTTTCTTTGTCTCTTGTTTTTCCTTTCAGTATTTCACCCTTACTTGCTCAGTTTACATTTTTAATACTCCCTCTTTTATCATCCTTGACACAAGTTCCCAACGAGGATGATAGTCGCCCTTGTCCCCTCTGGGCGCCCCTGACCCCTTTATACTTTACTCACATTTTTTGGATATTTTCTAGTCATTTGAACATATTATCTTTTTGGTATTCAGCCTTTTTGGGGTTAATTATGAAATTCAAATAAGGGAATCATATAAATATAAAGTTATGTGATCATAATAAAGGATCAAGCACTAAGCATTAGTTATCACCACCTAAGGTTGCATCCATCAAACATATAAGAGCTTCGTTGCATCCATCTAATACCATCACAAGGGACACAAGGTTTGGTTATTATGCATACACACTTCATAGGATGGAATTTCATTCTATTCCATGCACACATCTATTACATTTCTTTACATCTAGCTTATTTTCTCGCTATCAAGTGTGACTCGCACAAAATCCACCTAGGGCACAATTCCACGCACACACACACATAGAACTACATTGGGTGTAATATGTAGGGAAGCACTCGGTCGTAAGTTCACCATTGTGATAGTTGAGGACAGTCTAACCCCTCATTCTGCATCTTTCTTTTTTAGGATTTCATGTCTATTTGAGGGTTTTGTAGGTTTTTATTTTGTTGTAGGTTTCTAATGACCTCGGTGATCTTGATACAACCTCAAAGTGACCAAAGGAAACTAACAACGAACATCTTGTAACCACTCAGAAGATGTTTCCTAATATTTTCCGTAAACCCAAGCACCTAGAAATAGGCCTAGGGCACCCACGGGTGCCCATGTCCCTCTCCAAGCACCCAGTCTATCCTATCTCTCCATATCTACATTTTTGCGGGTCTTTGTGTGATGCTCCTACTACTCTATTCACCTGGTCAACACTTAGGTAAACTTGATATTTTATTGAAAATCATCTAAGTACCTTCTTCTCCTCCTTGCAATTAGGGTTGTATTATTTATTGCTTAATTTGTTTGATTATTCATTTTTGTACTTAATTGCATATTTATTTACTTCTACAATAACATCAAATTAGGCATAAAATATACTTTTAGCTTAATTATTTTGGTGAACCTGAACTAGATTTGAACACCCTGTGATCCACTAAAATTCTCATGGCTAAGAATAATTCTTCTCCTCCTAGGTCGTCCATGCCTCATATTAGCATTAATCTTATTTATGATGACGTCGCCTTAGCTGAACTTAGCACTCTCTATCACAACATTATTCTCCCAAATGATACTCAAATGAAACTATTAGCTAATGAATGCAATATTCCTACTACCTTTGAACATTCTACCATCAACATTATTTCTGATCCAATAAGTTTTTCTAGTTGTACTCCTTACTACCCATTAAGAAATAGACCTCCTCCACCTTCCGTTATTTCTGTAGAAACTCTAGATGAGGTTATTATCGATTATTTGCTTAGTCTTGATTGCGATAGTACATAAAACACACATAATGAGAGTGTACATGTGCATGATGTTGTTTCTCATATAAGTCAAGATGATTCTATAATTGCATCTCATAATTCCTTCATCTCTAAAGATTTTTCTACTAACACATCACATACTAATTCTCCACCTTCTTTATTCTATGTTGATGATACGCTTAATGACATCCTTACATCTGAATCTTTGTCTGATATTGATGAGGCACATGATAGTAAATTATTCTACTTCTTTCATATTGTTGAATGTGAATTTTCTACTTCATTCTCATCTTCTTCTAAGATTGTATCTAGTAGCATGTATGATTCATCTCTTTCTATTACATCATCTCCTAATAACACTACTGATACGAGTCCTACTACTTCATTACCTATTACTTCTTCGGCTCCTATATACAGTGTGACCTTAGCATCGATATCTTCTACTTCCCTTAACATCCCTATGATCACTCATAATGGCAAGATGCAAACACTCAATATGCCATATCCATCTCCTATTATTCCCCCAAAGATATCTTATCACTCATGCATGTGTTGTCAGTCAATTACAATCCCAGGTTCAATATCTCACACTTGAGAGAAAAGTCTATTATGCTTCTATTGATAACAATTATTTACATGGCAACCCTATTCTGAAAATGATTTACAATTCGGCATTCCCTATGGATTTTGTTATGCCTACATTTTCCTTCTTTGATGGTACTGGAGATCCATATTTGCATCTTAAACATTATCATCTAGCTATAGCTTCCTACCCTACTGATCATTTGTTACTCAAATAATTTCACCATATTCTTATTGATGATGCTCTCTAATGGTATACGCATCTACCATTTGGATCTATTAGTACCTACTGGGAGATGGAAGAGACATTCCTTCAACAATCTATACTTAACAATGGCCCTAGATTCACGTATGATCATTTACCTAGCTTGCATCAAGGCATGACAAGAGCCCATTATTGATTAAATTTTACGTTTCAATGCCTGCATGCATTAGTTAGTTTTCCTACCCATTGACTTAGAAAATAAATTCATCTTTTGTTGTGGCTTGATTCCTCCTTTAAAACAATGCTTGCAATATGATACATGTGACTCATTCACACTCTTATGCTATAAGATCATCAATTTAGAACAAGATCTCATTTTTTGTACATGTCATAGATCCTCCTCCTTGTTCTCTTACTACTGCATCATCTATCTCTCCTCCTCTTCCATCTGTTGAGTGTCCTCCTAGGTCTCCAACTCCTCCACCTATAGACACTAAAAATTTGCACTTGCCTATCTTCATTTAATTATCCCATTTGTAATATCATCACATTACATTAATCACGATGAAATAAAAGATTTCCTCATAAACATTAATATTATATCCCATGATATTTTAATTCACCTAAGTAAGCTCCCTAAATAGTATTTAAATTTTCCCCTAAATCCTTATCTCACACTCTATCATGGGTATTTTTTATAAATCCCCCATTATCTTATCAAAATCTTATATTATCACAAAGAATCATATATTCATACATTTGATATATATTAATCAAACAACCTAATACATTTCATAAACAAACTTGGGCTAAATTAAGAACATATCTAACTAATAAAATCCTTTCCCTGACACCTCATTAGACAACACGACACTTTCAAAACTGACCAATAAACCCGTCATTCAAAATTTCAAACAAAAGACTCAAATTAGGAATTTGTTCCTAAACAAACTCGGGAATCCCAAAATCAGTGGCAATTTGTTAAATCACCAGCAATTATTTAATCCTAATTTACAATCCCTTTTGGGGATCATCTTCTCACATTTTCTATCATCAAGCCTTCTATCAGATTTCATCAGTTCCATATTGAATCAACATCAACATGTTATTGTCTAGGTATCAGCATCTATATTCATTGACCAAGTAAAATAATCAATTTGGATTTTGTGGGAGATCAAAAAATCATCAGTTAAGCTTTAAGCTCTATTTTTCTCACTCATTCAAGGTTAGATCATATCTTGCAAATCATATTTCCTTATTCAAATCATTTGTTCTGATTTATTAACTCACTTTAGTCTTTTGAGTGTTTATATCTTTGAACTATACCGATCTAAGATTACAATTTTATCAGACTATTTAGAACTCCCCAGAATCACCCGCGATTCCTACACATTTTTCTCATTTACAACATTCATCCAATTTCATCTATCTTTTCTATTATATAATTTTATCAATGCTAACATACTGTCAAGCATGGATTGTTTAGATGGCTTTAGGTGGACAAGGACATTGTTGGGCCCCTGAAATATCAACTAAGTCCAAAAAAGTTGTGCAAGATAAGGCACGCACAGGGAAGGGTTCAAGTAGGGTTTGGGTAGAACCCAAGATGTACATGCCCACAGAGAAAAATCTGAGACTTAACCATTATTGACCTATCGGGCAGGATGCGAGAAAAATGTGACCCAAGTGGATAAGGTGCCAGCCTGGCGACAGGTGGCCTAGGAAGGAATATACTCTGCAGTAGAAGCTTCTAGAAGAACATCATGGCAAGGAGTGGTGAGCTCAGGCTTGGAGGAGCATGCGCCCATGGAGGACCACATTCAGACACTTGGCGATAGATCTGAGGCTGCAGAAGAATGAGTTGGCAGTTCAGGAAGGCTATATATACAAGTGCCTGCAGAAGTAAAAAAAAGGAGGAGAAAGACAAAATGAATAAAAATGGATAGAGGCTGGTGCTCTTGCAAAAATACTGCAAGGACTCTGTTAGCTTGGGTAAATGATCGTAGGAAAGGATGTATCAAGGGTTTGGAAGTTATAAAAGTTTCTTTTGATAACCTAGCTATATGAATCCAGTTATAATGCATGACTATGGTCTGCCCTTCTCTGACATTTTGTAATGGGCCTAATGAATGTAATAAGGTTACCAGTTTATGTGAATATGAACATTAATGGTTCTGATGCATACATCCTTCTTCATAGCTCTTTTTCATTTATGTTTATGAACTAAGTATGAATGCTTTTACAACTTCCTTTCTATTTTGGTGTAAGTTCTATAATCTGTTAAGAACTTTTCTGTCTGGAATGACTGCAAGGATCTAGAAGTCATTCTGAGCTCTATGGTGCTTGTATGTCTTATTTCCTCTCAAATCTCTTAAACTTGGATCATAGATGATGTTTCCCACTAAAATCACATAAAGGAGAGACTCAGCACCCGCGCGTGCCTCGAGTGAGCGCCCAATGCCCGATGGGTGATAGGCCAACGCGCATGGGGTTTCCCTATTCTTTGATGGGTGTAAAAATGACTACATCTTGGTTCTATTTCCAGGACCTCTTTTCGAAGTTGTAGTGGTAAATGGCATTCATCATGATCTATGTAATGAGTGATGACAGAGCGTTTAACTTTGGAAAGTGTTGAATCATGGTTCAAGAGCATGGAGGATGAATTTGCCCAGAAATTCGGCACTGGATATGAGTTTGATGAATGTAGATGGGTAGAAGAGAACCTCTACCATGATTTGTATGAAACTTTTTTTTGTTGCTTCCCAGTAATTAAATGTATGAATGGCTCTCAGCATATGCATCTAGATCAACTGGTATTATAGATCACACACGTGGACCCAAGAGGAATACCAGAGGTTGAAAGATGTAGATCTAACAAGGACTAGTGTTGTGGATCATTGGTGGAAGGGAGTGTTGGCTAGCTACACTCTGGAATATGCTATTTCCATGTATTCTTGTCTGGAAGTTGCTGAGTTTGAGTTCATAAGGGATCCCAAAGGATCATTTTTGCGTGTTATTCCTTTGGCAATGAAGATCTTGATCGTGACCATGAGTTTAGAGGCATTTCCAATGGCTGGCTAAACCATTATGAGCGGGTGGGTGAGGAAGCTAGGATGGAGGAAGATGGCAGATATTACGACGGAGAAAGAAAGGGCGGAGAGGCTCAAGTATAGTGAAGCACATGAAAGGGATATTTCTAGATGACATGAGGTTATAAGTGTGATGGATCTATGGAGGTAGACGTTGCTGGAAGGAGTTGAGGTTCACGCAGAGGACGTGGAACTTGAGCAATCTTGTGTTACCCCATCTTGGCAAGTGCATAAGAGAGACCCCTTCAGCTTCTGATGAGATTTCGATCATGTGGAGAGAGAAGATTCATTGGCATGTATCTGAAACCCACCTAGGAACCAAGCCCTGGCACTTGGTTTTCCAGATCAAGGAAGGAGTGTCATTAACCCATTTGGTATCAGTGGGAGTGATAGATCTGCACCTAAAAGATATAATTTTTCATTTCCCACTTCTATGGCTACACATATTGTAGTATTCAGAGGAATTTTTGGACAAGGAGCAAGTACACAAGCCTTTGGTCTCGCATCTGGGAGTGGCACAAGGTACACTAGTGGTAGTGGGGAATTATCACAGACCGTTGGCACGTAGTTCAGTGGAACCTTGGGGACCCTTGGCACGACCATGACCTTGTGGACCTAGTGGATCTGGTCAGTCAAGAGGAATAAGACCTCGGTGGATCTAGAGGATCTGGTGGCTTAAGAGGCACAGGACCTAGTGGAGCTGGTGGATCTAGGCGGCAGAGGAAACACCGAAGGGAATCAAGGCTCTGGCTCAAGAGGACAAGGGCCCCAGCCAACCCCTCAAGTCTTCTTTGAGATTTCTTTACATTTTCCTAGATTACAGAGGTATTGAAGATGCTGCAAGACATGTTCACAAGTGTGAACTACTATGGCGTGCAAAGGGGATCACAACCCTGGAGTAGAAGGCTATTTAGTTTACAACGACGTTACAAGGGCACGCGCATAGCTGGTATAGGAAATATGACCCTCATCAAATAGTGGTGGATTATACTGCTTTAAAGAATGCCTTCCTGGAAGAACTCCACATCCCTGAGTTTGAACAAAAGAGCATCAGTGCCCTGAAGGAGATTCAACAAGGAATGGCGGAGAGTGTGTGGGAGTATGATGCATGGTTCAAATACCCTCTTGTCAAAATTTTCATATGACATTCACCCTTCACAACATGCTCAATGGTTTTTTGGGGGGTTGATAACTTCATTTAGAAGAGCTTTATCTCATAAAACTTTTACAGACCTGCACGAGGCGGTTAGAAGCTGCTCTGCCCGCCGAGGATGTTGGAAGTGTTGATACTAGTGTTAGCCTATTCCTGGAGGCTCAAATTACTGTTATGGCTAAGCAGCTGAAGAATTTGTCTATGAACTCAACCCATGAGACTCACAGTGGTACATGGTTTACAAGATTGTGAAGTGGAGGGGCATGTCAAGGATAGTTTCCCCCCAGAGGATGGTATGCACCGTAACAGTAGACTATGAAATTTGTCATGGGGACCATGATGCAAGTAGATGTCCCTTGTTACAGTGCATAATTCAGAAGAATGTGTCTTGTTACTGTAAGATCTACACCCTTATGACCCATGATACTAAGTGTTGTAGTCTTATTGACTAGATCCATGAGGCCATTGATCATGGGGTGTGCCATACTAGCATTTCCATTAGTTCTAAAGGTGATGATTTCCGTTATGAAGGAGTGCGCAGATGGAGGCGCATGCAGAAGGGGATTTCACGGAGGATTCTGTGGTCATGGTAACCATGGAGGAGGAAGAAGTGAGTTCCCATGTGGAACCTGTTTTAATTTTGGGTCTACAGAGCATTACAAACGAGAGTGAAAAGACTTGTTGTAGTGCTCATGGTGTAGGAAGAAACACAAGTATGAGGAGTGCCCTGAGTTGTTTGAGCACATGAATTAGCAGCACCGAGAAGACAAGGGTGCTGCAATAGTAAGCATTAAGAAGACAGACACACAATGGATGCCACGGGTGACACGTGATGCAAGTTTGGAATCTGTTATGGTAACAATAAGAGTAGAGGCTGCACGCGTAAAGGAAATACCAAGGCAGAAGAACCTGGTTTCAAGGGAAGAAGTGGTACATGGGAAGTACCCAAACCCTACGCATCAAAAGGAGGCATATCAAGATACCATGGATGTCATTCAGAGTTTACAGGGAGAAATCTAGTGTCTAAAGGAGCAGTCCAGGAGGGAGGAGCAAAGAAGGAAGGTCGAGGCGCCAAGAGATGACCTGGATGAGGTCAAGGAAGTATGTAAAATGCTAAGGCAAGAGAATATTATTCCCTTGCTAGGAGCAAGGTTGAGAGAGAAGGTACCACATGCTGGAGGAGAGTGTGAGAGGCAGCTATTGCATGCAAACCTTCCCCCTCACACCCTTGACTATGATAGGGAGATCACATTAAATGTGGTTGTGGATGGATGGCTCCTTAGTAATATCCTCATTGACACAGGCACGAGGTCAATGTTCTCACATTGGATGCATGGCATCAGATGGGAACTCCTGCATTATAGCCATCTTCGAATGTGTTGTATATGGCAAAAAAAAATGAAGGTAATGCCCATCGGTGTGTTAAAGGATGCATCTATCACCATTCAGGGAGCAAAGTTTACTGGGGACTTTGAAGTCTTGTCACTCATCGAGGCAGACAATTTCCCAGCACTACTTGGGCGCCCATGGTGTTATAAGAACAATGTGGATCTTCGGTTCAACGAGGGGTACATAAGCTTTGAAAATGAGGAAGAATGGGTCATTTTACCCCTGGCTGATGGGAAGTCAACACCCTATACTGAACCTTTGGGAGAAGAGGTCTTGGATAGAATATATGTGCGCTCAATCAGGGATCTAGAGATAATCCATCCTACCGAAAGAATTATCCAATTTGAGGATGCCCACTCGGTAAGTGACACCACTAGTCTAGCATGTGATAATTGGGTACATGGAACCTATGAGTTGATCGGACAACCTTTAAGAGGATTGGTGACAAAGGTGAAAAAGGCACGCACAGTCTGGTGCCTAGGTGGAAAGGAGCTACCTAAGTACTCAGGAGGAGCCTCCCCTGAGGTCTTTTTACAAAAGATGGAAGCTCAGTGGAAGGAGGATGAAATAAAAGAAGGCGGATGTTAAGTTATGTCCTACTAGGAACTGTTAAGTGCGTTGGTGGGCAACACATCGGGATAATCTCTTGGAATGGCATGAAGTGATAATTTCCTTCTCTATTCATTTCTCTAGAAGTAACGTGCCCACCACCATCAAGGACTACCATGGTAAAAGGCCTCTTTCCACATCCAAGCATGTGAGAGAGGAGGGAGGCGCAGAAAATTTACCACCATCCCTCTGGGTACACAAACTGTATTCTACACTACAGGTTTGCGCGTGTGCATGGTGCATCCACTCTGAGACACGCCGCCAAACAAGGGAATTGGCAAGAACTAGTGGCTGATCTCATCCAATCATTTGAGTATTGAAGCACCAAACCATCGGTAGATAAGGCATTGCAAGAGATCAAGTGCCTTACGATGGGGGATAGTTCCATGGCAGAAGATAGGCTACTGGAGTTGCTAGGTGAACCTAGCCTTGGAGGCGCACTTTGAAGAATAAGACACAGAAGAGATACAGTTTGAGCACGCATGTGTAGAGAAAGAAAAAGGTAAGATGGTCTATGTCATAGACGGTGAAGAGATAGAGAATTTGGAGGTTAACCATTCTCTAGGCTCACGCAAAGTGATGGATAGTGTTGATGACATAACCTGCATGCCTATCATGAGCCTTTAAAGACAAAAAAGGTTAATATTGGGTCGGAGGCAGAACCCAAGGAAGCTATCATTGGAGATTATTGATCGGATAAGTAAGTCTCTAAGATCATTGATCTTTTACGTGAATTTGAGGATTTATTCCCACGCGGGTACCATGATCTCGAAAGGCATCCACCATTCCTTGGGGGAGATGAGGATAAATCTGAAGCACGGTGTGCTCCCGGTCAGGAAGAGACCCTACCAGATGAATCCCAATTTGCACATGAAGGTAAAGGAAGAGATAGAAAAAATGATAGCATCTAGGATCATTGAAGTTGTTGAAGAATCAGAGTGGATAAGTCCAATGGTAATCAACATCAAGAAGGATGGGAAAATTAGGATCTATGCGTGGATTATAGGGAGTTGAACACAATTTGTGTCATCGATCCTTTTCCAACCCCCTTCACTGAAGAAATTTTGGAGGGAGTCGTTGGGCGCGAAATCTTTCCTTTACGGATGGATTTTTGGGGTACCACCAAGTCCAAATTGCAAAGGAAGACCAGGAGAAGACAACTTTCACCACTGAATGGGGAAGTTTTGCATACATGGTCATGCCCTTTGGGTTGAAGAATGTGCCTACTGTTTTCTCATGCATAGTGGTATAGGCGTTCCAGGACTTCATCCATAAATTTCTTCACATTTATCTGGATGATTGGACAATGTATGGTCTAGTAAAAGACCATTCTGATAATTTGAGGTTGATGTTTGAGAGGTGTCGGTAGTTGAGAATATCCCTCAACATTAAGAAGTGTGTCTTTGCTACCCCCTTTGGGACGTTATTGGGGCATATCATATGTAAGGAGGGCTTGCTAGTAGATCCTGTGAAGGTTGTAGTTATTGTGGGATTGGGGGAGCCTACTAGCCAAAGCACAGTGCATGGATTTCTTGGGCATACGGATTATTACAGGAAATTCATTAAGGGGTATGCCAAGATTTTCATGCCTTTAGAAGCATTTCTCAGACATAAAAGTGCCTTTCATTGGGGAAAGGCACATCAAAAGGTATTCGACACATTGAAGGATAGGATTTTCACCACACTTATATTACGTTTTCCCTCTTGGGATAATCCCTTCCATGTTCATGTGGATGCCTCCAGAACAGCCATTGGGGTAGTGCTTACACAGCCTAGTGAGGGAATTGTTGATCACCCCCTATCCTTTACAAGTAGGAAGTTGACACCAGCATAACAGAATTACACTACGACTGAGCACGAAGCATTTCCAGGACTTCATCCATAAATTTCTTCACATTTATCTGGATGAGTGGACACTGTATGGTCTAGTAAAAGACCATTCTGATAATTTGAGGTTGATGTTTGATAGGTGTCAGTAGTTGAGAATATCCCTCAACATTAAGAAGTGTGTTTACTACCCCCTTTGGAACGTTATTGGGGCATATCATATGTAAGGAGGGCTTACTAGTAGATCATGTGAAGGTTGTAGTTATTGTGGGATTGGGGGAGCCTACTAGCCAAAGCGAAGTGCATGGATTTCTTGGGAATACGGATTATTACAGGAAATTCATTAAGGGGTATGGGAATATTTTCATGCCTTTAGAAGCATTTCTCAGACATAAAAGTGCCTTTCATTGGGGAGAGGCACAGCAAAAGGTATTCAACACATTGAAGGATAGGCTTTTCACCACACTTATATTACGTTTTCCCTCTTGGGATAATCCCTTCCATGTTCATGTGGATGCCTCCAGAACAGCCATTAGGGTAGTGCTTACACAGCCTAGTGAGGGAATTGTTGATCACCCCCCTATCCTTTGCAAGTAGGAAGTTGACACCAGCATAACAGAATTACACTACGACTGAGCACAAAACATTTTCAATGATCTACACACTTCACAAGTTCAGACGGTATTTTCTGGCAACTCCCTTTGTATTTTACACTGACCACATGGCGTTAAAGTACTTGGTCAACAAGCTCATCCTACAAGGGCACATATGTCGGTGGGTACTATTATTTCAAGAGTTTGAGTTCATGGTAGTTGTGAAGCCTAGAAAGAGTAATTTTGGACTTGATTATTTGTCAAGAATTAATTCAAGGGAGGATGTGCAAAGCATTGAAGAGACTATGCCAAATGCCAACCATTTAGGTTGCGGTGCGTGCCCTTGGATTTGGAGGAAATTGCATTATTTCTAAAAGAAGTTCTGGCATCAGAAGGGATGAAGGCCTTGGAGAAAAAGAAGTTAGTTGTACGCATCATGCCCTACATGCTAATTAATGGAGACCTATACAAATGGGCCGTGATGAGGCTCTGTGCTGATGTGTGCTAGAACATGAGCACATTGCTATAATAGAAGAAGCACATTGTGGGATTGTAGGAGGACACTATGCGGGAAATGCAACCACACGAAATATTCTACTTGCAGGGATTTGGTGGGAGACCATTTATCAAGATTGTATAGAGTTTTGCATGGCTTGTGACCATTGCCAATGCCCTTGAAAACCTGGAAAGAGGGATGAAATGCCCTTACGACCAATACCAAGCGTGGAACCATTTAAGAAATGGGCTACAGACTTTGTCGAAGTAATCTCACCAGTAGTGCGAAGGACTGGTTCATGGTATATCATTACTTGCACTGATTATTTGACAAGGTGGGTAGAGGCAGCACCCACTAAGTATTGTACCATAACTATAGCTACTAGATTTTTATGGGAGAACATAATCAACAAGTATGGATGCCCATTGAGCTTGACAAGTGATAGAGGTACGCACTTTCTCAATGAAATGGTCAGGATTCTGTTATCAGAATTGATGGTGGCCCATCACAAGACTAATCCTTATCACCCTCAAGAAAATGGACCTACTGAGGCATTTAACAAAAGACTTAGTCACACGTTGACTAAGATCTATGATGTTGGTAGGTAGGATTGGGGATGATAAAGTATCAGTCGTTCTTTGGGCATACAAAAAAACCTACAAAAGGTTGAATAAGGCCACACCATTTCAGTTGGTGTTTGGCACGGAGGTTGTCTTACCAGTTGAGTTTATGTTACCTTCGCTACGTATAGCGTGTGCGGGAGGGTTAGATGATGAACAAGCACTGGAAGATAGAACTGATGAATTGATGAAGCTATATGAAAGACGATCACTATCCATGTGGAGCCAAACAACTGAAAAAGCAAAACAAAAGGCATGGCATGATCACCACATTAAGAACAAGAATTTTGAGGTTGGGCAGATGGTGTTGTTGTATGATTCAAAGTTTCTGCACCACCTTGGGAAGTTAAAGGTCCATTAGTTAGGTCCCTATATAATCTCGTACATCCTTGACTCAGACGCGTTCCAGTTACAAATGCTAGATGGAACAAAATTTCATGGAAACTTCAATGGGAGTAGGATGAAGCCCTACTATAAATAAGGCTTCTTGGTGTTTGTAAATAAGGTAGTTTTTCCAGATAGTTTAGAATTTCCCTTATGCATTTCTTTCTTGTGTTTTCCTTTCACATTGTTATTTTGTTTTACACCTTGGGCGATGGTAACCTTGTTACTTTTTTAGGGTTTTTGAATGCGCAGAGGACTATGCATCATTTTAATGTGGGGTGGAGTAATGTGAAGGAAAGCGTGGGTAAAGTGCTAAGGAGGATTTTGTTGGAAAGCCCGGTCGAATGGCCTTGTTAAAAGAGGTGCATGATAGAAAACGTGGAAAAAAATGGTTAGTGTCAAGATAAGGCTACTTTCAGATCCCATGTACAAAGGGGAAGAAGTGCAAAAATAACACGAGGTAGGTGAAAGCAAAAATCATGACCTCAGAAGTGCCTTCGGCACTGGTGACGTGCGTGCAAGAGTCTCCTATCAAGATGGATTGGTTGTGCACCAGAAGGTTGGAAGATTGTCCACACAGGGTTAGGCACGTGAGTTAGGGTGAAAAATTTGGGCTTTGTTTGAAAAAGCCTCATTAAAAGTTAAAAGTACAATGGTAGGTGAAGTAGCATTTAATTCTTAAAAATGGGAAAAACTATAAATAAAGGTTTAGACATTTCATTATTCACATTACGAATACAAAGAGAAGAGATTTTGTGAACTAGGGTTTCCAAAGTTGATCCGTGTGAAGAAAAATTGCAAGAATTTGAGCATGAGTGACCAGTTTGGATTTACAAACTAGAAAGGAAGTGATTCATGGGCATGGGAAGAGTTTTGGAGAAGCATCGTCTAGTGAAAAGAGATTCTAATTAGGGTTTGGTATCCAGGGCATGGGTTGAAAAAGAGTTTCTTCACCAGTTTGAGATATAAAATTGGAAAGGGGTAGTAAAACAAAGCAAGTGAAAGAATTTTAAGTGTTAACATAAACAATGGCACCCAAGAAACCAGTTGGCACACCTAAGAAGGGAAACGGAAAAGGAAAAAGTAAGCAACAAGAAACTGTCATGAGTACAAATGAAGAGTGGTATGCAGAAATGCAGTACCCAGATGGAGTATTACTTGGGCGAGAATGGGAGTCCAATTTAAGAAAAATGGTAGGAAATGATTACAATCATCACTCAAGCACAATTGAGAAGGAAATGGCACTAGAGTTAGTATGCTCGATGAACAAAAGGACACCAGAAGGTTTACCCATCTATAACGATGAGGTAAAAGTGAAGTTGGAAAAGTCAGGATTATTACAACTCTTTGAGTTTCCCTACTTCGGAAAGCCTGAGCGCCTATATCAATGGTTGATGTCGCACGTGCATGAAGATTATTTTCACTTTGCAGGGTGCAAGATGCGCATTACCCCTCAGCTTGTTTCACATTTCATAGGCCTCATCTGTGAAGGAGAAAGTTTGGAGGATGACTTACGCAACAAGGAGGCAATTAAGG
Organism: Taxus chinensis; assembly: GCA_019776745.2. Taxonomy (NCBI): domain Eukaryota; kingdom Viridiplantae; phylum Streptophyta; class Pinopsida; order Cupressales; family Taxaceae; genus Taxus; species Taxus chinensis. The sequence continues at coordinate 542,498,243 of CM034151.1, read as the reverse complement.
AAACCATCGCTACTTATGCATATAAAAAGGGTTTGAGGTACTTTGATATCATGGACATCAAGGACCTGGTGATGTAAATGGTTGCGCACCTTGTGACAAAGCTAAATGGCCAGGAGAGATGGACCCAAGTGAACAAGTCCTAGCTTAATTTTTGCAGGAGGATTTCAAAGGGCACCATCTACAACTTGTCTGTATTCATCGTGGATGAGATTGTCAGCAGCACGCAAGAAGGTGATAAAATCCTCTTTGGTAATGTCCTATTAACCATTGTGTTCTCAGATATTGGATTGTCGAATTTTTGGTTGGATATTTTTTTAGGCCAAAATATAAGGTTCAACCACAGTACACGGGATTAAATCCCTCCTTAAAAAAAGGTGAGGCAGCCTGTTTATTACTGATCTAAAACACAACAAAAATAATATGTACAATATTCACACTATTCTAACCATTGGGGTTGGGATAAAATCCTGAAATCCACATCAACTCGAGATGGAGATGTTACAGCTTTAGAAATAGAATGGATTAGAAAAGAAATTATTGTAGATGAAATAGAGCGGGAAGGGAAAGAGAGGAACGTATTTTCTTTCAAGCAAACACAGATCAAGAAATACTTATACGAGTTTTAGATAATGGGTGTAATATTTGAAACGATTAAAATAATCAAGAACACTAAACAAATAATAGCTTAAGATCTTGGACGTAAGAACAATATCTCAAGATAAATGAATCCCACAACACAAAGTTTGCAAAATAACAGTTGTTTCTATTCCTCGATGATTAAAGAAGAAAATACAAAGTTTTCTTCTACTTCACAATAGCTCTTGATATTCTAAAAATCTCACCATTTTTAGAATGCGCAAGCATCCCTTATTTATAATAGAAAGAGTCAGAGAGAAAATAGGATAAATCCTAGAAAATAGTCATTTTAACAAGAATCATATTTTTCTTGACTCTCACGCAGGAGAACAAGTCAAAATTTGCTTCCTATGTGACGAAATGAAAATGAAAAAGACATGTCAATCTCTGGATGGAAATGACATGTAACATTATGCTTATTCTGTTTCATCATCCTTGTCTTCCTCCAACAAAGCCTGCTTGTCTCAAAATTCTTGGAATTTCTAGATTATGTCCTGCATCTCAACTTCATCTGGCACACTAGAATAATCACTTAGAACCTCACAAGTTTCCTAAGTGTCGCTTGCGTTGCCAGGAAGTTTCTTCAATCTCTTGTTGAGTTTCCTTAGTGATTCCAAAACATTCTCAATCCTTATGAACTTATCAATGGTTGTCAGATCGAAGACGGAAGCTGGTTCATGCTGAATTGATTCTTGAATTTGTTTATAGAGATCGTCAGCAGGTAGAATATTCGAGCTTTCATCCAACACCTTGGTGAAGATCCTGGGTAGCTCATGTTCTATGTCATTGTTGGCATTGACCAACTGATCTCTAGATTCCCTCAACTTGCTGCAAGCTTCACTGAGAATCTTTATCCTAAATCTAATGGCTTTGGTTAGCTAGAAATGCTTATCCCCATGCAAAATGATTCCTTCTTCCATCAAGATACGGGATGGAACTTGTTTCAGCGCATTGAGAGCCTCAAAAGTTAACTCAAGGTTCCCAATTTCCTGTGAAAATTCATCATCCATTTTATCGCCATCCTTCTTTATCTCCTCCAAGGATTTATAAACCTCCATTGTGTCATCAATGACCTTTCTTCCTTATAGGAGTAGCCTCTGAATCCATTCATCAACCGTTCTCCCCTTCTCGTTGATTTTTTCAATCATAGGTACCGATGAGAAATCGAACCTGATAGGAGTAGGGGTAGAAGATGACGGTATTGATTGAGAAGGCTTTGAGAGCTTGAGCAATACCTCTGTCAACTATTCAAATTTCTCCTTAAGCTCATCTCTGCTCACCTTCATTTCCTTCAGCTTCTGGCACAACACGTTCATGGCATCCTGGGCATCCTGTTGTGCTCCTTCTATTGTTACCTTTCCCAGATCAACCCTTGTAATCTGATAATCAATAACCGCTATATCCTCCTTAGTTTTATTGGCCACGGGAGTGGAAATCTCTGCAAACTTATGCCCTAAGGCATCCACTGAAACCCTTGAAACTGTTTTGGGTTTCTTAATAGATTTGGCAGGAGAGGCCTTGAGTGAACTGAAGTCGAAGGCTAGTAGAGGAACTACCACCTTCCTCTTCCTTGGGGTCTGATCAATTAACCATTGAGGTACAGTGGAAGAAGTTTCCCCTAGTGGAGGTGTTATGGTTACATCTGTAGGTGGAGGAAGGTTTACTTGTGGAGTAGTGATGACTGCAAGTGTAGTGACTGTGGGGATAGATTCAATGAATGAAGGTGCAGAAGGAGGAGGCATATCTATGGCCATCTTAGGTCCAACAGAGAGAGGTGAGAGGTCAGAGAAAATGATGGCCATGGTTGATGAAAGTGGCATAGAAATATGAGGTGAGGAAGATTGGGAGAGAGGAGGTAAAGATTCTAAAGTCAAAGCTTGAGAAGCAAGAGAGAGACTTACTTCTAATGAGTAATCAACAAAAGGAGAAATGAGAGGTTGACTGACCTCATATTCTGAAGGAATTTTTCCTTGTTCTGGTGGAGGAGGTGAATCCAGTACCTCAACTATTTTGTGAAGGAGTGGCAGATGATGTGGTTCCTTTCTTTTCTCCCCTTCTGACAAACTTAAATTTTATCTACCTCTTGGTAGGGCTTTTATCCTCTTCCCTCTCTCCCTTGGAGGGTCCCACTTCTAAAGTAGCTATTTTTGAAAATCTCTTTTCCTTATAATTCATTCCCCAAGAAATGAGTCATGCCTTGGTACAGACAAGAGTCTGAGCAGCTCTTTCAGTGATAGAAGCTTTTTTAGCAACAGACTAATCAATGGCTGGGAATCCGTGTTGGTCTCCATTCGACTGTTCGTACCTAGTGTCCAGGACACTTTCATTGTCTATGGTGCCTTCAGGGATATTAGCTAGATCTAACATCTGAATTTCTTCAAGCGTCAGTCTATTGTTGTCTTTCCTTCAGATGGCAACTTCATCCCGAAGATCAACCCAGATGTCTTCCACATTGGGCACATACAGAAACAAGGTTCCATATGACTTGAGAACTCCTCAGATGTCAAACCCCTCCCTGAGCTTCATATGTTTCTTCAATTTTTCCTAAAGCTCATGCACCACATTCTTGGCCTTAACCATTGTAGAGCATGTATACCTTCCAATGGAGATAGGGAAGGAGACGGTAGCTTTGTGCCTGCTTTGTTGGAATTTGTGAAAATCCAAAAATTATCTAACTAACTCCATGAGGATCAGTTTGTCACCTGGGAACCTGGGAAAATGGAAAGGGTTACCATGGAACCTTACCACCCAAAGATAAGTAAACTTCTTGAATTATAAGAAGATGCAACCCCATTTTGACACTTCGGCCCATGCTTCATCAGAAACCCTTCTCTTCCTCAGATCAGGATCCAACCTGCAAATATTTTCATAGAAGGCATCATTCACTCTTCTATATTGGTCTTCAGACCCTTTTATTGTCAACTAAGGGAAGTACCAATATATGTGTTCCATTTGCTTGGTTTCCCTTTGCATCTAGCCCTGGGTAATTTCTCATGTCTGCTGCTACATAGGTGACATATGACATCATATAGAACTTGCCGGTAGACAAGATTGTTTTCATTTGGGAATCTATCTCATCACTTATTAGGCTACCCCAATCAATCCCTTGGTCATTCTTCTTTATGATGACCATGAACTGGTACATCCACCCTTGGAATTCTTTTGACTCTGGGAGTCCAAATAATCGACTCAGCATGGTGATGATATCACTGATTTCAGAGAATAAAATCACTTCTAGGGACTGACTTGGGAAACCTAGAAATGGTTGGCTTAGCCTTGATCAAGAAATTCTTGTTTACGTGCTTGATGCAGTCTTCTTGATCTTTGTCCCAGGCCTTTTGTGCTGATTTAAGGTTTAAATCAACATACTCCACAAAGTTGGGAAATTTTAGGAGTTGATCAAAGTAACCTCCATCTAATTTCACTATAGACTCTCCTGCTTGATTTCTTACTAAGCGGGAGGCTGAGTCATAGTTGGAAGCGCAGGCCAGGATGAATTCAGGGCATTGAGCTGATATTGGAAATCCTGCTACAAGAGGGAGACCGCTGCCTGTTATAGACTTCATCCAGGAATTCTGAGAAGAATCATCAATTCTCTTCCAGAAGTCCTCCATATCTATATTACCGAGCTCTATGTCCCAAATGTCATAATTGTAGCTTATCTAAGAAGAAGACTCCATCTTCTGATATTTATACTTCATCTTTCCTGCTCTATTTGACTTATCCTTAGATTGGCCAAGGGGTCCGACATGAGGAGTCTTGAAGAAGAAGTGCCTTGATGATTTCTGGAAGAGCAATCGGGCTTGAAATTTTGTTAACAAGTGCACAGACCCACCACACTGATTCAGATTTTGAAATTTGCAAAACACCTTCGGAAACCTGACACAATGAAGTGTATATCAGAAGTCAGGACATGCTAAGCATCAATGAAAACCTGACACACTGCGGAAGTGAGGAAGTGACGGACAAGTAGGAAAACCTGACACACATGGTGGAACCTGGAGGATGTCGAGCAGGTAGAAATTTCTGACACACTACGGATCTTGATGGATGTCAAGCAGGTAGCAAAACCCAAAACAAGGTGGAAAGAGTGAAATGTTAAACACCCTGCAAAACCCAAAACAAGTATATCAGGTTTCTGACATGTCAGAATATGAAAAATTCCCACCTTGTGATCTTTTAGGAATTTCAAAATATTTTTTGGAATCCACAAGTTACAACCTATGAAAAATAAGTAAATAACCTAGGGGTGAATTTCAAACAAGAACCCTCATGGGAAAAAGACAAGAAACAAGGAAAATAACCCTAAACCCTAAACCAGAAATGGGGGAGGAAATGAAATGGAAACCCCAAGAAAACACTTCACAAATAACCCAAAAAGCTTCTAAATAGAAAGAAGAGAAGAATACCTTCAACTAGTCTTGAAAAATGATCAAAAATGGCTGGCGAAATCGATCGGGAAGCTCGATCAGGTTTGGAGGTAGAAGAAGCATCAATGAAAATCCAACGCAGAAAAAATGATAAGGTAACAAATGACGTGGAAAACTGACTATTTATAATAACCTAGCATTAATTACAACTCACTTGACATGTGTGCCAACTACCAGACAACTGGACATTAATGACATGTCATCATGTTTGGAGCATCTGAAAACCTGATACAAAGGATTTGATTCAATTCGGGTTTTGGGTTTCGGGAAACAAGCGACATGAAACATGCATTTAGTAAAGCATGTTCCAATGCTTGGAAGTTCCAAAAACCTAACACAATGCTTAGGCAATCAAGTTTCAAGTTTTTGGAAACAAGCGACATAAAACATGCTTTGAGCAAAGCATGTTCCGATGCTTGGAAGTTTTGAAAACCCGACATAATGGACTTAATAATCGGGTTTTGGGTTTCAGGAAATGTGAGACATGTAACATGCAAGAAACATGTTTTCATGCAATGAAAACCCAAAAACCCGAAAATCTCTTTCAAAGGGAATTTTAAAGAGATTTGTCCAAAATTTTCCTATGGTTATCTCATTTCTAGCTGAAATCACTAAAATGAGATAACAGTTGGCTCCAGTTGGGGACTTTCTTTGAGACATCAAAGGAAGAGAACTCTTGTATCAAAAAGCTTTATCCATTGGGCTACGGAGTCTAAAGAAGAAAAACCAAAAACAAACAAAGGAAGAACGAAATAAAGCAAACACACAACAGAAAATAAATTATAATACAGTGCAAGAGAGCATCTTGCACTATTGATGGAACAACTTCAGATGTTGGCCACTGAAAGGTAGAGGGAGCAACTCTCCATCAAGATATGATAGACAAGAAGTTATTTTCACCATTCAGCTAATGGATTTTGAAAGGACCTTTCCATAAAGAATCGAACTTGCCATGCATCCCTTTCTGTTCCCTTCTCTTATCCCAGAGAAGTACTAGATCTCCAATCTGGAAATCGTGTTGCTTTGATTTTTTGTCAAATATATTTTTGACTTTTCTCTGATGATCTGCAATGTGATCCACCACCTTTCTTTGTTCTTCTTCTAGCCTGGCTAGGTACATTATCCTTTTCTCAATGGAACTTTGAAAAGTTTCATCCTCAATTGCTTTAGCCAACCGTAAGGCTGGAAATTCTACAAAGATAGGAATCTCAGCATCAATTCCATACAACACCTAGAATGGGGACATTCCAATAGCTCACTTAAGAGTAATCCAATCTTCCCATAATGCATCATACAATGCTTTGTGCCATGTCCTCTGATTCTCATCAACCATCTTTCTGATTATGGTCACCAGGTTCTTATTACTTGATTCAGCCTGACCATTGCCTTGGGGGTAATAATTGGATGAATGAGCCAACATGATCCCAAATCCATAGCAAAATTTTCTCAACTCATGTGATGAGAAATTGGAAGCATTGTCAGCAACGATCTTGTGAGGCAAACCGAATCTAACAATTATATTCTCCTTGAGAAAGTTGCACACAGCTTCGGATGTGGCCTGCTTGATTGGCACAGCTTCCACCCACTTGGTGAAATAGTCTATGGCGGTGAGCACATAATTATGACCAGCATTGGAGGTAGGATTCAGTACTCCAATGAAATCAATTCCCCATTGGTGAAAAGGTTCTTCAATTATCACAGGCTTCAAGGGAAGAGCTGTTAGCTGAGGATGGCCAACAAAATGTTGACAAGCTTCACACTTAGCCACCCATTTTGCTGAATCTCGAAAGAGAGTAGGCCAATAGTACCTGGCCCATAATATCTTGTAAGCCATCATGGAGGAAGTATAAATGTCCTCCGCATGCTAGATTGAGGAAGGATTCTAGCAACCTTATCTACTGAGACTTATCAACACAATGCAGGAATACACCATCAATACCTTTCTTGTATATACCATTATCCCATAGAATGTATCTGTGCGGACCTTAATTTAACTGTCCTCTTTTCTTTTTGGCTTAAATGCCGGGAAAATTCACCGTAAGTTAAAAATAAAGTGATATCTGCATACCATTCATCGGTTGTGCTTACAAAAAGCACCATGGGCAATTCTAAAGAAGTACCTTTAGTTTCCTCACATTCTGTCTCAGAATTGTTTTCTACGATCAATTGGCATAGGCCTTTTCCTCATACCAACTTAGTAGGTCTAATGTCCAAGTCATATTCTTGGACTTTGGCTATCCAGTTACCCCCAGTTGACTACCTAACTCTTGTTGAGTCAAAATGGACTTAACTGCAGTATCAGGAACAAGAACAAGAGTGTGAGAAATCAACACATAATACCTGAAATGCTTCACTGCTCTCACCACTACATAAGCATGCTTTTCAATTTGCAACATCTTCAATTCATGTTCCTTTAGTGGGCAGCTCATGAAAGCAATGGGGGCTTCGATTCCTTCTTTGTTCTCCTGCATCAGGATGGTTGCTACTGTATATGTGGAAGCGTAGCTGTATATAATGAAATCCTTATTGAAGTCTAGGCATAACAGAATAGGAGCATGAGCAATTTCTCTTTTGACTTCTTCAAAAGTAAGCTTCCCTTCAGTGCTCCATCGAAATGGAGTCTTACCTTTCATCATCCCAAGGATATCCTTTGTTTTATCGACAAATTCAGGTACGAATCTTCTTAGGAAATTGACCTTTCTGAAAAAAGAATGCACCCCAGTTTTGCTTATAGGTAGGGTAAGGCTTTGGATGGCCTTCACCCACTCTGGGTCGATCTTGGTTCCTTCTTTAGTCACGATATGACCCAGTAACTTACCCTATGTTACTCCGAACATGGAATTTTTAGGATTTAATGAAATCCCATGACATCTGCATCGTAAGAGTACCTGCTCCAGGTGATCATAATGATCACTTCACTTATTAGAGAAGACTGTCAAGTCATCCAAATATACAACTATGACTTTGCCCATCAAATCTCTGAAAGATAAGTCCATAGCTCTTTGAAACGTGGCTCCAGCATTAATCAAACCAAAAGGCATCCTCTTGTAAGAAAAGGTCCCCCATGGGGTGGTGAATGTTGTTTTATGTTGATCCTCAGTGGCCACCTCAACCTGATTATACCCCGAAAATCCGTCAAGCATGGATAACATTTCTGACCCAGTGACAGTTTGTAACACTTGATCCATGATAGGCAATGGGTAATTGTCTTTTAATGAAGACTGATTAAGGTTCCGGAAGTCAACAAAAATCCAAATCTCACCATTCTTCTTTCTGACGGGGACAATGTTAGCAACCCATGTAGAATGATGGATTGAGAAGATAATCCTTGCATCTAACATCTTTTGAATTTTTGCAAGGATAGTCCCTGAGATCTTTGGGTTGTAATGCCTTTGTTTCTACCTGTAAGGTTTGACATCATACTTCAAAGGGATGTTATGTTGCACATCCTTGGACTTGAAAGACTTCAAATCCGCATAAGACCATGCCAAGACGTCCATATATCTCTTCAAGAGTGAAGTGAATCTTCCTTTCTCCTTTGGAGAACAGCATTTTCCAATGTTTACCATTTGTGGTTGGTCAGAAGAGCCCAGATTAACTTGATCTACCTCTGACAAGGAAGCACCTTCAGCTTGCCTTTTATCCTGAATAAAATGGTCATGTTTGTTCAAACAGACCTTCCAGAGAAACTAATCCCTTCAGAATCTTATTACCTTTGAGATGGATGAATTCACCATTAATCTCTTGATATGAATTCGAGATGGACTCACTGAAAGCTGATTCTGATCCTTCAAAATAAAGCTCACTAAAATTATCAGCTTTCTCAAGAAAAGACAATACATGTTGATCATCATTAAACACTTGCCAATGAGCTGAATTATCTGGAACACTCAGACGATACACAATCTCAATGGTATACGTGTCTTGTTTGAACTTTGGGTGAGGAAGGAGAAGAGATGCAGACATGGCTAAAGAATTAGCTTTATCATTATAATCTCTCAAAACTGCCTTAATGGAAAAAGCATCAAAGCATTCTATGTTGTCCCACACCTTGTTCCTATAATGCCTTAGGTGATCATTTTTTACCTGATAGATCCCCCTTACTTGATTTACAATCAACTCAGCATCTCCCTGCACTTTAAGATTTTGGATACCCTTTTGCCTTGCCATTTCTAATCCTAATAACAGAGCTTCGTATTCAGTCGTGTTATTAGTATTGTCAAACTGCAGCTTGAAGGCAAAGGGAAAGATCTCGAAATCTGGAGATATAAGAACCACACCATACGCCTGATCTAGTAGTTGAACAGCTCCCATCGAACTCAAGGGTCCAAATAGCATTAGGATCTTCTTCCTTGATTTCTACAGAAGGCACCTCCGATGTCATGAAATAACTTCCCAAGCCTGCATCTTCGAAGAGAATTTGAGCTTTGGGGTCATCTGATTTAGTGACCAGGTACTTCGTTTGTGCTTCAGGGTGGAGGACACGAGGAACTCCATTCACTAGAATTTCAGCTTTGGTCCAGTCCATATTGATTTCTCCTCTGACATCTTTGCAAAAACCTCTTCCTAAGAGAATACCATAAGCACCTGGGATATAAGCAACCAGGATAGTCATTTTTACTCTCTTTTCAGGGAATGACGACAAATGCAAACTGCGCATCCTTGATTTGGCCAATCAAGGGGACTTATTTTGTTTCCATGGAGTAACACCACCCATAATATTTATTCAAGGTAAGTCCAAGGGCATGGGCTACTTTTGCGGGCATCACGTTATCAGAGGCTCCTGAGTCAATTATGCAATTGAGTTTAAACCCGTTTAGTAATACAAATAAAACAGTTCAATCAGAAGCAACAGTCATATTATTCTGAGGTAAAAGCTGAGTGGGATTAGGCAACATGCCTTTTGAAGATGAAGGGATAGCAGCCTTGCTTCTAATGAATTTGGCAAGTTTCTCAAATTATTCGGGATTTGACTGAAGGTACTCGGCTTCTGACATTTGGATTTTAGTTTTCTTTGCATGATCAATAATGTCAAAAGTGGACTATGAAGGAATGATGGTGGGCTCAGTTCTGGTTACACTAGTCTGAGCCAAGGCACTGGTCTTGGGGGCAAGAGAAAGAGAGTTAGAAGAAGAAGTCACCTTTTTAGTCATCTCCTTTTCAGTCTGCACTGAGATAGGAGAGCCTCTTTTAGCCATAACCATGGGAGCTTCTTTACCCTTCTCCTTAGAGCCTTCAACCAGCTTTCTGGGGTTCTGAGATTGAGTTCAAGTGAAGACTGCAAATGACTAACCATCATGTTTGCATTGGTCTTCCTCCTATTCCAAGTACCCAATGTTGGAGTCGCCAGCTGAATCGTCAAAAGACTCATCAGCATATCCTGAAGCTTCAAAAGCTTCATGAGAATCTTTATCTTTGGGTTCTTCATCTTCCTCAACTATTTCCACTGTTTTGTTGACAGGTGGAGCTTCAATTGGCTAGCCTTGTTGGAGCAGCAGTCAACTGATTCCTATCTCTTGTGGGAGTGCCATTGATATTGTTGAAATTCTATCTAGGAATATCCCGATAAGGAACGTTGGTCACCTGTTGAGACATTTGCTTCTTCAAAGTGATCAAGTCATTGGCCATCTTCTGGATCATAGGGTCAGTAGTACTTTGAGAAGAACTCTAATTTTTAGGCTTAGATGACTCTCTTCTGATCTTTCCTGCCAAGATGAGATCATCTTCTATTTCAGTGGTTGTGGCTTGAGCAGTAGCCAAATCAGGGATAACAGACCTTCTTAATAAGAAGCTCACATCAAGGGGCTGAGCGTTGATGAAGAAACACTTTTGATTTTCAAGAGTGGGAATGGCTAGCACCGAGAATCTTTCTGAATCAGCTTGTTGAATTTTTCCATGAAGTCCCGCATGGGCTCATGAGACTCCTTCTTCATATGTGTAAGTTGTGTTAACAAGTCATGAGAATATTCAACTGGTTTGAACCTTGCTTCAAATACAGATCTCATGGTAGCCCAGTTGGTAATGCATGCATTTCAAAGATGGTAGAACCATTCTGCTGCCACACCATGTAATGTTTCAACTAAAAGTCGAACAGAGACATCTTCATGAGACACCCCAAGGATGCCACATGTGACAAAGAATGAAGCAATGTGTTCATCAGGGTGCTGCTTCCCATCATCATTGAACTTAGGAATATTCTTACGAGATCCATGTGGTAGATCATGCAATGGTGGAGTTAGGGAAAGAGGACCAATAGCTACACCCCAAGGCACAGGTTGTGTTGCCATTCTTCTAAATGAAGTGTGCACAAGAATCCTAGTATCAGACAAGAATAATGCACGGCAGGTTGCAGAAGCTTCTTTTTCTTGAGGAACCCGAGTTCTTTGGATAGGCAAAGAACTTCTTTCTCGGCTAGATACAACACTGTTGGGGGAAAGTTTGAAATTGTGTTGTTGAAGCAGATCAAAGAACGGATCAGTTTCACCCCTGGCTCAGCTTGACCGGTGAAGATTTTTTGGCCAGCTTGAACCGGAAAATGGATCTACCAAAAATAAGGCAAATACGGAGTCACCAGACACCAATAGGATAAGCTTAGTCTTATCAATCCGTATTCCCCAGCAAAGTCACCAAAAATTGTTGGTTGGATATTTTGTCAGGCCAAAATATGAGGTTTAACCACAGTACATGGGATTAAATCCCTCCTCAAAGACAGGTGAGGCAGCCTGTTTATTACTGATCTAAAACATAGCATAAATAATATGTACAATATTCACACTATTCTAACCATTGGGGTTGGGATACAATCCTGAAATCCACATCAACTCGAGATGGAGATGTTACAGCTTTAGAAATAGAATGGATTAGAAAAGAAACTATTATAGATGAAACAGAGTAGGAAATGGAATGAGAGGAACGTATTTGCTTTCAAGCAAACACAGATCAAGAAATACTTATAAGAGTTTTAGATAATGGGTGTAATATTTGAAATGATTAAAATAATCAAGAACACTAAACAAATAATAGCTTAAGATCTTGGATGTAAGAACAATATCTCAAGATAAATGAATCCCACAACACAAAGTTTGCAAAATAACACTTGTTTCTATTCCTCAATGATTAAAAAGAAAATACTAAGTTTTTCTTCTACTTCACAATAGCTCCTTGATATTCTAAAAATCTCATCCCTTTTTGGAATGCATGCAATCATCCCTTATTTATAATAGAAAGATCAGAGAGAAAATAGGATAAATCCTAGAAAATAGTCATTTTAACAAGAATAATATTTTGCTTGACTCTCACGCAGGAGAACAAGTCGAAATTTGCTTCCTATGTGACGAAACAAAAAATGAAAAAGACATGTCACAAACCCGCCACACTTGAAAGTTTTTTGGACAAGTGCACAGACCCGCCACACTGTTTGCAGATTTTGAAATTTGCAAAACACCTTCTGAAACCCGACAATGATGAGGTGTATATCAAAATTTAGGACATGTTGAGCATCAATGAAAACCCAACACACTGCGGAAGTGACGGAAGTGTCAGACAAGTAGGAAAAACCTCTACAACACACATGGCGGAACCTAGAGGATGTCGAGTAAGGTAGAAAATTCTTACACACTGAGGATCTTGGATGGATGTTGAGCAGGTAGTAAAAACCCTGAAACATAGGCGAAAAGAGCAAAATCTTAAACACCCTGCAGAACCCAAAACAAGTATATCAGATTTCTGACATGTCAAAATATGAAAAATTCTCGCCTTGTGATATTTTAGGAATTTCATAATCTTTTTTCGAAATCCAAAAGTTACAACCTATGAAAAATAATGTAAATAACCTAGGGGTGAATTTCAAACAAGAACCCTCATGGGAAAAAGACAAGAAACAAAGAAAATAACCCTAAACCCTAAACCAAAAATGGGGGAGGAAATGAAATGGAAACCCCAAGAAAACACTTCACAAATAACCCAAAAAGCTTCTAAATGGAAAGAAGAGAAGAATACCTTCAACTCATCTTGAAAAATGATCAAAAACGGCTAGACAAAATTGATCGGTAAGCTCGATTGGGTTTTGAGGTAGAAGAAGAATCTATAACGAAACTCCAACGCAATAAAATTGATAAGGTAACAAATGACGTGAAAAACCTGACTATTTATAATAACCTAGCATTAATTACACCTCACTTGACATGCGTGATAACTTCCAAACAACTGGACATTAATGACATGTCATCATGTTTGGAGCATCTGAAAACCCGATACAAAGCATTTGATTCAATTCGGGTTTTGGGTTTCGGGAAACAAGCGACGTGAAACATGCATTTGGAAAAGCACATTCTAATGCTTGGAAGTTTCAAAAACCTAACACAATGCTTAGGCAATCGGGTTTCGGGTTTTGGGAAACAAGCGACATAAAACATGCTTTGAGCAAAGCATGTTCTAATGTTTAGAAGTTCTAAAAACCTGACATAATGGAGTTAGATAATTGAGTTTTGGGTTTCAGGAAATGTGAGACATTTAACATGCAAGAAACATATTTTCATGCAATGAAAACCTAAAAATATCTTTCAAAGGGAATTGTTAAGAGATTTGTCCAAAAATTTCCTATGGTTATCTCTTTTCTAGCTGAAATCACAAAAATGAGATAACACGGATGCAGCAGACAAATTCATGTGGGAGTACCCTGCTGAAGAACCTTCACCCATGAAGAGGTTTGAAAAGTACACCTGTGATAGTATGACGGTCGTGCACAAGGTGCACATGGAGAAGTGGTATATGTTCCTGAGGAACGCGTTCGGGGTGGAATGGAGGATCCTTGAACAACTGCCAGTAACCACCAAGGTAGAAACTAAGTTTGTTGTGTACCAACATTTCTACCTTGGCAAATTTAAACTGATAGATGAGACATGGAACCCATGGTGCAAGATCCCTTTTACCTTCATAGCTCAACACTACCAAACAGGAGTGAACAGGTTCAAAGAGTTTAAGAAGTTGAAGCTGGACCTTTGTAATCTCAACCGAGACCACAGAGAAATGCACAAAGGGTTGGTCTACCCCAACAAGCATGCGTATGTGGACAAGTACATTTCACATGAGGTCCAAATGGTGAAACCCATGACTTTTCCCATTGCAGGAGGGTCCGCAGCGTGAGTATACCTCCGCATAAGACCCAAATTTGATAAGAGCACATATCTAGAGAATGAGGTGTCCATACCTGAGGACACATCCGGTAGGAAGAGACCTGCGCCCAAACAAGAGGAAAAAAACCAAAGAAGAAAGTACCAAGTGTAGTGGATACATAGGCAATAGGTACCCCTAAGACAAGCGCCATAACAAGTGTGTATTCGTGCAAGAAAAATTCCATAGTCAAAGAGAAGACTTCGGAGCAAGAGAAGTCGTTAGACAAGGAGTCATCAGAAGAAGAAGAGACAGAGTCACCTACACCAGAATCCCCGGTTAGGAAGAAGTAGAAGATGACAGAGGAGTCAGATTCTGAGTACACTAAAAATTTTAGGGCCTGCCAGGGTGAAAAGGATGATGACGATGAAGAAGATGATTATGAGGAAGATAAGCTTGGGGTAAATCAAGAACAACCTGTGTTCAGTGTACATGAATCAGAGGAGGGAGAAGGAGAGAAGGATGAGTACATCTTCGCATGGAGAAAGGGAATCCAGGAGGAGGAAGGCACTCGGGACAAGTAAGGGAGCAAAGAGGTAAAGAAGGTAGTGGAAAGAGAGGCTGAGAAGATCATTGAGACCTTGGTGGAAGAGGAGTTAGAATGCAGCGCTGAGCTGGTGATGAATGAGGATAAGGAAGAGAGCACGAAAAATGACCACGGCAACACTAGAGGACCCACTTTAACTGTAAATATTCCTAAGGGCACGCACACGGGAGGAAAGCATGTAAAGGAGGAGGGTTCAATGATGGTTTATATTGATGACACTAACAAAGTGTTGTGTGTGTGGTTCTAAATCACGGTTCCAGCAGAGGAGCTCTTTGAAATGTCATCATTTGACAAAGAGGGCACATACCCCAGGATAAGGAAGATGCTCTCTTAGGCATTTGAGTCCCATATTGATGAGCCAGAGTTCGAAATATACCAAGGGGCAATCATACAAGTACTGGAGTCTAAGGAAACAAACCCCTTGGTAAATGCCTAGTAGCTCTCGAATGAGTAGTTATGTAATGTGTTGAACAAGGTCGCAGTCGAGACTGAGGCTAGGCTCTTTGGAAGAAATGACAGAGTAATATTTCTAAAGGAAAATCTAGAAAAGAAGGAAGAGGGCCTGGTTGAGAAAACTAAGGGCTTAAAACAAGAAGATTTGATCACCGCCCAGTTGCAGCATGAGTTAAAGGACGAGAAGGCTAGAGTGCGCGAAGTATACAAAAAGTTGGAGTCCATTACAGATGCAATAGTGTTAAAGCATCCAGACCTAGCACCTCCCGTGCAGAAGTATGGATCTGCCCTAGAATGCCTAGAGGACTTAACAAGAATCCTCACCATGGAGAGGTGGCTGCTAGCCTTGGAATCTGTAGAAGAAGTGGCCGTGTGTTTAAAAAAGGAGGATAAATTGAAATTCATGGTGCTCATAGCTGAATACAGTAAGGTCCTTGTTGATGTAAAGATTACTTCCCAGACTGCTGAGGCTACATATGAAAACTACGCGAGACAGAGACAAAGTGGAAAGCATGTTGGTTGCCAATGATGAAGCAGAATTTAAAGTGTTCTAGGAGAAGAATAAGGAGTACAGAGCAGAGCGAGAAAATATCCTCACCGAGGTAGAAAAATAAATCAGAATCTATTGAGGCTTTACGGGGCTTAGTTAAAAACCGGCTAAAGGAACTATACCTGCATAGATTACACGAAGGATGGATACACTGGATGATATAGTTAAGGAGTTAGAGAAGATTGTTGACACCATGAGCTCATAAGGGGATGGGCCAGGTTTTGATCAGGTGAGTGCCTTAGTAAGTGATCTTTTCTAGAGAGCACAGAATGAGGTCGATGCCTGGAACAATCTGGAGGCCAACTTGCAGAAGAACTTTCCTCTCTTATTGCTTTAAGTAGCATCATTCCCCATTCTTCCTTATTTTCCCATTCTTTGTCCCCTTTATTCTTTTTCCAAGATGTTAAGTCTTTGTGTATTCTTTATTCTTTGAGGAAGTTTCTAAGGGTGGAGAACAGGTAAAGTGTGGGGTGATGTTGGGGCCCTGAAATATCAACTAAGTCCAAAAAATCACGCAAGATAAGGTGCATAGGGAAGGGTTCAAGTAGGGTTTTGGTAGAACCCGGGATGTGCACATGTGGAGCAGAATCAGAGACTTAGCCATTTTTGACCTATCGGGCAGGACACGAGAAAAACATGACCCGAGTGGATATGGTGTCAGCCTGGCGATAAGGTGGCTTGGAAGGAATATACTATGCGGTAGAAGCTTCTAGAAGGACATCATGGCAAGGAGTGGTGATCTCAGACCTGGAGGAGCATGCACCCATGGAGGACCACATTCAGACACTTGTTGAAAGATATGAGGCCGCAGAATAATGAGTTGGTAGTTCAAGAAGGCTATATATACAAACGCTTGTAGAAGTAAAAAAAAGGGAGGAGAAAGACAAAAGGAAGAAATGGATAGAGGGCAAAGCTCTGCAGAAATACTGCAAAGACTCTATTAGCTTGGGTAAATAAGCATAGGAAAAGATGTATCAAGGGTTTGGGGGTTATAAAATTTTCTTTTGAGAGCCTAGCTATATGAATCCAGTTATAATGCATGACTGTGGTCTGCCCTTCTGTGACATTCTGTAATGGGCCTAATGAATGTAATAAGGTTACCATTTTATGTGAATATGAACATCAATGGTTCTGATGCATACATCCTTCTTCATAGCTCTTTTTCATTTATGTTTACGAACTAAGTATGAGTGCATGTACAACTTTCTTTCTGTTTTAGTGTAAGTTCTATCATTTGTTAAGCACTTTTCTATCTGGAATGACTGCAAGGATCTAGAAGCCGTTCTGAGCTCTATGGTGCTTGTATGTCTTATTTCCTCTCAAATCTCTTAAATTCAAATCATAGATGATGTTTCCCACTAAACTCACATAAAGGAGAGACTCGGCGCCTGTGCGTGCCTCAGGTGAGCACCCAGTGCCCACTGAGTGATAGGCCAACGTGAATGGGGTTTCCCTATTCTTTGATGGGTGTAAAAATGAATACAAACATGAGATAACTAGCATCCATTCACTACCTGTTATCCATCATCCCCTACACTGGGAACAATACGACATTCTCCATGACTTGGAATTGTGTGAGATTAATTCATCCCTTTAGACCAGCTGCAAAACATCTTTAAAGCCAATCAGAGGATTCGTGAGGCCATGGACAAGTTTTGGGAGTCCTATTTTGAATTTTTATGCATTTGAGCTGACTTGGCATGGCTTGAATACTAGTATGAAGCCCAACAAGAAGAATTAATCTCTGAAAATTAATCCAAAGATCCAACCGATTCAAAACAATCTGATTCTTATATTGAGGAGGAAGAGCCTGATTATATTTTTTACTTCTTCGGGGAAGATTTCAGTGACCACAAGAATTCAGACTATCCATAAGAAATTGATTTTACTAAAGGGGAAGATTCACCTTCATCTAAAAATTCTGACACATCTTTGGACTCCAACTTTTGAGCCATAGTCTATATATCTCATATTTCATCATCCATCATATATATATATATATATATATTTGTAATAAAATCTGAATTTGTTAGAACATTTACCATCCATCATATCATGTTTCATTTTCAAAACCACTTGATTGTGTAAACAGCAGGTTGACATCCTTGCGAGGAAGTCCAGTGGCTTCTACGGACTGGCCTATGTTAGGCAACCTGCTTATTATTTTTACTAATAAATATTTCGTGTAGTGTCTATGATTGTAGCGTTATTTGCAGGAATGCAACTAACTCATTAGATATACAAAGCAAAACAATCAAACATCGTCCATCCCCACCCGTGTGTACCTCTAAACCCCACCATTTCAAGGTTTGGTAATTTTTATCATCTTGTTTATTAGATTAAATTGAAGAGGTAAAATTTATTATAAACACTACCTCGCAAGAAAAATAAACCTACTTCATTACATAAGGCATCTCCATCCCCTCCATGGGAACCATTACACGTTTCTCATGACGTTAGGCCCCATGATGTGTTGTGTGTTCTGCTTGAGAAGCACGTGATTCACTTTCCTTCTACTCATCATCATCTACCTCATCGCTTAAACAAGAAACGTGATAGACCATATTGCAATTATCATCGTATCAATGGCCATTGTGATAATGATTGTAGTGCCCTTCATGATCGATTACAACAATTAGAAGATAGGGGTGTCATTTCCTTTGGCTCTCACTCTCGCGAGTAGTCTATATCTCTATTTCCTCATTAACATGCCTCTAGTTTGGTCTAATTATCTCCTACACCTGCTCTTTAGGTCACTACTCACCCATCCATTATTGCGCCATCTCCTTTATTGTGTCATACTCCTACTACACATTGGTTGCCTAAGTCATCAATATTTACGTGTTGCCTACCATTATATCACCCATCATCAGCCATAGTTGCATTTGGCATTTAGTTCAGTTGATACACTCATGTTACTTGCATGTCACATGCTTCCACTAATCCACACTTGTTTGGTCTGTGGTAGGTGATTCTCTCACCTTACCTCCTAATGACACACTTGTGTTCTTGCAGTTCTCACATGACTATTAAGGGATCTCTTACAATAAGAACCTCGTTTCATCTTCGCATTACATGCTTCATTAACATATCTATCGATTACATGTTCATTCATGCATGCATACCTTTATCACTATCTATTTACACATATGAAACATTCTCTCATCATCTATCACCAAGCATCATTCATCAAATAACACGCTCATCACTATATGATTAGGGGGCATCATCCTCCCTCCTCTCCTTGCCTCATTAGCTATCTTTCTTCTTATGCACATCGCATCTAGTCTTTTACATTCATCATACACATATCGATATATTTTCATCATCATTTCTCGATGATGCACTCTTTTGTTATGGTTCACACTTGATTTTTGAGGGCATACCATACACATGAACCTCACACGCCGCACACTATACACATCATGCATTCTCACACACTTGACCATATCACACATTTTTACACTAGACACATTCACCACACATATATCTAGCATTTATTATCCATAATACACATTACATATTATACATCATACACTTAAAACATATTCTCTCACGGTATCTTCTACCTAATTTGCATCTTATTCATTCTACACATTCACACTACATCTTTCTTACATCTACTCCTCCATGCTACAGTCATTACCCTGTGACACAATCTAGTCCCATAGTCAATACTTGACTGTTGAGGTTATACATCTCAAATGGACCTCATCACACTCACGTGTTTAATCACTCACTCAATCAATCATTAACATGCTTAAACTCTACACTTTACGCTTTGATGATCACATCTTATTAGTACACACAATTAAAACCATTTCCTAATAATGCACTCTCGTTTACTGGCTCATTTTTTATTGTTGAGGGGGAATAAATAAATAAACCTCATTACATACATACAGATCCACTCAGGGGGCACGCGGCTCCTATCATACACACTACATTCCACTCTGCCTCATCCATAGTGTACTGCATATCTTGGTTGCATTTACTCTTGCTTACTGATGTTTTTACATGTTCACTTTATTACTCATACTAGATAGATATCTTGTATGTCATTATTTTTTATCATACACACATGCGCGTTCATTTTCATTTCTATTTATGATCACATATTTTATATATCTATTACACATAGCATGGATGTTGGGCGCAATACCTATTACCAGTCCCACAGAGACTCCTAGGGGCATCCACTTTCATATATTACAGGTGTTATTGTTTCATTTTTTGTTTCATAGCACATTACTTTATCGTATTATACATGCTTTGACATACTTTTTATCTTTCTAACATGCTAACGGGTGCTTCATGTGGAGGATTTATTTTACAGGTCTATTTACTTCCATGGTTGTCTATTACATTGTTTGTTATTGTTTGCTCTTGTTTGTGGGATTTTCCCTTTATCTTGTGTGTACACTTGTTTGTTTACGGCCATTATGGCCTTGATTGTCTTGTGACATCATGAGTCATGTCCAATGTTTTCAACCCACTTTTTATAGTCCACTTTGTCTTATTGCATGTTTACATTATCTTCTTGCATCTTAGATTACATATTGTCTTCATGTATGTTAGATTACATTTTACATGCATGTTTTCTTATACTAATACTTGTCTTCCAGATATATTTTTCTGCGTGTGCCTTCATTTCTACCACACACATTCCCTTTCCCTCTGTAGGGCACAGTTTCAGCACAGCGGTCTGTCCTCTTTTGGGTCGCTTATTGCTTCAGCGATATCACATGTACCCCAAATGAGGGGGGGCATCATTTGGGTGAATCAGTCACCCCATACAACATTATACATAGCACAATACTAGTACAACATATTTTTTAGTTTTAGATAGGGCACAACATCAGACTTGGGTCCTTAAAACAACAATGTCCTTCATGGATGCCAGTAACCAGGGGTAGATCTTCAGCATTTTTCAGTTCAGCATAGTTTTGTGGCATGTCACAGAGGATTTTGATAGGGCAGAGAGTCCTTTAGCACTGGGAAATTTACATTGGGGTCAAGTACACACTATTTGTAGTGGTGTTTTCATTTAGGGGAGTAGTTAAAGGTTAGAGGATGACACCAAAATTTCCTCTCTACACTACTTCTGTCATGGTGTAGGATCACCCAAAAAATCAACATTTCAGAGCACTCAACAATTCCATGAAGCAATCAAAGGTTGGAGAATGACACTAGACCTTTCTCCCTACACTAATTTTGTTGTGTCATGAGATCGCCCTAAAAACTTGCCCTTCATCAACATCTTCAATATCTTTTCTACACTCTTTTCTCATCATAGTATCAAGTGCACATGTTTCTTTTTCACATTTTCAACATTTTTACACACTTTCTTTACATAATTTTTACACATATACATGTGTATTTGACTACTTGTTTGTTCTTTTCTTTTTTAGCTCCACCCATATGGGAAGCAGTAGTCAACATCATCAACATCATCACAATAACGACAACATCAATATCAACAATAGGTCCATCGTGACATCTACACATGTGTTTCCACCTTAGGTTCATTTCCATCATCACTTTCTGTAAACTTTAGACCAGATTTACACACAGAATAATATTATCTTTACTATATATTCTGCTAATACATTTATACATATAAATAGGAGAGTCTACTCCTATTTTCACGGATACTATTCAACAACACTCCCCATAGACTCCTATATTTGTGAGTTGGTTGTATAACCAAATCTTGCGTATAAACAATATTAGTTATAGTTGTTTAATATAACAACTATTAATCCTATAGTATTAATATGAGTTATATTAACTCATCATTAATAATATTACAATTTACTCCTATATAGTATATTTGATAATATAGTTGCACACATTAATAATAATGTGAACACTATTCATTCCTAACATTCACCCCCTTAGTGTGAACATTATTAATCGCTAATCTCCACCCCCTTAATGTGAACACAACGAAGAACCATATTTGAAAAAATTGAACCACCTCCTAAAAGCACTTCATAGACCAGGTAAAAATTCCATATATTATCTCTTTACCCTCATAAAGGCACAGTGTCAAGCTGAATTATGCAAGAATTCTCCCTTCCTCTTTGGGTTCCTGTGGGACTTTCCCTTCCTCCCTGGGCGCCCCAAATTCTAGATCTACAAGATCCACAAGCTTCACACTAGCTAGATAACCATCCCTTAAGTCTACCTCAAAATATTCTCCTGCTCCCAAAAGTGAGTATTCTGAAAACATGACTCCTCCAAAAATCTCTTAAAAGGGTTTATTCAGCAAACCATCACACTGCAAACAGGAACACTGAAAATGAACTGAAAAAAGAAACCACACTGCACACATGTCACCAAACCATCTGTGCGGCCCCATCATTGGTGACTGACGAGAGGTTGTTGATTGACCTCCTTCCTCTCATTTTCCTCCATCCTCTGATATCATGTTGCTAGTTCAGCTGGATGTGATCATGAAGTTCAAAATACCTTCAATAATTTAGACATTGCACGTACAAGTGAAAATGCGTCCAAAATTGAAATGCGGGCAATTTTTTATTTTATTTTTCGAACTTTGGATGATGACACTTTTTACAATGGGATTGACCGATAATACACTTTATTTCGACATTAACACTATGTCCAATTTAACTTTACCTTTTGACAATACAATCTTTATAAAAGAAACTATTCTTTTATTGACTCTTGGTTGTAGAATAATGACATTTGATTGACAGAAATAATAACAATGGCATGACACTTTATTGGACCCCCAAAATTAATTTATATAATGAAAAAAAAAAATTCAATAAAAAAAATTGTTATACTCTTCTAAACAAAGACAAACTAAAAGTGGAAAAATGGTGGTGGCATGAGGAAACTCACAACAATTAATCGGATCCTAAACTTGATTCTAGAACTGCATCAGACTTCTACCACCAGACGCAGATGGAATTACCTATTACAATTCATACAACATGATACGCATACAAGTGGATTTGGTTACTTTGATAAAACTACCCAGCTATAAATGAAGGTCTCCCAGTGTTGGAGTGAAAAATGGCGATAGATTGGAAATGACACAAAGGTTGAAAATTTTGCAACATGTATCGATCACTTTATATGCAAACTTATTTTTCCAGCGCCAATCCTTCAAATGTCTAGCTAGCAGATGTTCACAAGATTGATCTAATGCAATTCCTCAACGAAGAAAGGGTCTGAGTAGTGTTGAATAGATCTGTTGTATTTAATACAAACCTTTTGACATGTCTGTATCCAAGGCACCTTATCGATTTTACAGAAATGAATGCAAGTTCCAAATCAAAATATCATGTATAACGGTGTTGATGCTAAGACAAAGTGATTTTGAGCCATAAAATGAGCTGAAGCAATGTTGTTTGTGTTAGGATTTAATATCATAGTGCTCTCATTATTATATTGTAATATTATTAATATGAGTTATATTATAACTCATTATTAATAATACAGGTTTGTTATATTGTTTCAACAATATAATTTTGTTATACCCGTAATGATATTAACGGGTGTTTTGTTGTGTGACTTCCTAGTTTGTAGGAAGTCAGTTTTCTATTTCCATGGCTATATATTAGCCTCTGTATTATTTGTAATGTGGGGAGGATATAATATCAAATTATTATTTCATGTGAAAAGTCTACTGAACTTACATTTGGTATCGGAGCGAAACTGGTTTGTCCTCAGATGGAAAATTGATTTGTTTATTTTTTCCCCGTATATGAAAATCTGTGATGAGATTTTTTAATCTCCATATGCATTTTAAACGCTTTAGATTGTTATACATTTATTTTTTTTAGCCAAGAAAAAAACGTGACAGCTATAAGAGTATTTGGTGTTGTTGGTAAAATTTATGAAGAAGATAATCTGAATTTTTATATATTCCTAGGACTGAAAATAAGGCGTTAAAACCTGGTATAATATTCTGAGTGCAGCCACGTGGGATTATTGTGGGTAAATGCGCAGATCTCCTAGGATTTTCTTGCACACTCATGCATTAGAGGGATCTAATCAATTAATACTCGGGTCATTGTATTACACTTGCAGCCGCATTTGTTCTGCTCTGAGAGGTATTCTCAAATTTTGGGACGTCTCCACTATAATTGGATCCAATTCACATAGATTCCATGCAACTTGACTGTTGTTAGAAGGAATTATTTATTCAACACTTGTGTGATAAGGAACAATGTTACATTGAAAGGTGATCTGATTCTTGTGTTTATCTTATATTAAAAAAGGAAAAATACAGTTTGTTGTTGCAGATCCATCGATCAACATCATTCTGATCTGAAACATCATTGAATAGTTGATACAAAGATTTTAATTTCAATATTCTCAGCATTGAAATGTGTGGTCAGTATTAGTAGAGGCGTGAATAAAGAAATGGGAATTTTGGTTTGGCGATCATTCTAAAATCTACTTTTTTATATCAGTAAGTTGGATTCTGTCAAGTTCTAATATATTAGTATCTCTACCAGTATAAAGAAGTTTATTATTATTTGGTTCAAGTTTCCTGATTTAGTGGAGTTTCAAAATGGAAAAGATAAATTTAATTGAAAGATTTGATGGTAAAGACTTCCACACGTGGCAAGTACGAACCCAACTACAGCTGATTGACAAAGACTTATGGGACATTGTCGATGGAAAATTTAAAAAACCGAATGATGCAGACGAAGCAACGAAATGGGAAAGTAAGGATCGGAAAGCAATAGCAATTATCGGTCTTGGTCTATCCGATGCATATTTGCATCATATTGATCTAACCAAGTCATCTAATAACATTTGGGTAACATTGAACAAATTATTTGGATCTCAAGCAGGTAGCGCAGCAATGGCGCTGAAGCAAAAACTTTTTGGGCTAAATATGGGAGAAAATGACAATATGGTTCAACATATCAGTAAGTTTCGATCCATTTTAAATCAATTAGTAGGAATAAAAGCAGAGGTAGATGGAGAAGATGCTAAAGCAATATCACTAAATAGTTTGCCAAAAGAATATTCAAGTATTGTTTTTACTCTTAGTAAGATCAATCCTAGTTTGGAAAATTTAATTTCCTCTTTGCTTGATGAGGAAGAAAAAATCAAAAGGTGTGTACCAGAACAAGAAACTGTCATGGTTGCAAACAATAAATCATCATTCCAGAAAGGTAAAAAAAAGTTTATATCATCAAAGAAACGTCTTTTGTGTCATTACTGTAAACAACCAGGACATGGTTTTGTGAATTGTAAGAAAAGAGCTCAAGATCTCTTAGATGATAAGTTGGAACAAAATGCTTTAGCTGCTGAAGAAGATTGGGATGATTATTCTAATCCTGCAAGTGACAATGAACCTATTAATTATTCAAGTGATGAAGATTATCTGTTTTGAGCATCTATCCTCATTTTGGAGGATGGAGGCAACGGAGGCAGGAGGACAATCAGCGTCCTCGAGTTAGTCACTACCTCAGAGGCCGCAAACTGTTTTAGTGACATCTTTGTGTCTTGTGTGATGAATAAGAACAGATGAGCATCCCTGTTCCTGTGTGCAGTACAGTGCTTGTGTGTCCCCTGAGATGATAATGATTTGTACCATTGATACTATTGCAAGAAGTGTTCTTGATCAGACTGATTTGATGGTTGATGTGAATTGGTTGAACGGTCCCAATTCATGTATTCATCTAATAGGTTAAGCGGTCCCTGGATGATGTAGTTCCCACAGTCAGTGTTGAGGATCGAGACCATGTGCAGGCTACGGAGCGGCATGCTGCTTGGTTGAAGATGGTGTTTTCCCCGTGTTCACACTAAGGGGGGGAATGTTAGGATTTAATATCATAGTGCTCTCATTATTATATTGTAATATTATTAATATGAGTTATATTATAACTCATTATTAATAATACAGGTTTGTTATATTGTTTCAACAATATAATTTTGTTATACCCGTAATGATATTAACGGGTGTTTTGTTGTGTGACTTCCTGGTTTATAGGAAGTCAGTTTTCTATTTCCATGGCTATTTATTAGCCTCTGTATTATTTGTAATGTGGGGAGGATATAATATCAAATTATTATTTCATGTGAAAAGTCTGTTGAACTTACAGTTTGGTGTAAAAATTTATTCGAACCAAACTCACCCAACACGTTTTCCTCCTACAAAAATTACTATGAAGGAAATAGATATTTTATATCTTCTGGCATTTTTTTTTTAATTTTGAACATATCAAAAGTAGACATTTTTGTAGGAAGAACAACTACACTCCCGAAGAATCACTCTGATGTTAGGTGAAATCCTTAATGTGAGAATAGACTAAGCACTCAGAATAATCTACACATATTTAAATGTCCACTACATATAATCACACCTATAGTAATCTTTGACTTCTACAACAAAGAATTCAAACCATTAATCTGGGACAATCAAAAAATCTATACATTGCCCCATTAAAATTCTTAATTCTCCATGACAAGCATAACAATCCCATCGCTTCGATACCAAATGTAAACTTTAGACCAGATTTACACACGGAATAATATTATCTTTATTGTCTATTCTGCTAATACATTGATACATATTAATAGGAGAGTCTACTCCTATTTTCACGGAGACTGTTCAACAACACTCCCCACAAACTCCTATATTCATGAGTTGGTTGTATAACCAAATCTCACGTATAAACAATATTAGTTATAGTTGTTTAATATAACAACTATTAATCCTATATTATTAATATGACTTATATTAACTCATCATTAATAATATTACAATTTACTCATATATATTATATTTGATAATATAGTTGCACACATTAATAATAATGTGAACACTATTCATTCCTAACACTTTCTTACATTTTCTCCTCCTTAGCATCCATGCTTCACATTTTTGTCACTCCAAGCTTTGTCTAGTCCCTTAGCATGCTTTCATCATTGAGTTACATGGTTATCAAGTATGCATCTCTATCTAATTTATGTTACCAAGCTTTTCACTCATCAACATAAAGTGGGGGAGAATGTAGACACAAAATCACACACTTTGGGTAATTATCTAATCGTGATTAAATAATACTATTGATATTATTCCTAAGTAAGAAAAATACTAATTAATCCATGTCTTTGGCCACCTTTCTTTGTCTTATGTTGCTCCTTTCATTATTTCACCATTACTTGCTCAGTCTTCCTTTTTTATACTCTAGATTTTATCATCCTAGACATAAGTGCCCAACCAAGACGTCAGCTCCAGGAACCCTCATCCCCTCTGGGTGCCTCTAACCCCTTTGTACTTTACTCACACTTTTTGGGTCCTTTCTAGTCGTTTGAGCATCTTATCTTTTTGGTATTTTTCCTTTTCAGGGTTAATTACAAAATTCAAGCAAGGGAATCATATAAATATAAATTTATGTGATCATAATAAAGGACCAAGCACTAAGCATTAGCTATCACCACCTAAGGTTGCAACCATCAAACATATAAGAGTTTCATTGCATCCATCTAACACCATCACAAGGGACACAAGGGTTGGTTATTTTGCATACACACTTCATAGGAGGGAAGTTCATTCTATTCCATGCACACATCTTTACATTTCTTTACATCTAGCTTATTTTCTCGCTATCAAGTGTGACTCAGACAAGATCCACCTAGGGAATGATTTTGCACACACACATAGAACTATATTTGGTCTGAGATGGAGTGCAATTCTCAGTCGTAAGTTCACCGTTGTGATAATTCAGGACACTCTGACCCCTCATTCTGCATCTTTCTTTTTTAGGATTTGATATTTATTTGAGGGTTTTCTAGGTTCATATTTCATTGCAGGTTTCTGCAACTTTCTAGCGACCTCAGAGTGACCAAAGGAAACTAACAACAAACATCTTGTGACCACTTATAGGAGGTTTCCTGAGATTTTTCGTAACCCCAAGCACCTAGAAATAGTCGTAGGGCGCCCACGGGCGCCCCTGTCCCTCTCCAAGCACCCCAGTCCAGCCTATCTCTGCAGATCTACATTTTTTTGAGTCTGTGTGACATTCCTACTGCTCTGTTCACCTGTTCAACACTTCAATACACTTCACATTTTATTTTGAATCATCTAAGTACCTTCTTCTCCTCCTTGTAATTAGGGTTTTATAATTTATTGCTTAATTTACTTGAGTATTCATTATTGTACTTAATTACATATTTATTTACTACTACAATAACATCAGATTAGGCATAAAATCTACTTTTAGCTTAATCACCAGTGGTAGATCCAGAAGCAGAAGCAACAAACCTACATGGTTAAAAAATATAGAAAACAACAAAGAAAACTGATAGAAAAGAAACTAATGAGTAATCAAGAATAATTGATATGAATTGTTGGTGATTTACTGCAATTATTGGTGATTACAAAACAAAGACTTTAACAAATGAAAATATAAATAAAAATTAAGCATCTAGGTTCCCACCAAGTGTGCCAAGATGTAATGGTGTAATCTTAGTTATCCTATTAGCTCAATAAAATAATATTCTGATCATCATACCTCGAATATGAAAAGGTTTAAAAACCTGTAGTAGATGATAAATACAGTGGCCATTGATCCATGTGTGTTCCAAACTCTAAAGAAGATGCAAATCTGCAAATCAAAGACACACTGGACAAAAAAATTTAGATAGGTATAAAGTGAGTTTCGCGACAAAGGTCAGTATCAGGAACCAAAGGGCTTCCTTGTGTGGGTGTCAGCTCACATTTTTCAATCAAGATTTTGGATAGAAATAGATGCAATATGATTAAAATAAACAAGATAGGTAAGCATATAGATAAAATAAGATTGATTGGATTAGATCAAATAAATAAGATAAGATAAGATTGGATTAGATGTGTTTTGATCAAAGTCATATTGGATCAAGATAAGGTGGTGTGATCATGCCCTCTCTCCGTTGATGGAGCTCAAACATGGATGCTACACCATAAGATGTGTCGGAAAGGAAAGTTATAGAGAAGGCAGACTTGTCAGACACGAGATTAGATATGATAAATAGATAGGATTGATCAAAAATTTGATAGAAAATATGATGGATGTATTCACAAATAGTGATCACTGGTGATTTAGGATAATCACTAGCAATTCCTGTAAATTTAACAAAAAGTGCTAAAATGATGGCATAGATTAATAGTTTTCCTTAATGACTTGATTGTGACATGGAAATAATTAATGACAACAAATAAAATCCAACAAGGGATAATATCTAGCATGATTATAGAAATATGAGTGTAATTGGTGATAGATGGATAGGGGTGTGTTGATCTAGAGTTGCAAGTGATCTAAGAAACATAATCAAAAAAATTTAGGATGTCAAACTGGGAGCAAAGAGGTCATTTTGATATCTCCTCAAACTTCAATATATCATAGCTTTGTTACAATAGTTCCATCTCCCCAAACTAAAGGGTATAGACTATATTTATAGGATCATCGACGATTACCTAAAATCGTTGGTGATTCCACAGATATATAGGAATCTGCATGGGAGAGGTTCCAACCACTTCTAAATGGGGCTAATTCGGATAACAATGCGAGATAAGAGCAGGGAGATATGGTCATTAGGATATGGAAAGTAGGTTTTAGCTAATTTGGGATTTGGGATAAGATAGAGATAAGAAAATGGTTAAGTAAATGGGAAGAATTAGTAAAAAAGAGGTTAGAATAGGATTTGTTGGGAATTGTATTCAAATTCGAATTAGGAGAAGGTTTTAAATAAAAAGAGGGACTATGTAGAAAAGGGACTATAATAACTTTTTAGTGTCTACACAAAGCATTTTTAGTCTCATATCAGCATGTTCCTGCATTCAGATCAACCATACTCTCCCACATCCACACAAAATCAGCTAAGTACAATTCTCCTTTGTATTTTTATAGTTGTTAGATCAATAGTCACTTTGAAAAGTGTTATTTTGACTTGTGTAATTATTGTTGGAAGTTAATTAAATCAGAATATCCACATATTACATTTTTTCATCCTTTTTATGTATATTAATTATAAATACATTAAAAATTAAAAGGGAATAGAATTGAAATATTCACAAAAAAGTGAAATCATTTGGGGAACCCGACATCTAATCAACCATCGTAGCCCTAACTAGTGGATTTAGGATTTCATTTGATATTTGTTATTGGCATCAATGGATTATCATGTTATTTCTTTTATATATGTATCTACTAAGCACTTTAACCCCAGTTATATCCTAGACTTATATGATGATTTCAATGATTTTGTTATGGTTTCTCGATTTGGATATGAACACACATATGAGGATGATGTTTATGAGCCACAGTTTTCTATTGTTAATCTATTTTCTAATGTTTTCCTCACTCCTCACACCAATCATATCCAAGGTAACGATTCTAATATTGATTATTTCAATCATACACAAGCCCTACTTGAGGATTAGGAATAACATTTACAACATTTCTTGAACAAAAAATCCTGACCACATTTATATTCTTTTGTATGATGCAAGAGCTCAACTCAAGCATACCTCTACAGAGACATCTACTATACCAACATTTTTTGTGCCTACCTCCTTAGGGGCACTTAACATCCCTATGAAAAATGTCGTTATGCCTATTCCTACAGCCATTATTGTTACTACATCTCTTGTCTATCACCATAATGGCTCGAATGTATCTTCATCTAGTACATGGGATTTTGAGTCCCTTGTTCACTCTTTACAAGCCCAGATCTTACAATTACAACAAGGTGCCTCTCAAAATTATATTTTTATGGACTCTTTTAAATTATTGTATAATCCACTTAGACCTGAATTTGTTTTGTATCCTTTACCTATTGGTTTTGTTGCACCTAAGCTTCCTATCTATGATGGCAAGGGTGATCCACAAGACCATCTTATGTCATTTCATATTGCTTGCTTTGACTATGCATCTCACAATATATTACTTACTAAGTTATTCCCTATGATTCTTAAGGACTTTGCTTTGCAGTGGTTTTATTATCTCCGCACACATTCAGTGCACTCTTATACTACATTGACAAACTAATTTTTAGCACATTTTTCAATCAACATTGGAGATAAGACATCCCATGCACAAATGTCCAAACTCAAACAAGGATTTAATGAGAATATTAATGATTATGTCTCACATTATCAAACAATTATTACCAAGATGAAAAACATCTTAGCTAACAGTGAGATGGAAAGACCTTTTTGTTCAGAGTCCTCACTTCCTGCACTATAAGAATCAATCACATTTGATAAGTTTCTATCTTTTGACCCTCTATGTCATACACTGAAAGAATGCATGAAGCTAAGCTATTATCACACATGAACAAAACTTAAGTATTTTTCTAGCTCCCCTAATCCATACAATGTCAAGTTTCAAAGTAAATCTGATTTCAAAGGTAATTATAATGACCCTAAGGTTACTTCTAAAGACATTGTCAACAATGTTATTGCTTAACCTCCTAAGCTACTAATTATAACCTACAAAATTTCAATTTACATGGTTACCTTTTCCTCCACACATAGTTTTCAAAGTAAATTACTTTAGTGCAATCTCATGTCTTTCCCTCTCACCATTTAAGGTTGATATACAAGTAAGCCTCAATGTAATAGATTCGATGCTAATACTTCTTGTGATTATAATAAATGTATTCGTCACCCTACAAATATATATCTTGAGTTATGACACACCATTCAATATCTTATTGAATCTAATGAAATCAAATGGGATGAGATTATGGAATCTTCCAAGCCTACCAATAACAATTCTAATTTAAAAATATGCAATGATCCAATCCCTAATAATATGAATGGCACGTCTACTTTGGAAGTTCATAACACTAATTGTGCGGTGCCACCATCTGCCCTCTTATGATCATCCACTTGATGCTATGATTGACACTATTTACTTTCACATCAACTTCTACACCAATCATTTCCTTTGATGCTTCTGATATGGATGACTCACTTATCTCTTGACACATTATCTATTCTAGTCTCTATTCATCATATTCTTATTTAGGGTATCTTGGTTACCCTACATAACAAAGAAAATATTTTATGCATGGCCATTACTTCAAGTCTCTTGGCATTCCTTTTTAGAGTCTCGCACTTGATTATTGATCCACATTTTTGACGCAATACTCCTACCAATCACTAGTTGGATCTATCACCACAAAAACTTCATTCTTGGTTGCTAAATTTGGTGCCTACTAGAGTATTACATTCTAGGTTTCCCTTGGCTACGTGATCTTAGGGTTGTTTCAGTCCATTGGTCATCAGTGTATAAAGTTTATTAGTCATTACAAAGTTGTCAATATTTGAGGTATTCCTTTTCAGGATTTCTCTCCTAGCATACTTAGGTCCTTCTACACATTTCTAGTGCATCTACAAATATGTCTATTATCTTACATCTATTGCTTCACATAGAACTAGTCCTCTTTAATCTCAATCTGGGCTTCTTTGGTTACACATGTAGATTCACATATAATTCTTAGATCTTTTGATATCCCTTTAGTTACACATGTTCCATCACACAGTTCTATGGGCCTCTAGGTCATCCTTCTCATGCCTTCTTTTTTACACATTATATCTAGTAGATCACACTCTTACAGCAGCTTTACACATACCTTCTAGCTTTATGAACTCGACTCTATAATTTCTCATAGGTATTCTTGGAGATCTCACTCTTGTAGTCCACTACGCAGGTATAAAATATCACATTTTACTCAGTGGTTTGACAATTTTAATTCTCTCTTCACAAACCTTTTTTGGCACATGTTACCACTATAGTTTCACTTGCATCTTCAGTCACATTCTGTGACACATTCGAGACTCTAACCCTCCATCGTCTTTGAAAATTTATTTACCTACTTGCAAGGTTATTTTGGAATAACTCTCATGCTATTTACCCCCTTCATTTCCCCATGACACAATCTGCTTATAGGTTCAACTTGACTGTTGAGGGAGTGAGTTCCATACTCAAAACCTCACTTTATACACATATACTACCGGGGAAAATCTTGCTTCCCATCCTTTAGATTACATAATATCTATCTACTATCCTACCTATGGGGACATCCTTGGATAACCTATATCCTTCTCTTCAGAGAATAGGTTTTCATCTATGCCTTCAGGGAGGGCCTCAAAACATAAAAAAATTCAAATATTTATAGAAAAAATACAAGAGCAGTGACTTGTTTTTATAGCATACATTGTTTGCACTTTACAGTATATATGTTGTTTATTCTTTCAGATTTGATAGTAAAAACATTATCTTCGTTACACACATGTGTTCACATGGTGTATTGAGCATGATGCAGGTTATTTTAAGAAAATAGACTTTATGTAAAACCCTAATTGAAGAGTAACAAATGTAAAATATAATAAGCAGATGCTAGATATAAAATGACATAAGAAAATAAGCTAATAAATATGAAACCCTATGTGCGAGAGAGAGGATAAAAGACTTAGTTGATTTATGTCAGATGGTGGGACTGTGCAGAAAGGAGAAACTAAGAAATAGGAAGGGCAGATTGTCGTAACCATGCATAATAAATTATGGATATGTCAAATGAGGCTGGACTAGGGCGTCTGGACTGGGTCAGGGGTGTTTGGGCACTAGAGACCTCCGGTGGTCACCTGTGACTGCGCAGGAGCTCAGAACCTAGTTTTTCTAGTGTCACACAAGTGTCATTAATTATAACTTTTGGTCACCTGTATGCCACTGGATGATCGATGAATGCACCAAAAACCTGCAAAGATATAATGACCTGTAAAACCCTCAAATGCATCAAATCCCAAAAAGAAAAGATGTAAAATGAGGATTCATATTGACCCCGACAGTCACCTGACTAAGTGAGATTATAACCAAGTGTTGCACTATATTTCAGACTCCATATAGTTCTTGTGCGTGTGTGATAGAATTGTGGCTTAGGAAGCCCTTGCACAAGTGCACGTGATAGCAGGCAATAGCTAGATGCACCAATGTAAATAGATGTGTGGATGGAAAAATGAAATTCCCTTCATATGCGTGTATGCAGAAAATGTATTCCCTCGTCCCTTGAGTGAGTGCTAGATGGATTTATTTTATGCTCTTAGAATGCCTTTTGGATGCAACCTTAGGTGATGATAGTAGATGCTTAGAGGTTGGTCCTTTATTATGGTCATAGAGATTTGTATTTATATGATTCCCTTGGTTGAATTTCACAATTGACAACTAGAAGGCCGACCCATAATAAAGTGAGATGTCCTAAAGATAAAAGGTTCCCAAAAAGAGTGAGTAAAGTAGAAAGAGGTCAATGGCACTCAGAAGGACAAGGGTGCCTAGGCACTGGTGTCCGATTCCATAAAATATAAAGCAATAAAGTTGAGACTAGGTTATAGTGTGTAGGAGGCCAAATAGAAAATAAGAAACACAGATAAATGACCAAAGATAGTTGTCAATTGCTAGTTTTCTCACATATGAACCATATGAATAGTAGATGTGATCAGGACCTAGAAATGTAACCCAAGTGCATGATTTTGTGTCTACATTTTCCCCCACTTTATGTTGTTGAGTGAATACTCAATAACATATAGTTTAGAATTTGCGTACCTTTGTTCCTTGTATATCGATGGTGAAAGCATGCCAAGGAGACAAGTGAAAGTGTGAAGTGATAAATATGAAGCGTGGAAAGCTAAGAAAGAGGAAGCTACCCTAGGGGTGAAATCGTATCATGTTGTGCCATGTTGTGCCTATTTTTGTTGTAGCTTGTGATTGCTACTTCTTATTGCGTATTGAGGATGGACATGTAAAAGAAGAGAAAAAGAGTAGTGAAATTCATGTATCTATGAAAAATCTAATCCAAGTATGCAAAA
The DNA here is from genome assembly GCA_019776745.2 of Taxus chinensis. NCBI lineage: Eukaryota > Viridiplantae > Streptophyta > Pinopsida > Cupressales > Taxaceae > Taxus > Taxus chinensis. Next base: position 542,463,609 of record CM034151.1, on the reverse strand, counting down.
ATGTGTAAAAACATGTAAAAAGTACTAAAAGTACTAAAAGGTAAGTGTGCCCCTAACTCGTGAAGATTGAAAGGGATAGAAAATGTCCTGAATTGTTGTAGACAAGTGATTTTTTTGGACGATATCACACCAAGAGTGATTTTTTTGGGTGATCTCATGCCAAGAACAAGTTTTTTCGGGCGATCTCACACTAAGTGCGAGCTTTTTGTGTGATCTCATGCTATGATAGAAGAGTTTTAGGGAGAAAGGTCTAGTGTTAATCTCCTTCCGTGATTGTTTCCCAAATTTATACACCACTGCAAATGGTGTGATATGTGTTTAGTTATGTGTTGTTCCAGTTCAATCTATGAAGAAAAATGAGATACAATGTATTCTAATTTCTAGAGGAATGTGCCTTGTATTGTGCAAACTACTCTGTAGATTACTGCCAACTATGCTAATATGAGAAGTTAACTCTAACTACCCCCTTATCATAGGTGCCCAAGAAAGGTCAGAAGCACCTAGGCTTTAGTGTCTATAGTTGGGCGCTGGCGTCTATGCTAAACTGAGGACCCAAGTTAGGATCTGGGTCAGTTCTATAATTGTAACTATTATTATGTTCTTGTATTCTATGGTATATACTGAACTATGAGCTGTTGCTCTATGGGGTGACTAATTCACCCAATGTATGCCCCCCTCATTTTGGGTGCATGCAACATCACTAGGAGAATGCGACCCAAAGGAGGACCTGATGTTGATTTGAAACTGTTTCCCTGCAAGGAGGAGGGGGATGTGCATGCTAGAAACCAAGACACATGCAAAAAATGGATAGATGCATATGTTAGTAGAAAAATGAGCAAACATGTAATAGAAAATAGTGAAACAAGCATGTAGACAAGATAGACCGCAAAAAGAGGGCTTCATACATGGGGCATCACTCATAATGTCATAAGACAATCAGGGCCAAAGAAGCCAAAATCAAAAAACAAACAATGAATACGAAAGACAAAGGGAAAAGCCTACAAACAATGGAATACAATAGAAGATAATGAAAATTGAAATGTAACAAACAACCATGGTTGCAAATAGGTCCTATAAAGAAAATGTTGCACATGAAGCACCCGTTAGCATGTTAAAAAGATAAAAAACATGTCAATGAATCTGTATAGATCAGTGTAAAGTAGTGCACTAAGTAAGAAGAAGAAGTAGTAAATAATGAAATAATAGCACCTGTGATGTGTAAGAGTAGAAAATGTAGATGCCCCTAGAAGCCTCATTGGGACTGGTAATGAGGTACAGTGCTAAGCATCATTGTTGCGTGTAAGAGAACTATAGAAAGTCTACATTCACAACTAGAGAACAAGTGAACATGTATGTGTATATAGATAAATATAATGACATATAATGGATATCCGTCTAGTATAGTGAAACAAAGTGTACAGGGTAAGCATAATATAAGCAAGAATATTATGTGTAACCAAGATATGCAATATGTTATGAATAAGTGAGATAGAATGATATGTAGTGTGAATGTGATAGGAGTAGCATGGCCCCTCAAGAGGATGTGTATGAGTGTGCATGAGACGAGGTTCATTTATAAAAGACCCCTCGAAAGTCAAGAATGAACCATAAAACAAGAGTGCGTCATCGGGAAATGGTTTGAATTGGGCACTATAAAGATAGATCAATGAAGCATAAAACATAGAGAGTAGAAGATGTGTAGTATGATGTGTAAGAATGGAATACTAGAAATATGTGTCATGAAGTTGGAGCATGAAATTGTAGACCCTGTGAGGTTTGTCGATGTATTATGCCCTCAAGAGTCAAGTGTGAACCTTAGAGTGAGTACGCCATAAGGTAGTGAGTTTGACATTGTGTGTTTGAGAAAGATAGATGTCATGAAAGATATATAGTGTAAATGATACATAGTGTGATAATGTGTATCATGCGTGATAGTTAAGATGTCTAGAAATATATGTCATGAATGCATAGAGTGTGAAGTGTGTAGTGATGTGAGATTCATGGATGAAGTATGCCCTCAATAGTCAAGTGTGAACCTTAGCACAAGAGTACGTCATAGGGTAATGCCGATACAAAGTATATCAAGATGTGTAATGATGCTCAAAAAGATGAAACAAGAAGCACATAAGTGTAAGAGTAGAAATCATAGATAACTCAGTGATGCTAGGAGAGGGAGGAAGAAGTAAGCATGATGCCCCCCCAAGTGTATGATGATGAGAAGAATCAAGTAACATTTTCTAAGAGATCATCATTGTCATGGTCGAAGTCAAACGAATAAGCGTTAGAGACATGGTAAGCAATAATATGGTGGTTGATCATGTAAAGAGCCATTGCGACGTAAATTATACATGCCCATTATGCATATTCTTCATCAGTGAAAGGTGGTAGTGGACAACCATGGGTATACTCAGCGAGTAAGAGTTTTGTGAATAGCCTAGAAATGAATCATTACAAATAGAAACACGACTGAAGGGCATAATAAATGTGATATCAGTATGATTAGGATCCAAAGTGCCACCAATGTAATCAAGGAAAGACTCCCAAGTGTAAATGGAGAAATGTGAAGAAGTGCGTGCAACAAAGAAATGATAGATGGAAAAACATGGAGGCCATAAAGCAGGGATGATGCGAACAAATCCATGATAAATGATGAGAAGAATGAGGCTGGAGGAAGTAGATCATCGATTGCATAAATCCCAATCGAGCTAAACCATCAGACATGCAAATAGTATCAAAACTAGTGGGATCAAATGGAATGTGGTGCCAATAAGAGTTATTTATGAAAAGAGTGCATGTAAAAGGAGGTAATGTCGATGCAAAGTGGACATGAGAAGATGAATTGCAATGGTACAGTGTCCAATGTATAAATAATACCCTTGAAAAGGAGGCAATTCGATGGTGTAGGGAGGTGGTAGGTTATATGAGTTGATTATCATGGAGTGTGATAGTGCCAACAGTAGGATCAGTTAGAGTAGGTAAGTGTAGTGGTTGGGTCTAGGCAGACAATATTTGAATGGGTCACGGTTAACAACATGATAGTATTATTCATAGCCATTATGGAGGAATTTAACACATTGATGAACCATAGAAGACATTGCCTGCACATACGTATGGAGCCATGGCCTACCTAGTAAGCAATTGTATTGAACCACACTGGCATCAATAACAAAGAATAATGTGGGAAGAGTTTTTTGGCTCTGAGTGTAAGAGGTAAAGTGATAGTGCCTATACATGGACACAGAAGAATCATACACACGAAGAGAAGTGGATGATGAGCTAACATATGCTGAGGAAAGGCCAATGTTTTGAAGGTGTGATACAAGTACAAAGATTGAGCTCAGATCCAGTATCAACTATTGTCCGCTTGATACCCATGTTATAGATGTGAGCCAGTATATATAGGGGAGGATAATTGTCATAAACAAAAAAGAGTGGTAGCTATATTAGATGGAAAAGTAAGTTATTCTGAAAATGTAGTTATGAATAATTGATATACAAGGTCTCCAGATTAGTATTGGTAGGAATACGAGTATTAGCCAAGACAGAATTGATTTTAGCATTACAATTAGGATTAGCTTGCAAGAAATAATGAATGAAGATATCCATGATGAGAGGATCCTAGGATAATGAAACTAAAAATATCCAAGAGTGTCTGAATGGATGGGTTCACCAAATGATTTAACAAAAATAGACTTTTGTAAAACCCTAATTGAAGAGTAAAAATGTAAACTATAATAAGCATTTGCTAGATATAAGATAACATAAGAAAATAAGATAATAAATGTGAAACCCTCATGTGCAATAGAGATGATAAAAGACTTAGTTGATTTATGTTCCCGATGTCGAGACTGTGCAAATAAGAGAAACTGATGAAATAGGAAGGGTGGACTATCGCAATGTGCACGATAAATTTTAGATCTGCTCGGATGAGCCTAGATAATTGCGCCTCGACTAGGTCAGGGGTTCTGGGCACTGGAGACCTCTGTTGGGCACCTGTGACTACGCAAGAGCTCAAAACTTGGCTTTTCTAGTGTCACACGAGTGTCGTTAAACTGTCACTTTTGGTCACATGTATGTCGTTGGATGATCTCCGAATACGCCTAAAACCTACAAAAGAGATAAAACCCTACAAAAACCTCAAATACATCAAATCCTAAAAATAAAATATGTGAAATGAGGATTCAAACTAACCCCAATGGTCACCCAAATGAGTGAGATTACAACTAAGCATTGCACTACATTTCAGACTCCATGTAGTTCTTGTGCGTGTGTGATAGAATTTTTCCCTAGGAAGCCCTTGCACAAGTGCACATGATAGTGGGAAATAGCTAGATGTACCAATGTAAATAGATGTGTGGATGACAAAATGAACTTCCCTTCTATACATGTATGTAAAAAATACATTCCCTTTTCCCTTGAGCGAGTGCTAGATGGATGCCTTTGATGCTCTTAGAATGCCTTTGGATGCAACCTTAGGTGATGATAGTAGATGCTTAGAGATTGGTCCTTTATTATGGTCATATAGCTTTGTATTTATATGATTCCCTTAGTTAAATTTTGTTATTGACAGCTAAAAGGTTGACTCATAAGAAATTAAGATGCCCAAAAGATAAAAGATGCCCAAAAAGAGCGAGTAAAGTAGAAAGAGGTCGGGCACCCAGAAGGACAAGGGCGACTGGGCATTGGCGTCCTGTCTAGGCAGTTTGGTTTCATGAATCCATAAAAGATAAAGTTCAAACTAGGTTGTAGGAAGTAGGAGGCCAAATAGAAAATAAGAAACACAGACAAAAGGCCAAAGATAGCTGTCAATTGCTAGTTTTTCTATAGTATGTGATTAAGACCTGGAAATGTACCCAAGTGCATGATTTTGTGTCTACATTTTCCCCCACTTTATGTTGTTGAGTGAATACTCAATAACATAAAGTAGATAAAAGATGTGTACATAATAACCATGTAGAATGTGATGGTGATAGCATGCCAAAGAGACAAGTAAAAGCGTGAAGTGATAAAAATGAAGCGTGGAAGCTAAGAAAGAGGAAGTGACCATAGGGGTGAAATTGTATCATGTTATACCATGTTGCATATGTTGTTGTTGTAGCTTTTGTTGTGTTTGTGACGTTTTCTTCTTATAAAGACGAACCTATAAAAAGAAGAGCAAAAGAGTAGTCAAAGTCATGTATTATGAAAACTCTTGCAAGAGCATGTGAAAGTATGTAAAAGTGTGTAAAAGTAATAAAAGCAAAGTGTGCATCTAATCCGTGAAGAGTGAAAAGAGATAGAAAGTGTCCTAAACTGCTATAGAAGAGTGAGTTTTTGGGCGATATCACGCTGAGAGCGAGTTTTTTGGGTGATCTCATGCCAAAAATGAGTTTTTTGGGTGATCTCATGCCAAGTATGAGTTTTTTGGGAAATCTCACGTCATGACAGAAGAGTATTGGGGAGAGAGGTCTAGTTTTACTCTCCTTCTATGACTGCTTCCCGAATTTATACACCACTGCAGATGGTGTGATATGAGTTGTACTATATTGTTCCGTGTAGAAAATGGAGAAATAATGCATTCTTATTGTTGGAGGATTGTTCCTGTACTATGAAAACTATTATGTGAACTACTATGAACTGTGATGATCTAAGAAAGTAACTGTAACTGTCCCCTGGTCATAGGCACCTAGGAAAGGTCAAGAATGCCTAGCCTAGTTAAGACTGTAAGGAAGGTTTTGACCTTATCATATAGTTTTTCCTAGGGCACATTTTATCTAGATCTAGCAACATCATTAGGTTTTTTATATTCAAATTGACTCAACTTGGCATAAATTCAGGGATCATAAAGTATTAAATTCTTTGTTTCTCCACGATACTCAATTTCACTTCTAATTTTCAACACATTGGGGGAATGGGTCTCCTCTCTTCACTCAAATTTCAACCTGTTATTATTTTTACTCAGTTTTATGACACGAGGGAAGGGTATGGGAAACTTATTTATCTTTTCTATTGTGTGTCTTAAGTTAGAAATTTGTGTTTATAAATGTTTGCAATAGTATGGTCTGCAGGGTTATGGAAGGTAATGAATCGGTTAAGGTCTCTGTAGGCAAAACTTTTCTATCATCTTTGTACTTAAGAGGAATATATCAAAGTTTTTGAATGGATTTAATACATGTTCTTCCTCCTTGGTAGGGGTACTTCGGATCCTCTTTTTGGTTCTTCTCTTTGACATTCATGTGTTGGGTTGGTACACTTAGCACATTGACCTCTCCTTGGCAAAATTAAGGGACTAATCGACCCCCAATTCTTCATTAGTGTTCATCAAAATCTAAAATCTCCAAATCAAAATAACAAGAACACATTCCCTCTGTAAGACAAATAAGATTTTTCCTTCCATGTTTTGCATCTCTTTTAGCATTTCTTGCTACACATTTATTTATAGTAACTTCATTACATTTTGAGTTAAAGTTTAGTTTCCTATCTTAGACATTGATTTCACTTTATGTTGCAGGCTTCATTTTAGAGCATTCCAATACCAACACAACGGGATATTACAAAACAAAGTTATTGTGAGCAAAGACAAAGTGTGTCTACACACTCATGTATTTTTTCCCTTAAGCATGTAATTTTCATTTCACACTTTAAGGGGGGGAAATATAGACACTCAAATTTGGTAGTCTGTCCTTTAACACTATTGATTTTGACATTGCACACTTGTATGTACAAATATACTCTCCTAACTCTTGCTTAACACGCCTTGATAGCTCTTTTATTTCTTTCTTATCTTTGCACACCTCTATGTCATTAGTTTTGGAGGTTTAACAACATAAAACAAATATAGAAACATATTTCCACTAAATCATAAAGTCAAAATTATCTTTTCTCCCTCCAGTCCAAATATGTTGGTTTTTGTCGGGATGGAGATATATATCCTGACCCTATCATACGGTTTTTGACTGACACATTGTGTACTCAAACTTTCAATTCCATCTTCTTCATATGGACAAATATTCCCCCTTGTTATGAATTTTATGACATTTTAACCTTCAAAGGCATATATACGCAAGTAAATCATACCTCATTTACTAATGTGAAAGTTTAAGGACTCATGTAAAACCAAGCCCAAAAGACACTCCAAGCTCCCAAAATTATGAAATAACTCATGCACATCCATTAGAGAAGCACTCTCTACAGGTTTGAAGTCTCCTTCTTAGTTTAGGAGTCTCTATATTCTCTCTATAATCAAGAAAAGTGAACCTTCCCAAGTATTTGAGCAAGTGTGAAACTCAAGTAAAACATTATCAAAACATGATGATTGAATTCTGATTGCACTATGGTAGATATCACATGTTAGGAGAATGATGTGCAATTTGATCCATCTTCAGAGTAGTGGTGAAATTGGTGGTACACAGGGGTACCCAAACCCCACCTGAATTTATTTTACAAGAACTCATTTTTTCACTACAAGGGCTATAAGGTTTGAGTAGAGCTTACAAATCCATTCCACGGGTGGGTGAAGAATAACAACACATAGGGACACTTATTTCTAGGCAAGTGAAGCACTCAGGAAGTTGTAGACCCCTATTCCAAGCAAGTCCAAAACCTTACATAAGAGTCAGAATCATATGGATGCTTTGGACCTAGTTGTATATTTTTGACCAACTGCAATTTCAAGTTCCAATTTTGGTAACGAAGCATTTTCAGTTTGATTAAGCTAAAATGTGAATTTATGTCTAGTCTAATTTCTATTCTAGCAGTAAATAAATGCAGTAATGAAGTAAATAAATTAACCCATGCAAACTAAGACAAAATATATGAAACCCTAAGTGTAAAGAGAGGGTAAGAAGCCTTAGTTGATTCACAGAAATCTCGGAGGTGTATAAAGCTAGAGAAGTGAAAAATACGAAGCATTTATTTTCACACTGAAGCTCAAAAAAATGTAGATCTGGAAGAACAAGATGGAATGGGGTGCCTAGAGAGGGACAGGGGCACTTACGGGTGCCCTTGGCCTGTTTATGTACGCTTGGGTCTGCGGAAATGCTCCAAAAACCTCCTCTGAGTGGTCACTAGTTTTTCGTTGTTATTCACCTTTTTTCATTATGAGGTCACACAATGATTTTCAAAGTTGTTGAAAACATGCAATGAAGTATTTACCTACAACCCTCAAATAGACATCAAATCCTTAAAAAGAAATATGTAAAATGATGGGTCAGACTATCCTCAGCTGTCACAAATGGTGAACTTACAACTAAGCATTGCACTACATCTTAGGCTTAATGTAGTTCTGTGTGTGTGTGTGTGTGAAATCATGCCCTAGGTGGCTCTTGTGCATGTCACACTTGATAGTGAGCAAGTAAGATAGATGTAAATAAATATAATAGATGTGTACATGGAATAGAATGAACTTCCCTCCTATGAAGTGTATGCAGAAAAACCAGCCCTTATGTCCCTTGGATGGTGCTAGATGGATTAAATAAAGCTCTTATATGCTTGATGGATGCAACCTTAGGTGGCAATAGCTAATGCTTAGTGCTTGGTCCCTTATTATGATCACATAACTTTATATTTATATGATTCCCTTACTTGAATTTCGTAATTAACCCTGAAAAGGCCAACTACCAAAAAGATAAGATGCTCAAACGACTAGAAAGGACCCAAAAAGTGTGAGTAAAGTACAAAGGGGTCAGAGGCACCTAGAGGGGACGAGGGCGCCTGAGGTTGGTGTCCTAGCTGGGTGCTGGTGTCTAGGATGATAAATGTCGAAGTATAAAAAGGCAGACTAAGAAAGTAAGGGTGCAAGACTAGAAGTGGCAATAGAAAGCAAAGAAAGGTGGCTAAAGACATGGGTTGATTAGTACTTTTCTTACTTAGGAATCATATGCATAGTAGTATGTAATTAGAAATAGATAATTACCAGAAGTGTGTGATTTTGTGTCTACTCAATCTCATATAATCATGTTCATGCATTTAAATCAACTAAACTCTCCTACACCCACATAGAATCAACTAAGTGTAATTACCCTTTGTGTTTTTGATATTTTCTAGATCAATAGTCACTTTGAAAAGCTTTATTCTAATTTGTGCAATTAATGTTGGAAATTAATTGAATCATAATATCCACATATTGAATTATTTCATCATTTTTATGTATGTTAATTATAAACACATTAAAACTTAAAAGGGACTAAAATAAAAATATTCACAAAAAATTGAAATAAGTAACCAAGGGAGACGTAACCGCAAAGCACCAGAACTAAGAGTAAAGGCAATCAAAAATGAAATTGATGTAGTGATAGGCCCAACAATGATAGGAAGAGTAATGTGGTGGTAGGAAGGATTAGCAACAAATGTAAGATTGTGCATAGAAATTCCCAAAGATTACAACAACGTGAGAGAAAAAATATTGCCCCAATTATGTGGATTGAAAAAAACACCTTCTATTAGTTTGTGATTAATGGAATGTGAATAGACAATGTATCAAAAATAAATGTAGCACCAATATAAAAATTACTAGAGGGTATGATCGAAGAAGTAGATAATATATGATTAACTCTATCGATTGTTGCATCAAAGGGGTGATCATTGGAAGGTGGTGGAGGCACAATGCGATAAGCATTATGGACATCTATAAAATAATTTGTAGTATCATGCTTAGGAAGTGGATCATTGAATATTTTTAACTTAGCATTATAATTGGTTAGCTTAGGAACTTCATTGGGCTCATCCCATTCATTTAACTTGAGAATAAATAAGATCTTGGATAACATGGAAAATCTTGATGTAGCTACCAGTAGAGTGTTTGACACATCGATGATAATCACAATGAGCATTAGCATTGAACTTCTTGTCTTGAGGTATAATCATATCAATATTAGATGGTGGAGGGAGAGATATGAGATTTCACTAAAGAAAATGTTTCAATACAACTTAGGAGGACTTGATAGACAAGTAAATTGACAACACAGGTTGTGATTATAGCCTAATGGGTTGTGAAATGGCAATAGCAGTGTCTTTAGAGGCAATTTCGACATCACTAGACTTACTATTTAATGGGTATTTGTTTGAAAACTTAATAGTAGATGTGGGAGGAGAGATAACAACATACTTGATCTTGTTCAAATGTAACGATTTAGCCTCACGCTTTTTTAAGGTATGACAGAGATGGTCGAAAGAACGAAACTTATCACTATGACTGAATCTTGCAAATAGCTAATACACTTTGAGTAAATAGATCTTACACTTCATTATCAGCTAATAGGTTAATCGTTTAGTGAGAAGGGTCTTATAATGCAACACATAAGCATTAAGAGGCTCGGTAAACCCTTTTTGTATTTGAGCCAATTGTGTGTAAGAATCTTTTTCCTCAATATTGATAGAGAATTGTGCCAAGAAAAGATTTTATACAACAATAAATGAGCTTACAAAATGAGTGGGAAGAGTGTAAAACTCCTTAATACTTCAGGGGGAAAATTGGTAAGCAAGATGTCATTAAAAGCATAATCGAAGCAACATGAAACGAGAAAAGATGTTTAGTAGGATCTCCTTTGCCATCAAAAATAGGAAATTTAGGAGCAAAAAACCCAATAGGGGATGGATAAGAAACCACTTCATGTGCAAGGGGGTTGTGAAGTAATTGTATAGAATCCATAACATTAGAGTAAGTAGATGCATTTTGTTGCAATTGTAAGATTTGTGCTTGTAAAGTGTGAACAAGGGATTCAAGAGCTTACATGTTATAAGAAGATTCATGTGCACCATGAGTACATATGGGATGTGTGGTGATAACTATAGTGGAAGGAATATGCATGGAAACATTTAGCATTGATAGGTGAGGTGTACCCAAATGGGTAGGAACCATAAATGTGGGACCAACATAGGTTGGAAATGTGAAATAAGGTTGGGGTTGTCCAATAAGGGATTCTTCACTTAACTTCCTACTGTGAGCTGATTTAGCTGCAAGCAATATTTTAATGATGCGTTCAATATGGTGAGGGTTTTAGTGGAATTTTTCATAAATAATATACATAATTTTCACTTGGTCAATATCCAAAGTGTTGTTATCATCACGGGCAAAGTCATCAAAATTCTCATTATAATTTTCAAGATCATGCAATGGTACATCATGAGCTTGGTCCATGAAGGAAGGATAAGACATTAGGGATGAGGAAATGATATTAAGATGCCTACAAATAGGAGGTGAAAGTTCAAAATGTTCAATGGGATGATTGTAGAGTCGAGCACTATGCCAAAAGGGTATATGAGTAAAACATGTGTAATGTGAAATAATATGAGCCATAAAATAAGGCATGATAACATTAGCCCTAGGATATTTTAAATTAACAGATCAATAGGCCTAATACATAATGAATGGGTTATAGATTAGGTTAAGGGTTTTATCAAAAGCAAGTTCACCAAAAACTTTAACCCTATATTAAATTTCTATGTGAATTTAATTAGCAGTATGAGAGATTCAAGTTGATTATTGATGTAACAAATATAAGGCAATATGAAAATAAATGAAATTTAACACTCATATCAGATAAGGAAGATTCCAACACACAAGTTAACCTAATATGCAATTGAAAGCACAAAACTAAGGAATAGTGCACTTAACTTGCTACAACTGAATTTTGGATATATATGAGAATGCACAACACAGAAAACAAGATATATGAACTTAAAAAATACTCGCAAACTAAAATGGGACTAAAAATTTTCCTAGGTTAGGATCATACTACATGGTCTAGGACCTTCTGTATAGACTTGGACCTACTGTGAGACAACTTTTGTAACTTTCTGGGTTGTTCACATTCCTAGATTTATTCATCACCATCAAACCCTAGTTATCGCACATGCAAGGAAGTTTTTTGTGTAAATTGATTGTCATCTCAAACCCTAGCCATGGATGAAGAATCATACAAAACAAACATTAGAATGGTTGTGGGAACCCCTGTGCACCACTGACATTGGCACTTTCCTAAAGTGGCCTCAAACCACATGTAATTCTCTATCTAGCATCTGATATTTAAATAGATCAATCAAATTTGGTACTTTGTTTTGACCATGTTTGCTTTGACTTGGATCTTGCCAAAACACTTGGAGAGAGGATGTTTAGATGTTTGTAGATGAGATAGATAACTATCTTGACCTTTTTTATGGATTTAAACCTGACGTGGGTGTTCCCTTATGACTCTAGATGTGTGATTTTGAGATTTAGAGAGATTTGGATACCTTTTGAAAGTGTATGAACTGATTTCTCTAGTGCACTTCCTTAGGAGTTATAGGTTAGAAAATGAGGTAGTTTTTACTTGCTTATATAGGTTTTTTCAGAGGATTTATCTAATAAAGGCCAACCTAAAGGAAGTATAGGGCCCAATGAAAGATTCAAAATTGGAAGTATAATTGGAAGACATATATGTCCAAGACCATATAAAGAGGTTAGGAATGTATGGTATGGTCCTGACCAGATTGTATGGTCCTGGACATGAACAAGAAACATGTTGAGTGAGATTAGGAACTGGTAAACTAATATTTCTATATGGATTTTGTGCATTGAATTCTCATAGTTTGAAGACATGTGAATGTGCAGGGATAGACAAGCTAAACAATGGACCTTAGAAAGTGCTAAGTAGGAGTGGAGAAGTTGTGTTTATTATAGTAGGATTACATAATCAAATCAAGGGTTGCCAAAGTGCAAATTGTAACTTTGAGTGTCTACAGGGACAATAATTTTCCTTTATAGAGGATAAAATATAAAGTACAAAGCTAATCATTTTCTTCATTTTACCCTTGAAGATTCTCAAGTTCTTTTCTTTCCAAATCCCTCAAAAAAACTAGAAATTGATAACCTCCAAAGTTTTTAAGGTTTGAATACTGAAATGGAGAAGCCATTTGATAAATAGATCATTAAATGAGTTTGGAAGGATCTAAAGTATTTCAAACCTATAGAGAATAGATTTAGAAAAATTTGAGAAAAGATACATCCAAGAAAAATATGTTGAGTTGTTTGCTCCGCAACCTTACATAAAGTACATTCGTTAGGCCACCCAAAGCCTTACTTCCTAATATTTTCCATTGATAGAGTTTTATTTTAGATTGCAGATCAAAAATAATATATTAATTATAGGCATGAGATCCTTATCCCAAAGTAAGTTCCAAAGAAATCCATCTTAGGGGAGTCTTAAGAGGAGAAGATACTATGATTTCACAATATACGAACCATTTGTAGTGGTTGGAAAATTAGCTCAACTTATTTAGGGAAGAGACTAATGTAAAATTTCTAAAGTCTATTGTTCGAGACATGGACACTATCCTAAACCCTTGAGCTATTGACATTCGTCGATAGGTTTTTTCATATCATACCTCCCCCCACATGATCCCAATAATATTTTACTTTAGTCCCCCAATTATCTTTGAAGTGAGAGTTTAAAATTTCCTAAGGTTGATAAGATTTTTATAGGCTCGTGCTATAGAGAAGCCTCATCCCAAAATAAATCCTTATTAGTGTCAACAATATTCCATTTACTACCTTTCCCAAGGATTTGTCTACATTTGATCAAAAAATTCCAAAAAAAAGAACCATGAGGACATGAGAAAATGGTTAGAAAATGATCCACCTCTTCAAAGCCTCTAAGTACTTAACCTTTATGATCCCTGTCCATAGATTATCTTCCTTCATAAGTCTCCAACATATTTTAGCCAACAAATCCTTGATCATCTCCTTAATTTTCCTTACTCTAAGACCACTATGGGACTTCAAAAAACATACTTTATCCTAATCCATGATAGGAAGTTTACTCTTGTCCTTCACACTTGATCAAAGGAACATTCTCTGAATCTACTCTATTTTGTCAACTATCTTACTAGGAATTTTGAAAAAGGACATTATGTAGATAGACAAACTCTAGAGAGAAATTTTTTACATTTGAAGTTTTTAGCTTGAGAGAGGAGGTAACCTTTCCATCTCATTAATTTTCATTAAACTCAAACTGTGAGAGAGTTCCAACAACTAATCTCCATCTTTCCCTTAAAAAGTGGCATCCCCAAATAAATAGATGAAACTATTGATTCAACACTCTAAAATTCATGATTTTACTAAGTGTTTTGAAAAAAAAGTGTTTGTGAAAAAGATTGATATCTTTCCCAAACTGATGCGTTGACCAAATACTTTCACGTGATCCAACAGAACTAACTTGATCACTCTAGCTTCCTGAACAATAACCTTTCAAATGCAATGGATTTTCCCCCCTCCATCAAAATCACAACAAACTTAACCTCTTCCATTTTATAAGGTTTAAGAAAATCAACATTATCAGAAATATTGAGAGTATTTGTAACATGCTCAAAAATTTCTCTTCCTTCTCCAAGATGGTGCCCTCTCCCTTTGATAGGATATTTTAAAAGAAAGATAAGTTGTTTCTTTCTCAATTTTATTCTCTTCAGAATAGATCCTTCCAACCTCCTTAACAAGCTCTATAATTTTGTTCGAGCTTCTATGTTTAAGAGTGGACATATGAAAGAATTTGGCGTTTTTGTCCCCCTATTTTAGCCTTGTATTAGTAGTTTTATGCCTCTAAAAAACCTCTTCTTTAGCTTACAAGGAGTGGAAATCACTTGGCAACTACTTTCTTTGAGATAGAGAGTTTGATCCATCCCTTCAGTTTGACTTTTGTTTTGTAGTTGTTAGATATCCTCCATGACCTCACCTTTTTGTTTAAAGATATTTTTGAAGGAGTTTTTATTCCACTTATCTAGGTTTAGCTTAAAAATATTCAGTTTTCTTACCAATTTGAACATCATCAAACCTTGGAAGTTCTTTTTCCATCACTCATAGATGTTTTCTTTGATATCAAGATGCTACAACCACATTTTTTCAAACTTAAAGGGAAATTTCATACTCTCTTTTTCCTTGTGCATATAGATAATGATTGGATTATGATTGGAACTAATCCTTAGTAATGCAAGGAGATAATTGGTTTGACCAAGAATCCAATTAATTGACAAAAGGACTTTTTCCAATTTTATTGGAATCAAACAGTCACCAATTCTTCTTTTGGTCCAGGTAAACCTAGTGCCATTAAGATCCACGTCCATTAGACCATTTTTGTTGATAAAGTCTTCCATATAATCTATACTTTCCATGAAATCAGAGGACCCCTCTTTCTTCTCAGTAGGATTGAGAGGAGCGTTAAAATCTCCAACTACAATCCACATATCTCTTTGCAAGTGTTTATGATGGTCTTCAATTCATCCCAAAGATTTTTTCTACCTACTCTACAGTTAGGAACATATATGTTGGATAAGATCCACATCATCTTGTCATCTAGGTTGGTGAAAAAAAAATCTAAGTGATTATTGTTTTTGAGAAACACCTCTCCTTTGACTAGCTCATTATTCCCAAAAAGTATCTAGCCCCCCAATGCACCCATAGCCTTCATTCCCTCCCCATAAATTTTTCTCCATACTTTACTCTAAATATAAGTAGGTTATCCTTAAACATTTCAATTTCTTGGATCAACATAAGACATGGATTGTGGGTTCTTCTCAAATTTCTCAAAATCATATGTTTTTTTGGGTTATTCAACCCTTTTATATTCCAAGGAATAACTTTCATTTGTTAACTATAGGAAAGTTAATACACCTCTTTATCTCTAAGATGCTTTAAACTTCATTTGCAACATCTCTTATCATTTCTATCTCTTGATTTTTTTTAAGTTGGCCTATCAATCTTCAATTCCACTCCAACGTCAATGTTTTTCTATGCACTGCTTGTTTTACGCATACTGAAAGTCTAATTTATTGGGGATTAAATCTTCTTCAAATATTGAAACTGAAATGTTATATCACTAGCGACTTCCCCTATCTTTCAAGACCACTTGTAGACTTCCTTCTATCAAATTCTTGCCCTATTTTTCATCTTGTTGGCCTAAACCTTCCTTTATCTCCAGATTATTTTGTATGTGGGATTGATTTACTTGCTTCAAATTTTCTTCTTTCTCAACTTCCTCACAAAACTCTCCATTTTTAACAAACTTTTAAAGAAGGGAAATGATCTCTTATGATCCTACATCTTCCTTCTCTATTTGACTATAAAGAGTAGTCTTCTCCTCAAGTTTTTTTCCCTCTTTTTATTCTACCGTGTCACTTGCCTTTGAGGTTAAAATCAACAAAAGTTGAACTTTTTTCCTCTTGTTAGCATATGGATTTGCACGCATGCAAATGACATGCAACAGTGTGGGAACGAAGTCCCTCCTCAATGAAGGTGAGGCTGCCTTTATTGAAAACCAAAACTGTATTTACATCTGTACATTCAAAATTGTATGTGGGGGGGTGTTTTGGAACATCAATGGAAGAAAAGTGAATGAAGGAGATAGAATGAAATGAAAGAAAGGAATGGAATGGAATGGACTGAAAGAACATGCAAGAGTTAGGTAAAAACAGAGCCTAATATTGCATGAAGAGAAAAGATGAATAACCAACACAAATAAAATGGAGTTTGAGTTAGCCAAACAAGAACATGCAAAAGGGAACACACATGAGCAAGTAGATAGTCAGAGCTTGATCATTGTGAACTAGAACAACTGATTACTAATGTTGACAATAAGATCAAAGATAATATTTGCATGCAAGATTCAAACACCTAACATCTAATGAACATAAGAACACCAAACGTTACAAGAGACAATGAATGAGACACAAAGTTCTTATTCTATTAACTCCAAAATGTTTTTCACAAAGAACACAAAGTTTCTTCTTGAAACAAAGCTTGCACAAAAGTATCTTCTTCTCCTCTCTCAAAGTCACCTTTTACAAATGAGCCCCTCACTTCCTTTTATAACCCAAAAGTTGGTTAGGAAGTAGTTAGGGTTTTAAATGCACATTAAATAGGGCACTTAACTGACTTTGACTTTTTTCAACCAACCTTTAAAAAGTGACTAAAAATAAAAACCACTTAAGTTAAAAGGTCATTTAAGGAAAAATACATAAATAAAAGAAATGGGTACATGTGGACCCCACTTAAATGACTTGTATGCACACGTAGACATCCTAGTCAGCAATGTGCCACCTAGATCAAGACACCTAAGATCAGTGCCTTATCCATTGGGCCAAGAGTCCACCTATCCCGATCGTACGGGAATGAACTCATTGACTGTGCTCTGTAATCCTCCAAATGACAAGAGTGCTGAGTTTGAAACTTGAGCAATTCATCCACCCCTCTATCTGAGAAATATCCTGGTGTGAGAAGATTTGTCTTCATTCGCATTCATAGTCACAATTCTCCACATGCTCAGAGTACCTTTCCATGGTGAATTATTCATTTGTCACGAGACCGTAGTCGTTACGCCACCTTGGTTTATCAGAATCTAGCTTCTGGTCTTTCACCATTGAGAAGATCTCCAATAGCCAAAATTGCAATTCACTGCCTGGAGTTATGTCCTTTGTCTTTGTCACCATCCCCAAGTGTTGATCTCCCGAGCAGAATTCGTGAGACTTCAGAATCTTGGAAATCCATCTCCTTTGCCCCATTGTGAACAAGTGGTGTTGAAAAATCATCGAAGTGATTTATGAATTCGTTGACACACACCTTAGCATAGTATTTCGTCTTTTTTGGAGTGATGGATTCTAACATTTATGCAATCGCTTCCAATTTTATCACTATTGGCTTGATGACCCTATTTCAATTCTTCAGGGTATCATGTAGCCAGGTGGGAACCTCTCCAAGTACCTCATTGTACATGGTTCTCGTGTTCGTTGGGAATTGATCTTCATCACGCTAAAGGGGATCACCTTCGGGTGTTGCTGAAATTGGATCTTCTTGTTGTGAGAAAGATGTTGTCGCCATTTTCTCCATTTGTGATGATTCTTCAAATTTAGGCAGGGAAAGAACTGGATCATCAAATTTTGGTTGAGAAGTTGTGACTACTTCTACAAGTTGGGCTGGTATAATCTCTGATACTTCATTGGCGAGTTCCACCTCCAAAAATTGTGTAAGATTGCAACTGCTTGCGCTTGATACGATACTCTGAATTGTAGTGTCAAGTTGTCAATTAGACCTGGAGAACTAGGGCGATCATGCAAAGATGAATGATGACTGGACTGAGAAATCTCTAAGATGCGCTACTTTCCCTCCTCCACTTGGTATTATTTTCCAGACCTTTAAGATGATTTGGGGGCGACAGGAGGAGTCTTTTCTTTCCACTACCTACGATTATTTGTAGTTCATGTTGCAATTTACAAAATGAGTTGAGAAGATGATTGAGCAACTCGCTTGTTCCTCTTCTCATTGCGGATGGATGGTTGTTTCTCTTCACGCTTTCAGCTTTCCACAGCTCCGGAAGAAGAACATTTATAGAATCTGATTCAGATAGGGAAGCGAACGCCGGGTCGGTGCCTATTAGTGAGGAAGTTGTTGACGGAGAACAATTTACGCGACAACTCCATGAGCGCCCATTTGTTCGTTGACGTATCTTAGGAGCTTGTATGGTGTTTCGTTGAATCCGATGATTCATGCATGTAAGAGAAAGTCTGGTATTGAATGAACCAGGTTCCCATTTGTGCAATTTACTTTTTTTTCTGTGTTCGAGAACCTTTCTTGCGGGGTGTTACTCAGCATCCAAATGATGAAGAACACAAATGCGTCATTGACACGACAAAAATGACGCAGACTCGACTTGAACACTTGCTGGGCGTGGCCTGCTTCCCTTTTTTTAATTTAAAAACTTGTTCTATTTTCCCCACGCGTAGAAAGGAGATTTTAAATCTTGTTTTATTGAAAACTCCTCCTCCCTCTTTATTTAAAAACTTGTTCTTTCTTTCACCAGACAAATGCGTGATCTTCGACTTGGTGCGTGGGAAGTTGTGTTGGAAATTGTTGTTTTCTATTAGTATGATTCTGGAATGTTCTTTCCAATGCGTGGAATTCCTCCTGGGCTGGGTGCATGAACAAAAGTGTCCTTCTCCTTTCTTGGACGCGTGAGCTTCCTCTTTGGCTACGTGGAACTACTCCTTTCTTAATCTTCATCCCAAGCATCTGCAACTATTTCATCAATCATATGATCTTCAAATTCATCCTCCTCAACCGGTGTAGAAACCATATACCAGAATGTAAAATTTGGTCTCACAAACCTGTCAGACTCTTTCAGCAAATATGGATCAAATGGAAAGAACATGTCAAGCCTCTCAACACCTCCAAATGCCTTAGATTCGTTTGTCTCCAACATGTTGTTTGCAGTTATGAACTGTGAAACATCAAATAAATGAACTGCTTTTACCTGTCGCAGACATTCCTCCACAACTGATGGCAAACAAACCTTCAATGGGTTCAGCTTGTGCTCAAGAATTTCTTTCAGTGGCAATGCTTCTATTAGCAATCTCTGTTTCGGGTCATCTATAAGCAACTTCAACTGGAAACAAAGAACATACATGATCGCTTGACATGCAGAATAAAAGACACCATGCAATCCGGGATTTATGGTCTTCTTCTAATTATTTTGCCGAGGTGTGTATTGCAAGCACCAATCTACCAACCTTTTTAATGATGCACAAACCACAAATAAAGGTAGGTATTTAGCACGAGCTAAATAGCTCGCAAGGTAAGCTACAGTAGTCATTCTTGTATTTGGTGACCGAGATTTAGTGACAAAAATGTCACAGAGCATAGATGCAAAGGTTGCACCACACGATGCTGGAGCAAGAGAGCAGAGATAAAAGATAAGGAACTGAGTAAACTTCAACTTGTGGGCATTTAAAATTGTTGACTCGAATGAATGCACAAGTGTATCATAGACCTGTGGCAGATGACCCTCATGGGCACATATGTTTAGATGATTTAATGTCAACTCCATTAAGACATCCATCTTATCTGCAATCTCACCCAAACTCTGCTTACCACTAGAATATTTGGCAAATTGTGTCCTTGCCTCACTACCAGGTTTTCCTCGATCTTCTTCATTTTCTTTATTCTTTTGAAAACTATTCCTTTCTTTCCTTTCCCTCAGTGTGTGGACAACTGTTTGGGCTGTGCGCCTCCTCTACAGGAAAATGCGTGGAGTTCTCCTTCTTAATTCTTAAAAAAAAACTATTCTTCTTTGCTTCTCCCAATGCACAGGAATTTGATTTGTCCTCTTGAAACTATTCTTTATCTAAAAACTTGTTCTACTCTCCAGCACGTGGGTCTTGAAAAGCTTCTTTCTTTTTTTTAATTAGAAACTTGCTCAGGTTTGTCTTATCTTTCCTCCTGGCGCGGCTTTTGCCCAATGCGTGGAAAACAAAAAAAAATTTGTTCTTTTTTAAAGACTGTTTCTTGGCCAGTGCGTGGGATTTATTTGCTGGCACAGCCTGCACTTTCTTCTGTCTTCTCCTTCCTGCCTTTTCCTTCAACCAATGCGCATGTATTTTCCTTTAGTCTTTTTGTTGTGATTAATTTCTTTTGCTCACAATGGCGTGGGTTTCTCTTGCATAATGTCAAACAAAATATTATGTCTTTCTGAAGAAAAAGAAGCTTCTGACTTTTTCCACCGGGTTTGATGGAGGAAGTTACGAGGATTAATTCAACTTCCTCTCATCCCGGGTAGTGGCTTAAGTGCCAGGGGGAAATGGGAAAAGTAACGGGCAATTGCCAACGGGAATGGCAAAATGGGTTGGCAATTCCCGTCCAATTTCCCCATGTGGGAAATTGGGGAATTTTATGCCCGTTTTCCAATCCATGATTTGGCAATTGGCAGAGGAAAACCCACGTGCGGGAAATTTGAAGGAAATTGCCAGGAAAGTGGAAATCCGGGTTTGGGATGCCAACCCGGCAGTTGGAAACAAAAGCTAACTTCCCCGGCACTAAAACTTGTCGGATGAACCTTAATTTATATTTATTTAATTAAATACTCCTTAAGTGATTTTTTTAAAAATTAATTTAATCAAACAAGGAGCAATTAATTAATTAAATATTAATTAATTATTTTAATGTATTTTAATGCGTTTTATAGCATGGCGGGAAGAGTTCTTGCCCGAAAATCATGAAACGAAGACCGAAACGATCACAAAAATAAGACGATTGCAGGGAGTCCAATGAACCACGCAAAGTAATACTTTTCAAAATTTTCTAATTTTTAATTATTCAATTGTTTTTTTAACAATTTTGCGCAGTCAAAATTGGCTGCTAACACCTCTTCTATACTAGCTTCTCTTTCTTCTTTCACATGGAATCACTTGTCCTCTAGTAGAATTTCGTCCCCATCAAGTCCAAACTAGGACCATGCTCATATGTTATCTTTTGTCTCCAATCTCCACATTTTGAATTTAACATGATCAAAGTTGATAGACTTACCCCTTGAGAAGTGTTCACATAAAACTTGGCATGGATCAGTCTTCTTCAGTGAATAATAAGTAGATAAAAATATAATAGTTTCCCTATTGCTTTTGTGATCCCTGTTAGATATTCTTCTTCCCATAATTCAAGTGGTAGACATGAGAGTGTAACCCATAAGGGTACCTTGCTACAACTTGTTATCCATTTTTTCCCCTTGGGAAAAAATGGACAACAAGGGAAAATTGGACCCCAGGAACAGGAAGGACCTTCACCGAAGATTCCAGGGTCTAGAGGCACAATTCCAAAATTTGAGAGTATTTTAGGTGTTTCGAAAAGTTTTGAGATCATCTTGGAATATTCTTTTCTTTTTCGAGTTTTGAAGGCTCGTGGTTTGTTCAAAGTGAGAAACTAGCCTCGGTGGGCCCATTTCAAGTCAACACAGTTAAAAAAATGATCAAAATCTATAAATCAACTCTAAGAGGTCTTACTATGTTTCCATGACTCCCCAGTTTCGAGAGAAATCCTGAGTAAATCAAAATCAGGGCAAAAATATATATTTGGAGGGTCAAAGGGGCCAAAAGTTGAAAAAAGCTCTTCGATATGCTCAGTGAGCTCACATGATGCATAAGAGGGGTTGACCTCCAACATAGCTTGGTCGAGCTAAATGGATGCATAGGGGTAAACTATGATATGTGGCTCATTTTAGATCTCAAGCTTGGTGATTCTGAGGAAAACTTGGCATTGGGAAACAACTTAGGGAAAAGCTAAGGAGGGACCCTGAGCTCAGTGGTCGAGCAATGAAATAGCTTAGAGGTGGTCATTTAGAGCTAAGTGAGGTGCTCAAGGTAGAAGAGAAAGCTAGAAGGAGATCACAAGCTGGGGAAATCACATAGGTCGGGCTCATTGTGGAAATTCTGAGCTCACATATGAAGCTTACAGGTAACTCAAATGACCCAAGTCGTAAGCTCGAGGAAAAACTCACATATGGATAAATAAGGAAAGCCCAAGGGAGATTGGGTTTGGCATGGAAGAAAAGTGGAGCCCAGGCTTGGACTGGGGGGTCACCGTGTATCGACAAATGGAGTAGATCAAGCTACATGAAAACTTTGAAAGGAAAAGTTACAGGATTTGAGCTTGCTGAGGGAGAGTGACTCAGGTCTTCGAGCAAAGGAACATGACATCAAAGAAGATTGAGGCGGTAGGGATGGATGAGCCGTTTGGCATGGGTATCATGGATGTTGGGTATATGGTTTGAATGTAGACAAGAAACGTAAGAGGATCGTCGTGCAAAAATATCTAGGGGATTGAATTGAGTCATCGCATGCATTGGAGATGAGCTCGGATTGAGCCAAGTCAATGAATCAAATGCTCATCCTTAACCACTTTCAAAGATGAGCTTGGTGGTCATATAGAGGAGATGAGATCAGCCATAGGGAAATCATGCAAAATGAAGCTCGGAGCACTGAATGTTGGTAGGATCGCAAGGGTTCATTGACGTGAAGGTGTAGATGGATGTGCTTGGGGAAAAGAGGGTAAGTTCAAGTTGAGCTAAAGAAATGGTCACACAATGGAGATGGGGCTCAGCTTAGAAATTTTGAAGTAGGTTAGGGTTTCAGATGTTTTTTTGTCAAATTTTCAGAGCCTGGGTATTCAGAGATTCCTGGGTGAGTTGATACAAAAAACAAGGTGGAGAGTTTGAAACTCTAAACTTTGAAATTTGGAGTTTCAAAGTTTTTGAAGGATCGAAACTAGACGGGGTAAATAAGTGTGGCATATGGTGAAAACCTTGAAATTCTGAAAAAACATCAAAGTTAACCTGGCATCGGTGGTCAATGTTAAGATGTGTGGCACTGAGTGGGTTGAGGGTAGTTGCATCATGGGGCATGTTATGCGGAAGTTAGACGTCGAGATAGATATCAAGTTGTTTGGAGGGTTTGCCATGTCAAACTTCGTTAAAAATTATATGCAGGTCGACAAGGGTATTTAAACAAGGAGCCTGCCGGGGTAATTTCAAGGTTATCTGGCCCAACACAAAACGTGTCATGGGGTTTGGTCAACTTGCAACGGTTAGTAAAAGGCATAAAATTTGGGAGGCGGTGAATGTAAATGGCCTGCTAATAACAATGCGATGTGGTAGAAACAAAGAGACCGCCATGCATTGAAGGATAGGCACATGGTAGTAAGGGATAACATGAACTGAATCATCCATCAAGGTAGTAATGAGTTGGCAGCCAATGCAGGGTAACTCACCAGTTAGCTCGCCAAGTTGATGCAACCTAGAATTTACTAGTAAAAGCCCAGGCACGTGGCACATCACTCAGCCTAGACTGAGCGCTCACCCGAAGTGTGCAAAGGTACCATGCCCCTCTTTAGGTTTGTTGTTGTAGGATGTTAGCATGATGAAGACTTAATGCATTCAGATCCATAATTAATACATCATTCTACAGTGCATGTTCAGATCTATATCTAAAGAATAACAAACTTAAATGATAACCATGATGAAATCAAAACATGCAAGAACCAATTATACTCAGGATTAATACTCTGATTCAGCCAATACACTCCATTATATTAAACATGATAAATACATAGAATCTCATTACAATAGATAATACCATAGCTTATACGTGCATTAGATTTGGCAGCATAACTTCATAGTACTTCAATTCTCACACACCTCTACTATACTATGCAGTTCATTACATATTTATAAGGGTGGGGACTTTCCCTTCACCGCTTGCATAACTCCAAAAATAGGTCACATGCTAAAATAGCCATGCACCTTTACAATTACAACCACACATGCAAGTGCGCTAACAATAGATCTCTCTTAGTTAACTGTCAGTAGAAATTCTATCTTTAGCCTCACATCCATGCAAAGCGCTCCATAGCCACTCTTCCAAAAATAGCCGATGTGTGTCACGCAAGTATTTTCCCAGTTTATGTGCTCTACACGCTATCTCCAAAAATAGCCCGTACATGTGAAAACAGCTAAGTCCCAAATCTGCCCTTATATTTCACATGTGTGTTCTCCCCTATCCTTTCGCGTGCCTTTGACTATGCCCTGTTCTCTCGCATGAACCTCTTGTGTGTGCCTTCTGCTAAGTATTCCACTTTGTCTACTCAACATTACCCCACACTAAACTACATTTCCACCCCGACAATGGCTACTCCTTGAACAATAAAGAATAAAGTAATGGAAAGAATGTGAAATAATTTCTATACAAAGAATAGTTATTTACTCTACATCACCCTCTGCTTCAACTGGAAGAATGAGTTCTTGATATTCTTCCTTTATTTCTACCTCTAAGGTCTTCCATTCACTCAGCGTAGGCCTCTACCTTTTCTAGGATATTCACTGCAATAGACTCCAACTCATCTTGTGTAATTTCTCCCTTCTCATTTTGTAATACTAACATTATGTTAGCCATTGCAGACATTCTCCCTTCCAGCAGATCCATTTTCTGCTAGCTATAAGTTTTCCTAGTTCATCCAACCTATTCTTGTGTGGCTCCTGAGCCACTACAAGGGCCTCACACTTTTGCTTCACCACTTCCAGTCTCTCCACACACCCCAATGTTTCATCCTTCATAGATT
This sequence comes from Taxus chinensis, assembly GCA_019776745.2. Classification (NCBI taxonomy): domain Eukaryota; kingdom Viridiplantae; phylum Streptophyta; class Pinopsida; order Cupressales; family Taxaceae; genus Taxus; species Taxus chinensis. The sequence continues at coordinate 542,438,732 of CM034151.1, read as the reverse complement.
TTAGGACTTCGTTGTCCTCTACCATCATCCTTATTCTGATGACTACTTCTAGAGTTGTACAAATATTCAATGCTTGATCCGCTTTCTTCAGCTCCTCCCACAAGAGTTTGAAGCAACCCCTCGTATGATGAAATTTTTCTAATCACTGCAGATTTTTCCCTTTCTGCCTCTTGTTTAGGGTCTTTTGGCACTGGCATCCTAACTGGTCCCTCTTCAAGCACCATATCAACCAAAGTACGCACATAGTGCATAGCTGAAGGAAACTTTTTGGGTACCTTGGGCTCTAAGTGTGGTCTTTCTTGGAGGACATGATCCCCGATCTCCTCTGCCATGCCAATAAGAACCCCATTCTTTTTCTGCTCCAGGTCCTTTTCTTGTTTTAAGCATGCATGATCTCAACATCCTTGGCCTTAATCTCTTCCCTCAATGCCTTTGATAGTGGTAGATTTGTCTATGTTCCTCCACACCACCTCTATAGATACCTTCACCAAGGCATTGCTTACCTACTCATCAAACATAACAGTGGGCTTCACGGTTATATGTCTGGCCTGAGGTGCCTTCTTCAACCTCCTTGACACACAAGATTCTTCGCATACGTCAAAGTCTGGCTCATCCATGTGTGTGTGCATAGACCAGGATAGTTGTCTTTCTTGTGCACATGGTGGCCATGTCCTCATCCATCAACTCCCATCCATATAACTCCTTAGGGCTCACCATGCTTTGAAAATGGTGCGGAATAATTTTTCTTGTGTCCTCAGCATAGCCCAAAGATGGAACAATAAACTCTCCACTTGTCCTTTTACTTCTTGGCCCCTTAGGAACTGGCACACCAAGATTTGGAGCTTGGATCTTCAATGTTTTGAGTAGTATCTTGCTCTGTCTCTCCTTCCTTGACTCCTTCTCCTTCATTCTTCACATCTCCATCTTTCATTTCTTCATCCTTTGGCTCTTCCACATCCTCTGGTGGTGTAGGAGATTCAGGCATGCTCTCCTCAGACTCTTCCACCTCCTCATCCAGCTTCAACTTTCTCCTTCTTTTCTCAGTTGTCTCCTTCTGTGGAGAGAGTCATGGTGATCTACGCACTGACTGGGGAGTAGCACCTTGAGTCCTTGTTCTCCTAAACACCCTCTTAAAGTGGCATTCCTCAGGGTCTTCTCCAACCTCCAATTCTTCATCCCCTTCTTCTTGTGTCTGGGGTGGAGTACTTGCACACTTAGATTCTACCTTGTCTGAGGGTTGCCTTCGTCCCCTATGCACCAAGCCACCACTGTCTTCACACTCTTCCTCTCCTCATCATCTACTTCTACAGTTTCAGTGGGCTTTGGGGCTGGTATATTCTCCACTATGTGCTTTCCCTTAGGTGGCCCTGGGAGCACAAACTCATTCTCCACATATTTGTTTCCCTCCAACTTGGGCTTGAGCTGAAGGTAGATAAGTGTGGCCCCACTATCTCCAATTTCCAAACTCACGGGCTTCATGCTTATCATGTCTGAAATCAGCCTCTCTATGTAGGTAGTCTTCCCTAGATAGACATAGGTCTTGCACAGTGTGTGGTAGTCGTAGTCTACCTTGTCTGCAACAAAGTTTAGGCATCATGCATTGTTGAACCGATGGACTCATTTCCTAGAAGTAACATGTTGTGAAGGCATATGGCAGCTTACACCAAGGGCTCCAAGTACCATCCTTCATCACAAACCATGTGATGCAAAAGTGTTGATACACTGTGAACTGGACTGCCTTTCCCACCACCAAAGGTAAATCCTTGGGGATGTGCCACTCTTCTTCAAAATCCACACCAGGAGCCTGTCATACCACATCTCCACCCTTTTCTTGAATGGCCCACTCATTGACCCTTCACACAAGTACTTTTCAAACCTTTCTAGAGACTTGTTCTACATGGGGTATTCCCAAATTTTGTTCTTCGGCCCATCAGGCACCCCAATCTCCAAAAATACTAAGGACAACAAGATAACACCGAAACTAATTCTCTCACCTGTGCGTGCACCTCCTCGATGATTGTGTCCATAATGTAGCCTACTATGTTGTAGATTGTTCCCTGTGACATTTTCCTTGCAATGTGTAGCCACATTGTGTTCACCTAGGACCACCTCTCTTGATCATTTAACTTAGTGACCAGATGTGCAGCTACCTGTATGATGAGATACTTCTTCAATTTATCTATATCCATTCTACGTGGACCTTTGGTGTATCCTAACTCCTTCTGTGTCTCCAAGATGGTTGCTTTATCTATCAGGTCACTATTCAGGTCTACTCCTGTGCCCCTTAATCCTATCATAGTGGAAATCAGAGTGGCTGTAATCCTTACCCTATGCTCTGGAAAAGTAGAAGAAATCCTCATGCACCCTGCTCATCAGCCACTGGTACAAAGGTTCATACTTTCCAAAATAGGGAAGCTCGTACAACTGGTAAACTCCAATCTGCTTTAGTAGCTTCTCTCCCACATCATCATACACTGGCATATCCTCAGTTGTGCACTTGTTTGTCTTTGTATTCAATAGTGCATCTAATTCCTTTTTGTTCTCTGATGTGTGATGGTTGTAGTCACTGATCTTGCATTTGCATGACATGAGAGTCCCATTCTTGTCCCACTATTATGCCTTTTGGGTATTGCATTTCTGAAAAGTTTCTCTCGGGAGTAATTTCAACCTCTGCTTCCACCTTCTTCTTCCCTTTTTCTCCCACGGCAGGTGCTTTCTTTGGTGTCCATCTGTAAATCGCAACATTCTTTCCTCAAATGCTCATTTTCTAGCTTCTGCAATGTGCAACCTCAAACCCTAGCTCTGAATCCACATGCCCTAGTTGAAAAATGTGTGCCCCAGTTCTTTCAAATGCTCTGCTTTGCTCAAACCCTTCACCAATGGGGACATAAGCTTCTCCTGTGCACAAATATGCTTCTCACATCTGGTTTCACACTCTTCACACCTCAACACTCTTCGCTCAGCTCGGTCACACTTAGCTCTTTCAAATTTTTGCAATTTACAATGGTAAGAATGAACTCCCCTCCCTTATATAGATTTTCAAAAAATTGGTGCATTTATTACTCCTTCACCTACCAACATTCCTCATTAATTGACCCTTTTGACAATTTTCCATGTGGTACATCTTCGTGACCCAATCATAACCTTTTAGTGCACCTTCCTACCTTCTGGCTACAAGCTTCTCTTCAGCGTGCTTCTATGCCTAAGAGTACCTCATCACTGCGCCTTCTCCTAGTAGTCTCCATGGCCATCACTTACCTCATGTTATATTGTTCCTTCATTTATCTCCATCCATGGTCCTCATTTGGAAGCAATCTTCTTTTTCACCAACTCTTCAAACTTTGAATAACACCTGTAGTAGTTTTGTTCCTTTATGTGTACCCATTTCTCAACAACCACCCCACACAAATAGTATGTGCAGTCCTCTGTGCATAAAAATACTATGAATGGTAATTAGCTTCTGGCGCGCAAACACACTTATTTCACAAAACAACAACTAAATTGACAAAGCATAGCGATGAAGAAGGAAATACATTAAGGGAATACATAATTGAAAACCTAATCTAAATGGAAATACTTGCCTTATTACAAACACCAAGAAGACTTATTTATAGTAGGGCTTCAGCCTACTCCCATTGAAGTAACCAGGGTAACCATATTCCATCAAGCAATTTCTAACTGACAAGCTCATGTTTCAAGTATGTGAGTGATAACATATGGCCCTAACCAATGTACTTTGAGTTTTCCTAGATGGCGCAGAAACTTAGAATCATAGAGAAGCACCATTTGTCCTATCTCAAGCTTTTTGTCCCTAATGTGCCTATCATGCCATGCTTTCTACCTTGCTTTCTCTTGCTTCTGACTCCAGCGTGTGATTACTCATTGTCACTCATCCAACTTAATCAACTTGTCAATCCATTCTTCTAACACTTTCTCATCAGCTAGACCTCAACACGTGTGCAATACACAAAGAAGGTAACATGAATTCCATAGGAAGAACTGCTTCTGTGCCAAACACCAATTGAAAAGGTGTGGCCTTGTTTAACCACTTGTACTGTTGTTCTATACGCCCAAAGTACTGCAGAAACTTTATCATCCCAATCCTTCCTTCCAACATCACAATTTTTTTTCAATGTCTGGCTCAAAATATTGTTGAAAGCCTCAGCAGTCCCATTTTCCTGAGGATGATATGGTGTAGTCTTATGGTGTGCAATCATGAATTCATCCAATAAAATTATGATCGTCTCATTCAGAAAATGTGTGCCCCTATCACTGGTCAAACTCAAAGGACATCCATACCTTGTAATAATATTTTCCCATAGAAACCTAGTTGTTGTAGCCATTGTACAATCCTTTGTAGGCACTGCTTCTGCCCACCTTTTCAGATAGTCTGTGCAAGTGATGATATAGCATGATCCAGTCCTACACATGGATGGTGAAATAGGACCCACAAAATCAATAGCCCATTTCTCAAATGGTTATGCACTAGTAATAGGTCTTAAAGGCATTTCATCTCATTGACCTGGTTTCCCAAGGTGCTGACAGTGATCACAAGCCTTACAATATGCCTTACAATCTTTATACAGGGTCTCCCACCATAATCCAAGTGAGTAGAATCTTATGCGCAGTGGCGTCACCTGCATAGTGGCCACCTGTAATACCACCATGAGCTTCCTCCATGATATCTATGTACACTCATGTTCCAGTACACAACAATACAATACTTCATCTTGACCTAACTTGTACATGTCACCACTAATCAACATATAGGGTGTCGCGCGTATAGCAAGTTGTTTCTTCTCTAAGGATTTCATTCCTTCTGGTGTCATACCTATTCGTAGAAAGACAACAATGTCCTCTAATTTTGATGGTGCACTTGTTGTAACCTATATAATTGTGCATCTGGCATGGTATCTTCAATTGTCTGTGCTTCTTCTCCTGACTGTATTCTGGATAAATGGTTTGGTCCAGAATTACTTTTCCCTGGTTTTACCACAACTGTGAAATCAAATTCTTGAAATAAGAGTACCCATCTGCATATGTGCCCCTGTAAAATGGGATTTTTCACCAAATACTTCAATGCCATGTGATCTGTATAAAATACAAATGGTGTAGCTAGCAGGTACTGTCTGAATTTATGTAGCACATAGATCATTGAAAAAGCTTCACGCTCTATAGTTGTGTAATTCTACTCTACAGGAGTCAACTTTCTACTAGCAAAACAAGATAGGATGATCTATAATACCTTCTCTAGGCTGAGCCAACACCACGCCAATGGTCATGCCAGAGGCATCCACATGTACATGAAATGGTTGGTCCCATGAAGGAAAGCACATAATAGGCACGTAGTAAGTTTCTCCTTCAATGTCTCAAATGTGCGTTGTTGTGGTTCTCCCTAGTAGAATGTACCTTTTCCTTTCAGTAACTCCTCCAAAGGTGTGGAAACCTTTGGCATACCCCTTTATGAATTTCCTATAATACCCCATGTGACCCAAGAATCCAGCGCACCTCACTTTGACTGGTAGGCTCTTTCAGGCCGATAATGACTGCAACCTTAGCTAGATCAACCAACAAACCTTCCTTGCAGATTATGTGTCCTAACAGTATTCCAAATGGTGTAGCAAATATGCACTTCTTGATGTTCAAAGAGATACTCAACTATCTACATATTTCAAACATTAAGTGCAGATTGTCACAATGATCCTTAACAAGTCCATACACTGTCCAATCATCTAAATAAACCTACAAGAAGTTGTGAATAAAATATTTAAACGCCTGAACAACTATTCACAAAAATACAACAAGTGCACGTTTTTTCAGTCCAAAAGGCATCACAGTATAGGAAAAGTTACCCCATTTAGTAGTAAAAGTAGTCTTTTTTTAATCCTCCTGGCTAATCCTAACCTGATGATACCCAGAGAACCCATCTATAAATGAATAGATTTCATGCCCTGCAACGCCTTCTAGTATTTCCTCAGTGAATGGCATAAGAAAGGGATCAGTCACACATGCAACATTCAGCTCCCTATAGTCCACACAGATCCTAATCTGACCATCCTTCTTGATACTGATCACCATTGGACTAACCCATTCTGACTCATCCAAGGGTTTGATGATTCCAGACTTCAACATTTTGTCAATCTCTTCTTTGACCTTTTCACAAAGTTGGGGTTCATCATGTAGGGTCTCTTTCTGACTAGGTGCACACCCTCTTTAAGATTTATCTTCATCTCCCTAATGATTCATGCACATTCCTTTAAGTTCATGGTACCCCCAAGGGAATAAGTCCTGATAATCCTGTAGTAACTCAATGATTTTTTCCACTTCAGAGTCTGACCAATAGTCTCCAATTATGGCCTCCTTAGGCTCAACATCTGATCCAATATTCACTTTCTTTGTCTTCATCTGTTCATGATAGGTGCGTGTGGTCTTATCTGCACTGTCCAACACCTCACACCTACCTATTGAATGGTCTACATCTAGATTTTCTACTTCTTCATCATTCACTAAGTAGACCATTTTTCATTTTTCTTTCTCAAGGAAAGCATGTTGAAGTAGTGTGGCATCAACCTCTGTTTCTTTCATACAAAATGTGCTCCTGAGTCTCCTTCATCAAATAACTCCTGAATGAGTTCTTCCACCTTGGCACTATCCCCCATAGTTAAGCAGCTTTATAACCTTTAATGCTTCTTCTACCAGAGGTTTAGTAGATAAGAAGTCAAACATCTGGGTCATTCCAACAATTAAATCCTGCCAATTTCCAGTCTCTCTATGGAGTTCTGCATATACATACCAAGCACACGCGCACCCTTGTAAAGTGGAATAAAACTTGTGCACCCAAGAGAAGGTGGTAAAGCTTCCTGTCCCCTCTATCCAGAGTCTCTCACACTGTTGAACGTGGTGTTAAATAGGTTGATTACCATGATAAGTTCAGATTTGAGTAGGTGCATTGCTCCTAAAGAACCTAGTGGCAAGAGCAATCCTAATTTCATTCCATCCTACAAGATTATCCTTGTGGACCACCCACCAGCACGTTGTTGTCCCACATAGGGTATATGCTAGCATATTCCTTCTCTCCAACTGGTTTATCCATTGTTCCTCCATGGTGCGCAGGAACACCATAGGGTCTCCTTCTCCGGTGTAACAAGGTACCGAGTTGTTACCTATTCTCCTGATATAATGCGGTCTGTTATCCCTAACAAATATACTCTTTACTTCGCACCCTACCAACTCATAAGTGTTATGAGCCCAATTATCACAAGCAACACTTGTAGTATCACTAATAGACTATGCATCCTCCCACTAAAGGATTCCTTCTTTAGATGGCTCATGCACCTCTGGGTCCCAGACGACGCGTACATAAATCCTATTCAGGTCTTCCTCACTCAAGGGCTCAACATAGGGCGCAAATTTGCCATCTATTAATGGGATAAGAACCCTTTCCTCCTTGTTTTCAAAGCTAATTTAACCCTTGTTTGAACTGAAGATCACCATTATTTGCATAGCACCAAGGACGTCCCAGTAGAGCTGGAAGCTATCTACCTCTCCTAGTGCTAAAACCTCAAAATCCCTAGTGAGCTTGGTTCCCTGTATGGTAATGGATGCATCTTTTAAAACTCTGATGGGAGTGGCCTTAGTCCAGTTAGCCATGAACAATACATTAGAGGATGGATGCAATGGAGGTCTCCCCATTTGCACCATGCATCTAAAGTAAGAACATTGACTTTTGCGCATGTATCAATCAATATATTACTCAAAAGCCACCCATTCACAACAACATTCAAAGTGATTTCCTTGTCATATTCTAGGCTATGAGGGGGAAGATTCACATGTAGGATCTATCATCCAGTCTCAATACTTGTACGCGGTGTGTTTCCCTTTAACCAATTATCTAATAGTGGAATGATGTTCTCCTGGCGCAACATTTTGCACACTTATTTCAAGTCATCCATCTCAGATTGGACCATCTCTGATGCTTTCTTTTGCTCCATCTTACGCGATTGCTCCTTTAAATATTGTATTTCACCCTGAAGATGTCTGAGTACCTCCATGGTTTCCTAATAAACCTCCTTCTGATGGGCAGGATCTGGGTACTGTGCATGTAGAACCTCCTCCTTAGTGATGGTAGGCTTCTCTTGCAATGCTTCTTTGGCCCACCCCGCTTCAGCGTGGGTAGTGATCTTTACTTGTAATGCCTTGGATTCTGGTTCCAACTTGGGCATCCACTAATTTTCCACAACACGTTGTATCCTAACCATCCATGCACCTTTATTTTCTTATTTATGCTGACTTGCTAAGATGCTCATACAAGTCTGGGCATTCCTCATAACTATGATTCTTTCCACAGAAAGAACATGTAATATTCTGAGGACATTCACGCCTATAGTGGTCAGGAGATCCACATGTATAACATGTTCCATGAGGGAACTCACCTCGTCCACCACCATGGCCTCATCCTCTAAATCCACCATGGTATCCTCAACCTCTACACGTCCTCCTTCAAAATGACCTTCATTCTGATCATAGCGCGCTTGATTGTGATCCCTATCCTGATGCTCATTCTTTCCTTTAGAGTTATCTGAAACTCTTGTCTGTCATACACCAATATCTATAGCATCATGGATCTAACCAATCAATAGGCAGTCTTCTGTATCGTGAGTCATGGACCTGCAGATTTTACATTAGCATGAGATGTTCTTCCTTATCGCATTGTAATAATGGGCAGCGGCTAACATCATGGTTTAAATGACATATCTCACAGTCTAACAACAATGAGTGCACTAATATGTGGGGACAACTATCCTTTGTGTGACCTTCCACTTCACAATCCATGCACCAAATCCCTGTGCGCATCTCATGTGCTGAATTTTCTGATAGCTTCTCCAACTGCTTTGCCATAGCTACAATCTGTGCTTCTAAAAATGGGCTCACCCCAGTGTCTATACTTCCAACTACCTCAGTGTGTAAGGATGCTTCAAGTGCTTCACATGGATCAGTGTATGTCTTATGTGATAGCGCCCTTCTAAAAGGTGTAATCAGACCTCCAACAAACCATTGCACATGTCAGATTGCATGAATATCATAAGAAATCTTAGATAACAATTTTTGAAATGAGCATCATACTCTCTGACACTCTCAGTAGTGCCTTGCTTAATATCCTTGAGCACACTTATACTCTTCTGCTCAAACTCAGGGATGTGAAACTCTTTAAGGAAAGCATCTTTTAAAGCTACATAGTCTACACAAGTCTGATCAGGGTCAAACTTTATGTACCAACTGTGTGCGCGCCCTTGTAACGTAGTAGCAAATTGACTTGCCCTACACTCAGAAGCCATGATTCCTTTTGCATGCCACAATATTTCACACATGTGCACATGTTCAACAACATCTTCTATGCCCCTATACTTTGGAAGGCATGAAGAGACATCTCCATGTAAATATTCTGGGGTTGGTGCAGACCTTGCCCACCTGATCCAGAACCTCTTGTGTTTCCTCTGCCTCTAGAACCACCAGATCCACCAGAACTAGAACCACCTATACCTCTTGATCCTGAACCTGTAGCTAGAGTCAAACCAGAAGATGTACTCCCTTGTGTCCCAATAGTAGTACTGAACTGCACCCCTACAAATCTACAAAGTGTTACTACTCCCTAAAGAGAGTCTAAAATTCTACGTGCACCTGAATTCTGTGTAGAAGATACACCTGAAAAGGTACCCTCAAACAATAACAAAGATGTTTACGCTGCCATTGATGTGATTTTTATATGACTCACTCTTGTTCTTCCACTACCTAAATTAGCTTGCTGACTATTTATTGTACTAAATACTGGAAGACCAAGCACAAGGGAAAGGTTTCCAGGTAGACTCAGATGCATGCCCACGGCCCAAGGTCATCTCTGCTAGCGCGCTTCTACGTGAGGCCGAGGGGGGTTCCCTGTCATGACTTTCCCAAATGGGGGAGTTCCTGATGCTCGGGGTCCACATCTTCTACATGAAATTCAAATCCTTCGCGATAGCCATCTCTCTCCTCAATGCCATCCACTCTGCAATGTCACGTTACTTCTCTATCTCCCTCTTGCGCACCTCATTGTACTTAAGCCACCTTTCTTCTCTCTTCCTTCTCTACCGCTAGGTCTGCCATCTTTCACCAAACGTGTTCCCACCCCTGCGCATGGTGGGGTTTAGTTAGCCATCAGTTTTCTCTCCAAGTTCAGGGTTACCATCAAGACTTTGATTACCAGTGGAATGCCTTACAGGTAAGTTCCCCTGGGATATCGTAAAAATTGGAATTCTGCTACCTCTGGGCAAGAATAAGTGGAAATTAAGTACTCCAGAATATAGTACAACATGAAACCAAGTATCCACAACACATGTCCAAATCAGATCAACATCATAGAGGGCCTGAAATTCTTCCTGCGTCCAAACAAGCACGCAATACCTCCAATTCCTTTTAGACGCATAAACGATCAACCACTCGTACATCTCTACTAGAAAAAATAGAAAAGAAGCTCTCATACAAACTATCATACAGATTCTATTCCACCCATGCACATTCGTTAAACTCAGATATGGTGTTGAACCTCTATGCGTATTCTTCTTCTAGGTCATGTATCCACTCCTCAACACTTGTTAGGGTCAACTGGTATGTCTTCATTGTGAACCATCCTGAAAACAACTGAAAAATAGGTCCCGACAACGGAACCAATGATGCAGCCTAGAATTTACCAGTAAAAGCCCAGGAGCGCTGACACATCACTCAGCCTAGACTGAGCGCTCACCTGAAGTGCGCAAAGGTACCAGGCCCCTCTTTAGGGTTGTTGTTGCAGGATGTTAGCATGATGAAGACTTAATGCATTCAGATCCATAATTAATACATCATTCTACAGTGCATGTTGCAATCTATATCTAAAGAATAACAAAGTTAAATGATAACCATGATGAAATAAAAACATGCAAGAACCAATTATACTCAGGATTAATACTTTGATTCAGCCAATACACTCCATTATATTAAACATGATAAATACACAAAAGCTCATTACAATAGATAATACCATAGCTTATGCGCATTAGATTTGGCAATATAACTTCACAGTACTTCAGTTCTCACACACCTCTACTATACTATGCAGTTCATTACATATTTATAAGGGTGGGGACTTTCCCTTCACCACTTGCATAACTCCAAAAATAGGTCACATGCTGGAAATAGCCATGCGCCTTTATAATTACAGCCACACATGCAAGTGCGCTAACAATAGATCTCTCCTAGTTAATTGTCAGTAGACAATTCTATCTTTAGCCCACATCCATGCAAAGCGCTCCATAGCCACTCTTCCAAAAATAGCTGATGCGTGTCGCACAAGTCTTTTCCCAATTTATGTGCTCTGCACGCTATCTCCAAAAATAACCCATGTACATGTGAAAATGGCTAAGTCCTAAATCTTCCCTTATATTCCATGCGTGTGTTCTCCCCTATCCTTTCATGCCTTTGACTGCACCTTGTTCTCTCACGTGAACCTCTTGTGTGCCTTCTGCTAAGTATTCCACTTTGTCTACTTGACAACAAGATGGCTGGTGAGTTATTTATCGAGTCATACGCCAAGACCCCTCCAAAGACAAAAACTAATCCCGTGGGCCCCAAGACATATCAGAGTGCCCTCCAAAAAAATTATTAAAATATTATTTTCAATTAAATGGAGAAAAATTCAAATTAAGGAATTTATGAAGGCATGGAGGTGGAGACTTTTTTCAAGTATAATTGATGATGCAAGTAAGAATAGAGTGCTCCAGATCAAGCATGGGCCGTTACAAGGAGACCATTCTTGCTACAGTTATGCCTAGATTTTAGGGACTCTCCTTCTTTCTTTCATGGCTCAGGATTTTCTATAAATGTAATGGAATGCAAAAAATTCTAAGTAGTTAGAAAAAAAAATTAATACTTCCCCTCTTCTTTCCAAGTTGATTTGTTGTGAATTTAGAGGCTTTTAAACCTTCCTTCCAAACATTGTAATGGCAACCCTTACCTCTTCTTGTTGTAATGATGTAGTGTGCATGTGCTTTGAGTAATAAAATGATGTTTTGTGACTAATTTTCTGTCCTTGCACCATTTTTATTGATTCCTTTTTCCTCTCTCATGTTTACAAGTATAACTATGCAACCCCATGTTTCTATTATAGGTTTTGGAAGATGTTTTTCTTAACATGAATGTGGTATTATATGTAATTGGTTATGTGATGCATGCCCATCCTTACCATGCTCATCCTTCTTCATTTATAGGCTGGAAATTTGTCTAGTAAAATCCCTTTCTTTGTACATCACCACTTCTAGTGTAGGTTTTCTTTCATGCATCTCTCTCTCTATCCCCTAGGAAATGTCAGTATAGGTCTAGTTAGCTGTTTTTATTACATTAGGAGTAGTGTAGTGCTTTGTTTAGGAAGAGGTAGCTGACATTATCTAGAGGTTAACCTAAGGTTGCAATTCCCACAACTTGGGTATGTTGTCTACCCAATTACACTGAATGCCCCATTCACATGTAGGAAATTTGGGGGGTGTTGTGATTTGGTGATAACAGTTTTGGCACACCCGTGGGACCACAAGAGTTATATTTTTCATAGGTGTGTGTATTTGTGTTATTTTTTTTCATTAAGTTGTTGTGCTCTTAGTGAAATTTTGGCCTTAGGAGGCATACCCAAGCACAACTAAAGACTCCATTGGTCTAAGTAACCCACTCTCTGAGTTGTAGACTTTCTTTTTCCACCCATTTCCATCCATTTTTCTTCCACATCTTTCTATTTTTATCCCATTCATGAAGTTTTGCAATCATGGTTTCATTCCCACAGTGGAATTCCCACTTGCAGCAGTAGAAATACCAATTCACTTTGCTTCCAAGCTTGCAAAATTCATTCCTAGATGATTACAGTCCACCTCCAAATCTATTTTATAGTGAAAATCAACAACATGTGTATCCAAATGAGCAAAGTCATGGTCAGTTTGGTTATTCACCTAACTATGTAGATTTTCAAGAGCAGGAATATGAAGATAATGGAGGTTATCCTACATATGAAGATGTTGAGTTGTAGTTGAAGATGCAGAAACTGGAAGTAGGTATGATGCAGTCTAGGGCCATAGCTCAAATAAAATCATTTAGGATTGGATTCATGGTACATTTTCCATGGGTTGGCCCTATACCAAATCACTATATCCTGCAAGAAAATATTGGTTTTATGGTTGAAATGTTGCCTCAACTTGAAATATGGGTTAAAGAGATAGAGTCTCATGAATACAATTCTAGTCAGTCCTATCAATGGGAAACTTCTGCATTACCACTTCAAAGTCCTCCTTTCCATTCCCTAATCAATATTATTTCATCCTAAACCTCAATTCCCAAGCTTTTCACCTACTTCTCATATCGTGAATCCCATTTCTTCATCTCCTATATTACCATTCCATCATGAATCTTCTTCCCCTCTTTCTTCTAAAATTATTTCCCTTCCACAAAAGTTTCACAAGTTTCACCTCTTCAAACAAGTGCACAAAATAGTTCATCCCCAACCCACCCCTCTTCTTACATTCCTGAATCCATTTTGGGAGGACCAAGATTAGAAAATTATCCGAGAAGGGGGAGAAGGTTAAGTATCCTAGCAAAGAAGAGCTTGCATAAAATTTAAAGAAGTGGAATGCAAGACTTAACATTAAGTAGATTCCTCTCCTATTTAAGCCTCCAGTCAAGGTTGAAACTAAAAAGTAGGTGATGAAAACTGAATGTAAATGATGACCAGATAGTCTACTTATTTAGAATGCAGTACACATACATGGTTCTACATTCATGGAAAATGTTGAATCATTACAATTAGAAAATCAGTTGTAGTGGAAGAATCCAAATGAGCTTCAAGTCCACAAGAGGGAGGGAATGTGTAAACAAATGGACAAAAGCTTTCAAATGTGCAAAATATTACAAGTGAATGTAGTGATCTTCACTATCCCGCATGTCAAAAACTTGCAGCACTTTTGGAGGGTTTCATTATTCCGCTAAGAGTCATCATCACATGTTGTAGATAGTCACCAAGAGCTTCATGTTGTGAAGGATAACAAGGATGATTTAGAGGCTTTGAGTGTAGATAAGGCTATTCATGAGGTTTCAAATATTTTCCCCTCTCCATCTTCACAAAAATCTGATTTCTTTGATGAATTTATACTTTCTAATTTCATTTTTGAGGATGAAGAATATCAGGGTGAACAAAATGCCAATCCAAAGGACACCATGACAGAAGGGGAGTTATTGGAACAATTGGAAAATGAAGAGGAAAACTATTTTTCAGATTTGGAAGAGTGTTTTGATGGATAAGAAGCCTATGGAACTTGACAATTTTTCTATTCCATCACCTAGCCTTTCCAACACAATGTGCCTAGTTCCATGGAAAGTAAATGCTCAAGAGAATCATGTTTCTCATAATTGTCCCTCTTGGATCAGAATTAGAGGAATTGAATCTTCCATGTCCCTTATTGAATGAAGAAGAGGAGGAGCACACAATATTGACTAAGTTAGGTTCAAAAGCTTTGAATGAATATGATATCATGGAGAGATTCCTATTTTTAATTATGGATCCTGATTTGGTTAATGAACCTATGATAGAGGAAATTATTCTTGAAGATATTGTTACACCTAACAGTCCTCAAAAGTAGCAGATGAAAGAATATGTCCTTGCAAGTTTCATATTGGATGAGGAGGTTAGAAATTCAGGTCAATTTTATCTTCAATCAGAAGGGGAGAGACTCCTACATGAGCAACACACTTCAAGAACTTTTGGTGATTCAACAATGAATCCATTAGAAGGTTGCAAGAAATAGTAAAGAGTTGGATGTTGTGGAGGAACTTCTTGTTGTCAAGGAAGAGAAAGGAAGCCAAGAGAACATAACTTCAATACCATTCATTTAGGTGGAAGATCAGTTGTTTGTAGATGAGCAAATAAGAGGAAAATCAGCTCATGGTAGTCACCTTTTCCAGGAATGTTTGTAGGTAGTTTTCCTTATTGAAGTTGAGGATCGGAGTAGCAGGAACATTTGACAGGATCCAACCATGTCCCATTAGGTACCTAGCTTCATTGGAGAAAAGGTTAGAGTTGCCACCGATCATGTTCAATTATGAACATGAGGATGAGTCTCAAAGGTGTCAAGGGTCAACACCAAAACCTCCAAGATTTAGACAATTTTGTGTTTAGGGAGGTGTTTCTTTTGTTTGATGTTGATATTTTAGCAAGATGGGTAGAATTTTTTTGTCTTTTCAATATTTCACTCATACAAGTGTCCTTTTTCAAATCATGCATGGTCCCAAATTTTAAGGAAAGGAAGCTACTTTTCTTTACCTGTGTTGGGTTTCATTTGAGGTTTTCCATGCTTCCGGTTAGTGTAGGGTAGGAGTAGGTTTGTTTTCTCCACAACAAGTGTTTATGCACACTCTGCATGTCTCACTTGGGGCATGTATGATTTTCTCCTTTTTATATAGTTTGTGTTCCATGTTTGTTCTTACACAGTACACCATGTTTCAGTGGGCGGCCTAGGAAGGTCTATGTCATGAAGAAGCTCAAAGTTGTAGGAAATAGTTGTTGTTTTCAAAAGATATCAAATGCAGAGTAACTAAAACCGGAAAAGGGACAATTTTCAGTGTTTCCATTTCTTTTATCCCTCTAGGTCAATCAAACTTGAGCTTCTGGTGCCCCATGCAAATCAAATGAGTTAGAGAAAATGAGAAAACTTTCTCTCTAATTTCCAATCCTCCCCTAGGTTTTAAGTATAAGACCAACTTCAAATCCTTCTTAATTTCATTTCAGTTATTAGTCTTATGGAGTTTTAGAAAGAACCGATCTTCAGCAGTTCCTAAAAAAACATACAAAAGATGGAATATGTTCAATTTCAACAGATAGTCCCAATTTTCTTCCTAGGTTAACATGTGCTTCCTAATCTCTGCAGTACCCAACACTTGCCAAGATATCATCAGTTGAATGTGCTTCAAGTTTGGTAGGAATCAGATTTTGGTAGAAATTTTAGGTTCACATTTTCAGTACCAAATAGATCATGTTTGCAGAGAAAAAGAAGATGAAAATCCAATTTTGACATAATTTTCTAGTGTCATAAAATTATTTTTGAAAATTTCTTATGGAATTAAAAATTCAAGCATTACAGGAAGGTCCAAGGTCAGCAGTGCTCAAGATCAGATTTTGGTATCCATCATAGAGAATCAAATTAGTTTTGAGATACAAATAGTGAATCCATGCCCAATGGATGTTGAAGGCTACTGGACTAATTTTTAGCAGGAAAACATCCCTGCAGTCACCAAAAAATGTTATCCATTTTTCCCCCTGGGAAAAAATGGACAATGGGGTATATTAGACCCTAGGACCAAAAAACTTATGGTATGAAATTGTACGGAATTTTCAGTGTTCGGGACCAACTTGGACTATTCTTCCCTTTTCTAGGTTTTGGAGGCTCAAGGTTTTCTCATAGCGAGAAAGTTGGCCTCGGCGGGCCCACTTCCAATCAACATAGGTAAAAAATATCAAAATTGATAAACCAATTTTGGGGGGCCTTACTGGGGTTTCCATTATGATTCTCCGATGCCAAGTAGATCCCAAGAAATTCAGTTTTGGGAGCAAAATCAAGTTTGGAGAGCATAATAACAATAAACCAAATAGCTCGAAAAGCTAGTTCACATGCTAAAGGAAAGCTATAGGTGTAGGGCCGCTTTGAATCATTATTGTTGGTCGAGCACAAAGGGCTTGAGCTCAAAATAGAGCTCAATGTTACAAGGTATAGCTCAAGTGAGAGCACATATGGTTAATAGGGTCGTCCCTTGGAGGAATAATGGATCATCTTGATGCAGCTTGACAATGACATATCATATTGGGGGGTAATACCAAGCTTAGTTTTTAATGATGTAATATCTCGGAGGGTAATGTTGGGCTACACATGAAGTGAGGTCAACATTGAGCTATGGAGATCAGGCATTGATGGCTTTAGAGATCAACAGGGCCCGGTGGAAGTCTTTGATGGGAAGGCAGAAAAGAGGGGGTTACCGTAGAGGAAATATAAACAAATTCGAGGCATAAGGAATTGATGAGTCAATAAGTGGTCAAATTTTTATAAGCTATTGGAAAGTCCAAGAAATTTTCTCGATGTTGGGAAATGCATGAGGAACATGGGAAGAGCATATTAGTGAATTAATGGTTGAGGTGATCGGCCCATGAGGAAGACACTGTAGGTGGTTAAGGTGTTCATGAGGGATTTGAAAAAGCGATGGATATGGGGAAAGCTCAAGGAGACTAGGCTTAGTGCAAGGAGGAAAGGAGCTCAAGAGGTAAGGTGAGTTTGGGTGTGATTGAGAATGACATGGATCAAATTTGGAGTAAGGCAAGGGTTAGGCCGTAACGCATTAGATAATTAGTGAGCTCACAAAAGGAACATGGATTCATAGCATAGACTCAAGTTCATAGTGTAAGGTGTTCAGAAAGAGCATTGGGAGGGCCGAGTCAATTCGCTTAGCTAACTACTCAGCGAGCCAGTTTGAAGCATCACAAGGTTGTCAGGTGAGGATCTCACTGGGTGAGTTTGCGAGAAAGGAGCTCGAGGGCTTGTTAGAATAGGGAACTCAATCATGGCACAGGAGAATAGGTTCAATGTAGACGGTGGAGCTCATAGGATTTGGAGTTCGGCACTCAGTGGAGTGCAACATAATGGTAAGGTGATTTCAGGGAGGAATTCAGGAGTTACTTTCAGAGGTAGCCCATTTTAGGCTTTCAGAGATAAATGCATCGGAACTCGCCCCAACGAGTTGTTGGTAAAATGGGCTTTCAGACTCTAAAATTTTGAATTCTAAATTTTGGACTTCCGGTTTCAGAGTTGATGCATTTCGATATCCAAGGGGTGAGTTGGAAAAAAAGGATGGGTGAGACTCCAAACTCTGAACTTTGAAAATTCAAAGTTTCAGAGGTCATGAACAACTTGGTTCCAAACTCAGGCTTTCTGATGTTATGAAAAACCGAGGATCAGTTGCAATCCAAAGTCTGACGTCCAATTCCAGTGGGGTAGGTGTCTTCGGGAGTCGAATGGTCAATGGGTGATGCCATGTGTGTGTCAACTTTGAGTGGTAGGGTACATATTGGGATCCCCAGGATGTCAGTGCAAGGTCACGAGGAGTTGGCGAAATTAATGTTGAGCATGTCAGGAGGAGGGGGTCATTGGTGGGAATTTGATCAAGTTGGTTAGTCAACGCTTTGAAGCACGGCGAGGAGGGTTTTGTGAGTAAACAACTCAGTCAATGTTCAAGGTAGATCCACCCAGTACAAGTCAAAGCGTAATGACATTATAGAAGTTGACTTGGGGTCTGAACTAGCAGAAAATGTGAGGAACATGGTGAGCTAAGCTAATGAAATTGAGAGGGTTAGAATAGGGGAAATGGCCTGATCAATTCAAGACATGGCGAGTAAATATTTCAGCAGAAGGATTGAAAATATGAGGTGGTAAGTCGGTAACCACTCAGCGCAAAGTAGATTGGAAGAAAATGTGAATGTTCTGGCAGCCAAATGCAACAAGGTGACTCGCCAGTTAGCTCTCAAATCTAGTTAAGAGTTATTTACCAAGTCAGCTAGTAAACCCTCCCAATGTAAAAAATCAACCTTGTGGGCCCCAAGGCATATCAAGGTGCTTTTCAAAAATTTATTAAAATATTATTTTTAATTTAATGGAGAAAAATTTTAAATTTATGAAGGCATGGTATAGAGGGGAATTTTTCCGGGTATAATTGAATGATGTAAGCAAGCATGGAGAGCTCCAATCAAGCATGGGCAGTTACAAGGAGACCATGCTTGCTACACCCATGCCTAGATTTTAGGGATTCTTCCTTCTTTCTCTCACACAGCTTATGAATTTCTATAAAATGTAAAGGGAATGTAAAATTTCAAAGAGTTAGACAATTTTTTCATAGCTTCCCCTCTTCTTTCAAGCTAAGTTGTTGTGAATTTAGAGGCTTTCAAGCCTTCCTTCCAAAGATTGTAATGGCAACCCTTGCCTCTTCCTACTGTAATGATGCACTGTGCATGTGCTTGGAGTAATAAAATGATGTTTTATGACTAATTGTTATCCTTGCACCATTTTTGTTGCTTCCTTTTTCCTCTCTCATGTTTGCAGGTATACTGTGCAACCTCATGTTTCTATTGTAGGTTTTGGAAGATGTTGTGCTTAACGGGAATGAAGTATTGTATGCAATTGGGTTTGTGATGCATTTCCATCCTTCCCATGCTCATCTTTCTTCATAGGCAGGATGGAAATTTGTCTAGCAGATCCGTTTCTTGGTGCATCACCACTTCTAGTGTAGGTTTTATTTCATGCATCTCTCTCTCTCTCTATCCCCTTGGAAATGTTAGTATAGGTCTAGTTAACTGTTTTTATTGCATTAGGAGTAGTGTAGTGCTTAGTTTAGGAAGAGGAATCCAACCTTCTCCGAAGGTTCACCTCAAGCCCGCAAGTCCCACAGCTTGAGAGGTGATACCCATGTTACCCAATCACGCCGAATGTCCCATTCACTTGCTGGTAATTTCAGGGGTGCTGTGATTTGGTGATAACATAACTTTCCTTGTTTGAGTTAAATCCCAACCTCTATTTCAACAAAGAGAGATTTTCTCTACCTAGGAACCGGGGTCCTCCCAAAAGGGTGTTGACACAATATACCTTTAATGAAAAGGAGATTAAAAAATCCTTTTTGCCAAAGTCTTGATTTCCATCTAATTTTTACACCTCTATTTTCTATTGGCCCATTCTTCGACTACATTTATGTTTGTCCTGGAACCTGAAAAAGTTTCCGATCAAGGTATTTTCCAAATGATAACTAGCCGCTTTACTATGTTATTTGGAATATTCAAATAGGGATTATCCCCATCTACCCTAGGAGTCAAAGGAACCCTTTCTTAACCCTTCTCTCCCTCCCTACAATGAATCTCCTTTACCCACGTGTTATCATCCATGTTAAGTTGAAAGCCATATTTTCCATCAGGGTTATGAGGGCCCCTCAAAACCCTTATTTTCCTAGGACAATCTTGTGCTCTCCTTCAAGTGATCCATATTGCTATTGCTTCCCAATGTCTAGAACTTCTCACCCATTCCCAGATTCAATAAAGCCCTCAATCCGCATTTTTGATGTTAGCTCTGACTAATTAATATTTAATATTGATTATTTTGTACTAGTTCATTACTACTATTTGTGTGTTTATTGATTATTGACACTAAACTAATTAATTACTATGGTATTATTTTATTTTTATTTTTATATTAAAAAGTTTTGGCATGATAAATGTAATATATATATAATAAAGATTAAGATGTTGGTTATGTGATGGAACATATAATAAATATAAAAATGTTGGTTGATGTGATGGATGATAAAAATAAAAATGTTGATATGTGATTAGTTATTTTATCATAGTATTGATTTATTTATGTATTTGTTTCATAAAAATTTGACATTATAAATGAAATATTCAAGAATAAGACCTCAAAAAAATTCTATTTTCTTCCAATTTCAAATTTCAAACTTTTAAGACAGTTAAAAACTTGAAATTATATATTCAGCCTTTAGCATAAATAATAAGAAGTAATAGTGGATTATAAATCATAAAAGTAGAGTCGCATTGGACTAATCCATCCCTTAACATCCAATTGTTTGCAAATAATTAGTATTAAATTGTTTTAAAGTAAACAACATTAAATTGTTTTAAAGTAATTAAAATTAAATTGATTTAAAGTAATTATTTCATAAATAACTATGTATGAATTATAGAAATAAAAGAGGTTTGATAAAACATATAAAAAGATGAAATGACAATTTTTTAAACCAACCCCTAATGAAATAAATATTATAATTTTTTTTAATAAGAAATATACATATTCAAACTTTAAGATATATAGAAATAAATATTAAAAGTTAATATTAACTTTTTAATTGGTTGAAAGCTTTAACAAGAAGAAGAAGAATTTTAACGTCTACGAGGCTACCAAAGACAACCTATGGGACAACAGATCTTGCTAAAAAAACTTTCTGACATTCAGATCTCCTGTTGGCGAGTTTGATAATCAACTCCCTTGTTTTTTCAACCATATTCTCGCTAAAAATATCTTAAAATGAAGTAGTAGCCACTGTGCTAGCAAACTGGGCCCTAATGTCATTATAAGCATTACACTCCAACACAAAATGTTTCTCTGACTCCACTATACTAAACGTGCAAAAGACACAAATTCTCTCTTCCCATGACCTGGTCTTTTTCATCTTCCTGTTTCACACCAAAGACGATGTGAATTTGTTCTCAATTGCGCTATGAAGATCTTTGTTTTCCACGGGATACTAGCCTCAAGAAAATCTGTAATGTCCCCAATGGACATTATTTTACCCCTAAACGGATTTTAGGCAATCCCAACTTTAAATATGCAAAATACAGACAAATTGCAGCCAAACAGAAAACTGATCTTTGCAGAAAATTACAGCTAGGGCAGCGAACAGTAAAATATGAATAACTCCCAAAATATCCGCTCAAATCACTTGAAATTTTAAATAGAGCTTGCTAATACAATAACAAATATTATAGAACTGTTTTTGGAATTTTTCAAATAACAGAATGCTACCAGAAATTTACAGCGTGCCCTAAACAACTGAAAACTTCTAAAATTAATATCTTTTGCTAGAGAAGTCCAAATGAGCTGAAACTTTGGATCTTGGGCCACAAAAATATGAAGAATAATATTCCAAAAATAGTTTTCACACAACAAACACGAAACCCTAATTTTGCCCTAAAAAGTAGGTCACCCAACACATTTAGGGCATCAATTCAGCTCCAAACTTGACAAGCTAGGGTAGATCTCTCACTATCGAAGAATGCCCTACTAGCTAGGGATAGATCTCTCACCACTGAAGCTAGGGTTCTTGTGGGATCTTACTCCACAAGCTGGATATTTGCAAACAACAGTTGCACGTGAAAGAATATGCATAAGCTACAAGCTTAAGACACAAATTAGAAAATATCAAATGGTATGGAAAATCTTTCCCTTCAAGTCGACTTCTCCTTATAAAGGAAGAAGAGACCCAAAACAACCTTTACAATATCCAATTAGTTCCCAAGGATTTTTCCTATGCAAGCATTTAATATTTTCCCATATTAAATGTTTTTTCCAACAACTTTTTCTCTCTTAATGCAAGTCACATTTTTCTAGGGGAAATACATAGTAAAATGGGCATTTATCCTTTCTATGTTCCCATTCCCCCTTCTAAGGCAAGTTGCCTTTTCACCTAGGATGGATAACAATTTATATTTGGGCCTTTTCCATCCTTGAATTAATAATTATTAAGTCATATAAATTATTATAAGTGCTTTATACATTTTTTTCTTTTATTAATGGCTCTTTATAATAATTAAATATAACTTAAGCCACCCTTATATTTTTCCTTTGGCCGTCGGGTTGATAAAATAGGCCAAAGGTCTTCGAATGGGAAGGGGATATTACAAAATCCTTTTGTTGATGATCACATGTAGAGTTGAATTCCTCCAAATAATACCTCTTATTTCTCCTTAACAACTTTCCCCACATAGCTTGGCGAAATTTATCTATAACAAAAGTTTTTATCTCTTGGCTATTATTAGGACATGCATTCAAGTAAATGTTCCACTTTTTAAGCCATTTTTTTTGTTTTGACTCATCTATGACTTCTTTCTTTTCTCCAAATACTCATTGAGGACAACCTTAGGCCATCTAATACCTTCCATTTGCTCAATCCTTTTTAAATATGTTATAAGATGAACCATATCAGTAGCTTCTAGAGGTACAACCCCCATTTCAACTAGAAGAATCTCATATGGGATCGAAATCTTTAATTTGAACTTGCTAGTAATCATGTTTTTCTGGATCCTCTCTAATTGTTTTCACCTTGACTTTGAAATGCTGTTAGCCCAAACCTCACATCTGTAAAGCGCCACTGGAGTTACTAAAAGTCCAAACAAAGTCTGCATAGTCTTTCAATCCCATAATTCCGCCTCTTTGCATTTGTTTTGGAAATAATTTTCCCAATTGAGCTTCTTATTAAAGTCAAACCCAAGATATTTGTACTCCGTTACTTCCTCTAAAATGCTTCCATCGAAATGGAAATCATACCGAGTTGTTTTTTTTCTATTAGAGAAGATCATAATCTTGGTCTTATTGCTGTTGACTTGCATCCCCACTTCTTTGCAAAAGTGATCAAGCCCACATAAATGCTTTTGAAGGCCTTGAGCGGACCTAAAAATCAAGATAAGATCGTCAGCATAAAGGAGGAGTCTTACAACATACTCCCCTAGATGAACACCATCTTCGCTTTGCATATTTAACCATTCCTCAAATTTGTCAATATATAGGCCAAATAAAGTAGGTGATAATGGGCATCCTTGTTTAACCCCAATATCACCCCTGAAACTTTATGAGATCCCAGTTTGAGTTCTAATTTTGACTCGTACCTTTTCATAAAGTCTATTAACAACTGCTATGTGACACATTGAAATACCAAGTTCCTTCATTCTGTCCCATAGCTTGTTCTTAGGAATTGTGTCAAAAGCCTTCTTGAAGTTGACAAAACAACAATAAGCTTCCTCTTTATGATTCCAAACTTTTTCTATAATGTGCTTCAAAGTGATACCATGATCTATTGTTGAATACTTAGGTTTGAACCTTGCTTGCGCTTTTGCTCTCTTACCTTTTTCTTCTGCCCACTTGCTGATTCTGCATTCCACCATGCTACCAAACAACTTTGCAGACAATGGGTTGATCACGATGGTTTTATAATTAGAAGGATTGTTAACATCTCCACTCTTAAAAAGAGGTATCACAAGATTAGTGGTCTAGTCTCCAGGAAAACCCTGTTGAATGATGTTGTTGAATATGTCGGCAATGTGAGGAGGTAGAAATTCTTTCCCCCATTTTAAATATTTTGCTCGAAACTCCTCTAAGCCTTTGGCTTTTCCAATCCCCAATTTCATAAAACCCTCTTCAACTTCTCGCACAATAAAAAGCTTTGTTGATCTCTAGACCCTGCTCATAGAGTAGTTTTGCAAACTCAAACCACTGATTCACTGTGATATTATTGTCATCTGTATGTTTTTTCTTTGATTGAAGCTCCCTTCAAAATACTTTTCGGTTATGTTTCCATGAGTGTATGAGCTCTTCCCTCCTCATGGTTATGATAGGAGTATCTACAACTTTGTGTTCAACTTCATGGTTATTATACAAGGAAAGTGAAAGCATAACAACCGTGCGTGAGGGACCAATTTTTTGGCTGGAGGGGAATCTGTTTTCCGCAACAGGCCAATAGGGGAAGATTCTCGTCTTATCGATTTAAAAGAGCTCGTGTTTGTACCAAAGTATTTATGTCCACGTGATGAGCGGGGAGGATTTGAAATAGAAGCTAATCTTCTGCAATGGAGATGGCAGCCACCAACCATATCCATATCTCACCATTTAACTGCAATGCCCTCAATACACGAGTAAATCGCAAAACAAGTTTTCTACATTTATCAAATATTAGAGGAAGGGGAAGAGGTAGAGGCAAGAACAATGGCGCGAGGGCAGCTATTGCTATTGAAGATTCAAATACCGCAACAAATGTGTCTCTGCCTCTGCTGCGAATTGGCACTCGTGGAAGGTATTATTGGGATCAACTCTCCCTTTTTTTCTGTCTAAAACCTAAGATTGCACCACAATTGTTACCTGTTCTGGATTTGAAACACTACCCATCTTGAATGAAGAGCCAAGAACCATTTTCTTTGCTGATATTATTATCACTTCACAGTGAAGGAAATGACTAAAATTATCAAGAAAATACACATCCTTTAAACTAAGAGCTTTTTGGCAAAATAGCTGGACGAAAATACGTTTTGAAAACAGGACTAAAATCTATTACTTCTACTGCTTCCGTTCAGTCTGTTTTGATTCAAAACTTTTAACAGAAAGTGTTAACACACTCAAATACATCTGAAATAAATTTAATAAGGATGACCAAAATATGTGAAAGCGCATACAAAAGGAAAAGGTTAAGGTTTTTTACGGTCCCATTCTTTTGTTACACAGGTCACTGCCAAGGGAAACGGCAATTTGGCATATTAGACCAACTACAAGGGGATTTCTTTTTCCATTTACCTTATATTGTTCAAATTCTGTGCCTTGCAGTCTTGGGAGTAAAACAAACCTTGCCAACCCATCTACACCCATGCTGCAAAAAGCTGTGCGCTAAAAACTCCTCCTCCCTAAAGTTAAAACAAAAAAATGTTAAACCCCAAGATGGTAAACTTCAGAATAGTAAATTGTGAACAAGCCACCCATGTAGGAAAAGGATATGGTAGGAATAAGGAGAATTCTTCACCTCATCGGGATTATGAATGGGAGGTTACATGATTAGCAGTGTTCATTTCTTTAATAGCTTTTCAAATGTTTTCAAAGTTTCTTAGATTCATCCATCACAGTATTGCTAACAATGGGCAATCGCTGCTTCATCATCATGCTAAGGCGAGAATATGTCATAGTTGAGAACAATATACAGTATTGGTGCCAAACCTGCTTTTGGTTTCTCTTTTACATTTCAGCAGCATGCTTTGAAAACACGCATTCATTTCTCATGATTTTTTATTTCAGGCTTGCAGCTGTTTAGGCTGTCTCAGGTTCACATTATCGAGGGGTTTAGGACAGGTTTACTTTTATTTGTGGGGGCTTTTGGACCTGCCTAAACTGTAACAGACCATTTTTAAAAATTTATCATTTAAATTTCTGCAGATCATATTCTTTTTCTCTTTGTAAAATTACCATCTCCTTCAGTTGGAAGGTTTATCTCATTTTAGACACTTTATTTTTAAATTGGAAGATGAGTTGCAAGATATGTTTATAGGATTTTACATTCACTAAGATAACAAACTGATTGTAATTTAATTCTAAAGCTTCCCGTTACCATTAGGACAAACTTTCCAATTTGCTGTTAATCAAAATTGACTTTGCAAATCACGCATGTTTTTTTGTCCTTGCTAATTTGATTCTCCTCTCAATTGACTTGATAACCTTTGTAACATATCATACATTAAAGGAATCTTTATACAAGTAGATAGGAGAAGAGCTATAGGATCTTATTTAAGTCTTATCACTATGCCTGCTACACTTAACTAGTGATATGCTTCTGACCACTTATTTTGATTATACACCGTCTTGTTGAAATTGTTTCTTGTGTTCTTATTTGATGGACTACTATGCTCACATGCAGAAATTTAAGTCATAATGCTCCTCATTCTTTCATAACATGCATGGGTAGTCTTCCCCTTATGAAACTTCTTTCTTAAAAAGCCCTTAACACGACAACGTATGAAATAACATCTTTAGCTAGAAGCAAAGAAATATTACATGCAACAACCCTCCTCCTTTTTCAGCGAAGGATTCTACATGTAGCATTCCCTGGGTTTTGGTAAGTTTGGATAGGAACATCATGTTTATTTACTGAAGAACAAGTCATTATGTGGTCTCAAGCAAGCTCCTAGAGCTTAGTATCATGAAATTGGTAGTTTCTTTCTGAATCAAGGTGTTCTCTTTAGCCATTCCAACCACAATCTTTCCTTCCAACATATCGACGGCCATATTTTTATTGTGGCCTTGTATGTTGATGAGCTGATCATTACTTGTAGATGTACCAATTTGATCCTTGCTGCAAAACATAGTATGAAGAAGACTTGATATGATAGACTTGTTTGCTTTGCATTACGTTCTTGGAATCAGGTTTGACAGTTGGCAGTTGGAACTTTCCTCTCTCAGCCCAAGTATGATTTTGGCTATGAAAAGGTTCAACATGCTTTGTAAACAATCTACTGCACCTGAAATCCTTTTCAGTTAGGGATTAAATTGATTTCTCATTGCAATCACGAGAAATTTGATGGCACTCTTTACCAGCAGTTAATTGGTAGGCATAACTACTTAATTCATACTTGGCCCAACATTGCTTTGATGTTGGTGTGGTTGTCAGATTTACACATTATCCCATGTTTCCCCATTGAAATGCAACTAAGCTTATTTTATGATACATATTCTCTTGGAATTGAATATACAACAGATAGCAATGGTTCTTTCCCGGGAAACATTGGTGATTTGGATGTTAGGAAATTCACTTTTGGACTTATCTATCCACTTGGTTCTGTAGTGCTTTTTTGGAAAAATAAGAAGAAAGGCACCATTGTTCTCTTAATTATAGAGGTCAAGTACAGATGTGTTTTTATGGTGAACACAAAAGAGCTTGGATGATTTGGGGTTGCGATGACATCTACCTACAAGCCTAAGGTTTAATAATAAAAGTGCCATCCAAGTGGTTAACGAACATGATTCCACCTGGTGGCCAAGCATATTGAGGGCCATCATCATTATATTTGACAATTGATCTGTGGTTGAATTGTTTAGCTGGAATGTTGCATGACATAGGACCATATTTCTGATATATTTAGAGAGAGTTTGATGGAAGCCAAAACTTGCAAGTTCCAAGACATTTTAGGCTGAAAGAAGTTATCATTGTGTGGGATGTGTATGTAATGACACCTTTCCTGTATATATTAGTTTCTATTAGTCTTTGTTTCTTGTTCTCCTAACTGAACATTATGGGGTGGTGTCGGTGATTATATTTACTTCTAGTTTGATTCCTAGCTTAGTGAGGAAATATTCATGTTTGAAATGGGTTCTATGGAAGGAACTTTAAGAAAGCTATTTCTGCTAAAGCTAAATTGGGAACTAGGTTTCTAAACAATGCTTCCAACAGTCCAGGTTCTTCTTTTGCCAACCCTTCCACCTCTAAAACACAGACCATTGGCAAATCTGAGGTTTAAAGCTAAGCTTCTTCATCTGCTGGTAATGAGATGAAGTATTGCAAGTACCATAATAAGTATGTCCATTCTGCTGAAGAATGCAGATCTGTCCAGGCCAAGGTGTCCAAGGCTCTCCTCACCAAGAAAGAACGTGAAACAAAATAGGAAGAAATTGCAGTTGAGATTTCAGTCGCTCTAGATTTGCAACTTACCTTGATGATAAGATATTATTGATCAAGCCCACAAGAAGCATTCACCCAAAATTGCCAAGTAGAGGATAGTTTGATTTTGCTTATCATTGATGATGGTAGTCAGAAAACCATGTGTGTCAGAAGTTGGTTGCAGATCATCATTTGGGCTGGGTCAACGATGCTGCAAATCCAAACTTGGTACAATGGCAATGTGTAGTCACCTTCTGCCATTGGGCCCTTTAAAGACACAATTCAATGTAATGTCACTCCAATTGACTCGTCTAGTTTACTTCTTAGGCATCCTTAACAGTTTGATTGTCATGCCATTCATGATGGCGGTGCGACAAATATAAGATGCAAATGGATGGTAACGTATACAAATTTACCTTCTCTTCTTTGACCAGTTTTTCCTTACTTTTTGGAAGAAGTAAAAGCAATTTGCTTTTTAAAATTGAGGTTTTCCAAAAACCTAATCGTTTGTAATGGTTTTTTTTTTTGAAAGATGCCTCACATATATACAAGATTTATATGCATTTGTGTCCACATTGGGTTTGAACCTGGGTCTCTAAGAAGTGGATTTCACGTCATCGCTGAAACTAAGCAAGTGTTAGAGCAAGTAAACGCACCGGCAATATAGAAAGTTGGAACCTTTAGTGTTTTATTACCCTTGCCTTAGTTTGGTAAATACTAAAATTAGACAATGATCTAAATAAATATTCTAGTTGCTAACATAATTGAATTAATAAAAGATTTTTTTTTCCTTGTAAAATAGCCTAGCGATGTCAGTTCGGAATTTGGGTACAAGAAATACCCATTGGTAAAATCAATCAAATCTAGGAATTAAACTGCATTTAAAACGGATTAGAAACACTGTTTCAAAAGTCAAATAATTTTATTTCTTGTGTTTGCAATTAAAATTAATAGGAATTCAAAAATACTTTTACAAGTAGTTTTGTTAGTGCTTTCGCTTTGCTTAGAAAAGTCATGTAAACAACTAGGTGAATTTAAAGTGTTCTTCCATAGAATTTTTCTAAAGCTGCAACCACATTCTCTCTAGCTTAGAAAATATGATTGACTTTTCAGAAATTTTTATTGCTTGCTCAATGAATTAAATTGGTGCCTTTCCATGCGTGTTTATTTATCTTAGAAATGGTGTGCAAAATGTGGTTTGGAACTACTATTTTCTTCTGTGTTTATTTAATGATTACTTCGTGAATGAATTGTGTGGGTGACTTCTATATACTTTCACTGGTATATGAATTGAAATGGAGTCGTCAAATAAATTTATTGATCATGCTTTTTACTTAATTGAGTTGTGTTTTAATTGTGTTTTATTAGCTTTAGAACTGTACTTTATGTTGACTTAAAATATTATTTTCACCATATCAAAATATTTAAACATGTTCTACTTTAGAGGCTTGTGTCCTTTGCTTGCTTGACTTTGAATTCTAGTTGGCCCCCTCTTTTGTGTGTTTGGATCATGCCTTTTGGGGTCTGTTGACCCTCGACTCTTGTTACCCTTTCGTGGTGAGAACTGACTGTGCGTGGGCCAGTTATTGGCCGTGAATGTTTCCTGTTGGGCTAACTCCTTGAGCTCACTTGCGAGGTTGTGTGGGCAGGCTGTATGTCTTTGTGGTGAGGACTAATACATGAGCTCACATAGGAAGAACTACATCGGTTTTGATATGTCCAAATATCTAGGCAACATTGGATGAGTCGGTGTGCAAACCCAATAGGATCACTTCATTTGCGTGTCTTATCCTAGTATGTTTAGAGCCTTGAGCTTGAGAGTTTACTACTAACACCTAGTGCGAAGTCAATTGTTGTTACTCTGTTAGGCTTTTGTGAAGTGCTTAGTTTAACTGTTGGTGTCTCGTTATTTGTTCAGAAAACCTTGCCTTTTTTGACTTTAGTTGTTTTTGCCTGGACCTTCTTTCTGCAATTCGAAATAATAGTAAAACAACAAAACTCGTCTTGGATTCATCTACCTTATTGGTGCTCGGTGGTGCTAATTTGTGCCTGTTTATACCTTTTTGTTTCTCCTGTCCCCTTGCTCTATTTCTTGCTATTTAAAATAATTGTCTTGTTGGTTGAAAATATACTTTGTTCTCTTTTTGATGTTTTGCAATAAATGAAATGTGCTTGTTTGTCTTTTGTTAAAAAATGCTCTTGGTTTATTTCTTGCTCTTAGAAATGTTGTGTTGTTTTGGGGTCCTTTAAAGTGGTTGTATTACCTCTTAGTAACCTCAGGCTTGATTGTTAATTTAAAACCTTTTGGGTCATGAGGTTAATGTGTCAAGTTGTATGCTTCCCTATTCAAGAATGAAATGAAACTTGTGCCTTAAGCTTGCCCCTGTTCTCCTGATTTTTTGAAAATAGGTAAGAATGGAGGGTCAAATGTGTTGTCGTATGATTTTGAAAGTTTAGAGTGTTGCTTGGTTACATATAAAATCTTTAGCATTAGGAATGAGAATGAAGTTGTGGTAATCATTGAACAAGTGCCTCTCTCTCTCTCACACACTAGAATAAATGGAAATGTGATAGGATCTTTGTTACACGTTATGTGTTAGAAGATTGTTGAATCTTGTCAAATGATTGTTTTATAGTTGCCCTATTCTGGTACTAGTGATCTTAGGTTATTTAGCTTTTTAGAAAATTTCTCCTTATCCTCCTCTCCAAGGTGAATTGTATTAGTAAATAAATATAATGTGAATTAAATTGGTAATTGAATCTTGTATTGAGCTAAATTCAATGCTTATGTTTTTTCCTCCCCTTTTTGGTTTGGATCTTGTTGAGCAATTTCAAAAGCACATGTCAGAATTGAGATGAAATTGCCCTTTTTCATATATTGTTTGTTTAGGAGATTTATGCATGTTTTGGATTCTGCAATTTTTGGCAGATAGAAATTGTTAATTAGGTTGTTGAATTAATGGGATCGTGCAACTTGAACGTAGATAATGGGTAATTATGTGTGTGCTGTTTTATTCTGCTGTAAGTTTGTAGACTTGTGTTTCAAGAAAAAAAAAAAAATTGTACGGAGTTTTTCCCTAGGTCTTTTGGTTGGAAAAACAATGAAACATGTTAATGTTTGCCATAAAAAGTCCACTACCAAATGAACATCAATTGCAGAATGGTAAATACATACCACAATATATCAGTACATGAGAGTAATAACTTATAATATAAGATAGTGCTCACTACAAGTGTGGTAGAGGGAGGAACTATTACACATTGCCCTTACCATAAAAACTCCACTACCAAATGAACATCAATTGCAGAATGGTAAATACATACCACAATATATCAGTACATGAGAGTAATAACTTATAATATAAGGTAGTGGTCACTACAAGTGTGGTAGAGGGAGGAACTATTACACATTGCCCTTACCCTCACATTATATGCCAAAGACTCAATCGTTGTCGGTTAAAACACAACTGACAACAACCACACATAACTAAAGAGAGTTGTTACAACACTGCCTAAAGCCGACAAGGGAATAAACATAACATAGCTACAAAAAATTACTTTTATTCATTTCAATGGTCTAATTATCCTCCCTTTTTAGATAAGTCGGAGTCCCTTCTGAAAACAACCAAATAAAAATTAAATCAAGGAGGTGGGGAAGAGGGAGACGTCTTAGGAGGTACTGGGGCACTAACCGAGGGTGATTCTGAAGAGGCTGCTGTCTCTAACTTAAGCTGCTGAAGTTCAAATCGAAGGGCATGGATCACAGTTGTGTGTCACATCAGATACTTTTTTGCCACAAATTCACACTCATGTGAACACTTCACCAAACATACAACCTCCCGCAACTTGCTTTTTCACTTGAGTCACCACTTGCTCAGCTTCTTGCAACTTGCCCTTTACTTGAGTTACCTCTTGCTCATACTTGGAAACCTTCTGAGCATGTGCCCATGTAAGATGTGTTTGCTGGCTGAGATGATCCTAGAAGTAGCCATCCTGATCCTCTATCTGACCCCTCAAATCTGCAATCTCAAGGGTAGCATTGTCCTCATTCTCCAATTGACGTTGCTCACATGTGGTCGATTGGAGCAGAAAATACTGATATTAAAAGTTATGCTCAATGGTGCATAGGGACTCCAACACATTGTGGACAAGACAAGTAACATGTGGAATTCAAGTGGGCAGGCATTGCTTAGGTATCATGAGAGTGCTATGTTTTGGCCACCCTTGGCAGATATAGATTCACACAAACTTGAAGTGACTCTCCTCTTGCACAAGTTTCTGAATCCAGACCACCTCATCCAAAATCATGCGTATCTATTATTGCCAACAAAAAACCTCTAGATTCCCAATATTGGCAATGCCAAGGGGCGCTTGTGCCTGGGTCCCATAGTTTGCAAAAATTGAGACAAAGTCTCATGGGGGTTGGTGTTGTTCCGACTAGGAAAGAGCAATGGAATGTGCTCATAATCTAAAGCCTAAGAATTAGTGGATCCAGTCTCAGAAGGGCCTGCCTTTGAATGCATTCCTGCGTCATCCCCAAACCGAACCTTTTCTTCCTTTGGCTCTAGCATTGTCTGCTCTTCGGGCTATAATGGGCTGATTGGAAGCTACAAGTTTGAATTTATTCACCAAATTGGCTCAGCCAGTTCTTTGTTTGCTTCTGCTCATCTCCTGTGACTTGATTGCAGTGCATTAGATGGGGCTAGTGACTTTGAAAAACCAACAGGTTCTTAGGAGAGAGATATAAAGTAGTAGGAAGCTCTAGTAGCCCAAATGTGTGTCTACCATTGTCCTCAGTACCATCATCCGTGTGAGAACCTTCTCCCTCATCCTCCCCTGAAGTGAGCGGCTTCATTGTCTGCTTCCTTTTTTAGGCCATTGCGTTATGTTCAAAATTATTCTATTTAGCATTTAAGATCATCTTTAGAATATTATTACCATCTTATTAATAATTAAATGTTTTGGTAGCTGATGTTATGTTGCCAATGATTGTATTGTTGGAATTAGGTAGTTTTGCAATTATTCTTGTTAGCATGTTTGGTTATGTTAAACCGACAACTGTTGGATCTTCTTATCGTATGAATAGAATGTTGTATGTTGGGGTGAGGGCATTGAGAACCGTGTCTTCCTTGTACCAAATAGCTTGTATTGAGCGCTAACTATGAATAACACAGTGAATGCTCTCACATTCTTCTATTGTGTTATGTGGTATGTGTTAACTATTTTGTAACCAATATTTAGTGGTATTGTAATTACATGGTAAACATTTTGGTGTTGTGCCTTTAAGAATATCGGGTCAAGTTAAAGTTGGTTCAAAACTTTTGGTTGACAATACTTATTGTCAACGAGGCATTAAATTATCTTATGAGATCTTTATGCTGAACTTGGTTTTGGAACATTGGCAAAAAAATTACAACAGTACAAAGAGTTAAAGAAGAGGAGGACTGAAATGCCGACGATCTCAAACAAAGGTGGGAGAAGAAGACAACATGGTGAGCGAGCATGCCAAGAAATCAGATGGTCATCGATTGGTGGAACAAGAAAGAAGAGAAGGTTGTGAGAGGTAGCCAATACTAAACATCCATTAAGCGAAGTAGGAAGCAGAAGCGAAAGACAAGCTGAAACCAAGAATTGGTTTAGCCAGAATCAATGGATCCTGCACCACTCACTGGTAAAACGTGGGTAGGGATTGCTAGATAACTGCCCCTTCTAGAGGGAATGTGGACCTTGTTGATCAAAAGGGTTGGAGAGTGTTGCAGAAGAATTAAGTGAAGAGTCCATGGAATCTAGTAAGGATTTGGAGTCCCCTCCTTATGAGGTGGGTCTTTATTTTGAGAAATAGTTCGATAAAAGCTTCTTCATAGAAGAAGAATGAGCCAGGTATGAGATGAATATCTGCAGAATTGAAGATTTGCCCACTGAAGAATATAGGGCCTAAAACACTAGGGAAGCTTGAACCACGAACTGGAGGGAGTAGCCCTGAAAAGGGACCCAATGGTGAACAAGACAATGTATGGATCGTTGTTGAAGGAAGGGTCAAGCACATGGACGTGCCCGACATTGCTCGAAGAGCAGAGGAATGTTTGAAATTGACCTTCCTAAGGAGGAAAATCATACTTGAAGGGCCATGATAGAAGCGACTCGTGCCCATAGCCATGGTTACCCCCATCATCTCCATCTCCTTCTCCTAAAAACTAGAAGCTGCCAAAGTTCATTGGTAACAAATTGGAAAGTCCGGTATGACATTGTAAGACATGCCTTACAATCTGAACTGTCAATGGGCACACATACGAGCATCTTTGGATGCGGTGCTTCCCAGCCACACTTTGAGAAGTGGCTATTGATTGATTCGTAGATGTAGCAACCACTGATAAGGAAACATGGGAGAAACTGAGGAAAGCATTCAAGAATGGATTTACGCTCCTTAGAGACAATGATGAGATCGTTGTTGAAATCTGTAATACTTGGCAGGTTAAAAGTGAGTGTGAGCCTATAACAGAAGACCTAGAACAAACTTGAATTAGAACCTGCTGAAGGCTTGAAGAGATGGTTCATTGAAGGGTACCTTCATTGCTGAGAACTATGGAGGTGATCCTAACTTTGCCTTATGAAGACATATGGAACCGAGTAATGGATACTGAAAGTGAGAACAAGACATCCTCCCACTTGAGGAGTGAAGATGGCGAGTCTAACTTTAGTGACAGTGAACCCGGACCAGTTGCAGTCTTGAAAAGGGACATGCTCTGAATGATGAAAGAACTCAAGGGAGACCTTAAGAATGAAGGCAAGGTTCTTGTGTATGGATTGCATGGTAGGTCACACCAAAGTGAATTGCCCAAAGGAAATCTCTTGTGAGATTTGTCAAGTTATAGGGAATCTAGTGAAGGATTGCCCATATAATTTATGGAACAAGAGCACACAGGTATCTTTCACATGAAGGGCACAATTGGCCCCACCCATTACACCGCCAAAGTTGAACAATATGTCATAATAATAGTAGCGGCGATTAAATTTAGCATGAATCCCAAGGATGGCCAATTGCATAGTGTTAGAAGTGCAATTAGTGGGGCCATTTTGTAAGAGATTGTCCTAATCAAAATGACATTGGACTTCTCTATAAATGGTGTGCCCATAGACCATAGTGATGGTGATTATCCAAAGCAAGCAAACATCAACATGACTGAAGGAGTTAAGGATGAGGTTATGGTAACCACTAGAGAAAAAGCAAAATAAGCTAATTACCCCAACCTATGAACATAGATCGAAAAAATAGACAAATCAAGGTGGAAGTAGAGAGGGCCATGGTTGAAGAATGACGACAGTTGCATGAACAAACAAGTTCGATGACCAGTCTACTTGAGTCTGATAAAAGCTATTGCAAGACAAGTCTTGTAGACCACAATACCAGTGAAAGTTTTTGATTTATTACAAAGCACTTTGGAACAAAATAATAAGATAAATACTACCACATGAGACATTGGCCCAGACATGGAGAATACAACAATGCACCTAGTGTCCAATAGTGTAACATCGTGTGATGGGGGAAGTAGAAAGCAAAGCAATAAATTATAAACCTATAGCTGAGCCCCCTTTTTTAGGTGATCAAGTGATGATCCTATGCCCTTGACTATGAATCTGGCCCTATGGTTGGCTATCATGCAGATGGAGATCCTTGTGAGAAAATTGATGAATACAATTGTCGACAACAATTTTTCCGTTAATGTACTTCCAGAGGAGACATGGAAGATTCTTGGGAAGCCCACTATTTGTCTGCCAATCTTCCAAATGGTGGGAGGTGATCAACATGGTATAAGGGCATTGGGAGTTCAGATGGCCCAAAAGGTAATCATTGGCACCCATCCATTATACTAAATTTTGGAGTCATCTCCTTGAAAAAGAAAGTCTATGATGCACCATTAGGTTGGGGCTGGTTGATTGCGGCCAAAGCTGACCATAACTGGAAAAAGAATTTGCTCTTTGTTGAAAACAAAGGTCAGAAATACGTAATAGACTTAAAGAATTGGGTAACATTAGATTTAGACTCCGAAGAGAAATGCTTGGTGGATGGAAATCAAGACATGATGGAGCTGAATGATGATGGGATACCGAAGTTGCAATTGTGCTCCGAATATGCGACAAACTCCATCAACAAAATGTTCCATTGGCAGATGGAAGACTATGAAGTGTTCCACTTGGAGTGCAATGGTAGTGAAGTTATGGAGATAAACAAAGAAGGCTTGCAACAAGATGGCCAAGAATAGATGCTGGTGATGCCAAGTCCTTTCGAACCGTCGACCTCATAGTCGGCTTACTTACACGAGTTCATAGAATACAACATAAGGGAT
Source organism: Taxus chinensis (assembly GCA_019776745.2). Taxonomy (NCBI): domain Eukaryota; kingdom Viridiplantae; phylum Streptophyta; class Pinopsida; order Cupressales; family Taxaceae; genus Taxus; species Taxus chinensis. The sequence goes on along the minus strand of CM034151.1, from coordinate 542,402,343 downwards.
GCAATGTAGTCCTCTAAGTTTGGAAGCATAATCGACATGAAGCCATAAGTTGTCCTACTAGTTTGGAAGCGTAGTCAACATGAAGTTCAAAGAGCGGACTATAGTAAGCACACATGTAGAGTCTAAGGTTAAAATTATATTGGAAGGTGAAGGACGGCCTATTGTTGAAGTAGGTTTGGATGTAAATACACTCACTGTGGATGCATAGAGAATTATGGCACATTGGCCGACCAAGGCTATGTTGACGCAGACGAAGTGTTGCCATGACTGATACTTGTGGTGCATGAATTTTAGATTGAGGGCACATGTGTTAAAAGACAGAGGAAACACACGCATGATAAATAGGAAGTGTTGCAACTTGCCACAACCAATACTTGTGGTACATGAATTTTAAATTAAGCGCACTTTTGTTAAAAAATGGAGGAAACACGTGCATGATAAATATTTAAGGCACATAAATTTCAAGACCAAGGCACTTATATTAAAGAACACTGGTCACTGGAAAATAAAGCCAGGAAAATTTAATATACTTTAGCTATGACCATTTAAATTCCATAAAATAAAAGATTACGGGGCAGTGCAACTCGAGAAATTAGAAGGTATGATGTGTAAACAAGCAGTGAACAGGTCCAAAGTAAAATTATATGGATTTCAGATGGAGGCTGTCAAAATCGAAAAGAATAGACTTGAAGGCACAGCCACAAAAGCATTGGTGGGTCAAAAAATACACGGAGGTGAACACAAAAATTTATAAAAGTAAAGGTTCTTTTATAAATAAGGTTAATTTTCAAGGTGAAAGGGAATTACTAGAAGTGACCCATGAAAAATTAAAACATAAAGAGAAAAATATGGTTAGGACTAAAAAAGACAATTTACATATTGATGAACTAAATAATAATACAAAAGACAAAGATCAATTTTCTGAATGTGCATACAAGCTTCCTTCTTGTCACCATTCATTCCAATTGTTAAACGATGTAAGCTTTATCTACATGGTCGTACACACATCTCCAAGTTTCTGCTGGAATGTATGGCTCCCTCATGTAGTATGCCTCTCTCTGCCTGATGCTGTACACCCTTCCTTTCTCTGACAGGCTGTACGCCCTTACCCTCTGCTGGAGTGCATGCCTCCTGTCCTTTGTGGTACACTGTCCTAGAAGTGTGTCACTTTGTCCTCTGCTTCTGCCCCAATGAAGACTGCCACTCCATATGGCCCATCCTCAGCTAGTCTTGGTTGTTGTAAGCCCTTCCCTCTGCTTTCAGACTGTATGTCCTTTTCTTTCTCAATTGCACACCATCTGCATGCTGCTATACATGCGGCATTGACTGTATGCTTGATTGCATTTGCAATGGTGTTTTATTACAGGATTGTTGTGCCATAGTTGTAGAGATCCAGGTTGTTGCAGCAGAAAGTGGTTCAGCTCAACTTGTGTTTGGTGCATTGGGGTTCATAGTGTTTATATTTATTTTGAAGGAAGAGTGCAATGATGTGGAGATGGTTAGAACTTAGAGGTGCACCTGAAACACTTGTAAATGCACTGACACCTATTGAAAGCATGCCTGGAGTATCTAATGAAGTTCAATTGGCATCACTGAATTCCAAACTGCTGTATATGGATGCAGAAATTATTTATTTTATTGAGTTTATTGACAGAGGATGACTTTTACATTAGATATTATACTCTGCACTTGTTGACAACTCTGATTATAAATTGCTGTTGTAGGTTGCAAGAAGCAATTTTGGATACTCCCCATGCGTTAACTTGCCTGATGGATATGTGGATGGATTTTTAGTGTTATAAGGAATGAAATGTTATTAATCATGACATTTCTGACTCGTAAGGTGGAGGAAATTCAGAAGATTGTTGTTTTTGAAGGTGCATTTGAAAAAATCCTCAACTCAAAGGAGGCTGGTGGTTTTAAAGGGGGGATAGTTGTGCATGATTTCAGGAAGTCAAGCAGCAACATCCTCTACATGAACCGCCACTCTTTTAGGAATGTATTCCGTCTTCCCTCTTCCATCTCATTTTTATCATGTTGTATTCGGATTGTGTCGGACGTGTCATGCCAATATTTTTGACACAAAATTCCAGCTAAAACCAGAGCATTTTTTTTTTGAAACAAGGTAACATCTCTTGGGTTGCTTTCACAACATTACACGGGTACAACTCGCAACATATACACTAACCAGGCAGGTTACAATTTTAGTTTGTACACCTTGTACAATTGTAATTACCTGTTTATTCTTTTGTTTTGCGGAATATTAAAGCAAACAGGGATGGGGATTTCAATACAAGGCTGATTTCAAGAGGTATTGACACAGAATACTCCCTTTCAACAACACCAGGTGTTTCTAGGGAGATCTGAATGACAAGGACCATGATATGCCGAAGTACAAGGTCAGCAACCATGGTTTTAGAGCGAAAAGCCTTCACCTCAAATGCTACTAAGTATTCATTTTACTCCAGATAGAGCTGAGAACAAATTGAGGAAAGGGGCTTAGGAGGCAACCCCAACAACTAATCAACTAGGTTGACCTTCCTTTAATCAGATCCAGGTTCACAAATTGTTATAGGATTAGATGTCCATTCCCTAAATTATATGTGCTCCCCTCTAGGAGACACTAATCTACATAGCCATCAATCAACCTGCAGATTAATTTGATTCCAAGAGAGAGTGTCACAAGCTGCGGGGTTTAGTGCACGCCTAGCTCTTACTAGATATTCATACTGCTATACAAATTTAAGAAGCCCATGCTTAAGGATTCTCTTAGGTGATGGCAAGGGTTAGGCCCATCTCCTACGTTGCCAGAGGTAAACAGTTACACCATGCGACCAATCTAGGTTTGTGCATCTAGACACAAGAGGGAATCATTGTACTTAAGGAGACACACCAATACCATCTATATGCAGTTTAAAAGAGGAGAGTTACCCATCTATGTCAAGTGTATGATTCACAACCTGAGCTGAGTTGAAGCATACTTAACAAATTGTGCATGTAGACACAAGAGGGAAGCATTGTACCCAAGGGGCAACACTAATACAATACGGGCTTTGCAAGCATTGTACTCAAGGGGACACACATACCATCTGTACATAGTGTAAAAGAGGAGAGCTACCCATCTAGGTCAAGTGTATGATTCACAATCCTAGCTGAGTTTAAGCATACTTGTTACTGGCCTAGGTATTAGTGGAGAGTAGCATAGATGTGACCAATTCCACACAGGGTTACAAAAAGGTAGTAACATGTTTTATACAAGAGTTACTCTAGCTAAGTTAGGGTGGTAAGTCCAATATGAGGTTGGTCTTATTTTAAGTTCCTATACATCAAATTAACCATTGCACATAAACATGAATGTCACTTCATAAGAGATTAGGGTTCGACTTTTTAGTCATGATTTAACTGAAAGAAACATCTTGATAAGAGGGTCTTAAGAAGACTAAACAATTTACAATTCATTTCAATATTTCAATTTGCTCGATTATGTCTAGCATATAAGGAGTACCATCGCTAAGATTGTTCTCTATAGGACTATTCAACTAGATATGACACACTTACACATAACATCAACAATTTCATTCCCTATTTAAAAATAGAAATACAAGTACAGCTATAGAATAGAGCAATTATCCTCGAGTTTCAACATTCATTTGCATTCTCGCCACGACACCCACAAGCCTGTAACATCATGGGTCATCACAATGCTGACATGTGCTACACTCTACCCTATAAGCAAGTGATTATAGCATTTAAATTTCTTGAGAGAGAGTGAGAGAGAGCATTTGTTTGAGGGAGTGAGAGAAGGAGAGAGCAAGAAAGTACATTTTGTCATTTCACACACATCTTTTCCATTCATTAAGAGAAGGTTGGAGAGAGGGAGAACATCAAATGTGATCACGAACACCCAAACAATGTTCAAGGCAATAGGGTTAATATATGTTTACAAGTGTAAGATAAGGGATCACAAAGTTCTGTCAAGTGTGATAGGCCTTACAAAGAGTTTGACATACTTCTCATACCACAGACCACTACTGGAAGTTCATCCAAGGTTTCGACGAAGAGTTTGTTGAAACGACAAAGGACTAGTTCCATTCGTTTGGGAAAAGCACTCCAAACCGGTTAACTAAGTTGGCTACAAAACAACCTTCAAAATAAGCTGTTCGTTGGGCAAAAGCCAAAACTAACTCTTCCATAGTGTTCTCCTAGGTAGGGAGATTGTAGGGAAGTCAAAAAAATGGTTTCTTGTTGAGATATGCTCATTTTTGAGGTACCATTCTGGAGGACATTTGTGAAACAAAGAACAACACTTAGTCAAAAGAGTGATTAAGGGGGTTCTAGACCGACTCACGAAAAATAGCTAACACTTTCATAAAGGGAAACTGGTTGACATTCTAACAATTTAAAGCTAGCAACAACACCTTAGAGACATTAGATTTCCGAAGTGGCTCTCACAAATGCCTGTGGTACAATGGTTTTTGCAAGATTAACAAGGTTTTTTCTCTAAACAACAGTAACATGGCTCCAAGATTGGTCCCAAACAAATGGCTGCCCTTGGCATGAAATTCATTTAACTATTGATTCATCAATTTAAAGTGGAGGGCTAGAAAATCAAGTTGTTAGATCACAAGAAAGCAGGTCATGGGTACCTTTTGTAGATCGAAAACAAATGGGTTTCGCAAGGGTTAAAGAACCATTTGCCAATTTCCTATGTGATGCAGTGTCATGTTACTCAAGCTCTCAACACATCTAGTTAAAACGTACCCCAAGAGCAATATAACATTCCCTAAACACTTTGAAAGCTTTCACAGTCAATCTGAGCACAATTCACTTAACATTAAAATTTAAGAGCTTGCTAATTTGGAAATGACAAGTAACTCTTTTGTTTATTCACATTGTTTAAAAGTATAAGCTTGTTATTTGTAAGAAGAATTGCTTGTGTTTCCACATTTGGTTTGGTGGGCTTGTTGCTCAATTCCATTCCACTTGAGGACGAAAACCCTCTTGTGTGGCATCCAAGGAGGACAAAAACCTTCTTTGTGGCTTGGTGGAGAATGAAAACTCTCCATGGTGGTTCATTGAAGACATCTCTTGAAGACTTGTTTGCTGATTTGGATCAAAGACATCAAAAAGGATTACAAAAGCTTTGCATGATTTTTGGAGCTCTTCCCAAGGGGAGCGATTAGGGTTTGGTGCTGGTTTGGTGCCTTCTAGGGCACATAATCCATATATTATTTTATATTCTGATTCTCCATAATTTGGTTATTTTTGGAGAGGTTTATCTATTGATGTCAGCCCTTGTTTGTGGCTGCTGTCACAAATTTAATTACAACAATGTGTCTTTGCTGATTTTCTCCATTTATTTGTTGCAAATTGGATGGATATTTGTTGCTGTAATTGAAGTAAGTATTTAGAAGCATTTTCAAGTTATTGTGCATGGTTTTAGAGTGCATTTGAGTCCCTATACAGTTCGCTGCAAGGGTTTTGAAGTATATTACAGCTGCTGTTATAAAATAAGATTTTTCTTCACTTGGGTTTGTGTGGTTTCCTTTTTTTTCAGTTTAAGGCCTTGAAAGGGACATTACAGTCCAACCCTTGTGAAGAAATCCCTAGATTTTCATCACCGATACCAATTAGTGAAAGTTGGGAGAAATTAATAGTCGAAACATCAAAGTCAATACTCTTGGGTTGGATATCCCAATGCTTGTAAGGACCTCTAGTATAGTCTTCATTTTTGTGCTTTAGGAGGCGCATATCAGAATGTACATATACCAAATCCTCAACTTTCTTAGATGCTAATTCGTTTCATTTAGTTGAGTGGATGAATGCATATTTACTTCAATTTTGTGCTGCTAAAGAATTATTAGCCACTTGTTACAAAAAAGGTGTTAATAATGTATAAAAATGTGTGTTAATATCTTAAATTTTAATTGATAAATAACAAAATTTCAGTGAAGTTTTATACTTGTGAGAGAAATTTAATGGCAACATGTCATAGGCACTTGACATTATGGCCATGAACATACCACCACTTGATTGGAGTCATGTTGTACTTGTTACAAAGAACATCTATTTCTCCCATGTTACCTTCTGAAGATACAAACATCCCCGTTTCATTACGGACCACACTAGTTATCAATAGATCAAGAAATAACCTTTTGAATGCTGCCCTAGTTCCATTTGCAACTTCTTGGTCATCATATGGTAGTTGTCAACCATTTAACCCAACTATTTCATTGCTATAGTTTTTGGGATTTAGGGTATAGGTAAGGATGTACAATGGGGTGCTCATTTTACTCCACCTCCTCATGACCACACTCTTAACTTCATTATAGAAGTTTTCTGTAGGGTCTTGCTCTTAGTTTTTTTATAATCTCTCTTGTTTTTTAAGCATGGAGTCAATCCCATCATAAATTTCTCTTATGCAAACAATATTTGTGTTTACATATCTGATCATAAAAAGAATAGACTCTCTAAAACTAAGCAAATACTCAACCTTGGCCCACCAATCATTATCTAGGATCAATGATTTAATCTTATGGGCTCTTTCTATATTTGCTTATCTCCACACAATCCACATGTTGTCAATCAACATACTACCTAAGGTATGCTTTACCTTCACAAGTCTCAAGATGAGCGTGTGCGAGGCAAAGTTGGTCTCAACAACCGATAAAAAGTTTTTTTAATAAAGCACAAATTTAAATTATTGAAAGCTATATAACTTAGATTATATAAATTAGAAACCAATGAATTGTTCTCTTACCTTAAATATCTCCAATTTTGAGATTCTCCTCAAAATGGCTTGGGACGTGATGATCTGTGACAAATATTTGAATTTCATCTTCCTTCGAGTAAACCCCAATTTTCTGCACCATCTAATCGAGGGAGTGTATTGCACAAGGCATCCAAAAAATGTGCTTGCATTTCCTCTCTACAATAAACCTCGTTGCCTTGCAATTTTTTACATTGTTCGTGATACTTAGACAATGTTTTGGGGGCCCTCCGACTGAATAGCCTTAATCAAAATACTAGCAATGAATTGTGCATCTTTCAATTCACCCTCACAATCAATGACCTTAAAAAACATTGCCCCTTTAGGGCTTACTGCAACAACATTAATTAGGGGTTTGTTTCATGCACCTTTCCATCCATTTGAAATAATGGGCACTCATGAATCCTTTCGAAAATATCTAATTGGCTGCAAAGAAATTTGTATATGTTCCACTTTTTTTGTTAAGAGGGATATGCAAACTTTATCATAACTAGGGCCTTTATACCCTTGTGGTGCCTCGTTAATGCCTTTCACAATTTATTGCCAATATGGTGACCTCAACACATTGAAGGGCAACCCACATGCTTAAATTTATCAAGCCACTAATTCTTCAAAAACGCCCCTCTTCTCCAAGTTGAATGCTTGTTCCACGGGTCCTTTTGTTGTCTTCGTGAGGTGACCTTTTCATCCAAGGGAGTTTCAAGTGGCATTGGCAAACTTTTCGTTTGACTTTGAATGAAAGGTTGATTTGAGTGTGGTTAGTTTTCCTAAGGGTGTGAGGTGAGAGCATATAAGGAGTTTGGAATTTTTTTTAAAACAACTATATAAACTCTAAAAAACAACAAACGTAACTAAACCCTAAGCAACATTTTTTGTTTTTGATCACCAAGTTCGCCATAACGGTTTGAGGTGGAAGTATATACATAGTTTGGATGTTAATTTTTTAAAACAACAAAATTTGCTCTAAAAACAATGAAGATAACTAAACCCTAGGCATCATTCGTTGCTTTTGATCACCAACTTCGTCATAAAAGGTGCAAGGTGAGAGTATACACAAAGTTCAAATGTTTAAAACTTTAAAAAACAACAAACCCATAACTAGTTTAAAATTTTAAACTCTAAAATTTAAAAATACATATAAAACTAAAATTAAAAGAAATGTTACATACAATTTAAAAATAAATATTATGATCAATGATCTTAAATGATGTGTGTATTACACATACACCATTAATGATCATTGATCACATTAACAAATTTGGTAGAAAAAAGGGGAAAGAGGGTGAATGGAGAGAAAAACCTGATTATTCTCCTTGAAGTTGTTTCTTCCTCCCCGCTCTTTGAAGCTCTTAGCTTCCTCCTTCAAGCTGCTCTTGATTCTTCCTCCTTTAAGCTCCCAACTTTCTCCTTCAAGTTCCTCATTTTCCTGCTTCAAGCTCCTAAATTTGTGACAACTGAAAATTTACAAGTTTGTATTGAAATGGAGCAAAGAGGTGCTTATAAAGCTTTGGATGGTGTCTTTAAGAGGTGGGTAGGTAAATTAGGGATAGGGTTGCCTTTTTTTTGTTTGTTAGTGTTTTAAAATATTTTTGGTGTTTTAAATGCTGAGAACACCCCCAAAACAGGATGGGTACGTCTCGGGTACGGTTTCACGTTGAGTTTTTGGAATGTACCAGCCCCATACCAGTACTTGTACCCGTCTTGGGCATAGGGGGACTGAGGTGCATTTCTGGGTATTCAAGCCAAAATAAGTTGTGCAACACTTATCTCAACGTGCTGCAACATAGTTACAATAGGACATTTTCCATTTGAGGTCTGCTATGGGTATCATCTCCTCGCCCCCTATGAGATTCTGGTTAGTCTTCCCACAACTCATTTAACTCATCAACTAAAGGAGCAAGATAAGACGTCCTTTTTTTGTTCAACATCTGGCTAAAATTCATGCACAAGTTCATGATATGTTATTGAAGACTCAAAACAAAATATAAAGAGCTTAATGATCAACAAGGAGATTCTCTACATTTTCAGGTTGGTGACAAAGTTTGGCTCTAATTGAACAAGTAACAAATAAAAATTTAGATCTCAACAACATCATAAGCTGAAGCCTATTCGGTATTATACTATTTTGCAGAAGATAGGAGAAAATACTTTCAGATTGGATCTTCCTTCTCAGCTTTGACATAAATGATGTTGTAAGTGCGAGCCAACTCAAGCTTTGAGTCACCACATTTGGAGGAAGAGGTTGTTATATCTTATCCTAAGGATACCATTCTAGATTTTCAGCCTCCTTTGGATGAAGATACCCTTCTTGATGTATGCACACACAACATTCAACACCACTTCACTTCCTCTTACTTAGTTGGCTGGAAAGGATCCTTGCCAACTCGAGCTAAGTGGATATACTGATCATCATTTGAGCAGCGTTTTCTGCATTTACAACAAAAATTGGGGACAATTTTCTTGAAGTATAGAGGAAACGATGAGATATAAACACATGGGCTATATCAGTTGTATGGGCTTTATTGTATTTTAATTGTATATTATTGTTATTTGCTTATAGATATATGTGCCCATCTACTCCTAGAAGCTTCCTTTTTATAGAAGCTTATTGTGGATGTCATTTCCTAGAAGCTTCCTTCTCTCTTTCATTCATTAGAAGCCTCAATTTGTCTAGAAGATTTATGGAAATCAGTGTACTCTATAAACACCTAATATTATAGTTTACAACATGTAGAGTTGCGGCTAATCTCTTTATGTTCTTCTCTTGCTTGCAATTGTGCTCATATCAAATGCCAAACCGGGAAAATAAAACTATGATTTGAGTTTTAAAAATAAAATTTAAGCATTTGCTTTTCCATTTATAGGGAAATCTCCCTTTTCCAGCTCCAAGCATATTCCAATTGTAAGAAAATTAGCAAAAATAAAAGTAGCTTTTAAAATCATTTGTGCTTCACTCTTGGAATGTATCAGGTTGCAACCGTTGCACCATATTGATGGATGGATGGCCAAACATGTGTCAGAGACCATTGCTCAATGTTTTGATGGATTTCCCTCTGGGCATAGTATTCTTGAAGGTAATTAATGCCATGAATCACAAGAAGATCTCTGAGTCTATTTTCAAAATCCCGGAGGCAACCATTGTTGGAGGGGACGCAAAGAATGTGGTTCAAGTTGTCATTGATAGTACCATAAATTATGTGGGAGATAGGAAACGAATTATTGAGAAGTATTGACAAATATTTTGAAGCCCATGTGCAGCTAATTGCCTCGATTTGCTCTTTCATGAGTTGGCTAAATTTCTGTGGGTGCATGAAGCAATTCATAGAGGTAGAGCAATTACAAATTTTATCATAAAACATTGCCTTACATTGAACATTTGTAGGTAACATGCATCTAGCGGGTATTTGAGACCTTGGGAAACAAGATTTACTTCATTTTATATCACGTTGAAAAGAGTGGTGGAAGAGGAAATCCGAAACAACTCTAAGGTCAGTTATTTATCCCAACGAATGCGACAATTCATTTTTTCTAAGGGTCCTAAAGGAAAAAACATTAAGCAAATAATTCTAAACAACAAATTTTGGGAAAGCGCACCAACGATAATAGAAGTGTGTGAATTGACTGTTGAAGCACTTCACATGGTTGATGGTGATAGCCCTCGTTTCGGTATTCTTTGGTGAAAGATTGGACAGAAACCACTCAAAAACATTTAGTAATGTGGAAGCTGACTACATTGAGTCATGAGATACAATTGATTCGTGATAGAAAATGATGCATGTAATAGTTGGCTATTTGGAGCACAAACAATTGTGAAGTCATGAGTGGGCTTTAGGAAGCCATTGGGAGGTTTGAACTAGGTCTTGCAATCACAAGTAAAACAAGGGATCAATGTTGGAAGTATAGATTAGAAGAAGGGATGCTTGGAATACGAACAACCAAGTAGGATACTTGTGAACTACAATGTTTTTTTATTAGAATATTGAGTCGATGAGAAAGTTCATTAACTTGTAAAAGGAATTGGAGTGACTTTAAGCACATTCAATCAAAGAAACATAACAACTTCTTGTTTGGAAGGTTGGGAGATCTTTTTTATATTCACAACAAATTACAATTGTGTATGACATAGCGACCAAAGACTCAGCTACCTTGTCATCACAACTCCAACCCATTCCAAAAGACATGGCAGATGTGGATGTTCTTGACTTGCTTTCACAAGGTGAATTTAGTGGTGAATATAGCGATGATTATATTGAGCCAACTCAGCCAAACTCTCTTGATGATTTTGAATATTTTTGATATAAAAAGTAGGGAGCAGTCCATAGAAAATTTGAGAACAGTTTTCAATGTTCTAAGAATCTAAAGTATGGACTCTGAATTTTTGAAAATAAGAGCCATCTTTAAAATTGTGCTTTGACATGTTTGTAATGTTTTATTTTGATCAACTTATCATGATTTTGTTTTGACATGCTGCATGGTTTTTGAACCTATTTAACAATATTTATCTATTTTGACACTCTTGTGCATTTATTTCTTGTTTTGAAAATGAAAGTAATAAAAATACATATTTATATTCTCCAAACTTGATCACCATTTTTGTGCCAAATTTTATTGCCTAGAGAATTAGTTTCAAATTTAATTGTTTCTGAACACAAACATGAACCTTGTGACTTAGACTCCAAGTACAACATGAGATGGGAATCCCTTACAAACATTATACCGGATATAATTAATGCATATGAGAATAAATAATGATATTTCTCCAAGCATTAACTATTGTCCAAAAATATTAATTTTTAAATGCTGTGAATTGCTGAATCTTGAAGTCTCTAAGAGTGATGTAGAGAACTGGTTCTGTCCTAATCTAATGCATAAAAACACCTAACCTAACATGTGAACTACCTGTAGCTACTTGCAGAAAGGGAAAGTGCTGAAAGGGAAATAACTGAAGGGAAAAAGATTTGGGGTAGAGAAATAAAATAAAAAGGCAGTGATGCACTTAAAAAAATGCTTGAAATATTTATTTACTCCTAGACACACGTCAATATGCAATACAAGACTTTGGTGAATATAGTTGATCAATAATAATGAGAAGGTGAGCTCCATCCTATGGAGAAGCAAGACGGACCCAATGGATTGAACAACCACCATAGATATTCCTACCAAATTGCATTGTCAAGTCATCCAATCTCACATTTACAACCAGTAGGCTTGGGAGGATGTATTACATACACTTACAAAGGTCCAAGATTAGCTAAACACCCATAGCCTCAACACAAAATTGCTACCTAAAGAAAATACAATATTTACAGACAGACCAACCTTCTAAACTCTAACAGTAGTTAAGTAAATAAAAAATCTGGTCCTTTACAGTAACAGCCCTTACCCTTTTTATTCTGGCTTTACAATGAAAGGTTATTTGAATTCAATTGCTAAAATACAAAAATAAATTTAGACTTGACTATGTATAGATCTTCCACAGATTGGAAAATCTAGTCTGTTGTTTTTCCCCATTTTTGTTGATAGCTTATTGAATAAGTATCACCACACCGAATTGTCAGCTCTATTCTATATGGCAACCCTGTAGGTGATTTGAATTTCTCTCGTGCCTTATTCTTTTGAATAATAGCTGCTCCGCTTATAGATTTGACTCTTTAGCTTATGGTCTGACGGTGGTCGAGGGCAGGAGCTCATTTCCATCGAATGGCATTTGATGCCTTTGTTCCTTGACTAAGGTTTGATCTCGATCTAGGGCGGCTAGCTGACATGTGTCTTGTCTAGGTCCGCCATTGATTTTCCTCTTCAACTCAGCTGCTTTGAAATATCGGCTGCTGTTGACTGCTGAGGTCATCTGATGAAAGGTGTAGGGGTTCCTCGTGAGCTCCTAACTTATGCAATCATGAACCTTGGATGCCAAACGAGATGAAACATATTTAAAGCTTTGGGTTATTGCTAAAACATTAGTATTTTAGGTGACTCACAAGGGTGCTTATGGAATCAAACTACTTTTATTCATTGGGTGATGGAGTCATAAGAAGTTTCCAACAGCCTCCTTTTTGTATATCCATTCTTTGGTCATAGTCTTTATCATCTGTTATTCTAAACATACTCATCCAAACAAGCATCAGATATTCTTTCAGGCGAATGAAATAGAGGCTACAGGGAGTAAAGGATTCTTTTTATAAACTATAGCTCTTCTTTCAACAGTAGTTGGATACTTATCTGGGAGAGCTTTTTATTCTTCAATCCGGAGCACTAGAACTAGATCACAGAGAGAAGCTTGTTGAAGACTTTCTTAGGAGTCTAGACAACCCAATCATCTCTTCCTCTCTCCTATTTTAGTTCAAAATCTATATACAAAAAGTATACAAAAAGAAAAATTCATACATATTTCAAGTGAAAAATGCGGAGTGATGCAAAAACGCATCTTGTTATGAAGGAAAGGGAAATCCTACTCTAACTAGCAACTAGCAACTAGCATGGAAGCTATACAAAGCCACTAATAAGAAGGGAGAAATAGCTTCCCTTCTTTATGATGTGCTGCTGTGAGATCATCTCGGGGGCAATTAAGAGATATAAGTGGAGAAGGGAGAGAATTTTTTTGATCCCATCAGGCACGCCTCCTTTGAAATCATTTCCGTGCATCCATTACATATTGCTGAGCACTTGACTTGCTTGGAATGGGTATTTGGGTTGAGATTCTGCACATTGTAGCTTTTCCTCATGCTCTGATATGAACATGACCGGTGGCAACTCCATGCTTGATTCTGAAAGAGCTTGGGCTCTGATAGGACACCCTTTCTTCATAGAGGGACCCTTTCATTTTCCCCCAGGAATGAGCTCTTCTTGTTTGCAAGCAGATCTGGTAGGCATGTTCCTCCCCCCTTGAGTCATTGCACTGGAAACGAGCTCCCCTTGCTCCAAGACACGTAACCATAAAGACTAGCAAATAACTTTTAACAAACAACACAATCAGGATCTTTGCATTCTGTAAATGTCGCTTGTGCGTGTTCTTCTAAGCCTGATCTTTTATTTGTTTGTTCACTTCGCTTGCAAAGACCTTGATCCTCAATCATCTGTTGATTTCTCTTCATCATTGCTTCAACTGGGATCTAAGCAGAAACTGAATTGTCAAAGCATAAATTCTCCTCATCTTGTATGAGACGTGTTAGAGAAGGATTCTGCAGTGGTCAGAGCTTGAATTCTTTGATGGCTAGCTGGGTCCTTAACATCAAACACTCACGGGGAATTTCTGCAATCAAACTTTTCATCTCAGCCAGCGAGTGATAGTTCATGGGTTTAGCTTGGAATGACTGGAGCAGACTAGTGGGTTGCATTTGGGGGCACTGAGGGTTTCGAGGATGCTACAAGGCTGGGAATGTAGTAACTCAGGCCTTATTGGGGCAATCATACCAGCTTGTGCTAGGTTCCTCTCAGCCATAACGACAATGTTATAGGCTTGTGGAAGTGCCATCCCTCCAAGCACTTGTATCATGACAGCTAGATTAGAATCAAGAGCTTTCAGATAATACAAATGAGCAATTGTTGGTAGGGGTCTGAATTCAACAAGGATCCTTTTCTAGGTCCTCGCAAATCTAATTGAAGTCGGTGATATGCTTTGCAACTCTTTTAGTTGTGCTAAAATGTTCGACGAGAGCAAGCACACCTACATTTTCTCTGAATTATTTATGCGAATTTTCTCGCAGTTTGTCCCATGTCGAAATCGAGCATGAATTCAAACCTCTTAACCATTCAAGTGCGTTTCCATTAAGAGAAGAGGCTAGCAGCCTGAGGGCTACATCTTCCGTTGTAAGGTGATGGATTGTGCAGAGATTTGCTACATTTTGAATGTGGTCAATGATGCTAGTAGATCCATCTCCATTGAATGTTGGGAGCACCTTGAAACTGTTTCTGGATTAACATTCCATTGTTGTAGCAGCTATGGTCCACCAGATCTCCAAGATACAAAAAGCAAAGCCCATTGAGCCACATCATTCTGATTTGGACATGAAGGGCCAAGGTCTGCAAGAGTTGAGGATTCGTTTTTGATTTGCTTGGAGTCGCCGGGTGATAGGGTATTGCTCTTAAAGCTGAATAGACACAGATTCTCACCAAAATATCAGCAGCAAAATTTAGATCAGGGGGATTTGCATAAAATTTTCAAATAAAATAAAATCCCAATTCACTGGGCATGCCAAAACTATTGATGTCTGGATTTGTATCATGTATGATGCACCTGCATTCCAGACAGAACATGAGATCTTTGCATAGTGTGGAACTGTGACTTTGTAAAGAACCTCCAGAGACAACCAGCTCTGTCCTAATCTAATGCATAAAAACACCTAAACTAATGCCTAAACTACCGTAAGCTACTTGCAGAAAGGGAAAGTGCTGGAAGAGAAATAATTGGAGGGAAAGAGATTAGGGTTAGAGAAATAATTGAAAAAAGCGGTGATGCACCAGCTTAAAAATGTCTGAAATATTTTATTTACTTATCTTAGAGGATAGCAGCAGGTCAACATGCAATACAAGGCTTTGGTGAACACAGTTGGTCAATAATTAGGTGAGCTCCATCCCATGGAGTTGGAAGACAAGACCAGGGGGTTGAACCACCGCCACAGATAATCCTATTAAATTGCACTACGTCACTCAATCTCGCGTTTACAATCAAGAGGCTTCAGAGGATGTATTACATACTCGCATAGAGGCCCGAGATTAGGAAAACAACTGTAGGATCAGGACATAATGCCTACCTAAAACAAATACAATATTTACAAACAGACCAACTCCTAAACTCTAACAACAGGTAAGTAAATAAAAAATCGGATCCTTTACAATAAGAGCCTCTTTCCTCTTTTATTTCGGATTTACAATAAAAGGGTGAGCTCAAGTAATTTGAATTCAACTACTAAAGTACAAAAATAAGTGCAGACTTGACTATGTACAGGTTCTCCGCAGATTAGAAAATCTTTTAGGTGGCTATTTTTCCCAGTTTAGTTGATAGCTCTACAAGTGATTTAAATTTCTCCTGTGCCTTGTCTCGAATAACAGTTGCTCCACCTACAACTTTGACTCTTTGGCTTATGATCTGACGATAGTCGAGGGCATGAACTATTTTCAATCAAATTGCAATCAATGCATTTGTTCCTTGACTAAGCTTTGATCTCGATCTAGGGCGACTAGCTGACATGTGTCTTGTCAAGGTCCCCCAGTGATTTTCCTGTATAGCATAGCTTCTTTTGATATATCAGCTGCTGTTGATCGTGGAGGTCATCTGACAGAAG
This sequence comes from Taxus chinensis, assembly GCA_019776745.2. NCBI lineage: Eukaryota > Viridiplantae > Streptophyta > Pinopsida > Cupressales > Taxaceae > Taxus > Taxus chinensis. The sequence continues at coordinate 542,386,293 of CM034151.1, read as the reverse complement.
TTAATGCATCACTTATATATAGGGGTTCCTCGTGAGCTCCTAACTTACATAATCAGAAGCTTGGATGTGGAGTGAGCCGAAACATGTTTGAAGCTTTGGGCTAGTGCTATAACATTAACAAGTACATAAAGCCTGCAAATTTCTTATAGCTTGAAACTTATATCACGAAAGCCACCTTTGTTGATGTCTTGTTCTGAGGTAGTTTATATGTTTACAAATCCCACAAATTACTTTTGGTCCGAACCTTTTATAACTAAACCACATCTTTGGATTTCTTGTTCTAATCTATGTTAGGAGTCTTTTCCTTTTTGACAACAGACAAATTCAGAGAACTTATTAATTATACTGCTATGTCTTCTGATGAGAGGGCGGGTGTTCTTGCATTTCTATCTTATTCTAAAGGAACTTGTTTTTTGATAGCTTTACATGGACTAACTTGCCATAACAACTTATTTTGTAAACATTCTCATTCGTTTAGTGTGTCTATTCTCTTAAAGGTTGCTTGACATAACTCCTTGCTCCTGTCCTCTATACGATTAAAATGTTTGTAGAGTATCTAATATTTGGCAAGACTACTACGAGCCTCTCATTTTGCACATACAAAGAAATAAAAAGTTGAATGAGCTAATCTTTTAATATGTCAAAGTTATGAGTACCATACCTCTTATTTTCTCTCCTGCTATCATGTTTGAGTTTGGAAAGTGCACAAATAAATATCGTATAAGATGAAGTTTTGCTGATCAATTGTTAGTCTATTGCTTACATATGTTGCCAATATCTATATGTGCCATAGTTTCAAAACTCGGACTCTTTAAAAATTCGTCTGCCTAGAATTTTGAATTGGCCTTGGGACTAGGCAAAAAATTTTATAAAACTTTGCAAATTCAAAAATACATACAATTATAAAAAAAACTTAAATAACTTGGAGAAGTGAATCTGGAATACAATTACCTGCCAAAGGATTTCTCTTGCTCATGGAATCTAAAAAATTTGATCCTAGGGATTATTCTGATTTTATAACTGTCCTCGTTACTTTAAGGACAATTTTTCATTGTAAATACTGCTTTATAGTACATTTTTTTGTACAGCCCTTTACATTGTTTTTCGTTTTGAGATACTGTCTTATCTACCTGGGAAGCAATGGGCTGGGTAAGGGAGATCGAAAAACAAATCTTCTTACTCAAATTGACTTTGACAAAGCATATGACAGAATTGATTGGACTTTCATTACTAAATTGCTTCACAGTCTTGGCTTTGGGGTGAGATTTGTGAAAATGGTAAACACTTTATTTTCCTATGCTTTTTCCTTTGTTGTTGTTAACAATGTTCTCTCTTCATGGACTATATTGCATTGTTTCATATGACAAGGCTGCCCACTCATGCCTTATCTTTATGTGCTCACTGCTGATGCCTTGAAGTTGCATGTTTTTAGAACAGAGTAAATGACATTTACTTTCCTGATGGCTCGTAAATGCTAAATAATCATTTTGCTGATGATTCACTCCTTTCTATTCAAGAAACGCAGAACTCCATAGCTAGAGTTAGGGAATGCTTGGATACTTTTTGCAGTGCATCTGGTGCCATTGTTAGTCATCATAAGATGTAGTTATGGCTTGTTGGCTTGGACACTCGATTTTTATCAATCCCGACTGAGTGGTCTCTCGTCCAACCTGGAGTTATTGTTAGGTATTTAGGCAAACCTTTTGAGTTGGACCTCTCTTCGGTCAGTATGTGGGAGTGGGTTCTTCAGAAATTCCACGATAAGCTTCTTCTCTAGCAGAACAAGGCTCTCTTTTTTGCTGGTAAGTTGATAGTGTTGAGCATAATTCTTTAGGCATTGCATATCTATTATGTCTCTGTTTGACTTCCCTCTGAAACATAGCTTTTTTGACTTGAAAAGGTTATGAGAAGTTTTCTTTGGGAAAAGTATGGTGGTGTTAGGGGCATGCCCATGGTACTGTGGGCTGTTTGTATAATGCCTAAAGAAAGAGGAGGTATGGGATTAAGGGATACCCTTACTCAAGGGTACATATTGACAGCCAAATGGGTAACTCGTTGTTTGGAGGGATCTTTTTGCTAGCAAATTGTCATGAGGCACATGATAGGCGCAACTCGTCACTTGGGCAAGGTTAGAGGTACTTATGGATTTTGTGATGTTATTGCTGATCTTGAGAATTTTTAGATCCACAGATCCTTTGTTCTTCAAAGTATCTGGAATGCATGGAAAAAAGTTATAGGGTTGCTCATGTGGAGAGTATTGGTTTTCGTACAGTGTGGGACTAAAGAAAAATAGAGCAAGAAGAATAGAGATGCAAAACTGCACTGTTCAGAATGAAACAGGCAGGGTATATTTATCATTAGGAGAAGTAGTTATTAGTTTCTTCGGTTACAACTGATTTACACCCTCCTAACAAATTAGAACCGCATGGGTTCATTATATATTCAACACCCCCCCTTAATGACAAACCTTGAAACAACACCAAGTTTATCTCTAAACTTGACAAACAACAAAGGACCAAGAGGTTTAGTCATTACATCAGCAGGCTGATCTGCAGATGGACAAAAATGCAGAGAGATTTCACCAGAATCAACCAACTGGCGAATATAATGATGATGAATCTCAATATGTTTAGTGCGGGCATGATAAATAGGATTCTTCACCATCTTCAGAACACCTTGATTATCACAAAAGAGTGAAAGAGGTGTTGCAGCAGCCTGAGGAAACTGAAAGTCAGTCAGAATCCGACGAAGCCATATTGCTTCGCAACTGGCACTAACAACAGCCTTGTATTCTGCTTCCGTAGAAGAGATGGCAACAGTAGGCTGAAGTTTACTTTGCCAAGAAACAACTCCTGAACCAAAAGAGAAGATATATCCTGTGGTAGATCGTCGAGTATCTACAGATCCTCCCCAATCAGAGTCAGTATAGCCAATCAACCTGAAATCTGCAACTCTCTGATATAAAATGCCAAAGTCAAGAGTTCCTTTGACATATCGTAGAACTCGTTTTGCTGCTCCCCAGTGAATGAGTTTCGGTTTAGATAAAAACCGTGAGAGATAACTGACAGCAAAACATAGATCCGGTCGTGTAGTTGTTAGATAGATCAAACTACCCACCAACTGTCTGTATAATGATTCATCGACCGGTGGTGAATCATCATGGGCTGAGAGTTTCAACCCTACCTCCATAGGTGTAGAAGAAGAATTACAATCATACATGTGAAATTTTTGTAGCAGGTTAGTGGCATACTTAGCTTGAGATATGAAAATCAAGTGATCAAGTTGCCAGAATTCTACACCAAGAAAATAATGGAGGCCTAAATCAGTCATGTCAAAAGCAACACATAAATCTGATTTTACCTTATGAATTGCAGCATCTCTACTGCCGGTGATGGCAAGGTCATCAACATATACAATAAGAATCACAATGTCATCATCATTGCTTTTGACATAGAGATTCGGATCAGAATGACTCCGTGTGAAACTTGAATCTCTGAGATGTTTATCTATTTTTATGTACCAGGCTCGAGGAGCCTGCTTAAGTCCATACAAGGACTTAATCAATCTGCATACCAGATGCTCACTACCACGAGCCCGAAAACCCTCAGGCTGTGTCATATACACCTCTTCCTCCAAATCCCCATTCAGGAAAGCACTTTTGACATCCATCTGATATACTTTCCAACCAAACTGAGCTGCAAAAGAAAGAAGAAGTCGAAAAGTGACCATCTTTACAGTAGGAGCAAATGTTTCTTCATAATCTATCCCCTCCTGTTGCGAAAAACCTTTCGCAACGAGTCGAGCCTTGTACTTATCCAAAGTACCATCTGCTTTGCACTTGATTTTATACACCCATTTACAGCCAATGGTGTGTTCCCCTGGAGGTAATGGCACCAACTTCCAGGTATTATTCTTAATCAAGGCATCATACTCTAGTTGCATGGCAGTTTCCCATTCCGGTATGCCTCGTGCTTCAGAGTATTTCTGTGGCTCATGAATATGAAGAAGATCAGAAGCAAGAGCAAATTGAGCTTGCTCAGAATAATCAATTTGCTTACCAGTTCGTCGAGACCTTCCATCTAAGAGAGGAGACAATTCGTCTTTCCTCAAATCCTGAATAGTGGAATAAAACCACTTAGGCCTCCGCTGAACTGAAGATGTGGTGGCTTGTGTTTCTGGAAGAGAAGCCAACGGAAGTTCCGGAGGAGAAACCAACACAAGTTGATTTCCTGGTGACTCAACAATCTCAGTGGAAGATTGTCCAGACTGTCCTGGAGTCTGTGGAGGAGTATGAGAAGAACCAGATGCATGATCAGGCAAGGAAAGAGTACCAAACTCTTTTATGACACCTTGCTGATCGCTGCCCCTTGGCTGGTCCCCTTGCTGATTACAACCAAAGAAAGACTCTGTTTCTTTTACATCAACATCTCGACTAATAATGATCTTATTAGTGGAAGTATCAATCAACCTATAGGCTTTAGATTGATCACTATAACCAGCAAAAAAATATCTAGAACATTTGGAATCTAATTTACTCTTATTTTTAGGAACCAAAGTATAAGCAGCTGAACCGAAAACACGAAATGCTGATACCTCTGGTTTGATGGTGGACCAAGCTTCCTCCGGTGTGATGTCCTGCAAGGCTTTGCAAGGACTCCGATTGAGTATATAAACAGCTGTGTTAACAGCTTCTCCCCAATATTTATAGGGTACTCCTCGACTGTGCATCATGCATCGAGTCATCTCCATGATGGTTCTGTTCCTCCGTTCTACCACCCCATTCTGCTGTGGGGTATAAGGGGCTGTCAACTGGCGTTGAATCCCTTCTTTACTGCAGAAATCTGCAAATTGTTTAGAGGTAAACTCACCCCCATTATCGGATCTCAAAGTCTTGATCCGCCGGCTGGTTTGATTCTCCACCAAGGCCTTGAACTTGACAAAAGAAGCAAAGCAATCAAACTTCTTTTTCAAAAGATAGACCCACATCTTCCGAGAATGATCATCCACCAGCAAGAGAAAATAACGTGCACCAAGGACTGTGGGAGTCTTCCACGATGGCTCACATAGATCTGCATGTACAAGATCCAAGAGCCCCTTTGCACGCCAAGCACCTTCAGAGGGAAAAGACTTCCGCTTTTGTTTTCCTGCAAAACAACCAACACACATATCCTGTTTCTCCTGAATAGGAGGCAAACCAACAACCATGTTGGTTCTATGAAGGCGGGCTAAATACTGAAGGTTGAGATGGCCATATCTTTCGTGCCATAAAACACTGGTATTGCCTTCCACAACTAAGGCATGCAGGTTGACCGTGGCAGGATCAACAAGTCTATATAGACCACCATGCCCAATCCCCAGAGCAACAACCTTGTTTTGCTTGATGTCAGACACAATACATTGTTTACCAGAAAAGTTTACAGAGATATTGGGATTATCAGTTAGTTGACTGATAGATAACAAGTTCTTATTCATGTTAGGCACATATCTAACATTTTTTACAAGCAATCTGGTATTATTATTTAGCATAATACGAACATCCCCAATACCCTCTACAACATGTGATCTTCCATCTCCTAAAGTAACTGAATCAGAAGAACAAGAATTAAAATTGACATACCAGTCTTTTTGACATGTGAAATGCCGTGATGCTCCAGAATCAAAGAACCAACATCGAGTAGGACTGCCATTATCCGTGCAAGATGCCATGAGAGCATATTCTTCTTCTGACTTCGTGTTCAACTGTAGCCACATGTGCCTGCCCCTTCTGCTTCTTCAGGGCATTGAGTCTTTTCCGACAGTCTTTCTTTACATGACCAAGTTTGTGACAATAGTAACATTTCACTTGATATTTAGGAGAGGAAGAGGATGACTCAGCCTGTCGTTTATACTTTCCTTTAGATTGAGCAGCAAAAGCGCTCTCAGATTGTCCAGAAGTGGACTCTTGAACCTGTGTCTGTCTTCGTTCCTTTTGCAACAGGTAGGAACTCACCTTGTCAAACGTAAGGGTTTGACTCTCCGCCATTAAATGAAGTGCTTCCACAAATGACTCATACGAAGAAGGCAAGCTATTTAGAACCAAAGCCACCATATCATCATCATCCACCTTTTTATTTATGGAAGACAACTGGTCTCGGAGATCTTTCATCCGAAGTAGGTGCTCAGATAGCGATCCACCTTCTTGTAATTTTACGGAAAAGAGCATATTTTTCAGGTATAAAACCCGACTCTTTTCTGTCGTCTGATATTTACCCTTCAGACTGGCCCATAATGTGCTTGCCACAGTGGCATTCCGCACTTCCGGTATCATATCATCCGATACCGACAACTTGAGAAGCAATAATGCTTCCTTATGACGTTTGTCATAATCCTCGAAGTTAGTCGCTGGTCGATTTTCATCACCCTTGATTATTTTATCACAGTCACGAAATTCCGCAACCGTTAAAATCTTATGACTCCATACATTAAAATTAGTGCCCGTTAATTTTTGCGAGTCAGGCAGAATAAGACTTGAAATATTCGCCATTTTACTATTCCAAAATAACGGAAATAATAAAATAAGATTTTTGCCCCACACTTAATAAAGTATCCTTTTCCAGCAAATAATATTAAATGAATTACTCCAGCAATATACGTGGCTGTGGGAAAATATTTTATGCAAATACGTGGCAGGAAAATATTAAAACACTTTATAAAATCTTTTGCTTTGCCTTGCTCGGGATTTTTACCTCTGCCCCATTCGATTTTGCAGGTACCTCTGCCACGAAAATGGATCTATAATATGACCCACGATTTTGCCCACGTGACCCACGATTTTGCCCTCGATTGCGATTTTTGCTGGATTCCCTCTGCTCTTGTCTCCACGTTTTTTTTTTGTTGCTTGTGCCCACGTTTTTGCCCACGATTACTGCCCACGATGCTGGTGCTGCCCTCGTATTTTCTGATTTGCCCACACTATTTTTGCTCCAGCGATTCTGCCTTCCAACGACGTATTTTCGTGCTCCAGATTTTCTGGGATCACGATTTCTATAGCGACTCCACGATTTTTGCGACTGTGGTATTTCCTCCAGCGACGATCAACTCCTTCTTCTGCCCCTGCGTCGACCGTACCTCTCGTTGACCTCTCCTCTCACAAAGCTCTGATACCAATGTTGGATCTAGAAGCATAAAGAAAAATAGAGCAAGAAGAATAGAGATGCAAAACTGCACTGTTCAGAATGAAACAGGCAGGGTATATTTATCATTAGGAGAAGTAGTTATTAGTTTCTTCGGTTACAACTGATTTACACCCTCCTAACAAATTAGAACCGCATGGGTTCATTATATATTCAACAAACATAGTGTGTGGGAAATAAGAGCATCTTACAAAATTAGGGTGTTTGTGTGGCTTGTAATATACTAGGGGCTGCCTAAAAAGGCACGTTTATCTAAAAGTGGCCTCACAAACGACTCGTGCCCCTATTGTGCTAAATTGGAAACCATCAAACACCTTTTGTGGGATTGCTCTTTTGCGAAACCCTGTTGGAGGAAAGTTCAGATGTTAGCAATTTTTAGGGGCATTTTCATTGGTGAGCAGCTTTATTGGGTGATTACCTCATGCTTATTTGAGGTCCTTCTAGGCATTGTATGCATGTTTCAGCTCTGTTTATCCTATGGAAACTTAGATGCAACCATGTATTCAGCAAAGAAGTGGGTAAGTTGGAAGATTTTTGTTAAGCTTGGTGGGGGGATGTCAGAGTACTAGTAGCAAAAGGAAGCTTTTTCTCAGGGAAGCTAAACAGTTTGACCCTAGAGAATATTCTGATTTGGCTGCTCCTATAGCTGTCTTAAGAAAAGTGTAATCTCCCATGTATGTACCGTTGTACATCTCCTGATTCATTTGTACAACCTTGGTTGTAAATATTTTTCTGTTAATATATGAAGCATAAATTCATTTTTTTTTGGTTAATACATGAAGCATCTATGCAAAATTAAAAAAAAACATCTAACATACTATTAAAAAACATAAGAAATAAATGTAGAGAATGCACATGTTCAATATATTTTTTTGGTTTTAGACAAAAAAAGTACAGTGCTCATCAGTGCACCATATTACACAATATCATATGATGTTTGATCATCATCATGGTAAATAAAAAATACAAATATTTTACAAATTTCTTGCTTCCATTCAGCTCCTCGTAGTCATCAACAGTGCCCTATAAGTGGAAGGCAAAGATGCCTCCTTAGAAACAAAATCATCCTCAAACATGTCATCATCCCGACCAACCCCTCCCAATACTTCCACTTGCGCTTGCACCTTTATTTCCATCGCTCCTTCTGCTTCTTCCCTCTCAAAATCTGCAATCTCATTTGTGGAAAACATGGGCTCCACATCATAATCAATCTAGTTTGAGTATGGATTGATGTCATCCAAGTCAATCACACCATAATATTTTGACATCAAAATTGCAAATAAGACATTTATAACTTTGTAAGTTGATTAGGCTTGCATATATTAAATAAGTCTAATATTTTGGGGACTACAATCAAAGGACTCAAGTTGTTTTAATGTGGCTGCTGATTCATTCTCCTAGAAAAGAGCCTCCCATCTGCACCCTTGTAAATATTCAACTTATCAAGAATTGTGTAGTTAAGGGTTTTGTTGGGTGTTATCCTTTCTATGTATGTATTGAGTCCATCCATAACCTCCTCTTCGGCCTCAAAGGAGTTGGAGAAGACAAATTTTGCGCTCAAGTAGTAGGCTGTTGTATGTATGTGTTGATGGAGCTGCTTGTTCCATATTTGATCAATTAGCGCCAAATGATTCTTATTTTTTTAAAAATCTTCTCATAACAATGGGCTATGACCTCCTCAGCCTTGTCCGCGGGCTCATACAAATTACACATTGGATTTTTTCTACCATCCACCAAGTGTAGAACCCTAACCAAAGGCTCCATTACGTAAAACAAAACAGTATTAAATTTTAAAATTAAAATCAATAGAAATTTGAACCAAAAAATAATAAAGTAGTGGTTCTTATTACTTTGTATGCCTGCAATCATTAAGTTTAATTTTAAAAGTTACTTTAAGGATCTTGTCTGTGCTCTTTGCAAAGACATCATTAGAAATGGTCTTCATGACCCTTTCCCCTTTGGCCTTCCTACAATACGGAGACTCCAACCATCATTTGCTCACAGACATTTGCTTAAGAGACGTTAGTGAGATTGCAATGCTTTGGAATGTGATGAAGTTTCTGGCCAATCATGTGACTCCTGATAGCTCAATCTTCTTTCTGTTGGTGTGCTCTCTCATCAAGCTAAGCACCCAGGGGTGATTGTAGATGCATTTGGTTATATTTTTGTCTTCATCAACCACATTCTTAACCCATCCAATTTTCTCTATGCCCTCAAATGGGATGTGCAAGGGTTCCAAAAAAGGCATGGTGCCTCTCCTCTAGAAGTCTCCCTGCTGTCATGTATACTGCTGCATTGTTGTTAACAACTTGGACAACATTCTTTACATTCTTTACACCTTCCATGAGAAAATCCTCTAACATGTCTCACAAAATCTACATTTTGCAATTGGCGGAAAGCATTAATGGACTTCAAGAAAACCAGCTGCCCACCCAAAGCCACTAGAAAGTTTATTAAAGTGCGATTCCTTGCATCCATCCACTCATTGAAGAAAATATTGCAGCCCATTTTTGCGCCAAATCATTTTTTGATCATCTACTATTACTTGCATATTTTTTGCGGCTTCCTCCAACAAGGGCCCGCATAAATCACGAGGACTAGGTGCCCGGAACCCTTTCCCTACAACCGTCAATGTAGTTGCCAATGTCTCTCAATATGAGCTTTCACCACATTGAATGTTACGTTGTTATAATACCACAAATTTGTAGCAACCATTCTTGCTTCATGTTGCTTCTCCTGGTTCCAAGTAGTACCTTTGAACGAAAGTTGTGCACTAGGAGTATTGTGAGGAACAAATAAACCTTGTGAAGCCAAAGTCATTTGGCTTGAACTGTATCCAATGGTGAGACCCGAATCAGTGGCCATTACAAGAGCCTACTAATTTATCCGAATCACGGGTAAAGTTAATCACAGATGCAACAGCTGCAGCTGCCCTCTTTTTTCTGTTTTTTTCTCCACAAAGGCATAAAGGAGAACATTTATCTCTTGAGTAATTTTAGGCCCCATTTTGAGGAACACTCACACATTTTGGCTGGTGATTCTTACAAAGGTGCTATTTGACACAATTGATGCCTCCTCTCATCATAAAATAACAATAGTTGCATATTACAGTTCTGTACTCTGGATCCTTTGTGTCATGCTTCCAAGCAGCGTAATTGGACGAAGGTTCGGCTTCTGACTATCACTATCTGAGGCTGAGGACACCATTCTCATATATCGCAGCAATGTCAAGCTGGAAACCCTATCAAACAAAGAAAAAAACAAGTGAAGATTAAAACCCTAGCTGCCTACCAAAGAAATAAAGAAGACAATGGGGAAAAAAAGTATTCAAGCCCTATAACAGATAAAAAATCATAGTTACCAGGTCCATCTTGGCAGGGCAAAAAAATCCAAAAATCCAGTATTCTTGGAAAAGTTTGGAAAAATCCGGTCCAAAATATACGAGTTGAATTTTACAAATGTGAAAATTTGACAAATACAATGAAAAACTTTAATAATGTAATGTAAAATGTTATATTTTTAATATATAAGGATGATGGTTGACTATTCTAATTTTTTTCCATAAAACTACAGAATATTTAAAAAAAAAAATATTGTTTTCCCTAAATTAGGGCCGACACGGACCGAATTTATCCGAGAAGAAAATCGGCTGAAAAATACGGATCCGGCCAAGATTTGGTAACTATGTAAAAATATAAAATTGAAGAATAAAACTTCATAAACCTCATAGAAAGATACGATGAAATAGAGCTTTTACCTCTCTAATTGAACCTGACCTGTCAAAATCCTTCAAATCTGATTGAAATCACTTAATGGCAATGGGAAAATGATCAAATGTGTTTTAGCATATAAGTGAGGAACTAAAAGCATCATGAAACTGGAGGAAAAAGTCAAAAATAATGTTTTGTTACTACCTATATCATGCAGTGGATTGCATGTTACTTTGCCAGACCAAAAACTTGCAAGTTTGGTGATTCGACTGCAATTTCTTAAAAGTTTTGTAACTATGGTGTGTGCAGCTATGGAATTTAGAACATAGTTTAGCTTCTAATGCTGTTGAGCAACGTTCCTTGTGGTAAGGAACTTGGCCCTTCTTAAATAATTGAAGGTTTGGAAAGCTCAGCCTGGTCTGATTGGTTTTGTTCATGTAGTTAATTGATGTATACTTTCTTTGATCGCAACCACTAAAATTTGATTTTTACAGTTTCCTACTAGTTTTAATGAATAATACTAGTGCTCAATTTGTTTATTGAGATGCTGTCTTAAGTATAGGCACAAAAATGACAATGCAAAAATCCAGATTTGAAACCTTCTGTAATTGAGAGACACTTCCAATTTAACTTTTTTCAGATTTGGGGAAAACTCTATCTAATTCTTTGTTCATAAACATTTAATGTCTTTTAATGCCTTGGTTGATCAGCCTTGAGAAAATTTAGATACGACAGTTGTCCCATGTTACATTGTATGATAGTCTTTATTGTTCTTCATGTAGGACAGTCCTTTGGCACTTGCACAGGCCTATGAGACACGGGACAAGCTAAAAGCAGCACATTCTGAACTTGCAGAAGAGGGTGCCGTGGAGATTAAGATTATTAAGACAAAAGGGGACATGGTGTTAGATCAACCACTTGCAGATATTGGTGGGAAGGGGTTATTCACCAAAGAGATAGATAATGATCTTATAGAAGGTAAGATAGATATTGCTGTACACTCGATGAAGGACGTGCCTACATATTTGCCCACTGAGATGATTATACCTTGCAATCTTCCACGTGAAGATGTCCGAGATGCGTTTATCTGCCCTATTGCAGCTTCCCTGGCAGAGCTTCCAGCTGGAAGTATTGTTGGCAGTGCCTCCCTTCGAAGGCAATCTCAGTTGCTTCATAGATATCCATCATTGAAAGTAAGAAGCATGACGTTTTCATAGCTCTCACTTGGTCAGTTATTAGTTTTTGGTGTTAATATTGCATTGATTAAACTCTGACATGAAGTGCTATTCAAGTTTCCATATTTCTAAATGCTAGATGTTCAACTACTGGGTTTGTTTCAAACATGTGTTCTAAACCTTCTCAAGATGTTAGACATCTTATATTTTATTGAACAAGCTTTGGGAGAAAATTGGGTAGAAATAAAATTGACTCGATGTTTTGGGTCACACTTTGCAGCCCATCATCTTTTTATTTACAATTTTATCCAGTACTCCTTGTGGTTTTTTTACTGGATGGGTTGACGTCCTATGCCATAATCAGATGACTATTTACTTCATTCTTTGTAGAATGACATTAAGGATGCTTTGTTTTCCATATGTTAAGCTTTCTACAATGGATATGATTACTGAAAGTAGTTTGTGTAGGTTCTTAGCTATGACACACACTATAAACTTCTTCAAGCATCATCATGAAATGCACCACTGCTCTAACTTTGGAATGAGAATGTTTCTATTCCTAAAGGATTAGGATATATGTTGTCGGTATGTTTTGTTTCTTAAAACCATACATTATATTAAGTAATATAAGGTGGTGCCTTATATCTTCTCCTCACAATGCAAGCAGATAAACCATCTCTGCTTTATCAACAATTTGCAAATAGGCAACATCCGTATTAAAAATCTCCATTCTAGACATAATATGATCAGCCGAAGCAGTTGAAAGGGTTGAGCTCCCCTAGCTGCAGTGGAGAGTGACCTGGATCATCATTTGTAAAGAAATAGATTACATAAGCCATACTGTTCTCCATATTTCCTTTCCACAATCTCTGACCATCCAAGTGTTCCAAGCAGAGACCTTTTGCAACACAAGGGACTCACCATTTCCATATCTTGTGTGAATCCACTGACAAAAAAGGTTGAACTGTTTTGCACTGCTAAAAGGCATCTCACTGAAATACGATTCAAGCAAAACCTGTTAACTGTGATTCAAATACCAGTATTAGTAGCTATCATGTATTAAGTTTGAAATACTCAAAAGTTCAAAATGGAGATTTATCTGGTGAACTTTTCAGACCTGATATTCTTATAGCAAGATCGAAATGTTTGTGCTCTATTGTCTATAATTGTTGAATGCCATAGGATATACAATGGTGCCATATGTAGTAAATGCAGGAGTTTATGAGGTTTATTAGGAATGCAAATGCCAAGAGATCTGTAAGTTAAATATCTTACATAGTGTGTATCATTTACAGGTGCCTAGGACATTTTAAATATTTGTCTGCATTTACTACAGAAAAAAAAAATGCTAAATTCATTACAAATTTTGCATCATTTACAAGTGCCCAGGGCATTTCTGATATTTGTTTGCATTTCCTATGGAAAAGAAAATAATCGAAAAATACATCATTTGAATAAATGTAAGATACAGAATGACCTGACTGTCACTAATCATGGGATTTCCATGTGCAAACATTCATCTGTGGATCGTGACAACTAATCCTTATGTCAGAATAATAGTGCATGGCAACTAAAACACCTCTTATGAACTGTGTGTGACACCTCATTTCTAGTAAGTCTCAACCTACAAGGAAAATAGGAAAATTCAAAAAATGTGCAACAACCCGCATTCATATCTCTAATGCAATCTTTGGATCACCTTTTCTTGCATTTTCCACATTGCCTACCTAATAGTATTCTCTATGGATATATGTAATGTTCCTTTCCGGGTTCTAACTGAAAACAAAGGTAAATCGCACAAACCCCAATAGATAGTAAACTGAAAATTATGACAGGAAGGTACACCAGGCTGTTTCTTATAACAGCAGCAAGCAATATGCAATATCTCTTCAAAAGTGCATCATTCACACCATTTAAAACATGTAGGGAAACTTAGAAATATTTTAAAACATGTATAAACCAAGAAATAAGCCTTCAAACCCCAGCTGGAATTTATTTAATTAAATAAAATAACAGGAGTGAACACCCTTACAAAATGGCTAGAAATGAAGGATTTCAAGCCCCAAAACGAAGTCCAAATGTAGATTCCAGCCATTAAAAATACAAGAAACAAAATGATGGCTGAGTTTGTAGTTGCCGTGCTTTAGAAGACCCCAAACTCCACCTTAGGGCAAGTCACCACCCTTGGGAAGGGCTGGAAATGCCTTAAAAACTGAATACAAACTCCTTATGAGGTCACCTTTTTGCAAGCTTGAGGGGTTTTTGTCCTCAAACCAGAGCACTATTGAGAGGTGTTGTTCTCAATAGGTCTTCCAAGAGGGTTTTCATCCTCAATGGATGAGAGAAAAAACGAACATGTTCCAACTCCAAGAGAAATAAATTTCAAAGTATGCATAACCTCTTCCAAGCCAAGCAACCCCTTTAAATAGCTAAGAGGTGGCACCAAAAACCAAATAAAATCCTCCTAAAGAGGACCGACCTCCTTGGAAACATACTAGTTCCTTTTCTCTTTTATTTTCCATTTGGCTTTTCACCTTTTTTCCTAGCCGACCTAACTATACTTAGAAAATTACTCAAAAAAGAATGCAAAGCTCACAAAAACAACTGAAAATCATGACATTAACTTCCCTTGCTCATTCAATTTCAGCCCACAGGAAGTGGAATGGGCCTCAAGGTCTTCGAGCAATGACTATCGTTGGAGAAGGGGACATTACAACCATCCTCTCTCAAAATTGCTTGCCCTCAAGCAATTGCAGGCTTGGATCCTCCAATAATTTGGATCCTGTGCTTGTCAAATGAAAGTGTTCTTGCCAAAACAAGTTCACATGCACAAGTACCATCATGCTATAATAACCAAAACATCTAAATCCCATAGATATCAAGTCGAACAAACCTCTAGCCAACAATTATCATGGAGTCTACTCCATCCATCACCCAAATCTATGTGCTTCTCCCTCAATGAAGCCTTCTACCCAAATCATGAGAACATCTTTCATACGCTCCCTTAAGGCCAAAAGCTGTCTCCAAGTGCTTACTACCATGTTCTCGAGGTACCCATTTGCTCTTCTCTTGTGATGAAGGATCCTAAACACTTGCTTTATGCCTATAGCCTTGAGCTTCAATGGGTCCCATAATGTTACCGTGGGCTGATCCTTCCAAAGCATGGTATAACATAACTTGCATGTAAGTTGGAAACAAGTCATAACAGCCAAAAGTCACTTGGAATTCCATCCAAATCAGCACTAGGATGGGCTGGGAGGATCGTCTTCAATAGTGAAGCCCCCTCCACTAACATTACCATGCAAGGAAACCCAAATTACACTAAGTGTACAGCTGTTCATGACTGAAAATATTATGATTAGCAATCTAGAAATGACATAAATATGACGAACCCATGTAAAATTTAGTAATGTGATTGATGTATAAGCGGTATGTAGCCATACAAGGACTGAAGACTCTCCATTAGTCACCACCAACTGAAAAATATTCTTTTTCATGATTGGAAATCCCTGCAAAATCACTTGTGTGAGTGCCCATGAAGTGGCACCTTGGCTGATAATTATGATGACAACAACATTAGTACTGGAAACTAGGTCCATAGCTGTCCTGGATATGCTTCCGTTGTCATATGATGATATCACCTTATCATTGTTTCCATATTTGTCACCATGTTCTTTTAATGCTTGGAGAAGCACCTCTTCCATCCCATCATCACCAACTACAACCTCATACTCTTCCTTATTTACTTGAGCTGATAACAAACTCAGCTGCTGTATCACATCTTTGTCTTCTTTCTCCTTCATATTCTCTACCTCCCTTCTAGGATGTTTACACTTCTCTTTTTTCTCCATTCCTAGACCTGCACATAGAACAAACATATTAAAGAAAACAAGAGCTTTCAACATTACTTCTTCATGCCTCATAGATATGTGGACTAGCTTTCATCCTTTACTTGCATTCTCCTCAAAATTCCCCTTCATATGATGGACTCTCCAAGGTCCATTCATGCTGCCCCAATCATGGCTGTAGCTGTACCATTGCAATTTCTTGCTCAGAATAAACATTGTGATGGCTGGAAACTCTTATAAAACAACGACAAACAATCCCTCATTGATGGTAGGCGGAAAATCCTTCAACCTCTTGACTAAAAACACTTTTGCGATTGTTGTAAAAAGGGTTATGGGGTTGTTTTTGATGCGGACAACAACAAAAAGAATAAGATAACAACTGTCATACTTCAAATTCTTCACAAAACCCAGAAATGACAGTTATATAGGGGTTGGAATCAACCATGGGGACTGAAAATGCTTCAATAACATCGACAAATTGAAGATTACTCCAATGTATGGCCGAGAATCGTTGTATAGCTGCAAGTACAATGTTGGGTGAGCTGAAAATATGAATGACAGCGGCTCTACAACCCGGAATAGTGAAACCCATTTGAAGAAACACATCCTCCTTGAGTCCTGTTCACACATCCAATGGTGGTCACCCCATAAGTAGCTTGATAAAATCATGTTAAACCTTGAACAACAAAACAACATCTAATATGCTTACCACCTTTCCATATCAAGCATCTTGTTGCCTTAGCAATGGTGTCTATCTCCATAGCTTTGTTCTCAAGTGTAGGACTTGATTCCAAGGAATGGTCTATGGATCGTGAACATTGATTCTCCCCATATTTGTTAGAATACATGACATACTTTATAGGACTCCCTGGAAACCTCTTTTCTAGCCACATGCATGAGATAAATAATTTCTCAAACATAGTGACATTGAACTCCTCAAAGAGCATACACTTCTTGGAACTCAAAAGATCACCCGGATCCCAAACTCTCATGTTCACACAATTCGGAACTTGTATGAATGGATCTATGTGCCCTTTGCCACTCGAAATGTTCTTCACTCTATCACCATTTCCACTTAGTTGTCCATGATGACCCCACACATCTGAAATGACTTAGTAGGAAGCAACCAATTCACAACACTTTCATACCTTTGGCTGTGCACAACTTGCTCACCTTCCTTTGCCGGATGAAGAATGATCAAGATATCTTCCACACCTCTTGTGACTCAGAATTTCCGAGTTAGGATCAACATTCTCCTTCCTCTTAGACTCTTCACATTCAACAGGTGAAACACTTTCTGTCTTGACTTCATCCATACTTTGCTAACACATGTATGGAGCATATTCACAGTTCTTGCTAGAGTTATGAACACCACTAACTTCCTATAGGTTGTTCTAAAAATTCTAGCCAGCTGAAAATCAACATTAACAACTAGTAAAACTCTTTTCTCATGTGCATACCCTTCAACATGGTCTTCTTGGGACTCCACCTCAAAACCTTCTTGCAGATCTAATTTCTCTTTCTTTGGTTCATGTCCCATGATTTCTTCCTCTCCTCATCACTAAGGGAGAACTCTTTAAATCAATCTCAAAAGGCAATGACTCAAACTCTGCAATGTTAAGAAGATTGACCAGTGCTTCTAGGGCTGAACAACTTCCATTTTGGAGACTTGGCATTCAACATGTAATGCATGTTTTTCCTTTACCTCTTGTGGTGTTGATGTATTTGTTACCTTTGCTGGTTGTTTTTCTTCTTTCAAGAGAAACTCTTTTGGGTTTGGTTCCTTGGCATATTCTTGTGGTCTAGGTTTTAATCCTAGCATTTTCATCCTTGCACCGGCTATCCCCTTTTTGGAAGCATCAAATGTGGAGAGTGACTCTTTTCCCAAGGCATGTTGAAGATCCTTCTACGGCGCTTGAGATCTAGGCTCGGTCCTTGACCTACCCTTGCTTACTCCAATCGAACTCCGTAAGTGAATTGACATCGACGAATCTCTTTTGGAAGAGTCCCATACTCTTTGTAGCTGACCACAATGTGTGACCCACAGAATGTTGTGTTTCAACCTTCGGAATGACTACTTCTTTCTTTGGTAAGAATTTTGTTCGCCAATCCATGTTCTTCCTCCTAAGTTCCCTTTAACTCATATGTCCATTGTAAATTTGCCTCAAATGTTAGCTTTCTGATCCTGCAGGCTGGGAAGATCAATGCTATGATACCATTGTAATGCCCCTTTTTCCAAGCCGAACCCGAAAAAATTAAAGAACTCGCACAAATCCAAATAGTCAACTAAAGCAAACTGAAATTAAATTCCCAAACCCTAGTAGCAGGCTGTAAATATATTTATTTCATGATATAAATCAACTACAAACTTGTTAGAAATAGTTTAGAAACCCTTTAAAAATAGTATTCTTCAAATTTGGAAATGCTTGCAAGAGAAAAAGCATCAACAAAATATATCATTTTTACCAAAATAATTTCAGCCAGAAATTAATTAATTAACAGTAGTGAATACCCTTACAAATATGGCTGGAAATGAAGGTTTCCAAGCCCCAATTTGAAGCACAAATGAAGATTCCAGTTGCTAAAAATAGGAGAAACACAATGATTGCTGAATTTGTAGTTGCCATGCCCTAGAAGAGCCCAAACTCCACCTTAGGGCAAGTCGCCACCCTTGGGAAGGGCTGGAAATGCCTCCAAAACTGAATACAAACTCCTTATGAGGTCACTTTTTTGCAAGTTTAAGGGGTTTCATCCTTAAACTAGTCCACTATTGAGAGGTTTCGTTCTCAATAGGTCTTCCAAAAGGTTTTTCGTCCTCAATGTATGAGAGAGAAAACAAACATGCTCCACTCCAAGAGAAATAAATTTCAAAGTATGCATAACCTCTTCCAAGCCAAGTGACCCCTTTAAATAGCTAGAGGTGGCGACAAAAACCAATTAGAATTCTCTAAAGAGGACCAACTTCCTTGGGGACATAATAGTTCCTTTTCTCTTTTATTTTAATTTTTCATTTGGCTTTTCTACTTTACCCAGCTGACCTGACTATACTTGGAAAATTACTAAAAAAAAGAATGCGAAGCTCACAAAAACAACTTAAAAACATGACATTAACTTCCCTTGCTCATTCCGTTTTTCCCAACAGGAAGTGGAATGGGCTCAAGGTCTTCCAAGGGGACTAGCGTTGAGAAGGGGACATTGCAATATGTTATTATAGGTTTGAAGTTAAAGTGAGCTTATCTTTACTTGGACAACTGTAGACCGTCATATTAGTTTTATTCTGGTTATTATCGTAATTTCATATTTTAGTAGCTGACATATCATGTGGTTACTGATTGTATTATCAACCTTTGGTAGTTTTGTAGCGATTCTCATTTGTATGTTCGGTTGCTGATGGTGTTAATCACAACCCAATGGGCCTTCTTGTCATATAAATAGAAAGATGTACATTGGGGAAAGGGCCCTCGTATCAGGTCCTTTCTGTACTGTTCGAATTGTACAGAGACTTGTCTTTTATGAATACATGCTGCTTTTGTTTGGATACAGTACTCTGCCATTGTATTTTATGCTTACTATTTTGTGTATGCTGTTATTGATAGTCTAACATCTCAATAGACATTAATCATACTAATGTTATTTTCAAACATATTGGTTATTGTCGTGACTTTTCAAGGGTGGCAGAAGGCTCAATTGTGGTTGTCCTTGTGGATGCTGCCCTTTGACCCTGTGGGGGCCATTGCTTTGATTTTTGAAGATAAAAAATAAAAAATGGTTGAGAATCGTGCTTGGGTGAAACATGTTTTTTCTCGACTCCAGAGTCCAATGGAAATAGGGAAATTTTGTTCGATGCATAGTAGACAATCTTCACCGAGAGCCGGAAGAAATGTTGCAACAGTTTTACATTAACATCAGCTACCCCGGAATCTCTTATGTCTTCTCTCTTCATCTCATTTCTATCCTATTGAATAGTGATTGTGTTGGAAGGAACTCTGACTCTTGTAAGGGGGTTAATGAAGACCTATATTTTAATATTATCTTGATTATTATACCAATTTCATATTTTAGTAGCCAACATGTCACATCATTAATGGTTGTATTATTGGCCTTAGGTAGTTTTGTATTGACTCTCATTTGTATGCTTGGCCATTGACATTTGTGTTAATTGACAACTCATTGTGTCTTCTTGTCATATAAATGGAAGAATGTACGTCGGGAAAAGGGTGCTTGTTCTAGGTCCTCCCTGTACTGCACGAATTGTATAGACTTATCTTTTATGAATACAAGTGGCTTTTGCTTTAATACTTTACTTTGCCATGGTATGTTATGCAATTACTATTGTGTACACTTAGACATTAATCATAGTGCAGTAACTGCTTGGATGCTGCTTTAATGATGATTGCTGCCCAAGAATGCTGGATGCATTTTTTTAATTGTCGTTGTGGCAGCTTGGAGTGGTGCATGTGGGTACTGAGAGTATTGTCTAGCCATCTAGCAATTATATAATGAGCAATATTATTGTGAGGTGCACACCTGCCCTGAAGTCGCCAATTCGGGACATATTTGTACCAGGTGGACTGGTGAGGGTGCAGGAGGCTTTGAAGGGTTTTTGCACCTTAAGCTCTTCAACAATCATGTCCCCTCACTATCCTCCCTTATTTTCTTTGTTTTAATAGTTCAACCCTTTTCAGTTTTTGGATGTGGTTTTTGAGGACTTTCTGGGCCTGCTGCAGCAGCTGGATGGATCTTGAATATGCTCAGGATCCTCCCTTTGCACAGTATCATGCTGGGAGATAGACTTCAATCAAATTTCCGAGGGTCACTGGATAAATCTGAAATTTGGATGTTTTTTGTTATACATTTTCCATGAAATTTAGATGAATTTTTGAATTTGTTTCCCTTTTTTGTGCAATTCATGTATATATATGTATAATTATTTATTGAATGCCTGGCTTGGTATGCCAAAATTTTGAAAGTCTTGCATTGGGTTTAGACACCCACATCAAGCACATCCCTTCACCCCCACTTCCATGTAACCTACCTCTTGAGGTCAATGGATGTTTACAGACGTGCCAAAGTTTTGAAAGTCTCACATTGGGTTTAGGCACTCACACCAAGCACACCCCTTGACCCCCCCTTCCATGAAACGTAGATCTTGAGCTCAATGGATGTTTATAGTTAGATTTGTAGGGGTAGGAAATGAAAGAAAAAGACTAGCACAATATATTTTATGATTTAATTTTGATAAAAGTTATTACATCTTAATCATAAAGCCCCTGTAAAGCACAATATGACCCTTTTCTAAATTATGCTATTTTGTAACTTAAAAATGGAAAGTGGCATTTTCTCGAGGGCAATTTTCTTTTGGGAATTTGATGACATGAGCTTTAAAGTAAGGTAAAGGGTGGCACAAAATAATCTGTGAAGGGTCCCTTGGGTAAGATATAAGTTTTTCAAAATTTATAGCCCCTATCTTTACTGTAAACTATTGCATCATAAAATGACCTTTCATGGTATGCAATTTTTATACATGGGCTAGAAAGCCTACCATTTACTTTTTTTTAAGGTCATCATAATTTGCAGAAGACACCCCACGGTTTTGTATATGGGCTAGAATTAAAAGCCCCCTATTTCTTTTCTTACAGTCATAGTTTTTGGAAGACAGTTACACCACACATGTTGTGTGTGGGCTAGACTGTTTCAGTACGGGGGTACGGGTTCGGTACACTGAAACGGATTTTTTTAAAAAACCTCGGGTACGGTACGCTTTTGGGTTTGTTTTATATATATATATATATATATATATATATATCAATATATAAATAAATAAATAAATAAATATATAAATATATAAATATGTATATAAATTATAAATTTAAAGAAGCATTTGCATACTTATTGAAATTTAATACTCATACAATCATTTATAAAACATGAAAACAGATTTCATATTATAAAAGTGACTGTAATGGCTTATGAAATTCGACACAAGAGAGACCCAGCTGCTTATGAACGCATTAAGCAAAAGGTATAGGTTGAATGTTGTGCTTACTGCTTGTATTTCCAACCTTTCTGTTATGCATTATGCTGCATCTTGTTATGAAAGAAAGCTTTGCGTGTCTTTTTTGAAGATACTTCAAAAGATATAATGTTTTGTTGTGCTTGTTGCTAGGGTGAATAAATGCCTCTTTCTGGTTTTCCAAAAATGTCAGTCAAGCATTCTCATAACTTTATATTAATATTAAATGACTAGTACCTGATATAAGAAATTGGTTTCCAGGAATGCTATGAAAAGCAAAAACAACTGGTGCTTATGGCAGAGCGTGTTGTCATTGCCACTCTGGGTTTTGATCTTAATGTGCAACATCCTTATAAGTACCCACAAAAAAAAAACGTTTTTTGCCTGGGGTATGCTGCGGGTACGTACCCACAGGCCCCGGGTACGGTTTTCCGTACCTAAAGCATACTCTGGACCTGTGAGTACGTACCCAAAACGTACCCACAGCGTTTCTGTACCTGTACCGGAAACATTTCCAGCCTGGTACGAAGGGGGGGGAACGTTTCTGTGCAGTCTATTGTGTGGGTGCACGCGCAGCTGTGGAGTGCGTGGACATTCTAAAAAGGCCTCTCTTTTTCTTTTCTTACAGTTATCAAATTTTTTGAAGACAGTTACACCACACATTGGTGTGTGTGGGTGCATATGCAGGCACATGTGTGTGTGTTGAATGTGATTTGTGAACAAGCCTTCTTCCTTCGTACCACAGCCGCATGGTTCATCAACTTGAGCATAAGGATGTTAGTTAAGGAGAGCTCTTGCAACATACTTTACAATTAAGCAAGCTCCGTATCTGCCAATATTATTTTATCGGCATATAGATTAATAATAGCTTGAAGGTTTCCTTAACACACTTAGCATTCCTGGCCTGTAACAACACAATAATAATCAGTACATTCACAATTGTCATCGAATGTATTTATTGTTAATTCCTACTTTAGACTCCAAATCACACATGATAATGACGTAATTGTGGAAAACATGAAGAGAACGATAAAACATGTGCTATTTGGTAATATTCCTTGTTAGTATACATTGCATTGATGATTGATGTAGTCCATGGCCAAGATACAGTAGCAAATGAAGTACAAATCCAAATCAACCTGAAATCACCTTTGCAATGTGTTTCTGGGGTCTAGAATTGCTCAAACATGGAGCTTTGATCTATATCCCGGAACTTGTGGCCACCATCTAGATACTACTGTCAGCCTTTTCTAGGCATAAAATGTAGATCATCTCCTCCATGAATACAGTTGTGGATCTACAAAACACACTGTTTTTCTTCCATTTTAAGGAGTCTGAGACTGATAACAATGCTCTGCTGACCTCACAATGCAACTAACTTCGCTTGAATGCAACTTGGCATTCTTCTAAGGCATTTTAGTCCTCATTCAATGTGCAATATTGGCCAAAAAGCTCGGCCTTCTCTCCATCACAAGTGTATCATTGAGAGTTGACACAACTTAATGATGGCTAAATTGATGTTATTTAGGGGTATTTATAGCCTTGTTTCCATCCTAACTTTAACCCTCATGAAGTTTTATCGGTCATCTCAGTGTTCAGATTTTGATTGGAGGGCTCCATTTGAAGGCCCACATGGACCCCATGTTAACCGTGGTTCCTCTGGTTGTAAGTTTGCATCCTAAGTTAACCTTACCTAATTTGGCCTCTGTAATCCATTTTTATTTTATTGGTGAAGAGTTCAAACAACACAGAAGCAATAAGGGCACTATCACTAGCTTTCTACTGGTAATGCCTTTCTCTCCGTGGACGAAAATATGGTTGTAATGGATGCACTCAGCCTTTTTAATTCACAGTGCACAAAAAATAACAATTCTATATGGTTCTGGTTCGGTGTAGGTAGGAATGGAATTTTCATACAAATGATGTAAAAACATTGTAAAAGATCATCCACAAGTACCAATCTCAAACGACTTTCAACTTGATGGTTAAGAGGCATATCATGGAAATTGCATGGTTCTTGTCCTTAGAGGCAAACACTTCTTAATGCATCAGGCCAAAAGTTATTTGGTTGGCCACATCAAACATAGGAATGTAATCTGGCGGTTCAAAATATTCATAAGGAGAGATGATGGTTGTAACATTCCTGATTGAAGCTGTTTTGAGAGCAGTGGAATCTGTCCTTGACAGATTAATTCTTTCTTATTCAAGTGCTACACTTCTTTCTACAGAAGTGTACATGGAAGCTTCTATTTCCACTATCATACTTGGAACTAATGGACATGAAGTGGCTCAAACTTTTAGCATCCTATTGGAATAAAAGTTTCCAAGGATGAGGATGATGAACATTTTATAGGAGCCATGTTTATCTTAAAAAGCACCACTCTACTAAAGCATGTACCACTAGAGTATCGAAACATTTAATTCTTTCAGAGGATTTATTTTTAATGAATGGATAATCAAACGTTTAATTGCATTCCTTGCTGGCACTAAAAGGACTGATCTACCCAGAAATGCCATGGGTGGCTTGTGGGCAATCTCACTTCTAGTGCAGTTACAAGATCTTTCGAGGCTCATATTCTAGATTATATCTGTTTCATAAAGGCTTGCAGTGTATATCTTGTTGCGGAGTAAGGTGCAAACTAGTTGTTACACACTTTCTTGGAGGGAAACTTCTCTGTGGGAATAATTCTATTTTATCATTCATTCTAAGTTTCTACAAGGTACTTTTCCTGACCAGCATTTTTTGAGGCAAGTTCTACCACAGTATAAGATTCGTAACCCTTTATTATGAATGTATAGTTTTCTTACAGATTCATAAATACCCTAGAATCCTTCCTGTTATATTTAATTTCTCAGGGCAGCAATTCTGGTACTATTTTATTGTACTAGCATCTCAGAGTTTGTGTCTTTGATGTCATGTAAATGTTATGTACCATTGCTCTGAACAACTAGTTGTTGATGGATTTGGTTTGAAGTGATGTAAAATTTTTGTTTATTTATGCATCATGTCATTATGGACTTGCACTTCTATTCGGCAATTCAGCCATTGGAATTGCGATTATGGTGCCACTGAATGTATTTGCGTATTTTAAATTTCAGGTTACTAATTTCAGAGGGAATGTTCAAACAAGGTTGAAAAAACTCAATGAAGGGGTGGTTCATGCTACACTACTAGCCTTAGCGGGGCTCAAACGATTAGGCATGACACAACATGTTACTTGTGTCCTGTCAACAGATGAAATGCTTCCTGCAATCGCTCAAGGGGCAATAGGAATAGCTTGCAGAAGAAATGACGAAAAGATGGTATGTACTGGACAAATGAAATATTTATTTTAGCAAGGAGCCCTTGTTAAGCATTGTCTTAGGCATAGGTTGGAACCCTTAAAGATCTTCCCATCATATGATATTTCTTATTGCATTACATTTCACATTGTTTTGTGTCAAATATTCAACATTTTAGCATGAGAGTCTGACGTGCTTCAAATATTTAGTGATGTAAATGTGAATGGAACTGATGTAGAATTAATTACATTAATCAGGTGCCTTATGTATATAGGCCACAACTTCATTATGTGTGTGTGCGAATGGAGTTGATGTAGAACTAATTACATTAATTGGATGCCTTATGTATATAGGCCACGACTTCATTACACACACACACACACACACACATCTAAATCTCAATGTAAAAGATGGTTTGAGTTTACTCTTCATTTCTACAGAATCTGAGTGAAGAAAAGTTAAAAAAATACCCATCTTTGAATCTATTCTCTAGAGATGTGGGATCTTAATAAAAAGTTCTTCAGCTGCAGTTCATTTTATTTTTACTCCTTTTCTCTATAATATCTGTCAAGTATGGCTGTGGTAGGCATAGGAGGCCATTTTGCTTTTATTGTACATGCTTAGTGTAGTCTTTTATAGTTTTTTCCTCTAGTTCCGTAAATTTCTGATTTTTGTGATCTCATCATTATGGACATGACACGAGAATTGCATTTCTGCAAGAGAATTTGGTTTCTACCATTTTGAATAACTTTCTTCCAATATTTTGTAATGTATTGTAATTTTAATTAAAAGAAAATACATACCGACTAAAAAATAATGAGGTCATGCCTCATTTTTTATCTTTCCTGCTAACCTTTAATGTTGTGTACACCATACTGTTTGTGCCGATTGCACTCTACATCTGTTAAAACTCTGATCTGGATTTTATGTTCTACGGTATATAAAAGCTGTAACCTACCTAAAACAGTTGTAACTGAGAATCACCCACTGATACTGTACTTTCAATAATCACTGCCTCCTTGTTTCTGTTAAACCTTGCTTTTTCACTCTATCTTATGTATTTATTTTAAAGAATTAAATATAAAATATATATTTAATGGACAATTGCCTCCTTTGGATGCAGGCTAACTATATTAATTCCCTTAATGATGAAGAAACGAGGTTAGCAGTGGCATGTGAAAGGGCATTTCTTATGACACTGGATGGTTCCTGCAGAACTCCAATTGCCGGATATGCATTTCGTGATAAAGATGGCTGCTGTTTTTTTAGGGGCTTAATTGCATCACCAGATGGAATTAGAGGTATGTATTAGCTGCTTTGGGAGCATTCGCGTCACACCCACCATTTTTTCTAAAAACTTAAAAAATATGGAAATTCAATTTGGCTCATAGGAGTTTCTGCAATATTTCTTGTTTGGATCAAACTTACAAATTTCAAATTAGTCTATATTTACATGGAAACAAAGGGATATACAAATATTCACAATTGCAACCTACAATGAGTATATTGCTCCTCTTAATAGTCCTGGTGGTTGCAGTTTTACTGCACACTGGTTTTGTTTTTTCGCTTGACACTTTATTATTGGTTTTGTTTTTTCGCTTGACACTTTATTATTTTCTTGAGGGCGGTCTGTATGTATTGCTTGCATGAAGACAAAACTGGAGGTGGACTCTTTTGTATTGAATAATTTCATAATGTGTGTTGCAGCGTTACGTGGGGACGCCTCCCCCCTAAAAACCAGAAGTCCTAGACGTTCCGAGGACAGTGGGACGAAGAGGAAATGTCCCCCCCATGTTTTGTAAAGGGCAGGAAAAAAGGGGGAGGTCCCCCTTTTTTTGGGGGACATTGGAGACGTCTGGACGTCTCCGGGACGTTTCGGGGACTTTTGTTTTTTTTTTATAATTTTTTTAAAAAATATATTTCTTTGTTGTTTTCTCCTTAAAAATGTTTACCCGTTAACCATAACCCAAGTTGTATTACAAAGACATATTAAGAATCAAGAATGATATACGGATACAAAAATTTCCGAGCACAAATGCACATGGTGGACTGTCACAACATGCTATGGAAACCAGCAGCATACATATTAATATTAAAAGTTATATGGACATATAACATTAGTATAGCCATATGTATGATGCCGAGCTTTTAATATGGACGTCTGGACGTGGACTGTATGCACTTGGTGGACTGATATATAAATATGAATTGCTATTCATAATTTAAAAAAAAATTATCTGTATATTTTATAATTTTATATATTATTTTAATAGCCGTCCTGAAATTTTGGTAATTTTTTTGCCGTCCCGGAAACTCCGTCCCTGAAACTCCATCCCTGCGTCCCACTGTCCTGGAGTCTTAGGTAACACTGGTGTGTTGTCTAGTACTATGTGGATAATAGTGTTCCTTGCTTATGATGTTGCTTGATGTCCCTTTCCATTTGCTCGAGGAAACATCAAATGTTGGATAAAGTTTTTTAAGGGAAACAAAGTTCATGGACTGGTTAGGTGATCCTCCTTGGTTTTACGATGAATAGGGTGAGTTGGTAGGCAATTAAGATTCACTTAATGGACACATGTGGTTAGCATATCGAATAGCATGAGACAACATAGTTTGGGTAAATACTAAATTCTCTATTGAATTGAATATAACGAGTCTCTCACCTTAAGCCACCTATCACTCTTGACACTAGGATCTCACTTTTGAATTTGGCAAATGCCCAATGTTCTATTCAATCTCTCAAATTATTTCAAAGGTTGGCTATGCCCCTTGATTGAGACAACCTTTTATTACAATTGGAGACAACCTTTTATTACAATTGGTAATAAGTTATTAGTGATGGCTTGCCTTGACTAATTTTTGTTGCTTTAGAGTCTTTCTTGGTAGAAGATGTGAACCAAAAAATAATGAAGAGAATTCGGAATGCACACTTGGTAGGTTGTGTCTTCGTCATTTTATTATGCAAGAGATAGTTGCAAAATGGTTGAGGAGGTTACAACCAAACATTATTTAATACATAAATAATAGTATGTTACGTGTTAATTAATATATTAAGAATATATTTTAATACACCCCCTTAGTGACTAAACCAGAGACATGCTTGTCTAGAACTTCTACAAATACAGTCAAACCAAAACTTTAGTCAATAACTCTACAAGCTGCTCCTGAGATGTTAGTCTGAAAGCTGCAGTTCTTTGATGTTTTGCTGCTGTCCAATGTAGAAGCTTCGGTGTAGACAAAGACTGAAAAAGACAGCTGAAGGCAAAACAAAGATCCGATCTTATGAACATAAGATATAGCAGGTTGTCCACCAAGTGTTCGTTGAGTGATTCATTGACCGGGAATGAATCATCATTGGCTGAAAAATGCAGCCCAATCTTCAGAGTTTGGAAATCAAATTCTTGGAGATATTGATTGAATAGAGTGTACTGGGCTTGTGGAGCTTGTTCGAGTCCGTGCAGGGCCTCAATAAATCTATATCCAGATGATCACCTTTAGGCAACACACTTTGAGATATCTTTCAACCAAACCGACCTGCTACGGAGAGAAGCAATTGAGTGACAATCTTTGTATTAGGAGTAACAACCAATTCTGTAGTAGGAGAAATAACCATCTCTACAGTGGTAGGGGAAATGACGGTATCCTCCTGTCGCTAATCCACCCCCTGTTGTGAAAATCTTTTTGTAACAAGATGGACATAGTGTCCATGCTCTATTGTCTTTCGAGCCAGTGCCCGTGAATGTGTGGCATGTTCTGCCATCTCACCATGTGCCTCCAGCACATCCTGGATAGTGAAGTTTCCCTCTACAATTAGCCGTGTATCTTAATGAGGAATTTCATCCTCCCAAGGCATTTTAGCCTCCCACACATTTTGTATAGTGGATATTCCATCCACAACGAGTGCATGTAAGTTGACTGAAGTAGGATCAACAAGCCTATGAGGAATGGCATCCTCCAACACGCCCTGAATGGTGGAGTCTCCCTCCACACGTGCTTTTGAGGTGACTGTAGCAGAGTCAACTAGCTTATACTGGTCACCTTGCCCAATGCTCAGGGCAATCACCTACCTTTGTTTGGCAATCCCCATAGGGCAAAAATAAAAGAAATTTGAATTTTTCAACAAACCCAAATTTAAAAAACAGCAATCTGATTTCCTTCAATTTATTACAGCAGGCCTTAAAAACAAAAATACCCAATTGTTGGAAAACATTGATAAACCCTTTGAATATATAGATTTGAATGCAAAGATCAAATATACATCAAAAACAGATTTTTTTAATCATTTATTCTCAAGCTGGAAATCAATATAAGTACAACTGACCATATATAGGATAATAATGCCAAAATGCTGGTCCAGCTGACTGAAGATGGTGTTTTGGGCAGGGTCCGGCTATTTGCAAGCCCCACAAACTATCCCCAACCATACCACACACTACAGCAGTCACCAATGGTGACATCAGCCCCTAGGAGGATGACATCAGCCCTTAGGATGGCTCCAAATGAGGTTAAAACCCTTCCCCAATACTGAAAAATCTAAAAATCTGATCTGCAAAATGGATCCACGATGATTCCCTAGCTGTAAATTATGAAAATCTGATCTGCAATTTGCCCTAGCTAATGAATATGATTTGAAACAAGAAATCTTTGTCTGGATGCACAAATGCAACTCCTGGATGGAGTTACCCCTTAGGATTGGAGGGTTTTTGTCCTTGATTGCAAAAGTTGGAGCAACATCTCAAAACCTCAATGTAAAATTATATAATGGCAACAAGATTCCCAAAAGATCCCCATCAACGCCCTTTTATGACTTTTCATGGCACACTTTTCAAAAAAAGGTTCCCAAGTGGGATGTCCCATGTCTAATTTGGCAGACTTTGCTTTATTAACAAGTTACTTTTATAAAATAATAAGTTACTTTTGGAAAATCAAGTCACTTTATTAAAATAAAATATCTCCCTTGCAACACCCTTTTCACCGACGGGAAATAAAATAGGCTAAGGGTTCCTTCGGATTAATTTCGAAAGGGGGACATTACAATCTGACACACGACATGTCTCCCCAGAGAAATTTACAACAATATTGGGATTCTCTGTTACCTGCCGAATAGATAAGAGATTCTTATGCAAGCTAGTAACATGCCTAACATTCCTTACTAATAGTTTTTGAGCATTATTCGACACAATGCATACATCTCATATTTCCTCTACTGCAAGGTGACTGTCCATTAGCTAATACAACTGAATCAGAACAATTTGTAATTGTAGTAAATGATACATAACAATCCTTTCGACACGAAAAATGTCTGGATGTGCTTGAGTCAGAATCCAACAACTAGTAGCTGACGAGCCTTGTGAATTCCCATTTCAAACCCCGTTTTTGTTATTATCACCTCGTATTAAAATTGCTATTAGCATTATTGTAAAAAATACTTTTATATACTTAAAGAGAAGTTTTTGTGCATCAATCTTGTCCATTTTTCATCTTTCATATGCTTCCTTAGATGGGTTGATATAGATTGGTTTTTGAGCTTACAAGTGTCCACGAAAGACCTTTTATAAGCCTAGCACAAGACTCACATTAAGCGGAGCGTAGGGCTTGCATAAAGCCTAGCGCAAGACTTGCACAGTGGAGCGCAAGAATCATGCAGCAGAACGCGGACTTCATCCAGTCAATATATGACTTGCACAATTAATGGAGCACCTAATTAGCATCAGTTCCATTTGGGACTTAGACTATTTGGGTGGCAACTGTCTCTTTAAACAAACAAATTATCTCATTCAACAAGAGTAAATTGGCAGTAGCAAATCATTATTTTGCGGTGGCCTCTACTATGTGAGGAGTTCAAGTACTTGAGTTGTTTCAACTCTAGCTATCCCCAAGTATTAGTTGGACGTTGCTAACAAGGATTCCACTTGCATTTAAAAAGATAAATCTGATCAACAAGTTACATGCAGTTGGCACCTCGACCTTGTGACTCCCAGTTATGTTGTCGTTCTTATACATACATGTTAAGTTGATTGTTTCATGTAACTCTTGCATGATTATTGAAATAACAAGTTCTCTTGAAGAAGAACTTGACTTCGCCTGGTATATAAGGTGTATGCATTAGGATTAAATAGGTTAGCATTTTTGGAAAGAAAAGGATTATATTAAACTATTATTGATCAATAAAGGGCATGATTCTGAGTTCAGTTTTGTTTTTGTAATTGAAACGTTGCAACCGGATCAGAGGGAAGGAGCAAGGGCCACTCCTCCCCAATGTGAGGGGAAGTGCTATGTATTTGTTTAATTCTCAATTAATTAGTAGTTTGATTTCTTCCATGTATTATAGCATTCACAGTATTTAGAATTGTTACTCTATTTCAACATTTTTTAGTTCTTTTATATTACAAATTCAGGAGTCTTTGTGATTTATTTCTTTCATCAAGCTTTGATAAGATAGGACAAGTTCTTAGATACATTAGTTGTTTAATTCTTTAGTTAATTTAGTTGCATGCTCAATACAGTTTCAACTATGCTTTGTTCCAAATAGCCTCGGACTTCGCCCTGGTATTGACAATTATTTAAAGATTAAAGTGCGAGTATCAACGGCGCTCGTCAGTAGCCTCTCATTCAAGCATGATGTTGTAAGAAAAATAAAGAACATGCTCTTCCTTAAAAGATCATTTATCTTCAATTGCTACCACATTTGGCTCATCTTTTTGTGTTTGGCAATCCTTTTTGAGATGCCCAACCTTAGGACAATAATGGCGTTCTATCTGATATCTGAGAGATTCTTCAAAGTGCCATTTCCACTTCCCCTTTGACTAAGCAGTCAATGCATTCTCGGATTGTCCAAACTTGGACTTAAGTGTCTGGTTTTGTTTTTGTTCCTTTTATCACATATAGGAACTGACTCTATTGAAAGTCAAAGTTTGACTTTCAACCATCAAATGAAAGGCTTCCACAAATGACTCATACGAGGATGACAAATTGTTCAACACCAATGCCACCAAATCGTTGTCATCCATCTTTTTGTTAATGGAGGCGAGTTGGTCTTGAAGGCAGAGGTATAAGTGTGCTATAAGTAGATATGGAGGTGACCGTAAGAGGATATCAAGGTGATGTTGCAGGGAGACTACAAGGGTATAAAAGGTATCTAAGGTGTCTTAAGCTAGACTGCACATCAAGGCCCTCTCATAATTATCACTGCCAACAAACCCTATGTAACAATTTCTAGTTACTGCCACTCTCGATAATATCCTTGAGGACATCGCCTTAAGGAAGCCAATGTGCCAATGGTGCCTACAAAGAGAAAAAGTTAGTAAGAGTGAAAAATTAGGTGGATATATATGCCCTAGTCGAAGATCATCATGTGCCACAAAATTTGTACATGAGATGGTCTTTGAGAAAATAAAACGCAACACTAAAATCAAAATGACCAAAGTGAATGTGCATTAAAAAGTGATAAAAGCATGAATTCAAATAAAGCATACTTACCTTTTTGCAACTAGGGGCCACATGTTACCTCTCGTCTCAACTGTGGTGGGTGCAAATATGCTAAGTAACCCTAAAGATACAAGACTAACAAGGAGAGGAAAACAATGTACGCGTATGTAGGTAGATGGTAAGTATACAAAAAATAGGGAAAGAAGC